>CAMZMU010000097.1:29937682-30547096 GCA_947311845.1 Poa pratensis | reverse complement strand
CTGAGCGCTTTGTTTATCCAATATTAGCGGCCGTCACGTGTATATTTTGCAATTTTTGCTAGTCTTAAGTTAACACGGCACAAATAATACATGTACACTCTTGGGTCGCAGGCTCCCAGCCAAGTTTGAGTTTCTCTTCCAATCTCTAAATTCTTGCGTTACAGCGTAATGTTAGTCTCAGAACATTGGGCAAACCGACACGTAAATTAATTGCTATACGTAAATTATACGAATACCATCTCTGTCCGAGATAAAATACTGGTTCACGTCCAGGGCACCGTGAAGCGGACGACGATATCCGCTGGGTTATCTCTCGATCCATCAGATCTTCACGTACAGGACTTAACAAACCTTTCCACTTTTTGCTCGGATCAAATCCTCCTTCTCGATCTATCTGATCGTTCTCCTGAACCACCATGGCGCTACGGCAATCTCATGAACGCCGCCGCCGCCGCTGCCTCCTGAGCCCTCGCGTGGCCACGACGACCGACGAGGCAGTGTCCTTGCCAAACGACCTCATGGTCGAGATCCTTTCCAGGCTGCCGGTGAAGTCCGTGTGCCGTTTCCGATGCGAGTCCACGGAGTGGCGTGCACTCATCTCGGACGCAACCTTCATCGCCGCGCATAAATCTCGTCACCCCGAAGCGCTGGTCTGTCTCGCCGGCCGCTTCCGTGAGGGCAAATTCTACTACGACCTGCGGCTGATGGACATGGACGGGAGTGTCATGAGGGTGATGGAGTGGAGGGCATATGCAGAACGGACTTGGTCTCCACGAGCATGGACGACCTCGTTTGTTGCAGCAACTATTTCACCGGCGACACCCGCGTAGTAGACCCTGCCAGAGGTGAGGTGCTCGCACATTGTCCAGGAAAGGAATTTAGGACCGTCGGTTTCGGCCGTGCCGTTCCATCAGGTGTGTACAAGGTTGTCGGTGTCGGGCTATATCAGACATGCTATGTTTTCACTCTTGGAGACGACACCGAATGGAGGTGGTCGCAATCACCCCCAACCCACATGACATGCATAAGAAGGCCACCCGTTGCCATAAATGGGATAATCTACTTTTTGGTCTCACGGGAGCTAGATAATGTCATCTTACGTTGCTTCGACATTGAGAGGGAAGAGTGGAGAAACACGATCGAAGGCCCACGAAAAGCAATGGACACGGATTTGTGGAAGATAAGTGATCTAGTCCGCATAGCCAAGGTCGACGACACCTTGTGCTTTGTTCATTCAGAGAAGTCAAACAATAATAACCGTGTAAACTAACCGACAATCATACCTGGATCAAAGCATACACAATCCCGGTGCCCTCTTCCACCTATCAATATATGCCTCTGAGGATGACACATGATGGGGGAAAATTAAAATTTCTTCGCCTTGTTCTGGACAAGGATACGAACTTTGTGTCTATGATCCTCGCACGGAGACATTCACGACGCTGCATACACTAAGTAAAGGTATCCGCAGAATTGCCGTATGAGCTGCGACTTCTCTCCTGCGCCGAGATCCATTTTCTCTCTCCTGCGAGCACCTCCACCGGCGCGCGCCACCCTCCCCCCTCTCTCCGGCCTGCCGGGTCGCTCCGCTCGGGCGACTCCGCAGGCGACCAAACCTCCCCCAGCAGACCACGCACGCGAGCTCCTCTCGCCGCCGTCGCTGCCGGCCGGCGGCGGCGGCGGCGCTGCCCTGCGCCAAAAGGCAAAGGGTGTGTGGTGGTGGGGCTCCTCGGTGGCGTCCTCTCGAGCGGGGAGGCGACGCGCGCTGGAACCCAGTTGGCGTCCGCGGGTCCGTCGGTTGGCGCCGCTGCTGCATTGACCGGCGTGGTCGTGCGCGTCAGAGAAGAAGGCGCCGGCGGATGGGCCCATGGCGGGTTGCATCTGGGCCGTGGGGGCCGGCGCCGGGCGAGGTTGTTGCGGCAGGGCTGCGGCGGCGGTGGCGAGTTCGGGAGGTGGCTGCGGGCGGCGCCCTTGGGCAGCAGGGCTGGCATCCCTCGCTGCCGTTTTCGGCTCCTTGGGCAGCAGGGAAGCCGGGGCGGCGGCGCCCGGTCCTGTTCGGCGGTGCAGCGGCGTCCTCGGTGGCATGGGGTGCCGTCTGTGGACTTCGGCGTGTGGTGGTGCTCGGGTGGTCGGCAGCAGCGCCCCTGCAAGGTTGATGCTCCTAGCGCTTCACGGCCGGGTCAAGATCCGGACGAAAGTCCAGCACCGGCTTCGGTTTGTGCCGACGACGGCGGCGCCTTTCGGGCGTCGTTCTCCTTCTTTGTTAGCGTCGTCGAGGAGATTGATTCGGTCCGACGCATTGGTGGCAAAAGCTCCGGGTGAAAACCTAAAACTCCTCGGAGTGGGCGGGCGGTGACGAACGCGTCATTACCTTGTTGGAGGCGACGCCTTGGAGCTCTTGGCCGCGGTGCGCTGGCTTCGCGTCGGCAAGGCGGGATGGCTCTGCGGTCGGGGGAAGCGGATGCCGGCGGTGGCGACCCGGACGGTGGTGGTATTTCGAGGCGGCGGCCTCGGTCCCCTCTACAGCGACGGTCCTATGGGGCAGGGCCATCTCCTGGCGAGGTCTGGGTGGCGATCTGGTGTTGCACGGGCAGCAAGTGTGTCGGCCCGGCTGGTTCGGCTCCGGGCAATGCGGAGTTTGATCTGGTTGCTACGCCGGGGCGGCGGCCCCGGATTTGGCGCGACGTTGAGGTCTGCGGGCGGTCGTCTTTAGCGAGGGTAGCAAGGGCTACGAGACGGTTGGGTCGTGCGGCGTTGTGGCTCGTGTGCGGCTTTTGGTAGTGGTGTAAGTCGGGGCGGCGGCCCCGGGGTTGGTGGCGTGTTTTTGTGGCGTTCGGTGGACTAGCGTCGTGTGGGCGGCGGTCCCCTCGTCTGTGCGGTTTTTTGGCCCTGTTTTCCTCATAAACAGGGCATTTGTACGGTTTTTGGGCCGGTTTTCCTTATAAACTGGGTCAATTCTTTCTTCTATACGAATTGCAGGAACGTCCTGCCCTCTTTGAGAGGTTACTCGAAAAAAAAAAAAAAACAGCATTTTCCCCATCGCGCTGCCAACGCTACACCGCGATTTCTTCAAAAAAAAAAAAACGCTACACAGCGGTCCCACCCTGTTTGTGTTTGTGTGAATAAAGCGGAACTCGCGCGTGACACCCGGCAGCGGCTGCCACCTTCCGCTTTACAGCTTTTCCTTCCCGCGGAAGCAAATCGTGTCCGTCCATTCCGCACCCCACACACTCCCATGTGATGTGCTCTTTCCCTCGCTTTCCCCACCTCCTCCACTCCCCCTCCCCCACCGCCGCCCATGACGCCGCCGTCCTCCCCCTCCCCTCCGCCGCCTGCCGCCGCGGACGCGCTCGCCCAGATCCTGCACGCCCTGCTCCCGCCGCTCCTCCTGGCCGCCGCGTCAGCCAACGCGCTCCACTCCCGGTGGCGCGCGCTGCACGGCACGCTGCTCGCGCTCCAGTCCTCGCTCGTCTCGGCCCCCGCATCCGCCGCCGGCCACCCGCTCTTCGCCGATCTGGTTGCCTCTCTCCTCCCGGCGCTCCGCTCCCTCCACGCGCTCTCCGCGCGCTGCCAGGACCCGGCCCTCCCCGGCGGCCGCCTGCGCCTCCAGAGCGACCTCGACATCGCCGCCTCCTCGCTCTCGCTCCTCCTGCACGACCTCTCGCTCCTCCTCCGCTCGGGTCTCCTCTCCGTCGACTCCTCGGCGTCCTCCCCCAACGCCATTGTGCTGCAGGTGCCCGCCGCGGCCGCATCGCGCGCCGACAAATCGCTCTTCATCAGGGACGCCTTTGCGCGGCTCCAGATCGGGGGCCTCGACCTCAAGCTCAAGGCCCTGGCTTCGCTGCTGGAGTTGCTGGGCAGCGACATCACCACCGCCGAGGCCGCAAACATCGTTGCCACCGATGGGGATGTGGCTGCGCTGCTCCGCATGCTCGACGCGTCGGCTCACTCGGCGCTGCGGGACCGTGCGGCAGCGGCCGTGGCCCTCCTTGCAACTACCTGCGCTGCGTCCCGCAAGGTGGTGTTCGACGAGGGTGGCCTTGGCCCGCTGCTGCGTGTACTCGATTCTGGCTCCACACCGGCCACGAGGGAGCACGCCGTGGTGGCCATTGAGGCCATCACTGCCGATGCTGGTAGCGCGTGGGCTGTATCGGCATATGGAGGGGTGTCCATCTTGATCAACGCCTGCCGTCCTGGCTCTGGGTCCCTGGCTATGCAGGCGCTCGCTGTAGCGGCGCTCAAGAATGTGATTTCCATTGACGATGTGCGCTCCGCATTGGTTGAGGAGGGTGGGCTACCAGTTCTAGTTGATTCACTTGCAAGCGGCAGTACAGACACGCAGAAGAATGCTGCTCTGTGCCTGTTGTCGATAGCGTCCTTTGGTGACCTTGAGATGAAGCAACAGGTTGTACAGGATGGTGCATTACCGCCACTGTTGCAGGCTCTGCACATCACCACTGATCTGGATCTTCAGAATTCTGTTCTACATGCTATCCACGAGCTCGCAGCAGTCCCTCCTGCCGCCAGGACCCTGTGTTCATCGCCCCTGTTCTTTGCGCAGCTTACAGATCTCATGCGCCGTGGTGGTAGCGTCCTGTTGCAGCAAATGGCCGCGGATATGGTTGCGGACCTTGCACCTGGTGTGAGTGATGACACCAAGCGCTGCATGGCACCGTGTGTTGGCACACTCGTTAAGATGATGGAGGTGGCTAAGCCTGCATCTGTACAGGAGTCGGCTGGACGTGCATTGCTTGCTTTGATGACCTTGAAATCCAATAGGAAGGAGTTTGTCAGGGATGAGAAGAATCTGACTAGGCTAGTGCAGATGCTTGATCCTCGGAACGAGGAGATTGACAAAAAGTACCCAGTCTCGATACTTCTAGCACTTGCTACGGGTGGTGGGAATGGAACACGTCGACGACTTGCAGATTCTGGTGCTTGTCAGCATCTACAGAAGCTGGCTGATGCTGAGGTGCCTTGTGCAAAGAAGGCTTTGCAGAGGATATCCAGCAATCGATTCAAAAGCTTACTTTCCAGAGGATGGAACATCTAGTCCATCTGCTACATTGGGGTAAGGCTGATCTTTTCCTTCATGTCCCTATCTTTGTGACCGTTCTAATTTTTCTTGGCGATTTACTGAGTAAATATCAGTTAAAATGAAGATTTGGTCAATAATTTTAGCTAAGTTTTTAACTGACGACATGTTGCAAATGTGAGGAGAACACATGCGAAAGTTCCCTGTTATAGTCTGGACACTGGGCCAATACCCTGTGATTCTCAGAGGTTGGTCGCATGGTTTGGATGCATTGGGCTATAATGCTCGTGCTGGGTTGTAAATCTAACTACTATTGGTGATATTATAATTACTTACATTTGTAAACTAAATGCTGATATGATAAAATTGTCCTGCAATAATATGTTTTGTGTGGCTTATGCCCCGTATCTTGTTAGATGTGGGTGGGTGATGTGGCCAGTGCACGAGGAGTTGGGCCATAGTGCCCATATTTATAGTAGGGCATTGGTGCCTTCATTGATACACTGTAGCTGATAAGCAGCATCAGGCTAAGTCGAAATTGAACTGAAAGCATGTTAATTGTGAAGTGTCAGAAATTGCAGTCATGCATGTGGGCCTTGGCGGCTAGCCAAAAGCATGATTATTCTAGTCTCTACACTGATGATAAAATGTTTCGAAGCATGGAAAATCGATGCATGCGTTCCATTGACAAGATAATATAGCCAATACCATGAAAAATAGTTTCCTTGTGGCTCACTCTTTCCCAGTCTATCAAATGAAAGCATTATTGGTAGAAAGTTAACACTGCATCCATTTCAGTAACTTATATAATTTTATATTTAAGCCCATTGATCTTCTATTACAGCTTATAAGTTTGTCAGGTTATTCTTATGTTCCTGCATTTTCTATGTTATTACGCTTTATTACCTGTAGTGTCTGAAGTTTGAGCTTGAATGTTGTGGCTAACATACAATGGATGCCTTTGTATTCTATATCCCATGCTTTCCTGTAATATAGTTATGTGAATCGATCCTTATGACTCATTTTTGTGTTTCTGAATGTGTAGCTGAAGAGAGCCCGAATGTGGAGAGCTTCTAATTGTAAAGGAAAGCTTAAGTATTTGATTAGGAGGCATCATACAAGAAATCCGAGCAAGAGACCAGGGGAGTTCTCAGTTTCTTCGCGGCCAAAAGGTGCACAGTAGCAGCTATCACTAGTATATTGACAAGATAGAAGCATGGATGCGGGCATTTTAGATTGTATCCTTGAGCTTTTATGTTTGCCCTTTCTTATTTCTTTATTTTTGTTGTCTGTTCCTATTTTTAACCCTTTTTCTTTTCATTTTCTTCATTTATTCCTCACCCGACTTGTGAAGTAATTGTTTGTGTGTTGATTTGGAATGAAGCAAGTGTTTGATCTGCCTCAGGACACATCTGCTAGAGATCACCTTACCCAGTGTCTCATTGGATAACTAAGCTGCTGTTTCTGTGGGGGTTTGCGCTCTATAAGCACACGCTGTTGGGGTGTTTACTCTTTTTTCCAGTGTTGGCTTTTGATTGTTTCGATCGACTGATATTGCTTGTGATTGTGCTGTTTGAGTGTTGACTGGTGTTCTGCTATTTGGCTGATTCCTGTGAGGGTGTCCTGACCCATTACAAGTTGCACTTGTTTGCTGACTAATCACCGCCTTTCTCGTGAGTGTATATTTGCTCTCAAATCCCGATGTCCTCTCCACTGTATTGGCCAATCTCAGTTATTCCATTTGGATAGGTTAATTCTACAAATGTGTTTGGATGCTCCACATGGATCTCAACTCTGAAGAGAGGATAAATTCAAGACTTGAAGGAAACTTTGCATGATGCTGTTTCCATAGAAATCATGTGGCTCAGAAAAACCCCTACATTCTAACAAAAGGAACTTACACATTAGTAATGTCTTGCATTGGCGTTACTTTATCTATGTGAGCAGGAACTATCCACAACTTACATGAAGTATGCTCATAGTTCACAAAAGGTTATTGGTTGTATCAGTGGCAAATTTTAACCACAAATGTGCAATGCAAAAGCGGAGATACCAAAAGTCGCACGGATCCAATTGGCAAACCAACTGAGACAGTGCATGAGGTTTTTTCCTTGCCAGATGTGTTTTATTTTTATATACGTAACATAATTACAGACTCCAGAAGTTTACACAATGCCAGCGCACCCATTATTGATACTGTTAAACGCAGCATTCCATGTCTCTTATCTATCCTACGTGCCTATGCTCAAAAAGTGACAGATAATGTCAAAGCTTCTTAGAGACAACTTGGTTATATGACATAACAGACCCATAAGTAGTACTGATAGTTATTTCTTATCATTCTAGTCATGTTACAAGATACATAGGACCCAAAAGGTCTTCAAGGGGAATGAAATACCAATCTTGAGACGTCCACAGGCCGCACGCTCGCGTGTGCTTCTTCCTCAACACGAGAAGGACGCTGGTAAATGCTTTAAGCTCGAGATGTCAAAGAGCTCTATAAACCTTAGATCAGACAACCTTGCTTTCGAAGCGGCAAAACGCTGGTATTCGTCGAATATCGAAGTTAGACACCAGCGCTGCAGTTTCCTCAAGCATCCAACCATGCAGCCAGTTCGATGCTGCACATCATCGTGTCACAATGTAAAAACTCAGTACAAAATTTGAGAGAGTCAAACAGTAGCAGCAGTTACTAGTCGTGCTCTCTTACCTTTCCACGCTTGCAGTGAATAAGCACCGGATGGTTTCTTGTGTCTACATAAGAATTTGATATCTAGTTAGGGGAAGAAGGGGGCGAGATGAGAAACGAGTCGGTAGAACATTTTAGTTACCTAGAACAACCTTTAGAGCCTCACGGATTCTGTCTTCGGGAATGTTCACAAATGGCTCCTGAAAGCACAATATTGATTTTCAGTAAGCTCCTGAATATGAAAAAGGCCAAAATAAACTTATCTGACAGAATTACTGCGATAGAGGGAAGAAAATGACCACAACTTCAATCTGCTTTCTTGTACTTGCCATCTACAAGCCTCAGTCCCATATTAATTGTCGATAAAACGGGTGTATCTAGGGGCGGAGGGAGTAGCCGTGAAATGATTAGTTTTGAATCCAAACGTTAAAGTTCAAAAGCTGAACTCTGCCCAGACTATATTGTCTCATTCTTTAACCTTCAACTAAATTTATTGACTGGACAATGTAAATACTGACAGCAGTTACCACACAAGAAAGTTGAACAGCTGAAATCGTCTCGAATTATCCTTCATCGTTGATTATCCTTCATCGTCTCGAACTTTCAAAAAAGGTTCCGCCTAGCACTAATACAAATGAGAATTAACTTAATTCTCTTTCAAATGAAAAGCAAATTTCAGTTGCAACCATGGTGTAAACTGAAGAAAAAAAGGAGTTAAAAATAAAAATTCAGTTGCAACCATTGTGAAACTGACCCACACGAATCTCCACAACATCAAACGGCGAAGGAAATGACTGAGCTCTAAACTAATTCTCATTGGAATGAGAATTAACACACCAACAACTTACAACAGTCACTAACTTACTATTACAAGCAGTGGGTTTATATGTCATACTACACATAAATGGTTTGAGGCCTTGAAAGATAGCATAATCAGCCCTAATACTCAACAGTGGACAGTTAAGCCAGATATTACTCCCTCGGTTCAGATATTACAAGTCATCTGCTTAATTATAACAAATTTTAAAGTTATATTCGATTTGTGATTTGGTAGAGACACGCTTTCAGCTAAAAGTGTCTATACACAAGCTCAACTTGGACAAGGCAACTCTGCAGGAAAGGCGTTTTATGATGTGTCCGCACACAAGTACTACGGAGAAGATTCGCGAAGATAGAACCACTGCAGCCATCTCTACCGTGTCGACAAATGTTAACAAAGAATCTGTGACTAACAATTTCAAAAAAGAAAGCACAATTAAATAATAATCGATTAACTAGGGCATGGTCTCGAAATAGTACTTGATTAACTGGGTAAACCTTATGTTTATTACTGTAACTACTAGTTAGCTAATAGACATGTTTTTTTTTTCCTATTCTCTTTCTTGCTTACCATGTCACTTGTATTTCTTCTGAGCATGAACAACCATCGCAATCCTCAAAATGGAAGGCAACCAGGCAAGTGAACAAAAGAAAAAGGACCAAAGGGCAAATGAGAAGGAGGCAGCTTCGAAAAAGGATGTGCATGTCCGTAAGCAAAAACGATTGAATTTTCTTCACCAAACGTATATGGATTGAATTTTCTTCACCTTGGAGCCGTCGATTCCGAACTGGAACAGCCTGATCCCGCGAGCATGGAGGAACTCCTGGGTGGCCTCCGGGTACGGCTCCGGGCAGAGGCACCTGCATGCGCGCGGGGACGCAGAACGAGTCAGAATCACGACGCCACCGCTTCATCAAAGAAGAAAGGTACGTATATAGCTGAGCGGTAATACTAACAGGACGGAGCGGAGGCGGAGGGACTCGAGG
This sequence comes from Poa pratensis, assembly GCA_947311845.1. NCBI lineage: Eukaryota > Viridiplantae > Streptophyta > Magnoliopsida > Poales > Poaceae > Poa > Poa pratensis. Next base: position 30,537,566 of record CAMZMU010000097.1, on the reverse strand, counting down.
AAGGGCAGGTTGGAGGCGCCGGGGAACCCGGAGCGGTAGACGCCGTGGTCCACCATGGCGAAGTTGAGCGGCGGAACCAGCTGCGGCGGCTCCTCCTCGCCTTCCGTCGCCGCCTCTTCGCCGCCCTCCTGGCGCAGCAGGATCGTCGTGCAGGACGGCGGGGGCATGGCGTCCGTGTCCTCCTCGTCCTCGGCAAGCGGAGGCGGAGGGCGGCGCTGCTGGTGGTCTTTGAGGCTGCGGGCGTCCTGGGTTAGCACTAGGCTGGTGGTGGCGGCCTCCTGTCTCATACCTCGACGGACGGAGTGGGAGGGAGAAGGAAGAGGAGGATGGACTCGCGGCTGGGTTTTCGATCGCCTTGGGCTGATGACGAGGAGACGAGGAAGTGAAAGGGCGACGGACGGGTTTTGTGTCCCGCACTGCATATTCGGTGCATATTCCCTTTCGGAGAGTTGTAAACGGTTTGGTATCGGAACCAGGGCCCGCCGAGCGGCCAGCTGTTTTGCGTGCCCGTGCTGCCTCGTCGTGAGCAGACGACGGTTTGCCAACTTTCTCTGCCTCTAACCGAGAGGTAGTGGGTTCCCTCAAAGAAAAAAAAGCGAGAGCTAGTGGACCTGGCCATGTGCACCCCAGCCCGGCTCGAAAATCCCGGGTTGGGCCGGGCTTGCACATCGGGCCAGGATTTTGAGCCTGGCGGTCAGGTCAGGCCTGTAATTTTGGCTGTGGTCGGGCCAGGCTTTTTGGGCTTGGGCCTATTTGTTGTTTCAAGCCCGGCTCGCCCTGAGTTTTTGCCAGGTATAGTCGGTAGGGATCATGTCAATAAGATAGGACATCACTGTAAACCCCATATCCTCTCCTCGCCCATGGTCATTTTAAAACATAAAATCTCTTATGTCCGATCTTTGTGGCATAACCTCACCTTGCACAGATTTTTTTGGTACTACTGCACCATTGTTGCAATATTTTATCACCGTTGTAGATTAAAACATTAAAAATGCATCACAACATCTCGAAAATTCTCACTAATCGTTACAAATCCCCATCCACTACAACAAATCTCCTAAAAAGTTCAACACACCTAACGCAAAATTGAAAGGGCACTTCCCTCCCTATGTCGTTTTGGTGTTAAGGATAACATGATTGCCTACTAACCATGTGCTTGACCAATAAAATACTTATTCGAAGATGACACGAAATGGTTCGATGACCTCAAAGTGGAAAGTAAAATGAGACAACATCCTGACAATTTTTATTTACTTGAGTTGTACGAAATTCGTACTATCAAGAGGGGGTCCACATCGGAAAGATATAGGTAGAATCAATCATGTACACAAATCCACTAGATGTACCCTAATGCTTCCCGTCATGAGTAAAGAATCACTCTCTTGTTCAACTTAGAGTTTTTGCTGATTTTGGTAGCCCAGATAATCCGAACCTCGGCTGATTGGACCAAATATTCGGCGGCGGCGGCGGCGCGGGGGGGGGGGGGGGGGGGGGGAGAATACGGAGACGCGCGAGCCCGCATCTCTCGATTGTCGCAGGACAATTATCGAAATTTACCTGCGATGATCCGGTTGTCCGGTTGATCCAGCCTCCCAGTTTTGGTCCGGGCAGGGAGGTGCCCTAAGCCGCGTATGGGTGCAACTCTCGGATACCCCTGGACCAAAGCCCCTATGTGGCCCGGATAATCTGGCAGTGAGCTGGATAATACGGCTAGGCTATTTCAGCAACATAACAATTGGATTTTTGGGGGCCATATAAATGGCACCCCTTCTTCTCCGGATAAGGTGTCGACTCTATTCCTCTCTCCATTGTTTTAAGGCTCAAAACTCCTAGATTCTCCACTCCATTGCTCCAAACTTGTTGTATATTCTTGGGGTGCTTGAGAAGATCTTGATCTAGTGTTACACCAAAAGAAATTGATTCCAACCTACTAATACCTCGGGGATCTAGCTTGTTACTCTTGGGTTCATTGGAACCCTAGACGGAAGATGTGTCTTGGAGATCAACCTTGGTGGTGAGGAGCTCCGGTTGTGGAGATTGCCCCAATTTTGCTTGTAAAGGTCTGGTTGCCACCTTTGAAGGACCATATAGGGAGATCCCAACCTTTTGGTGTGCTCAACAATGGCGGGGAGAGCGAGGGATATGAGATATGATTAGGAGCTGTTCAACCTACGCCTTGGAGAAGAAGGGTAGGCTTTTAAATGGTCCTCCAAAAATCAGACGGTTGGGGCAGATCTGGGCGTTTCGGTTTTAAGTTGGTCGGACCAGTTTTGGATCCAGACTGAATAGGTCCACCGGTTCTGAAATCGGAATGCAATTGAAACCTCTCTTAAGTGGTTCGGTTAAGGACTGGTTTTGGATCGGTAGCTACCGATTTAAATCGGTGACCGAACGAAACCAAAACTCCAGATTTGTTCCAAAAAGTATCTTTTTGAAATATTTCTCTCCTCTTTCTCAATATGGTGGATATTAACTTTGGTGGTATGTTCTGTATATAGGATTTTTTAGATCATCATTGTCAAGCTCATCGAGATTACCCCTCTTAATAGTATGTGTGGTGTTCCGATTGACTCAAAAAATGTCAATCAAAATATTAAATGAAAACCACTCACACTTTTTCTTTTAAAATGAGGGGTCTCAGTCCATCATCCATCGTCGTATAAAGGACTAAAATATGAGTAGAAACTTTATAGGCAGCATTAGTCCTTGTCTAACACGTGTGTCTCCTTTAACGAAAACATAATTAGTGACATTGCCCTTCCAAGTAGTATACAATCGTCGAAAGTAGTATATGGACTCTTGTAAGGGAAAAGAGGCACCTTTGATGTTGAAAGGATCACTCGTACAATATTTCAAAGGAAAAATATAGTTCACTCAAATTATTGCAAAAAAAATCGTTTGCATTCATGCGGAGCAATCGAACAAACTTCTGTGCGAAATCCACCATATCTACGGTTTTGATGGACCAGACACGAGAATATCTCCCATTAATGTTATGGGGATCCCCAAATCCATATCACGGATTTGCTAGAGTTGCTCTACCAAGCCCCACCGACCACCGGGCCCCACGAATCACTAACCCGCACGGTTCAGTATCCAGGAACGAGGCCGTGCGCGTCCGACTGCCAAGGTGATGACGGCTCCATAACAAAACGGCTGCTGCCGATGATGCGCCCGTGAGAAGTGGCATGAAATAGGAGGAAACTTTGCAAATTGATGTCCTCTGGGGCTGGAAAACCATGTTATGGACAATTAGGTAAGGTAAACAATCGTAGTGAGAAATGACATGAAAATACAATTTTCTACTGAATTAGATCAAACAAACATTCACAGACTGCATAGTCGAAGCACCAAGATATAAATAGTTAAATACTGCACAGACAGGCTAGACTGCTACACTGTTTCTTATAATCGGGCTCCACCGTCAAGATTGGCCACAGTACACATACAAAGCCAAAATATATAAGTACACAACAGGCACTTTTGGTTTCATTTTATTGATTGAACAAACCAAGCAAATCAAGAAAAGTAGTGAACCCTTGAACTATAAGAAATGTTAGAACTGCTGTTCCTTTTTCCCAAGGAAAAACGGACCTTATAAAATCACTCTGCGCATAATTTCTAATCATATAAATGCTAGACATGGGGGTTGACAGAGGCATCAGGCATCCCAGCCCAAGCTAAAATTAGGAATGTATGCATGTATTACAATCAGAGGAGCTCCAAGGAAACAAACAGGACCAACTAATTGTTTTTCTTCGAAATGGGGAGTTACCCCGGCCTCTACATGGAAGAGATGCATACGACCTTTATTTCAAGGACCAACTAATTGTCATTTGGACGAAACAAGAGATAAAAAATTCGCAGACTGCATGTGCTACGATAACCACAAGACACTAAAGAAGTAGATGCCCTGACATCCTGAAACGAAACTGTGCAAATACTACCCCAACTAGAATAAGAAATGGATTATAAATCCAGAAACCCACTGCCCTGATGCTTATGTTTCTAGTATATAGTTTAATGCTTCATCTGGTCACTGAATCAGAATCAGTAACTTAGCATACAACTGTGCAATGTGGATATGAAAAGGGACCTGACTCATTGAAAGGAAGTACATTCATGTCGTATCAAACTTTGATCATAAAACCTGAATCACTCAAACCTAGAACTATCAACCGACAGCTACTATCACTAGGATCAAAACAATCCATACACAGAGGATAGAACACCTATCAAGTATCAACTGATATCTATTATCACTAGGATGAATGTAAACTTTGTGCAGCGTGCAGAACAAACCTCACATAATGACGGCAACTGATCCAGGATTAAGATCCTTTCAATTGATCCCCAGGAATAGTTTCGGCTACATCCTTCCCATAGCTGACTTGACGGCCTTCAAGATTCTAGAATAGTGGTAGAACAAAGCAGGTTGCTCGCCCTCTAGGCCCCCAATCACCAAGTCAAAGCGACCATATCTACCAACATATGATGCGATACTATCATTAGTGAGAGACTTTATGTCGGTAATCTCAATTATTGTGCTAGCCTGTGCCTGTGTCTGATCCCACCAACCCCTCAGAATCCTCCTATTAACTTCACCTATCTCAACTGAAATCAATGTCTTTATGCGGATGCCAAGCCTGTGCAAAGCAATCTCTCCTCCTCCAATGCCGCTGAATAAGGACACCACATTAACACCATTGGGAAACATGTCCTTTAACACCGACAAGTGGCAACCCACAGTATCAACTTGGAATGAATTGCCAAGCGATTTGTACCTCTCTGTCTTGGCAACTCCCCTTGTGTGGTTTCTTGGGAGACCGAGTAAATATTCCATCTCATCTGGTTCTAGAGGGGCAACCTTATTCTTTCCAACCCAAACAAGGTTCCATTTTCTGCACTCGTCCATTACATACTTCTGAACATTTAGAGGTGGTGGATTACTTGAGCTGGCAAGAGCACGTTCAATCTGTTTTATCAGATTTGGACTTGCGACACGGGTGTGCAAGCAATCGAGCTGATTTCTATGATCCCAAGACGGCCACCAGTCCTTATAATGAGGAAAGGCTTTAAATATGGTGTTCGGAGCGAGAGGAAGGAGACGTGACCTGTTCTCAATTGGCAAATTGTGGACATAGCCTCTTTCCCGAGCAGCTGCACAGAAGTGCTTAGAATCCACAAACTCTGGCTCTATGTCATACAGATTTCTGGAAATTTCCATCCATACACTTCTTGGAGATAGGGCCTCATTTTCATAGTAGAAGTAGGGTGGCCCAATAGCTTGTTTAGGAAGACTCCTGGTCACTGACCGTAGCCTGTCACTAGGAAGGTTGAATCCAACCATTGGATTTGGGAGAGGCATTGGTTCGCCATGGTTACCATCCCAGGGGAGTCGACTTCCTTGTGCTCCATAACGCTTCATCTTTTTCTTGCTCTCTTCCATCAATCTTGCTTTTTTTCTCCCTCCAAAGGAATCAAAGCCTCTATGAGTAACCTGCCAAATTATACACAAATTTTCAGTCTCTTTGCATCAAATTAAAAGAAGAAATAGTTTTGTTATTCAAATGTACAGTCAGACCAACAGTTACCTCATATTCAGATAAATTCATATTATTACAATTTCCTCCAGCTTGGGATGCATAGATCGAATCAACTAGTACACAGAGAGCGGCATCCACACCTAGGAATTTTTAAAAAAAATATACAACATAAGGTGTCTCTTCCATGCAAGAATGATCATCGGGTAACAATTAAAAAAGAGGCATACCACATCTGACAATAGCCATTTTTGCTTCATCTTCAGGAAAGCCCATGTTTACTAAGGACTTGATCTTGTTGTCCTGCGCAAAATAAAACAAAAACAGAGATTAGAAACGACATGCTACAACTTACTTCCTTTTTTTACTCTGAGTGACTAATGATAGGAAAAGAGGCAGCGGGATCAATATATAGACAGCAGTCTTCCCAAGAAACTGATCGAGAATTAAATCACTGGTTTAGGAACTCAACTTGTTATTCTCTGATGTTATTTGAGAATGACACCAATACAGCGGTTAATGTATGCATGAGCACAAACGCTCATTGTCTTACATTTGAAAATAACTACCACACTAGCAATATGAAGCACTTTTGGTTGTGCTGGAATAAACTGAAGGTACACGACCCATGTTGTAGCCTCATACAGTGGCATTGGTGGCTGGATGCATAGCACTGATGAACCACAACTATGTGGTCTCACCAGTGTTGTTTTCATGATAAAAACTGATGGCTGATATTCAAATGCATACAAACTGTAACTGATATTCAAATGCATACAAACTGAAGGGAAAGTGAGTGGTGCTTAAATAGAACTATTCGTAACAATCACAAACAACAGGACATGACTCATTTTCTACTTTTCCAGTCTTTTTTATGACTCTGTGAGAGGTATTGGTCTGATGGTATTTAACCTCATTTCCTAACATGATGAGAATTTTATGTAAACAACATCAAATGCTCAAACTTGTAATGCAATTCTACACCGATGAAAGGCTGGGAGGAAAATAAACGAAGAGATCAAAAGGTACATAAAGGGGTGCTCAAGGTATCCATGGCAAAGATTTCACATGTATCAGGATACATGTGATCAAAGATTTCTCAGATATGCATCGCAAAGTGAATTTCTCAAGATCCTAAATATATCTTGACCGTGAGGCTCTTGAAGAAAAATACCTAGGTATCCCTACTGCCCTGGGAAGAAGCAGTACAGAGGTCTTTGAGAAGGCGTGTGCACATGTGTTTTATTTAGTTAGTGGCGGGTGTGAAACGAAGCCGAGTTCGGCTTTATGAGCGACACATCCTTCTTAAAGCTGTGGCTCAATCAATCCCAACATACTCAATGAGTGGTTTGGTTCTTTCCAAACAACATGCAAGTGCCTCTCTTCCGCTATGGCTCGCCATTGGTGAGGAGGAGATGAGGACAAAAGGAAAATGCATCGACGTAAATGGTCTAAAACTGATCCACCTAAATATGCTGGTGGTATGGGTTTTTGAGATGTTGAAATGTTCAATATTGCAATCAATGCGTGGCAAGCAAGGTTGGCCGCTTACTAGCAACCCAAAAAAATTCTAAGCTAGGGTCCTAAAGGGAAAGTATTTCCCAAACGGGGATTTTTTTTGAGTGGTAAATGGTGATCTTCTCACAACTGGAGAGAAATCCTTAAGGGTCGCAAGGCTCTGGAGTTGGGTCTTATCAGCAGAATTGGGGATGGAAGCTTAACTAATGCTTGGCAAAGACAGATGGATCCCTGATGTTGCTTTTTTTTTTTTTTGATTTTGGATCCCTGATGTTGCTGGTGGCAAACCTCTTTGCCAACCAGCTGGGGCACAAGTAACTCGAATGGCTCCCCCGCAAAAAAAAAAAAAAACTTCATTGGCTAAGTTAATCCCTCATGATGGTTCCGAATGGGATGTTGAAGCCCTAAATGCTAATTTCACGCCCTGATGGTGCTTGCTATCCAAAAGATCCCCTTGGAAAAACTAGACAATGATCTGTGGGCTTGGGATGCTGAAAACCGTGGCTTTTATACTGTAAATCTGCTTACAAGCTTCTATCCTCCTCAGCACATGTTTTGGAACAACATAACACTTGGAGAATTTTATGGAAACTGAAAATCCCACCTAAAATTTGAACCTTTTGGTGGAGAGTCATTCATGGTATATGCAGGTGTGTGATGTTCTACAAAAGAGACACATGGAACCACATAATATTTTTAATGATTGTGGTGCCAAGGAACATACTGCATTCCACTCTTCGATGGAATGTATGTCGGCAGGACTTTTCCGGGTAACCTTTAATGAGCTTTACATGTTAAACTGCTAAGGCTTCACCCTCGTTCCTGGGCTGGTGATCTGTTAGATCCAGTTTTTTGCAAATCTGGTGAGGCAGGTGATATTTTTTGTGGTATGTGGTCTATATGTGGACAGCTCGCAATGGGTGTCGACATGGAGAAGTGCCCCTGAACCTGAAGATAGCGTGTAAATGGGCGTGGAACACTGCCTTTGATCTCATTCAGCTGTCTCTGGAGAGCAAGGGAGAAAATAAAATATCTGTAAAGACCAAATGGGGACCTCCTGTACAAGGAAGCTTTTAGATCAATGTCGATGCCACTTTCTCTATGTTGGAAGGACATGGGGTGACGGCTGTGGTGTTTCGGGATGACCAAGGCTTTGTGCTTTGTCGGAGGGGTTCAGGCGAAGAGATATGTGGCTGTGCAGAATGTGGTAACAGCTGCAGAGATGGACTGAAGCTTACCAAAAGCTTCAACCTAAATCATGTCATCATTGAAACTAATTTCCAATTTTTTGTGTCGCTGTAGAGATCCAAAGAAGAAAACAGAACAAGTAATACCCCAATTTTAAACCAGATGGCTGAGCTTTTTATTGCTTTCACTATTGATCATGTAAAGAGAGATGCAAATATGGCAGCTCATATAACTGCAAAATCTGCCTCCCTTACTAATCCAGTCAGTGTCTGGCTTGACCAGGTTCCAGAATTTCTACCAATGTGCATTCAGCATGACTAACTTTGCTAATAATATAAGCTTCATGTTCTAAAAAGAGGTATGCATGGCAAAGATGTCACACGTATCAGCATATATATGACCAAAAATTTCTGAGTTACCGAACTAATGATAAGGAATCATCTACCTCATCACCAGAACCATCGGAGTGGGGTTCTCTCCCATTCGCATCGTCATCACCATCCCAGTTTTCAAAATCAAGATCGTCGTCATTTTCAACACTCTGAGGGATGACGCCAGAACTAGAGCAATTACCCGCATCCTCTTCATCTAGTGTCTGCATTTCACATAACCAATTGTACTATGCAATCCTTGCAACCATGCAGGAAAGCCTTATACAATAAATGAAATAGGCAGAAACACATAAACAAATAGTACCTTATATGTGAGAAGTAGCTCGAGCAGTGCATTTGAATCACTATGCCCTGAAAGCGAAATGCTCGGTTTAAACAAAAGGTGCAAATACTATGACAAATAAAATGAAATTTATTACTTTTAGCATTACCAATCTCCTTAATTCCCTTGAGGACCATCTCTTTTGAAAACCCCATTCCCATGTATCCATCGACTAAAGAAGTAGATGGTGCTTGCCTATTGGTCCACCCATTAGAATCCTTTGGATAATCACATGAACAAATATCAAAACAAAAATCATAATAATAACAAGGTAATAACAAGTCATGGCTAGCTCTTGTCCTGAAAGACACAATTTCCTAACGTACCAAAGTTGACGGGCCAGCAGCATCCAAGTTTCTAAAGGATATAGCCGATGAGGGTTCAGCTTCACCATCACTTTCCCACTCAAAACTGTCACTATCGTCACCCTGTGACAAGAGTTAAGCACGCCTTGGTCAATATTGAAAGCAAACCACTAGCAAAGTAATTGTAGAGACGAAAATTACGCAACTGAAAATTTTATTGCACCATAGGACCAAAACAATCACAAGATATCACAACAGAAATCTCTAGCGCGAAATCAGCACAGCCAGATTCAGTTCTAGAAGCTATGGCGCATCAGGAGAAAGAAGAAAAATCCATCTTTTTATGACACATTGTGTAACCTGAAATCAGATTAACCAAAAAAATACACAACTGCAGTACAGCTTGATGATGTTTGTAGCAAATAATTAAGAAATGGTACTTTGCGGACACAATTAACTTGTGAGTGCAGTAGATGAAATGGCAGAGAAGTAAGAATTTTTGGATCGTATAGGCGGACCACTGTTACATAAACTAAAACCTCCATATTAAAGAATCCCAGCATGTTACATGCTCTTATGTCTGATCACAATGGTGTCAATGTGTCCTCATGGAAAATATACGAAACAGAAGACCATGCGACAGTCGAAATCCCAAAGGAAAAATCAGCAGACCCTCATTTCAACTCGTAGTGTCCAGAGTGCATCAGATAAGTTTATGAACCACCAGGCGAGCCTGGCTGCCACATATCCTACTCTTTACTCCTTTGCCGCCGATACATAATGCACAACGGCATCCCAATGGCACAACGGGCAGTGGAATGTCCAGCTCGTAACAAACGATTTCTCATACTGCTCAGCTACAACTTAACGAGCTCCTGAGTCTACTGAACACCATTGACTTTCAGGGCAACACTGACAGCGTTAAGAGAGAGCTGATCATCTCTGGCAAGAATCCTACAACAATAGGTTTCTACGCTCTGCTTGCTGATCATGGAATGATTTGGAAAAAAAAAGGAGCATGGGTTTGTATCAAAGCTATACCACCACGACACAAAGTCTCCCTGTGGCTAGCCTTCAGAGGTAGATTAAACACAAATGATAATATGGTAGCTAAGAGGCCAGCTGTGACCGCTGCCCAGCTCTTGAATCAGTGCACCGCATTGCATTGCACTTTCAGAACTCACAGGTCATATGGGAAAGCTAGACCTATGCAATAAAGCTGCGCAAGCCTGCACAATTACTTACTTCGTACAAAAGGTTGTGGCAAGGTCACCTACATGGCCGATATGTTTCCCCGCATGGCTGCTAACTGTGGAAGGCTAGTAATTGCCGAGTTGTTAACCATCAGAGAGTAACGGCAAATGTGCTTTTTAGCAGAGTGGCTGAAGAGCTATGGGCAACAAGATCAACGAAGCACAGGCAAGGCATTCTTGCCTGAACACTGAAGATCAACACCTACACCCACTCCTTCTCCTTCCCATTTTTTCCTCCACTATCACTGCCCCTTCCTATTTTTAAATTTCTCTGAAATCTTCTCCTTTTAAGCCAGGCTGAGGCATGGCTCTTTGTAAATGAACTGTTACGAAATATTCCAAGGTACAGACAACAACTCTACCCTTTCCCCTAAGAAAAACAAGTTACTGAAACATATATTATATTAGATTGAATATGCCCTAAAAAGGGACACACATGAGAATGCCCTATGGAGAAGATGTTCACAGTTGGTACTGTGAATTCACCTATACAGGTCGATATTTCGACAAACTAGTGCATCTGCGTATTTGGTGTAATCCTGAGGCATGACAGGTGTCTGAAAATGCAGAAAAGGACCACATAGCATGAGAAACAGATTGACCAGCTGACCAGTCAATGAAACATGAAGTCAGTTTGGTCACTGGTATACAGCGAAATCAGAATGCTATCTAACACTAACAGGTGCATTACCCTGCCTGTATGTACGCATCAGGACTCAGGAGACCACACGAACATAGCTCTTGCTGTTATGTTACTAGTGGCCGGACCCCATTGCTGGTCCAGGACACGTCGAGGAAGGGGGGGGGGGGGGGGGTGCGCATTATTATTCGACCAAACAAACCACCAATACCTGATTGCGCTGTGAGAGAAGAAGAGGAAGAAAAACGAATCTTTCCGAGCGTTTCGAGTCGATGGAAACTGAATGCGATGCAGAAGAACTCTTACAAAAAGGAAAATCGTATGAGACACGAGTAATCCTCTGATAAAAAATCACTACCTAAGAACGAACCTTTTGAATCAGGGGGGATTAGGATTGACCGAAGAGAAAAGGGGAGGAGAGCCTTACCGCCATTGCTGATCCAAGAAGCTACACCCCCTCCGGCCCTCTCTCTCTCTGCCGTGCAGAGGAGGACTACGGGAGCACGAGAGAGACCAGACGGCGACGGCGACGGCAGAGGAGGGGGCGAGGAGCCGTGGGAGGAGGAGGAGAGAGCGCGACGGCAACGGCAACGGCGTGGTCTCCTCTGCCCGACCGCCCCTCTCGGTCTCGGCTTTAGAGGAGGAGCAGGCGATCGCGCGATAGGCGAAAGTCTGCTGCTCCCGCTGCGGCTTGCCGCCTACACGGGCGTTTCTCTGTTTTCCAAGGCAGAGTCAACGGGACGAGCGGGAATTAGTGCCCTTCCTCACGATGTGCGGCTGCACACAGGGCTGGTCACAGCGGCCTGTGCGCAGCGCACATCTCAATGGGTATGGACGATTAAGAGGAAAGACAAACGAAAAAGTGTGTAGATACCTCGGTTGATGACCATAATAATGGAGCCATAGCTATCAAGCACTCAATGCTTGACAGATTTTGACCAGTCAATATGCATTATAAAGATGGAGGGTAACAATTATTGGTCAAACTTGTACCTCATATAAATATATGATGCGTACATATTACTATTTTGATCAAGAAAATATAAAAAATGGGTTATTCGCCTTAAAAATATAATACAACCTCCGATCCATATTAATGGACTCAACTTTATCTAGATACGGATGTATCTAGTTAAGTGTTTAGACTAGATGCATCCGTATCTAGACAATGTTGAGACTATTAATATGGATCGGAGGGAGTATTAGATTTATACTAGGTTAAAGTTTTTAATCATATACTTTTTCACGTGTTATTAGTCAAAATTAGCGTAAAAGGAGGATGTCAGCTAATTGTGGACCGACGAAGTAATTTTAAAGCGACTAGTACTGAGAGAAATAAGTTAGCCATCGTGTTGCTTCCGTAGAAAAAGAGATGCGTAGAGACTTGAAATCTCAAGGCGTTATATGTGCTAGCTAGCTTGCGTGGAGAGTTGATTGACCACCATGAGTATACATATAGATCAATGCATGTCTATGTGCTTGTAGGTCTACCTTTTTCGAAATAAACCTTATTTTATTTGTATCCATGTTCTAAATCAAATCATAATGTTTACATTGTAATCTTAGACAGAAAAAAATTCATTTCTTTACTGCCTTCCATTTTATGACGAGTGAGAGGCAATATACACGACTGTCATCAACTATCTTTTAATATTATTAGTAAAGATATTTTCTATTTTTTGCAATATAAGACAAAAAAATACTTTCTTTATTTCGCTCCTTTTTATTGCGAGATGGGACGAGCTGAGTGAAATAAACCACCGACACCGACTCAACTTCAATAATACATTTTTTTTGTGTGCAATTTAAAAAATTGCTATATTTATTGTCTTCCTTTTTATAGGGTGGGGGTCTTTAATACTCTCACTAATCCATATTAATTGTCACTGAATCGGGTTTATCTAGCACCAAAACATGTCTAGATACATCCGATTCAGCAATAATTAATGTGGATCGGAGTGGGTAGTAGTAAAGATTTTTTTCTTTGCAATCAAAAGAAATCTTTTTTTTTTCTACATAGGGTAAGGCCTCAAAGAACCTAGCAACTCCATTCATTCCGGTAGTGGGCTATAAATTAAAAAGAGGTCTAGAAAGTTACTACTAGGACCTTCGAGTTTACAGAAAGGACCTTGAAACCTATGGCATAAACTCAATGGACTCCTCGGCCGTGACAACAAACTCTGCTCGCTTTTTTGGCCAGCATCCTTGTCGCCGGGGATGCGCCCTTGGGACATAGACGTCGGTGGAATGCCAGGATGGAGCAGCTGGGCGGATGGCTTCCGCATCGGCTTCACCCCTTGAGGTAGAAGAGCATCCGACTGTATACGACCGAGGAGGAACGCCTTTTGACCATAAAGAGCAGGGGAAATACATCTCATGTTGTCGCATGTCTCCTATTTAGAAACTCCTGGGAACTCCTGCACCACTGTCATCTACAGCGCAGATCGAAAACCATGTCAAACCCTAGCACGCCCGATAGCACCATCTCCATGATGCCACACATCGAAGGTTGGGCGACGAGATCTTGTAGATTTGGGCTGCACCAGGGCTTATTCAAGCACTCGCCGATAGATCTACCTCCCAATTGTGTCGTCCAGCGCGGAAGATCGTTGGGCGGAAGCTTCTCCTCACCCTGCCACTGCCCAAACGCAACCACGGTAGGCGGAGAGGGAGCAGAGGAGACATAGTGCCAAACTACATGCAACTAAAATCTAACCCTGCTAGAGAAGCTACTATATACAAGGGACTGGCCTCCCCCCTTCCCATCGACTCCATACAGTGAAGCCGTCGGCGACAAGGAGGGAGGAGCCATGAGCGCCTTGGGGACTCTCAGCGAACGGAGAGAGAGAGACTAACACAAGAGGAAATGAGAGAACCTCTTTTGACTTTTTATTTTCTTTATTTATTGTCTTTTTTATGGGGGAGAGATGAGACGGTGTAGGGTTTGGGATTAACGACTCCACCAACGGTGAAGCCACCGGCAACGAGGAAGGGAGGACCGGGAGCGCGCTTTGGGGACTTCGAGTAACGGAGGGAGAAGAAAGAGAGAGAAAAACACAAGGGGACATGAGAGCCCCTTTCGAATTTTTATTTTCTTTATTTATTATGTTTCTTTTTTATGGGGGAGATGAGACGAGTGGGGATTGGGATGAACGCCCACCACCAACGCCGAAGCCGCCGGCGACGAGGGAGGGAGGAGCCAGGAGCGCCTTGGGGACTCTCAAGGAACAAAGGGAGAAGAGAGAGCGAGAAACACAAGCGAAAATGAGAGACTCTTTCGAATTTTTATTTATTGTCTTCCTTTTTTATGGAGGAGATGGGACGGGTGGGGTTCGGGATGAACGACCTCCACCAACTCTTCTTTCATAATAATTATTTTTTGTCTCTTTATCTAATTTAAGATTAAGAAACTTTTTTCTTTCTTTATTGGCTTCATTTTATGGAGAGATGGGAGGAACGAGAGGTGGAATGAATGACTAGCACCAACTCCTATTTAATAATAAGATAAATATCATGTGTACACTTAACTCGGACAATCTAGACTTTCGTTTTCTTATGTGTAAGTCGATGGTGCTAACTGTGGGTCTGATCTTATTCCACGCATAATTTTACAGATCTCAGTTATTTTAGACAACCCGAGGTATCCACATAGACATTTTAAAAAGATGTAATAGCATTGGACATACAACAACTAGCATGGTGGGTGCAAATACATAATTGAAAATTGGGGTAAACCGGTACACTAACTTGTGATGCTGGTGCAAAGTTGGTCCAAGTCTCCCTGGTATTGACACGTGGCATTGTAGTTTTTGCAGAAACACCATTACACATTTTTCTCTCGCATCTGTATCCTCCACCTCATTCCCCCAAAATTCATTGTCATTCATCCGCACCGTCCTCGTAAATCAATGCCACGTCCTCGTAAATTCATGGTGGGTGCAAATACATACAAGAACGACGACGGCGGCTGCTGAACGACAATGAATTTTGTGGAAATGAGTTTGGAGGATACGGATGTGAGAGAAACATGTATAAGGGTGTTTCTTCGAACATTACAACGGCTCCTGTCAATACCAGGGACATTTGGACCAATTTTGCACCAGCAACACAAGTTAATGTACCGATTCACCCCAATTTTCAAGTTCTTGTATGTGTTTGCACCCACCATGCAAATTGTTGTATGTCCAGTGCTATTACCTCTTTTAAAAACTCATGTGATTCATGTGATTTGAATCAAGATTCAATATTGAATTTGTTGGGATTTTGGAGTGGTTCAATTTGAAACACCATTTTTAACCAACTAGGTTTTGTTTTGATTTGATTTATGGTTTTGTGATATTCATGTATGGAGAAGAAGACTAGATTGATTATGGAATCCAGTGAAGCTAGACTGAAATGTGTGTGTGAACTAAGTGAAATTTGACCAAAATTCTTTGGTCTTATTCTGAAATTCATAAACTTGGGCCAGTTTTGGAAATGTTTGAGATATTTTAGTCAGTTATCTTTGTTGAATGGTTCATAAAATGAAACATATATGGATGTGAATTTGTTTGGATTAATATGTGAAATGTATGTGATGCGTTTCTGAAATCCATGCGAGACAACGACAAATTTGTAAATAGTTTGAAACATGATTGAAATTTGAATAATAGTGTTTGAAGTCCGAATGGAAGCAGGGGATCTTTTTTGGCACAGTGTCCTCGCCTTACACTTCAATGTGAAAGTTATGGCTTGGTCTAAAACAAGTTACATATTATGTCTCATACTCCCTCCGTTCCAAATTAGATGACTTCCATTTGGTTCACATGTGGATCTATCTAGGCATGTTACAAGTATAGATACATCTACATTTGGACAAATGAAAGTCATCTAATTTGGAACGGAGGGAGTATGCTCTAAAAAATAAAACATCACCGAAATAGATTTGTAGATGAGGTGCTAGTGAGACACCAGTTTCTTAGTATTCTCTTATATATGCAGGGTCTATATATAAAAATGAAACTAGTGCTATGTCTATTCCTTTGTTATCTTGACAAAGTTTTTTTTTTGTTCAGGTGAATATAGCGGAGGAAGCTGTGAGGAGAGTAACTGGAACAGACCTGCTGTTCTCCACTGCATCAGACATCCCCAGAAGCACCGCACCCTTCTGTTCATGTGTATCTGATGCAGCTTCTGCTGATGTTACTGATACTGAAGAGAGCATGAGCCGTTTCCTCCAACGTTTACTCGAAGACGATCAGATCAAGCCTGACCTCCGGGAGACAGCAACTCCGGTGCCCAGTGGGGAAGAGACGGCTCCAAGGCCCCCTCTGCGGCGTGTCGCGAGCCTGGAGAGCCTGCAGAAGAGGATACATGGAGATTTGCTACATTCCGAGGCCGCATCGACCTTCTCGGACCATGAAATCCCTGCCAATGCTCAGTAAGTGGCTTATAAACTATAATGCTCCAGTGACTGAGCTA
The DNA here is from genome assembly GCA_947311845.1 of Poa pratensis. Taxonomy (NCBI): domain Eukaryota; kingdom Viridiplantae; phylum Streptophyta; class Magnoliopsida; order Poales; family Poaceae; genus Poa; species Poa pratensis. The sequence continues at coordinate 30,520,945 of CAMZMU010000097.1, read as the reverse complement.
AGTTTTGTCGGTAGCATCTGTGTATATCTGGATGCTGAATCTTGTGTCTACTATCTTGAAGATAAATAACCCGTGCTTTGGTCTTCTGATCCTGCTGCTTTACAATCCTCAGCCTTGTTAATGTCATACACAATCACAAACAAATTGTGATTCCCTAAGGTTACATTTGTGTGATTCATAGCTAGATTCTCAATTCAGGCTAGATTTGCCGTCCTCATAGCAATTCAGATTCAAATCTTGGTAGTATCAGGTAGCCCTCTTAACGTGTCCTGTTCTTTGCACAAAATACTGCGTCAAATGAAATACAAGATATTTCCTGTTGTTCGTACAGAATATTATGTCAAACGAAATAAAAATGTAAGCTGCTGCCTTTAGAATATTCAACAGATTTCTAAATGTGTCTTCAGCCCCTTGAGAAGTGCAATGTTGACATCTCTGAATTCTGAAACTGTGTGAACATCCGAAGTGGGGATGTTCGTCAATTCTCGCTCTGCACATCCATATGGATCTTGGATATTCTTTTTGTAGTGTTGCTATTTTGCATACCAGACGATCATGGACCAGTTAAGAAGTACTCCCTCCGTTCCAAATTAGATGTCTTCCATTTGTCCACATGTAGATGTATCTATACTGCGTCGCCCGAGTAGGCCTACAACTACGAAGCCTCCAAACCCCACGCAGCGCCGTCCAAGTATCCTCGCTTGAAGCTTGCCTCATACGAGTGGGGCGACGATTCACTCATGGCGGTAGCGGGAGCAGCAGCCGGAGATGGAGGGGGAGGCGAGGCGATGAACGCCACCAGCTCTACGGCGGCGGCGGCGGAGGCCGCCCACGTCTCCGATGGTAACTAACTAACTAACCGAGAGACACTGTTCGCACGTCGTTTTGTCATTAGGGTTTTTGTTGTTTGTTCTCGATTAAGGCTACGCTGATCAGGGCTGCGCTGCGGTGCTGATTAGGGCGTGATCAGGATGACTCCAACGGGGCGACGCAAACAAACGCGCGTTTGGTCCGCGTTTGGTCCGTTTGCGTCGGGGAACGGACGCGCGTTTGGCCCATGTCCGCCCCTTTCCGGCCACTGGACCCAACGGGCCGACGCATTGAGTCCGCCTGGCCAGGGTTTTTGATCATTTTGATTATTTTCGGCCAGGGTTTTTGATCACATTGCAAGCAAAATAATACATTACAACAAAATATATACCAATCCAAATACTACAATACAAATAATACAATCCAAATAGTTCATCAAATAGTTATTACAATCCAAATAGTTCTTCAAATAATACAAATTGTTTCACAAATGCATAGTCTTACAAACCAAATAAATATAAAGACCAATAGTTCATCAAATGGAACTACTGGTTACCGTAGTGCTATCCATGGCCGAGTTCGTACCTGAGTTCTTGCCGGGCGAGCGGCCGAACATCTTGTGGGCGGCGTGTGTGTCGCGGGCGCTGCGAGCAGAGATGGCCGCAAGATTCACCGGCCGTGGCGGTGAGGAAGCTGCTCCGGTGACGGCGGGGAAGAGGAGCAGCAGACGGCGTCCCCGGAATGGCCTGCTGATACGTCTCAAACGTATCTATAATTTTTGATGTTCCATGCTTGTTTTATACCAATTGCAACATGTTTTGCATCTACTTTATATCACTTTTATACATTTTTTGGGACTAACATATTAACAAGATGCCGAAGTGCCAGTTCCTGTTTTCTGTTGTTTTTGTATTCCAGAAAAGCTAGTCTGGAAATATTCTCGGAATTGGACGAAACTACACGGGGATGCCTATTTTTCCAGAACACGCCTGACGGAGCGAAGGAGCAGCAGAGGAGGGCCACCAGGGCCCCACACGCCACTAGGGCGTGGTTCCCCCCTCTGCCGCGCCCTGGGGTGGTGTGGGCCCCTCGGGGGTCCGCAGCCGCCGCCCTTTCGCCTACTTATTCCCCCGACGCGAAAACCCTAAGTACCTGAGCAAATATCCACGAAAAGATCCAGAGACGCCGCCGTCGTCAACCCTAGCTCGGGAGGGTTCAGAACCTCTTCCCGGCACCCTGCCGGAGAGGGGAATCGTCACCGGAGGCTTCTACATCGCCATGCCTGCCTCCGGAGTGATGCGTGAGTAGTTCATCCTTGGACTATGGGTCCATAGCAGTAGCTAGATGGTTGTCTCTCCACTTTGTGCCATCATGTTTAGATCTTGTGAGCTGCCCTACATGATCAAGATCATATTATTGTAATGCTACATGTTGTGTTTGCTGGGATCCGATGAATATTGAATATTATGTCAAGTTGATTATCAATCTATCTTATATGTTATTTAAGATCTTGCATGCTTTCCGTTACTCGTAGATGATTTGGCCAAGTAGATGCTTGTAACTCCAAGAGAGAGTATTTATGCTAGATAGTGGGTTCATGTCTCCGTTTAACCTGGGACAGTGACAGAAAGTTCTAAGGTTGTGGATGTGCTGTTGCCACTAGGGATAACCTAACGATGCTATGTCCACGGGCATATGTGTTTGTTTACATTACGCACTTTACTTAATGCAATTATCCGTTGCTTGCAACTTAATACCAACGGGGGATTCGGATGACAACCCGGCGGTGGATTATTAGTCACAGATGCTGTTGGATAACGATCTATGTATTATGTCGTAATGCCCAATTAAATATCATAGTAGTCAACATGTCATGTATATGCATTGTCATGCGCTCACTATTCGTCAATTGCCCAGCTGTAATTTGTTCACCCAACATGTTAGTTATCTTTTATGCAGAGACACCACTAGTGAACTGTGGACCCCGGTCCATTCTTTTACACTGATTAAACAACCACAAACTGCAAACTATTCCTTTTTCATTCTCTGCAATTTAATACTCATTTTCCACACCATACGTTTAATCCTTTGTTTTCAGCAAGCCAGTGAGATTGACAACCTCACTGTTTCGTTGGGGCAAAGTAGTTTGATTGTGTTGTGTGCAGATTCCACGTCAACAGTCCAGACTCCCTGCGACAGCTATTTTTCTGGCGTCGCTGACAACCTTCTGAAGAGTTGCTGCTCCTACTGGTTCGATAACCTTGGTTTCTTTCTGAGGGAAAACTTGCTGCTGACTACATCATACCTTCCTCTTGGGGTCTCCCAACGAACGTGTGTTTCACGTCATCAAGCTATTTTTCTGGCGCCGTTGCCGGGGAGACAGCAGTCTTCTGCAAGGGGAGTTTCACGCTTCCAATCTCTTTACTTTGTTTTTGTCTTGCTTAGTTTATTTTATTTTATCTTGTTTGCTTTCAATTATCAAAAACACAAAAAAATTAGTTACTTGCATTCAGTTTATTTTGAGTTTTGTTTTCTGTTAGTCATCATGTCTAGCCCTGTTCCAGTAGTAATGTCACCTGAAGAAGAGATCTTCACTTTCAAGCAAGGGAGTGAGGAGAGTTTTAAAGATGCTTGGTCTAGAATATCTGAGTCCTATGCTAAAACTGAACCTAAAATGACTTTAAGCCTGCTTCTTAGTAGCTTTTATTTTGGTCTTGTTCTTTGCTACAGATATGCTTTAGATGCTGTGGTAGGAGGAGATTTCCTTCTTTATGATGGGGATCAAGCTTTTAATGCTATAAAAAAATTGATTACAATTTCTAGCGTCCCAATCACTAAAATTGATTTGGCTTTGACAAGCATAAGTGATAGACTTAACGCTCTTGAAACGAACATATCTGGTCTAAAAGAAGGGTATAATCAGATTCGTGAACATTATGATAATGTGCCCGTAAATTTTGAACCATCGGGATGGATTCACTCAGTAAAAGTTGTTATAAATGGTGAAACTTTTCATTCTCGCTGTGATATTATGTCTGAATTCTGTTTAATGCCCAAGAATATTTATGATACCTTAAATCTTTGGGAGCTTTCCAAATGCGAAGATTGTATAACTTTGGGTGATAATACTATTAAATTACCAAGGGGAGTAGCTGAAGGAGTATTTACAAAACTCTTAGAGATAACAATATCTATTGATTATCTTGTCATTGAATGTGCAGGAGTAGGACAAATTACGCTTGGAAGGTCCCTGTTGAAACGCTTTGGAGCAATAATAGATGTGGGCCAAGGCACTATGAATTTCGCCTCTTCACCTATGTGTAACCAAGTATTTCCTAAAGATAAAGGTAAAGGTAAGAGAGCTAAGCGTAAGAATGTTGATGCTTCTTCACTTGGTAATACTTGATGCATGCTTTGTGCCTAGCTAAAAGGCGTTACAGAAAAGCGCTTATGGGAGGCAACCCATTTTATTTTTCTGCAATTTTTCTTGGATCCAAATTCGCACAAACATTTGATGAATTTTGTCCAATTTTTTGCAGAAAAGTCCCCGCGTTTCTAACAAATTATATATAAGAAATATATGCGCGTCGACCGGTAGGCTCCATCCCCGTGAACGGTTTCCAGTTCTGTCTACTCTAACTCCTCAATTTTGGATCTAAATTCGCACAGACATTACACGAATTTTGTCCAATTATTTCTAGAAAAGTCCCCGCGTTCCCGAAAAATTATATACACGAAATATATGCGCGTCGACGAGTAGATTTCATCCCCGTGAACGGTTTCGAACTAACTCCTCAATTTTGGATCCAAATTCGCACAGACATTTCACGAATTTTGCCAAAAAATTTGCAGGAAAGTCCCCGCGTTCACCCCCGTGATCGGTTTCGAGTTTTGTCGACTCTAACTCCTCAATTTTGGATCCAAATTCGCACAAACATTTCACGAATTTTGTCCAATTTTCTACAGAAAAGTCCATGCGTTTCGAAAAAATTATATACACGAAATATATGTGCGTCGATGGCTACGTTCCATCCCCGTGATCGGTTTCGAGTTTGGTCGACTCCAACTTCTCAATTTTGTATCCAAATTCGCACAAACATTCCACTAATTTCGTCAAATTCTAATTTCCTTCAACATTTACTACGTCATTATAACAAAACATTTCATATATAAAATTTCTCTTAAAGGACGCGGCGTGTCGCCGCGCCAATTCAACTAGTAAAACCACACGGCCAAATGACGCAAAGTGTTGAGAAAGCCCTCGGAGCAAACACGACACGACCCAACCAGCTAAAAAACGCTAACTCGCAAACATGCACCATTAAACGGTTCCAGCGAGCCGTTGCGTCCGAGGGACCCACACTTATTAATGACGCCCCTCAAAAGGGTCATCACACGAAACGCCGCCGCCCCAAGAGGAACACAACACCCATAGGTTTTGCCGCCGCCGGCATTGAGGCGCCGAGCTTTCGCTTGATTTTTCCCACCCACCACGTCGCAGGACCAAGCAACCCGACGGCGACCCCACCACAGCGGACCGGGGACTCCAGATCCACATCAGGGCTTCGCTGCCACCGATGGTGGCAACCTAGTCTGGACCACCCGCCACAACACACCTTGCCACCCGCATGGTTCAGCTGCGTCGCTGTTTCCATTTTCTTGGAGTTTATTTTTGGAAGGTTTTGGGGGTTAAGCGACCTGAAATGGACACTTTTTTTGGGGTCTTCCCCGTCACGAGTTATTTTTTAGACATTTATGACAGTAGGGGAGATCCCTACTGCCTCTATATTAAAACACCCACAAAGGGGAAGCAGCCACAATTACATAATTACAGGAAGGTTTCTGGAATTTAAAAGGTACTGGAAAGGGAAAAAATAAAGTTGTGTTTGCTCTCCTTAGTCCTATGAACAAGGAGTCTGAAGTCTTCCTTAAACCTTGCAGCCCAGGCTGAAGTTGAAGGTGTTATTCCATTGAAGTAGAAGTTGTTCCTTTCTTTCCAAATACTCCAAGCAGCATAGGCAAAAACATCCATAAACATCTGTTTGGTCCAGTGAGCTTTTGAGTAGGCTATCAGCTCAAGTCTACTAGCAGCCACATTGGTTGATAGGGGGAATTCAGTTTCTCCCAGCAGCTCTTGCTGAAGTTACAATGGAAGAAAAGGTGCTCCACCGTTTCCTCAACCCCATCATTGCACATAGTGCAATTGAATGTATTACCCACATTATAGTGTCTCCTTCGTAGCATGTTCCTCGTGTTTAATCTGTCAGAAAGAAGGCCAGCAGAAGAATTTTATTTTGGGAATACTCTTGCTCTTCCAAATCCAATTGAATGACTCATGTGGGACTATCTCTCTGAAGCAAAATTTGTAATACTGGCTGGAGGAATATTGGTCAGAACCCCAAAGGTAGGACCACTGATCATTAGCAGTATTATCTAGAATGATATGAGCAGTATCTGCTTGGGCCTGTCTCAGCTCCTGGATAGCTTGCATAGACAGAGGAAGGTGAAAATTGGCCCCCAGAGTGTCTGCTGTGAGAAATTCCTTAGCCGAAACATCCTCATCAAGAGAATAGGAAAAGGCTCGGGATAAGCAGCTGAAGCTAATTGGTCTTGCCATGGGTCCTTCCAAAATAAAATGGTATCCCCTCTGACAATCGTGCACTGTGATATACCTCTATAAATCGGTGAGAGTTTACAGACATCTCTCCACCAGAAAGACCCACACAACTCAGAAGAATGTGGCACCTTGTCGACATAGTACGTGTTCCAAATAAGTGTAACCCATGGTGTATCCATCTTGTTGTAGAATTTGTGCAGGTATTTAAGCAGGAGCCCTTCATTCTGAATTTTAAGATTTAGAACTCCCATACCACCCTTATTCTTGGGTCTGCACACTTTATCCCAGGCAATCAGAGAATTGCAATGCTCACCATCCTCTGTTTTCTTATTCCACAAGCAATGCCTTCTGATCTTATCGACATGTTCCAGAATTTTGGGGTGTAGCTTCAGAGCACACATAGAGAAGGTTGCAATTGAGGAAAGGAGTGTGTTGATGACTGTGACTCTCCCACTGTATGACATCATCATGAAATTGGCAGACATTGCTCTCTCAATTCTGTCCACTAATGGCATAAGATCATAAACAGTCGGTTTTGTTGTACCCAATGGAAGGCCAAGGTAGGTAAAAGGCATTGTGCCAATAACACAGCCAAAAATTCCAGCAATAACAGTTGCCTGGTGCTGTGCAACATTGATAGGAATCATAATTGATTTGTGGTAGTTAATATGTAATCCTGTGGACTGAGCATAGGTGTCAAGAATCTCCTTCATTTTACTATTTGGTCGGTGCAAGCAGGCATGATCACAATAGTGTCGTCTGCATACTGAACCACTGGATAATCCATGCCATAATCAGGTGAAAAGGGAGCTTGTAGGAGATTGTCACGAAAGGCCTTGTTGATAGCTGATTGCAGGAGGTCTGCAGCAAGAACAAAAATCAGAGGTGAGAGGGGATCCCCCTGTCGAACACCCCTCTTACAGTGGAATTGTCTACCAGGTACACCATTAAGTAGAACACTTGACATGCCAGTACTAAATATGGATTCTATCCAGTGTAGCCATTTTGAGTCAAAACCCATTTGTTTCATGATTTTTAGCATAGCACTGTGGTCAATGGTGTCGAATGCTTTAGCAAAATCCAATTTTAGCAGAATTATCTCTCTCTTGGATGTTTCACACTGATGAATGAACTCAAACGCCCAGGCAATGCAGTCCTGGATTGTTCTCCCCTTCAGAAAACCATATTGGTTTTTGTGGACAATTTTGAGAACAATTTTCTGTAATCTATTTGCCAACAGTTTAGTGATCAGTTTGAGGCAGCAATTCAGGAGGGTGATAGGCCTGAAGTCATTAACTGTAGCAGGAGATCCAATTTTAGGAATCAGTGTGATAAAGCCTGTATTAATGCTTTCCAAGTTCAACTTCCCTTCATAAAATTCCTGACATAGGAGATAGATATCCTCTTTAATTATATGCCAACAGGTTTTTAGAAACTGTCCATTAAAACCATCAGGTCCTGGAGCTTTATCAACTGGCATTTCCTTACCACTGTATCTATTTCTTCATGGGAAAAAGGAGCAGAAAGACAACCAAGGCCTTCAATTGGTTCAATGAGGCTTGCCAGATCGAAGCCCATGACAGTGTTCTGGGAGGTGCCAAGTCTATCTTTGAAGGAATCATAAATGATTTTTTCCTTGTCAGCATGGGAGGTAGCCTGGGTCCCATCAGGAAGTGAAAGCTGAGCAATGGAAGTCCTCCTGTATCTGTCAGTGGCCATTGCATGAAAAAACTTGGTGTTTTCATCCCCAAATTTAGTCCATCTGACTGTGCATCTCTTTTTCCAGTACTGCCTCTGGTAGTCAAGTAATTTTAGGAGATGATCCTTGATGATTCTTCTAAAATTAGTCTCAGGGACAGTAAGCCCTCTTCTGTCCTCCAGATTATCAAGCTCCAGCAGAGCCTTGTTACAATTTTCAATGCAGATAGTCAGTCTAGAGATGTTTTTACTCCAGAATTTCAGGTCATATCGTAGACGCTTTAGTTTTGCATTTAAATTTGCAGCACTGTTCTTCTTGTGGGTTGGCTTGTTCCAACTAGCAGCAACAGTCTCGAGAAAACCAGTGTGAGCCGTCCAAAAGTTCTCAAATCTGAACAATTTGCAGGCAGGAATTGAAGTCTGAATAGAAGCTACACATGGCGTATGATCAGATGTTGGTTTTCCTTGTGGATTTACCACAGTGTTGGGGTAGGATGTTGACCAATGAAGGGATGTGAAAAACCAATCGAGCTGCTCTAACAAAGGGTCCTGTTGCATATTACTCCAGGTAAAACTCCTCCCTTTTATAGGTATTTCAGTCAGGTTTTGAGCTCTGATGAGATCATTGAACAATAGCATGTCATCTACATCCCCTCCCGGTTTGTTCCGATTATCAATTGATCGTATGAAATTAAAGTCACCACAGATTAGCCAATCCTCCTCATCTGGTATAGCCAAATTATAGAACCAATTTACAAATTCATCTCTCATATCACCCGAGCATGGCCCATAAATATTAAGTAAAGTCCAGGAATAATTATCCTGTTTTGAAGTGAAATAAACCGAGAGAGCAAAAGCTTCACAGTGCATAACCATGCCAGAGAATACTGAGCTTTTCCAGATAATAATAAGCCCACCAGAAGCTCCATTGGAGGGAACATACACAAAATCATCGAAATCACTAGGGCAGCATGATTTAATAAAAGCCAAATCAAAGTGGGACTTCTTTGTCTCTTGCAAGCACACGATAGCACAACCACTTAACTTAATAGCATTCATTAAAGCTAACTGCTTAGTCTTTGCATTTAAGCCCCTAATATTCCAGCATAACACAAACCACTTCCTTAGATAATTCATTACAAAATATATAAGAGAGATAATTTGAAGGAACAACAGCAAGAACTAGTCCTTGTTGTTCTCCTGATCCTGCAGGCTGGCTAGCAGCTTCACTGGGGAGAGATCTGCAGGAGGCACTCCACACATCTGAACTCCAATATGCTGGAGGGTGGTGACAGGAGTAGGAGGTGGGACATCAGGAGCATCCACCACAGATGGCTTCACAATTGCTTTTACTTTCGATTTCTTTGCCTTGACATCCTTAACAGCTGTAACCTTAAACCCATCATACTTGTTGGCTCGAGGGCTCCTTCTCACAAGAGCAGTAGTAAGCGGTGTCGTGGAGGGACCAGGAGAACAGGTAAGAGCATTATCAGCTGCAATAAGAGCAGTAGCCAAGCCTTGAACACATACATCATTTGGTGTATCATCAGGCATCTCATCAGATATTTCCACAAGCCTGGCTATTTTCCTTGGAGGCTGGGGAACAAAGAAAGGGCCTCAACAGTTCTCTTGCCAGCAATAACTGAGACAAAGGAAAAGTTCTGGGAGAGCTTCAAGTGCATAGCAAAAGGAGAAGGCATGAAGGCCTGTTTAGCACACATACCCAGGATAGAAACCTGAGTAATAGTATCAGCTGTGAAGGGAGTGAGTCCAAGCACTAAGGCCTGAGCAAAGTGGAGACTATCAATCTGTGCAGCCGAGTAAGCTTCCTTGTGCAGACAACCACTGTGAAAACTCTGAATAGCAGCAGCATTTGCATTATAAACATGATCCTCAACTGTGACCAGAGCTTGGATTACCACCTCCTCATGATCAGATTCAGGACTGCTAATGGAGTCATTCCAGGCTTGCATAGGACTATCAACAGTATTGGATGCAGGAGGGGGCATGCCAATGTGCATAGCCACCCCTTGTGCTCCCAGAATTGCTGTGAAATTCACCAAAGGTGGGTCAACAAGCATATCAGATGCTCCCTGCACATTTTCTGCTGCCACCTGTGCATTTAGATCCACAATAACTGGTGCTTGAGCTTGAATTACAGGAGGGATGTTCTGCTGGTCCTGTCCCATGTGCTGGTGACCCTGGTTGTTATACTGTGCATTGTGATTCAGGTTCAGTTGAAGCCAGTTAGCAAGCTGGTTCTGATAGATCTGCTCAGCTGTAACATCAACTCCATGCAGTGGGTGGGGATTACCATCTTCAGGCTCAGGATCCTCAGGAGGGGGAGGAACATCGTGCACATGAGCATTCCAGTCTGAACTTCTCAACAAAAACACTGGTACTGTCCAGCTTTGCCGTGCACCTCCCAACTGAGTAACCACAATGCTTCTGGGGACGAATTTGGGGTGGACCAACCAGACCTTTGCTAGAACAGAGTGCATATTACCTCTAGGCTGATGCCAAACAGAAAGTAAACCAAAATCTTCCACAGCTCTATTGATGTAAAAGCTAGTTTGGTAGTCCAGAGGGAAGCCTAGGAACAGAATCCATGTTTCTCTGCCAAAGGATGTCAGGCGCATGTTCTTCGCCTGATCATGTCGAACAAAGGTGGCTGTTGTTATCTCATCTACCTCATAGGTGAGTCCAATAGCAGTATCCGCATGCAGAGTATCGGCGAGCTTAAAAACCCCTAAACCAAAAGGATGGTCATCCCAATCCACGACCGCACAGCCCGATTCGATAAGAAAAGCCCTAACCTCCTCGCGCATCTGCTCCCGCATCTGAATCGGGACGAACCTGTTGGTTTCAGCGATGATGACCCTGTCATTGTTCAGCGGCGGCACCGCCGGCACCACGAGCCTTGTCCTGACCGTCCTATCCACGGGGCCTTGATCGATCGTCATCCCATCGGGGATGAACGCCAGCGGGTTGACGGTGAAGTTAGCCATTGCGAAATCCGCGACGGTGGCGGCGTCGATGTCGTCGGTGTCGTCGCCGACCGAGGGTTCTACTGTAGCTAGGGGAAAAAATGTTTGGGCAGGCGAAACGGCCAGGCAAGAATCCCTATTAAGCCGGGGAATTTCCTCTGTTTCCTTTTCAGAGCGATTTTGCCGTTTCGGCATCCAGATTTTTCGGACCGAAGTGGAAGGCGGCGTAGGAGAGCTGTTCTTGGGCCTCCAGATTAGCTTTTGCCCGCACATGGCTCTGCGATGGCCCAACTCTTTGCAAGCCCAACATCGAATCTTTTTTTTCTTCTCTTTCTTATCAGAACACTGAGCACATTGGCGGCCCACAGCTATGCAGGCGCGACAAACCCCAGGACAAGCGGGCCGCAAGTGACCTTTTGAGCTACAACGGGAGCAACGGCCCAATAATTCAAAAATGCGATCACTAGGCAGGAGAATAGGCAGGTCTAACGTAGACATGATGACTTTCTCCGAGTAATTAGCAGATCTTAAATCAAGTATATGCTCGAGTAAATCATGGGGGAGATTTGCAAAGAATTTTCCAGCGAAATTATCTCCAATAAATGTTTTTTGAATTTCAAACTCAGGATCCACTAAAACCGGATCAGCAAAACTTCCAAAAATAATTCCATTACCAGTGTTCGCCGGAGAAGATGACGTTGCCGGAGAGGCCGAGATCGGCGAGAACGACCCAAACTGGAGAGGAGCAATCTTTGTCGAGGTGGAAGAGATATCCTTCTGAAATCCAAACTTTGCTAATTCCATGGCAGAAGAAGATGAATCCAGTGCAGCACTCTTGGATAGAAAATTTAGATTAGGCCGAATCAAGGTCGGACTTCTTTGTGCCACCGCTAGATCTTGATCAGAAGAAAACCATGAATCCTTAGACAAAAGAGGTTGCACATTGCCTCGAAACAAAGAGAAATGACAAACAAAATCCGGCCACACACGATCTTTCAGTCCATAGATGAAATGTCCAACTTTGCTAGATGCAACAGAAAACCGAAACCGACGATCACTCAATTTGAAAACCTTGAAACCCAGATTGTCGCCACCAATGCAACATTGAAGAGCCAGACCAACAGAATCCTCAGAGAGGGGAAAAGAAGCCGACGTGAAGGAGACCACCAAGAAGAACTCCTTTGCGCCCGAAGAAGGAGAGAAGTGCACCGTAGAATCAAACCTGCGTCGAACCTGATTTGCCACGGCCAAGCCTGGCGAGAAGTCCCAGTGCAGGAGCGCCTCCATGGATCAAACGATCTAGAGGACATGGCTGGGGAAGGTGGCGGCGGCGGCGGTGGTGGTGGCGGTTCCGTGGGTGGGGGAGGGGGAGGGGGGAGCGCCGTCACGAGTTATTGATTATTTCTATTCTAATGGTGGATTGCATTGCCACTGACCTCTCTTGTTAAAATGCTGTTGGATTTTGACATTATTTGCAGTTAACATGAACCCTCTGAAGAGGTCGTCGGAGCCATCTGCTCAAGAAGATGAACCGGACAGGCAGAAAAGGCACAAGACAGAGTGCCAAGACTTTACTCCCAGAAGGTTTTTTTTCTCTCTTGTTTCCACGATCACTATCCTTGTATGATCTGAAAGACAAGAGCGTTGTTCCCTGACGGTGTTTCGTGACACTAAAATCGGTCAGATACCAGCTTGATGTCCACGAGGTTGCCAAGACGCGAAACACGATTGCGATGCTCGACACAGGAACTGGGAAGACGATGTTTGCTGTGATGCTCATGAAAGAGTTTGGGAGGGAGATCGACAAATCCAAGAAGGATTGGAAGATCACCATCTTCCTTGCACCAAAAGTTCAGCTCGTCGAGCAGGTTATACAGCAGTTTTTTCTTTTCTTTTTTGCCCTGGAGGTTGTACAGCGGTTTGTAAGCCGGTACTTGCACATACATTCACTTAAGTTTGTTCTGACTTTTTTTCCCATAGCAATTCAAGGTGATTAAAACCCACACAACTTTTGGGGTGGAACTCTATTGTGGTGCGAAGGGGGTTGATCAGTGGACGGGTAATAGATGGAAAGAACAATTATCGAAATATCAGGCAAGTACTGATCCAGGCTCGTTAGTTCCTGCCAATTTTCATCTGGGCTAACAATATACATCTGACTGGCTCTACCGCTTTATTGATTGGACTGGTAGATAGGCCCCTTACATTGCACCATTTTTTAATTTTGATCAAGAACTATACTTTGTTTCATTTGTATGTAGATTCTTTAGTCACTTATTTTGGAGTGCTATTGAAAAATTGCAGGTTATGGTGATGATACCAGATGTCTTGCTGAACGCTTTACGCAAAGCTTTCTTGAGCTTGGACATGGTTAATCTTATGATATTTGATGAGTGCCATAATGCAACTGGCAATCACCCTTATTCCATGATAATGAAGGTGTTGTGAAACACCAGATCACCTTTTTAATTATGCTTAACACTTCCTTTCTGTATATAATCCTTCTGAAATTGTCGTGTTTGCCATCTCCGTGTTCTGAGCAGGAGTTCTATCACAACTCTGAACACAAGCCGAAGGTGTTCGGTATGACGGCATCACCTGTTATAAGAAAAGGCAAGCATTCACAAAGATACAGAGAACTCTTTTGTTTTGCTACATTGCATATAACACTACATACTCTTCATTCTTTCTCTACTTACATGTCAGATATATATTAAATAAACTGATGGACCTCATGTCAGATACATAATTCAAGTTAAACAAATTATTTCTATAAATAAATACGGCAATGTGGATGAACTTGATTGAAAGCTATGACGAGTGGTGATAGGAGAGCTCCCAATATCCACAAATTCAAGATGGCTGACAAAAATATAGATTGGACAACTTCACTGTTTCATTCTTATTAACAATAGCATATTGGTCATGAAGTAAATTACTAAGCATGACTTGTGACGTCCAAGTGAATAAAATGTGAAACCAGAGAAGTAACAGTTGAAGGGCATAATCTTCAGTTTTTCTTCTGCCATGGACTGCCAATATTTGTGAAGTCCCCTTGCTTCTTAGTTTCTACCATAGGTTTGATTTTCTCTCTACACCCCATAAATCATATCTAATGATTTTTGTTTTCTTTGTCATAGGTGTCTCTTCTGATTTGGATTGTGAAGTTCAGTTCTCTGAACTGGAAAAGCTTCTAAATGCTAAGGTAAATCCTATTTTTCTTGTTGCACATGTTCCGCAAAATTATGCAGGATATTCTAGCTGTGATCAATGCAACACTCTGTTTTCGTATATTGAACTGCAAATAGATATCAATATACATATATGTTTCTAGATTGTGGTTTTGAAATATGTATTTATGATTTGCTTAAACAGATCTACACTGTGGCTGATAGAGAAGAGATAGAGCTTTGTGCCCCTCCTCCAAAATATCTGAACAAATACTATGACCAGAAAACCATTTCTTTCGGTGATTTGACTGAAGAGTTGAAACTTTTGTGATCCAAGGTTTCACATCTTAGTTTCCCTGCTCTACTGTTCAAGCATGTTAGAAAAGTTCCGTGGCTCAAAATTTTATGTCTAAGGACAATTCATTTTTTTACTGTGCAGTACGACACATTAATAACAGATTTGCAGAATAAACCAAAATACCAGAATAAAGAAGACGATGAAATAGCAAAAGAATCACGGAGGTATTGCCTCGACGATGTTGGTCTTCTTTGTGCTAGTGAGGTATCCCTTAGACTTATTGGTTCTAATTTCTCATGTACAAGACCTTTGTTGCAATTTTTATCTTATTGTATCACTATTTGACCTTTAGAACTTCATGCTATAGTTAACTAATTTCTCTTGTAGGCCACCAAGATCTGCAGAGGTTCGCTGAAAGTGTCTGGTGCCACAAATATTCAAAGTCATGCAAATAGCTCATTGCTGCATGCAGAAATCTTAGCCCTTTATCTGAAGTTCTTCGAGGATGTGGAAAGTTTGTTAGACCCAGCTACTAGCTCTCACCCAGGTCTCACCCTTTGTAAACAGATGAGCTTCACACACGCCTTCCTCTCTTTCTCTTGTATGTTAGTGTCTCACACACACACACACACACACACACACACACACACACACGCACCCACGCATGAAGTTATAATTATTCTTCTCAGTGCAGGATACATCCTTATATAGGATTTCTAGGTCAGATAGTGTTTACTGAACGGTAGGTTGGTTATATCAACTCCAGTTTGTAACAGCTGGAAACTATTACAAAACTGCTCCTTTACAGAGCTATTCACAACTGACTTGAACACAAATACTTAGAACTCTCACTTCTACTAGGACTCCTACATACCATGGATACTTCAAGACTAAGCTAGCTCCGTCGGACAACCAAACGGATTGAGCTCGCTGAGTCTTAAAGTATCAAGGGCATGTAGGAGTTCTAGTAAAAATAAGAGTCCCAAGTATTTGTGTTCAAGTTAGTTTTGAATAGCTCTGTAAACGAGTAGTTATGTAATAGTTTTCAGCTGTTACAAGCTAGAGTTACTGCAACCGAACTACTGTTCAGTGAACAATACATATCCTAAAAAGACTATATAAGCATGTATCCCCACTGTAAAAAGCTAAGCTTGTACTACATTGAGAAGAATAAATATAGCTTCATCTAACATCCGACTAAATTCTCTTCGATACACCACAACTATGGATATGATGTTGGCAATTTGTCATCATCCTATCTATAGTTGTGTTGTATCTAAGAGTATAAAGTTGGATGTTAGATGAAGCTCTATTTATTCTTCTCTATGCAGTAAACTTGGATTTTTACATAGGGGATACATTCTTATATAGGCTTTCTAGGTTGGTTATTGTTCTTTCGGTTACAGTACTCCAGCTTGTAACAGCTGAAAACTATTACAAACCCTTGTGTTTACAAAGCTATTACAAACCCTTCTCTTTAAAGAGCTATTGAAACTGACTTGTACACAAAGACTTATAACTCTTACTTCTAATAGGACTCCTATACACCCTGGATACTTATGGACTAAGGATTCTCTTAGATACACTACAATTATGGATATGAGGATCTCAAGATTACTGCTAACATTCTCCCCCTTAATCTTGTCATGTCAATTATATCCACTAATCAAGATCATCTGGACCATGTTATTCATTTTATGATGGCCTTACACCAAGACATACTTACACCGCCTCACGTCTAGCAACAGAATCACAACGTGCTTGTAAGCCTTGCACCAACTCCATATAAGATGGCATCACATCACCAATGTCGTTCACACACCAATTCTTCAACTGACATCACACCACTCAAATTTGGCTCCACACCAACCTTTTTGTTGACCATGGTATCACATCATAGTGGTTTGCCTCGGTATCACACCACCGCCTCTGCATGATCTCCATTAGTATCACACTGTTGGGCATGCACATTCAACAACCCTCTCACACTAGTCCGGTGCATCGTCTTCACAAAGAGCCTTAACAACACTCATAAGAATAATCTCCAAACCAAGGATAGTTCTAGCACTTCACCTCAGACTTATCTCAACCATGTCCATGACCACAACCTCGACCTCCACCACGCCCTCGTCCTCAACCTCGTGACGAGTTCTCAGATTTGTGTCTCTCCTTCCACTCTGCACGGGCCAGCAGCAAGTGCTCCTCATTATTTAATTGATGCCCCTCACGTCTAGGCTGGACAAACGGGAAGACCTTAGACGTGGGATAGATGGGAGGCTGCAACTATTTTTATTTTAAATAGTGCGTTAGACAGAGCTTGAACTTGAGCTTGAACTTGAGACCACCTGGCTCTGCTACCATATTTAATTGATGCACTAGCCAATTATCCCAAATGTCCGGACTGATGGAAAGGGCTAGGCTTTATATTTTAACACTCATCAACATCACCACTTCCTCGTAGGCACTCCTCGTGCGCTTGTAGTTTCCCAATAACCTCTGCCATCATCATGGTTTTTAGATCGTCAAATTGTTAGATGGTCAAAGCAATCTGGAGATAATTGTTGGGGACAGCGCGAAGGAATATCTTGACGGAGTACGTCTCCTCAAACTTCTCACCAAGTGCTCGAAATAAGAGTCTAGCTCCAACTAACAATCAACCGGATTGAGCTAGCCAAGTCTTAACGTTTCATGTGTATGTAGAAGTCCTAGTAAAAATAAGAGTCCTAAGTCTTTGTGTTCAAATTAGTTTTGAATTGCCCAACGAGTAGTTCTGTATATCTACCTATTGTTTAGTGAACAATACCCGACCAAGAAAGACTATATAAGCATGTATCCCCATTTTAAGCACACTAAGCTTATATTGCATTGAGAATAAATATAGCGTCATCTAACAACCAAATGGATCTTCTAAGATACAACACAACTATGGATAAAATGTTGGCAATAATTTGTAATCATCCTATCCATAGTTGTGATGTATCTAAGAGAATCTAATTGGCTCTTAGATGAAGCTATATTTATTACTCTCAATGCAGTAAAGCTTGGCTTTCTTACAAAGGAGATACATCCTTATATAGGCTTTCTAGGTCGTTTTCCCCCACTCAGTTGCAACTATTACAAGCTAACTTCCTCTAACAGCCAACTCGATATGACGATGATAAGATTACTGGTAACTTTCTCCCTCTTAATCTTTTCATGTCATCTATATCCACTAATCCAGATCACCTGGACCATGTTCCTCATCTTGTGATTGACTTGCACCGCCTCACGTCTAGCAACGACATCACATTGTTCTTGTCAGCCTTGCACCAACTCCATATAAGATGGCATCACACCAGCGATGTCAGTCACACAACGACTCTTCCACTTGACAACGACATCACACCACTCATTTGGATTCACACCAACCTTTCTGTTTACCAGCATCACACTGTTTGAGCATGCACTTTCAACACCCCTCTCAAAGGAGTGCTAGGCTCATCATATTCACAAAGAGCCTTAGCAAGAAATTCTTTGTTTTTCTTCTCTGGACACTCATAATCATAATGTCCAAAATAAGGACGGTTTTAGCACTTCACGTCGAACTTATTTCTGTTACAGTATATGTGAATTGCACTAACCCTTTCCATTAGTTCGGACTTATGGTTACGTTGGCTGGTGCATGAAACATGACATGGTATCAGAGCCAGGCTCTTGAGTTCAAGTCCTGGCTTTCACAATTTATTACAGAATTGCTCGTAGCCCCCCTTTGTGTCCACATATAGTCATCTTGAGCCATACCTCTTAGACTCACGGGCCACCGCTCTCTTCCGTGTTGGCCTCTTTGAGTCACACGTGATACGGGGAGTTACAATATATGTGGATTGCACTAGCCCTTTCCATCCGTTCGGACTTATGGTTACGTTGGCTAGCACATGAAACATGACATCTCAACCATGTCCACGACCATAGCCTCGACCTCCACCGTGGGCTCGTCCTCTTAACGAGTTCTCAGCCTCGTGCCTCTCCTTCCACTCTACACAGGTTAGCAGCAAGCACTTTTCATCAACATCGCCACTTTCTTGTAGGCGCTATTTGTGCGCCTTCGGTCGCCAATACCTCTTCCATTGTCATGGTCTTGAGATCGCCAAATTGTTCGATGGTCGAAGCAATCTGGAGATACTTTTAGGGACAGCGCGAAGGATCTTCTTAACAGAGTACATCTCCTCAAACTTCTCACCAAGTGCTCCAATCTAGTTGATGACGGTCATCAACCGCGCGGCGAAATTGTCAATCAATTTTGACTCCTTCATGCACGACCCTTAAACTTCGTCTTCGGAGTTTGTACGTTGCCATCCTTCACCCGCTCGGCACCCATGTACATGATCTTCAGTGCCTGCCAAGTCTCTTGGCTGTCTCGTTTCCGTACACAATGAAGAGCATGTCCTTTGGTATCCCTTGGTAAATGGCAGCCAACACCATTTGATCTTATTCTCTGTAGGCACCTTAGAATCTTTTGGCTTGACAACGTCCCAAAATGTTTTGGCGCGCATGGACTCCTTCATCTTAATGGACCATGACAACTAGTTGCTCTTTGTGCATAGGGTATCGAATGGAAACAGTCTCTCCTTTCTCCATATCTCACTAACACAATATCTCTAGTACCAATTGTTAGAGCTAGCTACTAGCTATCACCCAGGTCTCACCCTTTCTAAACAGATGAGCTTCACACAAACCTTCCTCTCTTTCTCTTGGTAACACACACACACACAAGAGATGAAGCTACATTTATTCTTCTCAACGCAGTACAAGTTTGGTTTTCTTACAAAGGGATGTATTTATAGGCTTTCTAGCCGGTTACTCTTGTCAAGCTTCATGCGCTAACCACTATTCCAAAAGACCGATCTGACGAAAACGGCCAGCCAATCCACTTATACACTCAACACCCCTCCTCACATGAAAGAGAGAGGCCAACATGTGTAAACTCAGAGGTAGTCGCATGAAGAGAAAGGGGTCTTGTACGTGGACGGAGGGGGCAACAGCAATTTTAAGAAAAATTGCGCCACATAGGACTCGAACTCGAGACCTCGGCTCTGATAGCATGTCAAACTTCATGCGCTAACCACTATTCCAAAAGACCGATCTTATAGAAAGGGCCAAACAATCCACTTATACACTCAACACCTCTCCTCACATGTGACGGGAAGAGAGAGGCCAACATGTGTAAACTCAGAGGAGAGAAAGGGGCATTGTATGTGGACGGAGGGGGCAACAGCAATTTTAAGAAAAATTGCGCCACACAGGATTCGAACTCGAGACCTCAGCCTTGATACCATTGTCAAGCTTCATGCGCTAACCACTATTCCAAAAGACCGATCTGATGGAAAGGGCGAGACAATCCACTTATACACTCAACAACTCTACTCTACATTTTTACAGAGCTACTCAAAACTGACTTGTACACAAACACTTAGGACTCTTCTACTAGGACTCATACATACTCTTTATACTTCAAGACTAAAGCTCCATCTAACATCCAAATGGATTCTTTTAGATGCACCACAACTATGGATATGATGATGACAAGATTACAGCCAACGTGTACTTGACATACACCTCCAGCATGGTGTGATATGTATCTTAAAACTAGTTGTGTGTCGATTTCTGGTGATTTATTTTGCAACTTACGCCATTATGCAAAACTGTTAGCGGAAGGATCTAAACAAATGTAGCATTGTAACACTAGATGAAGTATGATATACAATCTCTTTGATTGATTCTCATTTCAGGCAACGATGTGCTTCTAAATTCTGAGAGTGGATGTGTGGAAGCAAGAGATAGGGGTCATATTTCACCAAAGCTTTATGAACTCCTCCAAATCTTTTACTCTTTCAGGTAGAATGCTATTTTAACCTGATATGACATAATTCTGCTTCTTTACACTTACAAGACATTCTTCTGTTCCTAACAGTAACTCTGGCCATGTCCGGTGCCTCGTTTTTGTGGACCAAAAGATCACTGCTAGAGTCATTGAACGTACAATGAAGAAAATCGAACAACTCTCACATCTTACAGTTTCTTTTCTTACTGGAGGGGGGGTCTTCAGTGGATTCTCCGACCCCTGCTAGAGTCATTGAACGTACAATGAAGAAAATCGAACAACTCTCACATCTTACAGTTTCTTTTCTTACTGGAGGGGGGCTTCAGTGGATTCTCCGACCCCTAAAATGCAAAAGGACACACTGGATTCATTTCGCTCTGGAAAGGTTCTTAAAATCTGTCAACATTTGGAGAAAGAGAAACTTAGCCTCTGTGTTCTAGCATTTTATTTGTCTTCCCATCATTAACCAAAATTTTAGGTGAACATACTGTTTACTACAGACGTTGCGGAAGAGGGTATCGATGTCCCAGCCTGTTCATGTGTAATAAAATTTGATTTGCCGAAGACAACACGTAGTTTTGTGCAGTCACGTGGCCGAGCACGCCAGAAGGCTTCTCAGTACATACTAATGATTGAGCGGTAAATTCTTCACTTGGTCATCCATTCTAAACTTTTTGTGCTTGTGGTGATAAAATGAGTTAATGGCACCCGCAGTCACGCAACTCGTCACGTATGTGCACTTAAGTCACACTTCTCCAGAACGTGATTTTTTGGTCACACATCTGGACAAGTGGGTGCACGGTGGTCTCTGGGCCCACGTGTCAGACCGTTTTCCGTTGCAGGAGTGCTGACATGGACAAGTAATTTTGCAGAAAACCCCCTGTATTTTTAGATATTTCGCAAAATGGTCCTCCTAATTTTACAAAATGGTCGTTCTAATTTTGTACCATTTTGTAAAATTATATTACTCCAGGGGTTTTCTGAAAATTTACCGTCCAAAACGGACTGACACGTGGGCCCAGAGACCTGCGTGCACCCACTTGTCCAGATGTGTGACCAAAAAATCACGTTCTGGAGAAGTGTGACTTAAGTGCACATACGTGACGAGTTGCGTGACTGCGGGTGCCATTAACTCTGATAAAATGGTTGCGGAAAGGAACAGTAAAAGGAGAAAACAAGAAGCCATAATTTTGATGCTTTTTAGAGGGGAAATGCGAAACAAAATAAGTTGGTATCTGCCATTCTAAGAAGCAAGACCTCCATGGATGAGACTGCTTTGAACAGAGATTCCGAGGATCTACTCCCTGGTTTCTTCCCGTTCAAGAAAAAAATGAATACCTCGTAGGCTCAACAGGCGCAAAAGTAACTGCCGATTCTAGCATTGGTGCCATCGTCCAATACTGCAACAAGCTTCCAAAGTACAAGTATGGTCATCAAATTTCAAATAACAATGTGTACACATATAGCAGATTTATTGGTATAGCCGATTGTTTTTATTTTTGTGTTGAGGACCTTAGTTTTATGTTCTTACATTTGCACTCATGTCGCAGGTACTACAATACAAGACCTTCGTTTGATTCCATCGATCAGGGTGATGGTTTTGTGTGTATATTAACACTACCATCTAGTGATGTGTTGCCACCTTTACGGGGTCCAAAAGCAAGAAGCAAGCTGAAGGCAAAACAACTCGTTTGTCTTGATGCATGTAAGAAGCTGCATCTACTGGGAGTACTTGATGACTTCCTTTGTCCAGCTGTTGGAAAGCCACTGCCAGGAATCTCGATAAAAACAACTGCTAACTCATCTAGTGATGGTGTTGGTACGTGATTGCTAAGCTCTAAAAACATGTCATATATAGTAGAGCTGATTTTTTGCAATATTGTTTCCTAAGATAATCCTGGTAAAGAAGTAACCTAAATTTATGATGAATATCTGTTATTACCTTCTCGAAGGTACAACCAAACGAAAGGAGCTGCATGGTACAACTGGAGTACGTGCCTTGTCTGGTACCTGGGCATTGGAGAAAAATGTTGTTAAGCTTCAAGGCTATAAGTTGAATTTTTCTTGTGATCAAGTTGGTCAGATATATTCTGATTTTGTTCTGTTAATGAACACAACTATAGCAAATGAAGCTGCTAATTTGGATGTTGATCTGTATCTTCATGACAAGATGGTCAAAGCTTCAGTCTCTCCTTGCAGCCCTTCTCGAGTTGGATGTTCAACAGGTCTGCTCAAGTTTGTGTATTCTTCTTGCTACGTTTGTTCCTCCTTTGCTTTTGTTTAATATGAAAGATTTCTTCTGTTTTTCTTTGTTAGATGGAGCAAGCAAAGCTATTTCAAGCACTAATGTTCAATGGTTTGTTCGGAAAGTTGTTCACTGGATCAAAATCGTCCGACGTGCCGAGGGAGTTTATTTTCAATAAAAATGATGCATTTATCTGGAATAATGCAAAAATGTATCTTATTTTACCTATTAAACCTACTCTGGACTCTCATGGCATTTCTTGCATTAACTGGAAAGTCATCGATGAAGCCGTTACAGCTGTCAAATTTTTGAGAAAGATTTATTATGAAGACAAAATGATCATACCAGGAATACTTGATTTCGACCAAAACGATAGAGATCTAATTCATCTAGCTAACACGTCATGTAAGGCTCATGACCTTAAAAATGTGGTAGTGCTGGCTGTTCACACAGGGAGGATATATACTGCTCTTCGTGTTGCTAATTTATCTGCCACTAGCACATTCGATGGTGTATCAGATAAGAAAGAAACAACGTTGAACACCCTTACAGAGTACTTTGAAAAAACGTATGTTTGTTGTGTGTACAATTATGTTCTTTCCCAAGCATAGATATATTCAATTCAGTTTCGATTAATGTATTTGATGTGCAGGTATGGCATAGTTCTTCGTCATCCTACACAGCCATTACTAGTGCTGAAACCCAGTCATCGACCTCACAACCTTCTTTCCTCAAAATTCAAAGATGAAGGTACTTGTCTTCCCCTCTGTAGCCAGTTCCAATTTCAAGAACTTTGTAGTTTGTTGAAGAATTATTGCATAAATTATCTTCATTTTTCATATGTTAAACATTATTGAAAATAAGTTCATTTAGACAGGTGCATTCGTTATATAGCCTATCATTTGTTCTTCGTGTTTTTATTTTTATTTTTCTTTTTTTAGATAAAGGGCTTTATTACTCAATTTTTTTGAAGTATTACACCCGGCCTCTGCATAACAAATGCACACAGCCGCAATCCAACGGATAAAGCATAAGAAGTGCGAAAATAGACGAATTACAATCATCAGAAAGGTGTAAAACGCCTATGCCATGGCAAGCTCAAAAGTCTATGGAGGACCAATCCGACGATTAAGTGGCCACCCATGTTGTGATAAAATGTCCCTTGCCACCTCCTCCAAGCGAGCACACGCCTCCGTGAAGAGGTCTCGATGTCCCAAGCGCTGTAAGGTGGACCACATACGGAGAGTACTTATGCATCGGTAGAGTACCTGCAAGAGAGAAACATCTTTGTTATTGAAAACCTTGTCATTTCTACTAAGCCACAGCGACCATATAACGGCAATCGCTCCCACCCTAATAACCGTTCTAAGCTTCTTATCAATCCCATGTAACCAGTTACCAAAAAGATTTGCAACGGACTTGGGTGGATATAAGTTAGATGCTATTTGGATAGATGACCATATAGAACGAGCGAAATCGCACTCGAAGAATAAGTGTTTTATTGTCTCCTGTTTAGAACAAAACATACACTTTATACTTCCATGCCAATTCCGTTTGACAAGGTTATCCTTAGTTAAAATGACACCCTTACGAAGATACCACGTGAAAACTATAATTTTAAGTGGGATCTTCATTTGCCATATTTTTTTATTATCATCGACTGGAATATCAGAATGCACAAGCGACCTATACATGGAATCTACTGAGAATTTTCCATTCCCGCATAAGTTCCACCGGAATTCATCGGACCCTGGTGTGAGTTGGATTGAGGCCAACCGTGCCAGCAAGGTGTTCCAAGACGTTAATCTCGCACCGAATAAATCACGCCCGAACGTCACATTGGGAGGTGAGCACTGCATTACAGTGGCTATGGTATCCCCTTTGTGGCGTACAATATCGTATAAAGCCGGATATTGCTCCCGGAGGGTGGTAGTTCCTAACCACTTGTCCTCCCAGAATCTAATCTCTGAGCCATTCTTAATATTAAACACGCCAAAGCGAAAGAAATGCTTCTTAGTCGCCATAAGCCCGGCCCAAAAGTGAGAGTCACCAGGTTTCCATATCACCTGTGATACCGCCTTTGTCCCGATGTATTTTCTTTTAAGGAGCGTTTGCCAAATACCATCTTCGGTTAGCAACTTGAACAGCCACTTCCCAAGAAGGGCGGAATTCTTGATGCCAAGATCATGAATACCCAACCCTCCCTGGTCCTTTGGTCGACAAACCACATCCCACTTAGCCAGTCGATATTTCTTTTTCTCACCATCCCCTTGCCAAAAGAACCTTGATCGGAAATAATCCAATTTATACAAGACTCCTTTTGGTAACTGGAAGAAGGATATCATATACAGCACCATATTTGTGAGTACCGAATTAATGAGAACCAACCTTCCACCCAAGGATAGTAATTTTCCTTTCCAACTAGCTAGCCTTGCTTGCAGACGTTCCTCGACATGTCTCCATTCCGCATTAGTCAACTTCCTATAATGTATTGGGATGCCCAAATACATTATAGGAAATTGACCCCACTCACAGCCGAATATATCAGCATACTGAGCAGCCGCTTCATGTGCGTCGCCAAAGCAAAACAATTCACTTTTATGGAAATTGATTTTTAATCCAGATAATTGTTCGAAAGCTGACAATATCAATTTCAGATTCGCCGCTTTATCTAGATCATGTTCCATAAAAAGAATTGTGTCGTCCGCATATTGAAGGATAGAAAACCCTCCATCGACAAGATGAGGAACAACTCCTTCAATTTGGCCATCCGTTTTTGCCCGTTCAATCATGATGGTCAACATATCTGCCACTATATTAAATAGTATAGGCGATAGTGGATCACCTTGTCTTAAACCCTTTTTTGTTTGGAAGTAATGTCCGACGTCATCATTGACTTTTATCGCGACACTACCCCCTTCGACAAAGTTGCGGATCCATTCACACCACGTTTCCGAGAAACCTTTCATTCTCAAAGTCTGTAGCAAAAATGGCCACTTTATTTTATCGTAAACTTTTTCAAAATCAATTTTGAAAATAACCCCATTAAGTTTCTTCGTATGCATTTCATGTACAGTCTCATGGAGAACCACAACTCCGTCCAGGATATTCCTCCCTTGCATAAACGCAGTTTGGGTAGGCTTCACCACATGATCTGCTACAGAATTCAACCTAATAGTCACGACTTTTGTAAAGATCTTGAAACTAACATTCAGGAGACATATGGGCCGATACTACTGTATCCTTTCAGCCCCCTGAACCTTAGGTAGCAAGATGATTTACCCAAAATTTAGGCGAAAGAGTTCTAGTTGTCCAGCATGTAAACAACCAAATAACTCTAGTAAATCGGGCTTTATGGTTTCCCAAAAATGCTGATAAAATTCAGCTGGGAATCCATCCGGCCCAGGCGCCTTATTTTTATTTTTCTATGAGCCTGTTCCAATCATTCGTTTTTTGGTTGCTGCTTTTCTAGGTAACCATGCGAAGATAAATGGCACATCACATGTTAATAAGATGGACAGCTGTGTTCACATGCCCCCAGAGTTGCTAATTCTCCTTAATCTATCTGAGGACATCTTGAGAGCATTTTATCTGTTACCATCTTTGATGCATCGTATAGAGACATTAATGCTAGCCAGTCAACTAAGAAGTGAAATTTCATATGACGGTTCAAATATATCAAGCTTTCTGGTAAGAAATCGACATTGGTCAATTCTATTCATATATTTGTTATTTTCTTGAAATGGACATAATCAATTTGCACATTCTCTCCAGATTCTAGAAGCTATTACAACACTTCGATGCTCTGAAGACTTCTCCATGGAGCGTCTAGAATTATTGGGAGATTCTGTGCTGAAGTATGCCGTGAGTTGTCACCTTCTCCTGAAATTTCCTGATAAGGACGAGGGGCAGTTATCATCCAGCAGGGCTGATATAATATCTAATGCTGCACTTTATGGGTTTGGAATTGAACACAAAATACAGGTAAATTATGTATCATTCTGGGAAAACTGTACAAATGTTGCATTTTCATTTGATCTTTAACACTATCACAGACTAATCCCATAACTGGTGGCATCCATGCGATTCATAGGGTTACATATGTTATGTGTGGGCCAGCCCACCCAACGTGGAAAGTCCTAGTTGATTAAGTATTCGTGTTAGAAAATAGTCCAGTCAGTTTAGATATCCTATTAGAGTTCGAATAGATTTACTGGCTTGTTGATCAAGTCTTGTCTACTATATAAAGGGGCCGACCCCTCTCAATAAAGCAGAGAAGATTATTGTCGTTTACTTTTATCTACTTTTCAGTAATTAGGGTTAGGTCAATAGTAGATTCTTACAATTTGGTATCAGAGCCATCTACGATGGGGGACGATCTCAAGAACGATGATATCAGTCTCCTGCTGAAGGATCTGGCGACCCAGCTGAAGGAAGTGGTGGCGCAGCGGACCGCCGACCAGGCCTTCATGGAGAAAATCGTCCAGCGCCTCGACGCCCTGGAGCAGCGCCCCAGCGCTCCACCATCTGCCGCCATGGTCGACCCTCGAGTAGGGGCGCTCAACTTCACCAGCACGTACACGGGGTTTCAGTCGGCAACCAGCGGCTCCTCCACCGCCGCCTCCACGCCGGCGCATGCCTCCACCCCCACCCTGATGAGCGCAGGATCTGATCCGCGCATTCACGCGCCGCCTCCCCAATTTCTGACCCCCCAGATTTTCCCGCAGCAAACTGGCCCTCCCCCACCCCACCACCAACCCTCTTACCCTTCGTTCGACCCAGCACTCTTTGCCTCTCCGCCACCACCGCCCTACCAGCAGCCGCCCACCACCCCTTACCAGCCACCGCCTCAACCACTACAGACACAGCCCACATATGCCGCCTCGCCATACCTCACATCTATTCCCCCCCCCCCCCTCCCTTACCAGCACCAACACCCTGGTCACGGCTCCAGCTCTGGTGTCCCACGATTCCACAAGCTCGACTTTCCGACCTACGATGGTTCCGTCGATCCGCTCGGCTGGCTTCATCGTTGTGAACAATTCTTCTGGGGTCAACGCACACAAGAGGCTGACAAGGTGTGGACAGCAGCTTACCACCTCGTGGACACAGCTCAGTTTTGGTACCTCCAATTTGAGCGCGATCATGGCATCCCATCCTGGCAGCACTTCAAGGAGGCGTGTCACCTTCAGTTTGGGCCATCTGTGCGTGCCAATCCCCTTGGCGAGTTGGCTCGGCTTCCGTTCACCTCCACGGTTGCCGACTACACGAGCAGATTTATGGCGCTCTTGTGCAGGACCAGCGAGCCGTTGAGCTCAGCCCAGCAACGTTACCTTTACACAGCCGGGCTTCCCAGGGGCCTCAGAGTTGATGTTGAGCTTCAGCAACCGATTGACCTCCATACTGCCATCTCCTTCGCCAAGGCCTATGAACAGCGGCATTGCCCTCCACCAACATCAGCACAACAACCTTGTGGGTCTATAGGGCCATTGTGCCCCTCCGGTCCTCCTGCGGTCAACGCAGCTACAATATCTTCCCCGCCACCGCCAGCACGACTAGCACTGCCGTCGACCACTCTAGAGCCAACCCCGCCACGGCAAGTTCAGCGCCTCACTCCGACAGAGTTGGCAGAACGTCGTCGTCAGGGCCTTTGCTTCAACTGTGACGAGACTTACGTTCGGGGTCACCGGTGTGCACGGCTCTTCTTCATCGAGGCTGACGACTACGAACAAGATACCTCTGTAACTTAACAGCCTACAGCTTGCGGACAAGCTGTTTTTCGAGGAAGGGAGAATTGTTATGTGTGGGCCAGCCCACCCAACGTGGAAAGTCCTAGTTGATTAAGTATTCGTGTTAGGAAAGAGTCCAGTCAGTTTAGATATCCTATTAGAGTTCGAATAGATTTACTGGCTTGTTGATCAAGTCTTGTCTACTATATAAAGGGGCCGACCCCTCTCAATAAAGCAGAGAAGATTATTGTCGTTTACTTTTATCTACTTTTCAGTAATTAGGGTTAGGTCAATAGTAGATTCTTACAACATACGTGATGCAGCATTTGATCCTCGCCGATGGCTTGCACCGGGACAGCTCTCGATTCACCCTGTTCCTTGTAATTGCCCAGTAGATTCTGAGGACGTAACTCAGGATGTTCATGTTATTGATGAGAGGCCTATTGTTACAATTTGCCGGGACTGTGATAAAGGACACAGATGGATGTGTTCCAAAACAATTTCTGATTGTGTTGAAGCCGTAATCGGTGCATACTACGTAGGAGGTGGTTTAAGAGCAGCTCTGGCTGTTCTCAAATGGCTCGGCGTTGATACTGAAATTGAGGAAGAATTGATTATCCAGGCCATCTTTAGGGCACCTGTGAACACTTATCTTCCAAAAATTGGTGTAATTGAAATGCTTGAAGCAAAACTAGGCTATGCATTTTCGGTGAAAGGCCTTATGCTAGAAGCTCTTACCCACCCGTCACAGCAGCAATCCGCAGAAAGATACTCCTACCAGGTATTGGTTAATTTTATATCCTAGAAACTTCATTTAGCTTGTTAGCCATACTGTTGTCTTTTAATCTTCATTATGCAATTTCTCTACCACAAAACACTCAACATTCTTTGTTTCAGAGGATGGAGTTCCTTGGCGATGCTGTCTTGGATATTCTCTTAACACGGCATGTCTTCAATACTCATAAAGACACCGATGAGGGGGAGTTGACAGATTTACGGTCTGCATCAGTAAACAATGAAAATTTTGCACAAGTTGCAGTAAAGCATAAACTCTATCAGTTTCTCCAGCATTCTTGTGGAATATTAGCACACCAAATTACTGAATATGCGAATAGTTTGGAAAATTCTTCCATGGACAAAACCAAACTTTTATCAGATGTGGCATTAAGTGGGCCTAAAGTATGTTTCTCCTCCTTTTCTTTTGACTTGTGTGATTAACTCAAGATGACCTAGATAGATTATCAGTCACACTTTTAACTTATTGGTCTGACCATTGTTATACACTTTTGTTTCATTTCCTAGAATCACCATGCACCAGTATACTTGATCATGCACCTTTTTACTTGTCTTTTTTTTCATGCAGGTTCTAGGCGATATCGTAGAAAGTATCGCGAGCGCAATTCTTATAGATGCCAAACTTGATTTGGATGTAGTTTGGGGTGTTTTCAAACCTCTTCTTTCCCCTATTGTCACGCCTGTGAACCTGGAGTTGCCTCCTTTCAGAGAGCTTCTCGAATGGTGCGGCAAGAATGGGTACTTTGCTTTCTCTCCTAGCTCGCCCCCGTTGAGAGTCGTCTTCTACTTTGCTTCTTGCCCGGCCCAAACCTGGATCTTATCCGCCGGCGTTGCTGGCTGGAGAAGAGATGGGGGAGGTGCCCGCGGCTCTCTTGTACATAGTAGGTGTAGTTCCTCCGCTTCGGAGTTTGGCTTTATGCCGGTGTGTGTCCTAGTGTCGTTTGTGTTTGAGGGTAGGAAGATGGATCTTGGCGGCCAGATCCAACTCGCCGTGGTCTCTCTCCGTCGAGCTGCGCTCTGCCGGTGGCAGGTGGATGCGCAAGTGAGGCGGACAGATCCACGCATCCCTCCGAATAAGGCTAGCATCGGAAGTTCGGAGTTGGATTGCCAGGTCCAGCTCGTTGTTGTTGCTTTTCTCCTCGTGGCGGTGCTCCCATGGTGGGAGCCGAAGGCGGCGAAGATGGCGAGCAAGGGCAGCTTCCTTAATAAGATCTGGTTCTTGGTCTTCTGCTGCTGCAATTTTTCCTTTCTTCTGCCTCCTCTGGCTCGTGGCGGGAGTCCGGAGTTTGACGGCGGATGTGCGTCAACGGTGCGGTGGTCGGAGGCCGGCAGCTCGAGATCTGGTGGTAGCGGAGCTGAATCAACCGCCTCAACTTACCATGGTGGCGATGGGGAGGGAGCTGGGGCAGCGCTGCGTGACCGGAGATTTGGCTGTCCTGGAGTTGCGATGCCGCGGAGATTTGGAGATCATTCTCGGCGCCCTTTGTCTTGGCAGCCGACTCAGGTGACCAACAGGTGGTCCTCGTCGCCGGCGATGCAAGCCGGCGCTTCTTCAACCTCGAGGTGGAGGCCCTGTTCTGAGCTCGCGACGGCATTCTCCTTCTTCCCAAGGCCAAGTGGTTTCGTCCCCGGCGTTGGTGAAGATGGCCGTGGCTGAAGCTCGGCGTGCTCCGGCGGTAGCAGAGGAGTTAATTGCTTTTTCCAATTTGTGTCTAAGGGCTTATCTGTAATATGTAGGGGCTTGTTTGTATTTGTTTTTTCTTCTGAGGTCCCCTATGTAAAATGTAACTGCATCGCTGATTTAAGAGGCATCTAGGCCCTTCGTGGCCGCTCCAGTGTTCAAAAAAAAAAGGGTACTTTCTAGAAACTAACTACTGTGCAGATGGAGAGAAAATAGTGGCTACTCTGGATGTCCAACTCAAGGAGAAGCTCCTTGTCAGGCGAAGTTGTGGCAAGAGCAAAAAAGATGCTAAAGCACATGCAGCTTCCATGTTACTCATGGACCTTGAGGTATAACCTCCCTTCTTTTTTATTCTTGGCTATTTTCACATGAGTTTGTTAAGGTGGCTGCTTAAGGTCCAGCAGTTCAGACCTTGGACGCTTTCCCCTACCCGCTACAGTAGAGGACGATTTTTCTCCCCCCCCCCCCCCCCCCGCAGATCCACCTCGCCGCCGGAGGTTCGCCGGTTCCCCCTCCCTCCGCCGGCCGCTCCGGCGGCGGGAGGGTGGGGGAACCCCGTTTCCCAGTTGTATATAGTGTAGGAGCTGTAGGGAACCTTGCCGGCGGCGTCTTGGAGTTGGAGGCTTGCCGGCGTTTGGTTTTGCAGGTGGTGTTCGTCCTCTCCGGCGATGGAGCTCGGTGCAGCGCCATGGTGGAGCACCCCCTTCCTCGCGCTCGTGACCCCCGGTGGTCGCCGTGCGCGATTATCCCCACACTGGAGTTCGATGCGGCGGCTCCAGATCGAAGCTTTGAGGCGGCTGGTGTTGAAGCAAGGCGACCGGCAGCGCAGGATGGAGGCTCTCTGGAGTTCGAGGACCGGCGACTTCCCGTCCGCTAGGGGACATCTTCGTATCCAAGGCGACTGTGAAGGTGCGGCGGCGGCGCGCCGCCGGAACGTGCTGCTCTGTGTCGGTGGCTCTACTCTACAGAGGGACTTGTGTGTAATTTTGATCTTTGTGGAGGTCCTTTCTGTAAAACCCTTGTTTTAATACAAGTCGTTTCCCGCAAAAAGGTCCAGCAGTTCAACCCCTCGGTGTTCGATTTCCTTTTGCAGGGTGAAGGACTTGCAACCCCCAAGACTGGAAGCGGGACGCAACCATTACAGAAGCAAGGCGGTGCTGCAGAACGTTGTAACGACTTGTTTGACGCAATGGATACACAGCCTCCAACACCAACACCAACAAGCGCAAAGAAATCAGATGGTTCAGAGGTAGCTGCTAGCCTTGATAAACCAGGTATGTTTTCGCTTCGTTTTGTTTGTTCTCCCAAGTACGAGTTCTTCGTTCATGTCCAGACCTAGCATATGGACATCAACCGTATCGACTCAGCAGAACTGTGTGTATACCTACGCAGTACACGTTCTGGTGAAAACGAGTAAAGGGCCGGGGGCCTCGTGCAGCGCTGCATGAGCTCTGCAAAAGGTTACAATGGCCAGTGCCTTATTTTGATGTGAAAGTAGAGCCAAGGTACTCTTGCCTCGTTCTGATTTCTGGCTGTGATGACTGATGATTGTCCTTGCAGAGGTAACTTGTGTCAAACTGTAAACTAACCAGCTTATCTTTTTTTCCTTTTCCACAATAGTTGTGCGAAAGCTGCGCCTCAAGGGTTCTTCTTCGCTTCAACAGTAACACTGAACATACCAAATAGCGATGTGATCAGCCTCAAAGGAGAGAGATTCGCAGATAAGAATAGCACTATGGATTCCGCTGCACTGCTCATGCTCCACGAGCTTCAGCGGCGAGGTAGATTGCAAGTCCAGGAGATGACTGGTGAAGCTGCCACCAGCCCACCACCACAGATTCATGGCTCACCGGGAAGTTAAGCATTTGTCAAGAATTTTTTCAAGTGGCTTCAGACTGTCTGAAGCTTGACAACAACTTGGAGACAAATATCTGGGAAATTCTTCTGCCTGAAAAAAGAAGTTAAACTGCAAGTCTGGAAGAGGTCCGCCATCAGGATTGAGGCTTAGAAGCAATGCAATCTTATCACAAAGGCTGGGAAGCAAACAGTGAGGCGCGTTATCTAGCCAAGAGTTCTGTTTCGTTGAGTTTTGGTCGCTGTGAGTGGCTGGCAGGCATATCTTCCAGATACTGTGACGTTAGCGAACGGAGTGACTGGGAGGCCTCCACAAAATCTACAGAGGTTAGGGCACATGTGCAGTGACTGGGAACACAATGGCAATTAAACTTCTCATGTGTCCATACTACACAATCGACTTAAGCTGAGCGCATGTTACCACATGGCGCAAATTATCATGGATCGTACTGCCATGATTTGGTGACAAAGTCGCAACTTCGCCAGAGAAATGCAATAATGTTACTACCTCCGATCCATATTAGTGGGCACAACTTTGTCTAGATACACATGTATCTAGTCTAAATACTTAACTAGATACATATGAATTTAGACAAATCTATGCCCACTAATATGGATCGGAGGGAGTAGTTCATTTTAGTATAGAGTAAACTACATCAATTTTGGCATAACTATCTAAAGGCATACGCATTTCAATTTGTTCATACAGCTACCCATGTTTTCCCTCGAAAAAGTAAAAAAGAAACACGCATGTTTGGTATAACATTCAATAAACTGAACAACTGTTCCCCAGCAACGACTAAGAGGACCTACATCAACTTTGGCATGGCTATCAAAAGGCGTACACATTTCAATTTGCATTTCATACAACTACTCATGTTTAGTCTCGAAAAAGAAATGAAAATGCATGCATGTTGTCGCATAACAATACAAATAACTGTTCATAGCCGATGACTGATAGGACCCAGAGGACAATGATTAATAAGTGGGCCAACCTATTAGTAGTTAGATGAATAAAGTACCAGAATGAAATTAAAATAAATGTATAGTGCAAATTAATCAGTCATGAAGGTACAATGGTGCAAACAATGCATTTTTTTAATCTATAATACTATTAAAAGAGCAAACTTGATCGGATACATTAAATCTTATGCGTTCAATATCTTATCAACGACTCAGAGGGTTCCGCTCGTGTTGAGCAGCTCAACACATATCAACGAAACGTTATTTTGCGTGAGTCAGATTGCTGATGCCGCTGCCTGCTCTCCCCGGCCACCCGCCACTAGCCTTACCCCGTCCCTGATAGCGAGCTCTCCTTCGCCAAGCTCAAGTCCGGCGCCGTCGTTGCCGCCGTGCTCTTCGTCTTCTTCCGCCTGCTCAACTCTCTCTTCGACGGCCGCCCCATCGCCAGGCTATCCTTTGCGCCCGTGCGAATTTGGTCAAGGACGACCCAATCTGGAGCTTGCGCGATCTAGGCCAGCTAGGTGAGATATTGAACATGGCGGGAACAGGTGCTGGAGCTAATGAGTCCCAACGTCACGCGGAAGCTGCTCGATCTGGACGAGCACTGCAGCGCATGAGCCACCGCGGACTGCCCGGCCGGGAACGACCCCACCGACTGCGCCATGGTCTTCCTCTACTTCCTCTGCTCCATGAGCATCCGGACTAACCTCCAGAGGATGCTCGGCTTCACGCGGCCCCGTGCCGCCGCTGGGGCTGGCGGTGGGCTCTCCGGCATGCCCGACCCCAAAGTCAATTGAGGTACCAGATATATTATTTGATCTTATTATTATTCTGCCACTAAATTTACCGAGGAATAGAGTATAGAGGTGAATGTGAATAGAGCAGGACGGTTGATTCTGATAAAATTGCATCCTGGATCAACTGGTACAAATTATGAGCTTTAATTTTGTTCTGATCAGATTTATTGATGCATCCGAGTGACATGTCCGTTAATGATTTTGTTTGATTGGTGAGATTTTAGTATCCTACCGAGATCCACATATGTTTTGCTAAAGTCAAGCTGTTAAATCCTGCATCCTTTTCGTATACCGTCGATTGGGTTTACAACGTACAGATCCTGGTGAGTACATCTAATGACCATGGATACCACAAGAGAATAATTTACATGCATCCAGACTGCGGGAAAGTTCAGTAAGACATACCATCTCGATGCACATGGTTTCTTTAGTTATTGTATAGTTTATGTTCTCTAATTCTCTATGCAACTTACTTAGCTCTGCAAGTGCTGATAAAATTATATATAGCCTGTTCCATGGTAGCAATACATTGTTTAATTATTCTTTGGTAATTGTGGCTCACAGTAAATTTTCTAAGATTAAAACTTGCTTCAAGATTTTATTATTCTGGAAACAAAATAGTGGCATATATTCTGGAATACCTGGCGAGAGTTCCTAACTTTATTTACGTGTCGACCTTCTGCAAAACTAAATAGTTCATGTCCTCCCACTATATCAAATCAGAATGATTTTTATTATTAAGTGATGCCTTCATGTAATTGGTAATTTGTGCTTTGTTTGATATATTCTGGAGAGTAGGATTCTAACCTTTTATCAGGGGTACAATTGGCTATTAGAAATGTTCAACCTACGAGTTGTTAGGATTTAGTGCACATCAATTCCTCAAGATCTTGATTCGGTACACTTGGGCGTTCAGGTTCTATCCTGCAGGGGTTCTCCTTGCACTGAAATACCTTGTGTACTCTGTACCGTGCCGGCAAGCAAGATGGCGGTCGTCCTTTATATTTTTATATTTGGAAAATAAGAAACCTTTTTTTTTTTTTTTGCTCTGAAGCACCTTTCGGTGCAGTGGTTAAGTTCGTCATGATTGTGTAATTGGCGTTCAACGTGCATTGCCACGTGTGACATTACTAGATAGTTTTGAAAAATATATAGATCAAAGTTTAAATGTGGTACCACAATTAAAACTCTTGCGAAGATAAACTGCAATTAAATTATCAAAAGTCAATGATATTAGGAACATTGAACCCATCTTTGTCCACATAAATTTCACATACGGGTTAATTATCAAAAATCAATGATCATCTTTTTTAGGGAGAAAAATCAATGATCATCTTGTTACTACAGTCGTAAAATCACATTATACAGACGTGCGTTGCACGTGCACGTGTACTAGTCAAATAAACATGAAAATTTTGAGAAGGAAAATAACTACTCCCTCTGTTCCTAAATATAAGATGTTTTACCATTTGTCCACATTCATATGTACACAAATGTATCTAGACACATTTCATGTGTATGTTCACTCAATTTATTATGCATATGGACATGTGTAACACCTAAAACATCTTACATTTGGGAACGGAGGGAGTACTTCTCAACTTACCATTCATAGATTTTTGAAAACTGAAGTACAAATTCAGTTTGTGCTGGGAGAAACAAAGGGTAATCCCATACACAAGATGAGAAAAATAAAACTGAAAATTAAAAAATAAGGAAAATCCCATAAAGCAAATTTTGGTTTTGTCAAGCAGGGAGACAATAGGGCTATGACAAATTAAGTTTATCAGGCAGGAACCTCATAAAGAAAACTACAAAATCTCTTATTTTTTCAGATGACAACTGGGTTCCTTTAAGGAACCAACAAATGTATACTTTATTGAGACATTAGCCAAAATATGTACTTTTGAAAGGAAAATTCAAGTGTGTGGCAGTAATTTAAACATCAGCTACTCCAATATAATTTATTTCACTCCCTGGACCGATTGCAAATTCTGTTACCTTGTTAAGAGGAGCCCAAAAATACTATCAGTGCGTTGTGGCTACACCGATTTGCTATCTTGAAGTGTCTGTGAGCAGCATTAAATTCTTCATGGAAAACACATTGATCTATTATTGGCTTATGGCCACGTCCAAGAAAGATCCTTAACTACAAAAATGGTGCAAAATCAACGTCAAACTTTAGATAATAGTAATGCAGATTTTTGCTGTGTAGAGTGTGCTGAATGCCATGCCAATCAAAACTTGAACACTTGCATGACACATCAGCCAAAACAAGGGTGGGTTTACGCAAGAGGCTGCTATGCACCGGTTTTAGCAATGGAGGCTGCAAAGTGACCGGTTTTAGAGTTTAATGGACTTCATAACACATATTTTTATACCAGATATTCTTTCATACAAGAGGACCACGACTACACGACAGTGACCACCAAATAGACAATGTCTAACAAAATAAGGAAGCATCACAAGAAAAGGTCTTACAAAAGTTGGAAAGCATTAATCAAAGATATGTAAGTATGCAATTAAGTTCATACAAATACAGGTGGGCTGCACTGTGAAGAAACATACCAACTACCAGCATCTTGTATCCAACTCATCAGAGCTGTCACGGCATTGCAGCACACCTCTCTGTTATTGCAAATAGCATTATATCCTGCAGCCTGCAATCTCCATCAGCTTGGATGAATTAAAATTATTGCTGGATAGGGGTTCAATCAAACAATATAAGTAATATAATCTAGCAACTCAATGTTCGTGAATTTGATGCTGGTTTGCTGGTAGTTGTTTGCTGGCCATTGCTAGACCAAAGGGTCTAGCATTTGCATAGTTAGTCCTTTGATTGGTTGCTCCCTTCTCCATTTCTTTCATTTTGTTAGTGGCTCGTGCGCGAAGCCTAGCGCTCGCACCTACTCCCTCCGTTCCAAATTAGATGACTTCCATTTGCCCACAACCCACATGTGAATGTATTTAGACATGTTACAAGTATAGATACATCCATATTTGGACAAATGGAAGTCATCTAATTGAGAACGGAGGGAGTACTAAATTAGACATTATGTGGCTTTCTTTCTCAAATGCACAGATGTGCCGATAAATTAGACATTATGTGGTTTTCTTTCTCAAATGCACAGATGTGCCGATTCCCTGTGTATTATATGGCCTAGAGAAAACCCAGAGTTATAGGACATGCAATTAGTCAACGGAGATACTATGTTATAGCTTTGACAAGAATTAAGTAAACTGAAAGTAATATGTTTTCCTGTTTCTCTAGAGCCAATCCAATCAAAGGCACACTTGATGGAACTAAGAAGCATAACTATTCTGGCCCGACGAAGCTAGCTGGCCCCGAAAAGCAAGTTTTTATTCCAGTACCAAACGCCTACCCTAGCCGAGCAAGGCTATAACTGATTCTGCTGGGGAACCAAACACACCATAAGACACTCTGGGCGTTGCAATCTATATAAATGCTTCACAAAAATATGGATAAGGTTTAGTAACTATATATACTCTGCAATGGTATTTCAGAGACTGGAACATGCACTATCCATTTTCTTTTTAAAAAATAATTCAAAAATTAGATTACAGAACATCAATTACGAACAGTCTGACAGTGGTTCATGTGATGTTCAAAAATCTCCCATTATATACCTAACTGGCCCAAGAATTCATCAAGAAAAATTAAGACACGTCATAACAATTATCAAGATGTTCATGTGAAGTTCACACCAGTTCTGCATATCAAAAAAATCAGTATGCTAATCATCTCTAAATTGGTGGTCATGATACAATGCCATGAAGATGTTATAAAGAACAAATAAGGCCTATCAAACAATAGAATGCGCGACACATCGATTTCATCTTAGCTTAAACAATGAGAACTTAGCTTTCAACCACAGACTCATCATCAATGCTGTCGCTTGTTTGGGAGTTTTCGGTGCCTGAAGGCACGGTTTTGTTCTCTTCGCACTCAGAGACTGCATTGGAAAAATGGTTCTTCAGCACTGTGGAGATATCTGATTCTGAAGCGCCAGCCAGCTTAAACCTTTCGACAGAAGCATCGAGATTCTTCTTCCAATCACCAACACCAAGTTTGAATTCCACTTGAGAGCGCTCAAAAAGCATATTGCCCCAGAATAGGTGAATCTGTTGCCTCATTACCGCTGCCTGCTCAGCTGCCTCATCCGGTGTCAACTCCCCTTGACCATCAGCACTGTGCTGTTTTCTTCTTTTTTTCAATACCTCATCCTTCTCACTCGCACCAGGTGTTTTTAACTCTAACATTCTCTGTTCTTCCACTTTCTCCCACATCTCTGTTGCAGCCCTCATTTTCTCCTCAGCACTATCAAAAAGCTTGAATGTCTCTGAAGAATCCCAGGTAGACAGGTCAACCTTGTCTGCCAATGCAAATGACCAATGAAGCTTTGCAGTCTCAAAGTGTTGCTGGCCTAAAGCAAGAAGCCCTTCATAGAAATCTTGCTTGATTTTCAGGGACTCCTCGTACTTGTGCCCTGCAAGAGCATACCTCTCTCGCACCCAATCATAAGCTGTGCGGAGCTGAGCAGACATGATTTCCTTTGGAGAAGATTCATCAAGAGGGATGCGCTTCCTTGCTGCACACATATGCACATTTCCCCAGTTAAATAATGCCAAGGCGCGACCTCCTGGAATTTTGCTGCAGCCATCTCAAAAAGGGATTGGGCCTCCTCGCTGGTCACTGTTTCCTCAAGTGCTTCGGAACACAGCTCCATTCCCAGTTCATGAAGGTCCAGATGTGCATCAGCATCAATCCCAACCTGGTTTCGGAACAACTCTGCAAACTGAAGCAACCAATCATCAATCTCAGCTTCCTTGCACTCAGCATGGCCACAATCTTTCTTCCCTGTCAGAGTGTCTGTTCAGCAACTCCGTTCTCCAGATCTGGCTTTGTCACCTCACATTAGTTACCTCTGCGGAAGTTTGTGAAGAGCTATCTTCACCGGTAATCAACAACTCCTCCTCCTCCAGCTTCAGCTCTTCTGTTGGCAGAGGAGGCTCCTGCTCTGGGCTTACTTCAACAATGTGCAGCCTCAACACAGGGAGCTTATTATCACCTTCCGTTACATCAGTGCCAACACCACAAGCCTCGGCTAATCTGAGCTCTGCTGTGCAAGTGATGGTAACTAGATCCCCATCGGCATCTTTATACTTCATCACACCGCCTTGGATGATGGGAACCGCTGCGACACACTTCCCGGAGCGTCTGGAAGGTGCATTTTTCCGGCATCTGCCCAAGCCTAATGTCATGGCCGTACACCAGCTTGAGAGGCCTCCATCTCGTCACAACCTTCCTGTCAATGAGCGCTGTCCGCGTCACTGGTTGGGATGAGGGTACTGACAGTGCTGGCACAGTCTTCTGGGAAACATCAGCGATTGAAGCCTTGGCAGAAGATGACGGGGAGTTGGAGAAAGGCACCAACTTGGGCGCTGGCGAGGGATTAAATTTAGACATCGCCGGACCTGGTTGCTGCTGCGGAGGAGGAGGCGACGGAGGCGATTGTTTCTTGGGGAAGGGGCGGGAAGGGAGGGACGGGCCAAGGCCGGCTACAACGGCGGAGGCACCAAGGGCGGCGGGGGAGGGGCGGCTGGTGGGTTCGTGGGCGGAGGCAGCGGAGGCCGGGGTGGTGGAGGAGGAGGATGAGAGATGCGGGAGCGGAGCGGGGCGAGGTCGACGGCGTCGCGGTGGTCGGGGTCGAGGGCGAGGAGCGCGAGGGTGTCGGCGAGCGCGAGCTCGTAGCGGCCGAGCGCCTCGAGCGCGCGGGCGCGGCGGAGGAGAGCCCGCGGGAAGCGCGGCTCGGCCTGGAGCGCGAGGGAGCACTCCTCGGCGACGGCCTTGTGGTCGACGGGGCGGAGCTGGAGGAGGCAGGCGGCGCGGTTGCTGTGGAAGACGGCGCGGTCGGGGTGGCCGCGCGGGGCGAGGCGGAGGGCGAGCTCGTACTGCCGCAGCGCGCCGGGGTAGTCGCGCGACTGGAACAGGCGGTTGCCCTCCTCCTTGAGCTCGTGCGCGCGGCGCAGGAGCACGCCCGGGTCCACCTGGACCTGGTGCTGCGCCGCCCCGTTCGCTACGGGGGGCGCGGACGGCGGAGCCTTCTGCTCGGCTGCGGGCGGAGGCGATTTGGCGGTGGTGTTGGCGGTGGCGGCGGCGGAAGGGGAGGGCTTCTTCTTTCTGGCGCCGGACTTGCCCATGGGGATAAGTCGAGGAGGGGAGAGAGGCGAAGTGCGCAGACCCAGCAGCAGTGGTGGGAGTGAACCCTAAACGAGACGGAGGGGTCTAGAACGTCAGGGCTCGGCTCCAATTAGAGGGACAATCTGATTTGAAAAGCAGCAGCATTTGATGTGTGGCGGCCATAGGAGATTTCTAAATTTGAATCCTAAAGTTGATAATCAGAAAATTGAGTTCTAGGTGATTCTACGCAAAACTTAGATAAACATAAAGAACATGTTACACGCAATGTGTGGAAGGAAAGAGAGCAAGTTCGGAGAGAATAGTGGGACAGGCATTTTTGGCTGCTAGTTTTTGAAATTTTGAACCCATTTTGAAATGTCAAAAAACTACGATGAAAAAACTCGCGTGTACATTTCGATATTCTATGCACTCATGAATTCGTTTACGAATAACATAACATATTTCGTGTTGTATGGATAAAAGACAATTTTTGGTGCTCAAAAATGCTTTTAACGAGACTTTTTTTGGTCTTATTTACACATGCCATAAAAAGTGTTGGTTTTTTTGGGGAAACTTAGCATTTTCAAGATGTACGCTTGAAAAAAATCATAATTTATAACATCTTGAAATGATGTTCCGGTGGTGGCACGATCCTATACTCCCATGTGTCAAAGTGGATTTCACATAATGTCTTCAACTCAGGCGCCGCCGACTCCACGTTTGAAGGTGTGCACATCAACCTCGCCAAGCCGTCACCTTCCCACTTCCACCACAACCCTTGGTTTCTTTCTTTCTTTGCAGACAATTTTTTAGCGGACTTTCGGCCACTTTGCTCGTCTTGTTTGTCAAGGGAGAGTTACTTCTCCCGCTCTCTCGAAAATGATGTTTGGTTATCTTCTTTTCGCCAGTGAGGAAGATATTTCTTCACGAGGTGTCGACCTCACCGGGGACGACTTGCTTTGGACGTGGAGCCATCTTAACTTGGTGTTAACGAGTAGCTTCAATGTGTCAAAACGTCGTTACTACAGACGACACCACTTTTTGTTGAAATTGAACACCAGGTGATTCGAAGGTGTCTTGAGTAATTTGGTTAAATAGCGATTAGGTGTGTGTATGCCATTCTTATGTCAGAGGTCGCCTTGACACAACGACGACTCGTTGGAGAGGCTTAATTCTACTTTAGGAGAGTATCAAAGTGTTTGAGCATCAACCCCGGACTGAACGAAGCTTCTCGGGGACGAAATCAAAATCCCACTCAGCGTCGGTCGGGAGTTGAGCGAGACTTCTCGGATCCAAAACTACAACTCTTCGAACGAGGCTTGAAGCTCTAACCCTCTCCCCTTCTTGTATTGACTAAGGAGTGGATGAGCCCTCTAATGACCAAGTCTACCCTTACTGGTGGTAGGTAGGAGAGGTATAAAGGTAATGTTTGGCTATAGACGATACCTATTATTGTCTTGGAATTTGACGATAGCGACCAGAAATAACCGAGCAAAAGATGATAACTGAACCGA
The DNA here is from genome assembly GCA_947311845.1 of Poa pratensis. Taxonomy (NCBI): domain Eukaryota; kingdom Viridiplantae; phylum Streptophyta; class Magnoliopsida; order Poales; family Poaceae; genus Poa; species Poa pratensis. The sequence continues at coordinate 30,478,725 of CAMZMU010000097.1, read as the reverse complement.
CCAAAAGGAATCGTTATAACCTATACATGAAAATGAGGCACATCGAGGTTATGATTCTATTCCCGTGTTTGGTTCCTTGTTTAGTTGATTGTTAACGTTCAAATTTGTGTTCATGTTTGGAGTTTTTATACAAATTGTGTCAAATTTGTTGCACACGGTCGATCGTTTGAAACTTCCTTTTAGGAGTGGCTGCATCTCGCTGTTCTAAACAACTTATGTTGTAATCTTCCGGAAATCCATAACGCGTAGCAGGTGCAGATGCACCCACTGCCCAAAAAACAAATTTGAAAATGTCAAAAAAATAAAAATAAAAATTTCAGATATACTTCAATACATTTTATGTTAGCACAAAAAGTTACGTGAAGAAAAACATTTTTTGTGACCTGTGCAAAAAAGACAAATCCGGACGCTCCAAAATGATTTCATACGAGACATTTTTTTGTCTTTTTTGCACAGGCGAAAAAAATGTTTTTTCTCCACGACATTTTTGTGCTGACACAAAATGTTCTAATGTGTATCTGATTTTTTTTCTATAATTTTTTGACATTTTAAAAAAACATTAAAAATGTTTTACATAATAGGTGCATCTACACCTACTACCCAAATCGCCGCCTCCGTAATCTTCCCTTTTTGACGATCATAAACGAGTAGATTTACATTCCATACTACAAGTACAAAGATGTAGATGTACCTATATATGAATGTCAAAACGGAAGTTATGCTAAATGCCAAGATAAAGCTACTAATCAAAGGAAAATTTCAAACGATTAATTGTGCGCGACAAAATTCATATGAAAAAGCTAAAAACAAACACAAAATTGAATTATAAACAGTTAACTAAACTAGGAACAAATAGCCTGAATGGAATCATAACATCGATGGCATCTTTTTTATGTATCTCGAATCGAAGCACTGTTGGCGGTAGAGCGCATGCAATTGCCAAAAAGAAAAGACAAATATCCTCTAGGTCTTGAATCTGTAAGTAGTGAATAAATTTTATTTTTTAAAATTATTTTGACCTTATTGTCTCCGTCCGAGTTTTTTCAGAATTTTATAGAATTTTGAAATATGATTTTTGAATTTTACAAAATAAAGAGCTCTGTGTAGCTCGTCCTCCGTTTTGACTTTCCGTATTCATAATAGTGTACATGAAGGTAGCCACTAAACAAAGTAACTTCACATGAAACCATTAGGCTATGTTTGGATTAATAGGGATAATCCCCACGTGGATTGGGTGAAACCCAAGCTTCACCCAATCCCATAAAATCCCCATAATTTCCATTCCGCTAGGCAGGGCTAGTTTTTTTTGGGTATTATAGAAAATGTACTAGAGTTTGGAGAATTCTGGGAAAAAATGGGGACAAAACCGATCAAATACCCTAGAAACAAACGACCTTTTGCTGATATGTGGGGATTTGGGGTTTGATTGGGATAATCCCCACCAATTTCCACAAAAACCCTAAAAACAAACAAGGCCTTAGAAATGAATTTATTCAGAAGTAATTCATCGAGATCGTCCACGAAAGAAGGCCTTAGAAATTATAGAATCTATACCCTCCGTCACGGTTTAAGAACACACATGTAGTTTAAACACGTTTTGATTACTAATTTAGTCAACAAAATTTAAATTTTATATCCAAAATTATATATCATTAAAAACATTTTTCAATATAAATTTAATGTATTATTTTTGCGACATATAATTTATATTTTATTGACCAAATTTAATGGTCAACTTTTTTAAAACGACGTGCGTGTGCTATAAACTCTGACGGATGGAGTAGTAACTTCACTTAGAAATACAAGGAAAAAGCACATGGTTTGCTGCTCTACATGTGCAATCCAAACTCTCACGATTCGTGAGATTCTTCTCCGGCGAGGTAGCGAGAGCGAGACGACTAGCTGACCTCGACGGGTTAAAATAGTGGCGGCGACCTACTTTTTAGGCGAGATCTGCTTGCGAAAGCGCCAACCCCACCAGCCAACCAAGCCCAGGCCAGATCTACGACGTACTACCACCCGCCCGGACAAGCCAAACAAGCCAAGCCATTTCCCTTGCCAGTCACTCGAGACACGCGCGGCGCGTGCGTGTGCGAGCGCGAATCCGAAACCTGTCTCGGTTCCCTCCCAACTCGCCGGAAGCGCTCGAGGCCATGGGTTGCTCCTTCTCCGGCCTGAACGCGCTGTACGGCAGCGGCGGCGCCGACATCTGGGTCAACGACTACCGCTTCCGCGTGCTCCGCAGGCTCGGCGACGCCGGCCCCGCGGGCTCCTCCGTCTTCCTCGTCAAGGAGGTCGTCGACGCCGCGGCCGCCTCCGACGGCACCGGCGGAGCCGGACCCGGCACCGTCGGGCTCGCCAAGAAGAAGGGCGTCGACCCGTCCCACATCTCAGGTCCGTACTACCTCCTGGTCCAGCTCGCTCGCTCAGATCTGATGGTGGTTCGGTTGGATCACGCACGAAATGGGTTCGGCGAAATGCCTGTCTTTCTTCGTTGGTTGCACGAATCCAGATGCGCTGTCCCGAAGAACGGAGATCGGCACCGCAATTTGCTCATTTCACTGAAATCCGGTTGTGAGGCTAAGAGCGTTTCTCTTTATAGCTGGTACCGTGGCGATTCCTGCTTCGGATTATGGGTGTTTTTCTAGTTGTTAACTTAACTGGATTGCTTCCCTCATTGTCAGCTCGTGTATACACATCTCGTCCTGATCCAAAATTCCAAATGGGCCAAACCACGCTGCTATAGATCTTTTGACCTGTCTTGATTCTGAGAGACAGCCGTATCCTTGTCCTAACGAAAGTTTCTGCGATTGCAATCATTTTCAGTTGTCAATCGTGTCTATTCTGTTTGCATAGTTTACTGTCTCTCGAATTCTTGAGAACGTGCATTTTAAGGAATAAGGAATATCAAGACCGACAACTGCAGCTTGTTAAACTCATCCTGTGTGCTGCATATGGTCAACGAAATTTCATCCCTGAAAGCTAGAATCTACCAAACTGCTTGCTAAGTTTATGATTTTGGTGGATAACAGCCTAGTGCTCTCTTAAAGGGTGCACCACAAATGACATGCCATTTCAGTTTTATGATTACTTGAGGAATACTAATCTATTGATGACTTTTTACGCTTTGTCTTTTGTGGATCTTCATGCAGTGGCAGTATTGTGTTTTTTTTCCAACTATTGTTCGTTACACCTATTTATTATCAACTCATTTTCTTGGATTTTACTTTCAGCTGATGGAACATATGCTTTGAAGAAAGTTCTCATTCAGAGTGACCAACATTTAGAGCTAGTTCGGCAGGAGATCAAAGTGTCCTCTCAATTCAGCCATCCAAATCTACTTCCACTTCTCGAAAATGCCATTATTGCAGTCAAGGTAAGTTGGATACAAATAGATCCCATGCCCGCTTTGAAATCATGATAGTAGTAATGTGAGTCAACTCATTTTCTTCTGCATGTAACCACTAAGTCAGTAACCACATGTCATGTGAGTCACTGGATTAGTAATCCACGTGCTACACCAAGCTGGTCCTAACCAGCTCAACTTAAGAGCATGTGGTGGTGATATTTTATTTCGTTTTAAGCATTTGGTAGCTGATGTTGGCCAACATATTGACCATCGTCTGCCAGAGATTTAGCAGCTCTAATTGGCATCACAATACACATGCTGTAAGTATTTGTGTTGTTACCAACAGTTCCGCTTTTATATGTATGTAGGGTGTGCAAGACGGGTCGCAGAACCATGAGGCTTACTTGCTATTCCCAGTTCACTTAGATGGAACCTTGCAGGATGTCACTAAAGCCATGCAAGAAAAGAAGGAATATTTTCCAACAATTACTATTCTCCAGATATTTCGTCAAGTAAATACTTCTTCTTACTGCTGTCTTCTGTACGATGCAACATTTTATCCTTATTGGACAACTACAGTGCAATTGTGAATGTGCAATGGTAGTTCGACATACCATTGTTAGAGCAATTAGGCATGGCTGAAATTGCTCATGGTCTTCTACTCTTTTGTCCCCATTTTGCGGTTATGTTAAACCTCATATCTTTGTATTTATAATTTTATATCAAAATTGATATCCAAACTTCAATCTTGTTCTTGTTGTTGAATTTTACTTGGTACGAGCTTTGTTGATACCTTTTTCTGTGTTATCCATCAATTTAAGATTCCTTTTTATGTTACTAAATTTAGTATATACTGAAAGGGGACTGTACAACTAAGGTTGAATTGTAATGTTAGCAAAAATGATGTATTTATGGTTGTATAGTCTGTGGTTTACTCTTATTTTCTTCTGTTAGCAACTTCCTGTGGGGATCAGCCTGTTAATTTATGTGATCTGTGTTGCCTACAGCTATGTGCAGGACTGAAGCATATGCACAGTTTTGAGCCACCATATGCTCACAATGGGGTTAAACCTGACAATGTCCTCATAACTCAGAGGAAGGAGCAGCATCTTGCTATCTTGATGGACTTTGAAAGTGCTCGCCCCGCAAGAAGAGCTATTAGATCACAAGCAGAAGCTTTGCAGCTGCAGGTACCTTTATATTTAAGGGTGCAAATTTGAATTGTTAATATTATTTAGTTTAACAGCTTGCTGAGATAGCGCTGATGACAAGCCAATCTAGGGTAGCTGATAGAAAGGTCAACTTACATGTTACTTTAGATCTATTTCTTAGTTGGATTATAAATTGTTTTAATGTAGGAATGGGCTTCAGAGCACTGTTCTGCGCATTACCGGGCACCTGAATTGTGGGAGTGCCCAAGCCATGCCGATATCGATGAGAGGACAGATGTATGGTCTTTGGGATGCACCCTTTATGCTATGATGTAAGTTCTCTCATACAGAAACTTTATGATATGACACATGGCCTCACTAGTTGGAGTTAATTATTTTGTGCTTATAGTTGGTGCCCATGGCTAAAATTTGCGTACCCAGTTATGTTCTCATAAATTTTTGAACGGATGATCTAAGTAGCATCTTTGATAAATTCTGCTGCACTTACGTTATTAAATACTCCCTCAGTTAACTAATATACGATGTTATTACGACCAATATACTCCTATATTGGCTGTAATAACATCCTATATTATGGGATGGAGGGACTAGGAAATAAATAAGACTTAAGAGACATAATTGGTAAGAGACACAATTGGTATCCTTTGGATTATTACTACTTAAAGGTCCAATAAGTCCTATAAGGGGCACAACCGCACAACATGTATCAATTGTGAATCAGGCAATGCAAGTTAATCAATCCCCTCAAACCTATGTTCTACTCCCAGTTCCCTACGCTGTGCCATACGGGCATCTTCATGGCACTAGTTACCTAGTTTCTTCCATTTGATTCCTGAAGACTGTTCATGCACGTCTTCCATTGCAAGGATGATGCTAAAGCTAATGTTTGGAAGTAGCCTGTAAGTTATTTTAAAAAGTCTTGTGCAACATGGAAGTCCTCTTCAGTCCTAGTGAACAAAACCATGTTCCAGTGGTTTTCTGGATTGTCCATTAATCATCTTATTACATAATCTATTATTTAGGGTAAGTTCGTCTGTCTTGAGGGCTAACTTTTTTTGTTATTTGTATGTACTGGATTAAGAGAAATTGCAGAACAATGCAGTATTGCTTTGGCATATTGCCGTGTGTAGTACCTAATTTATAGGGTTTGTAGTGCAAGCTGCAGATCATCTGATCATGTTGTAAATTTTTACAGGTATGGAAAATCCCCATTTGAATACGAGCTTGATGAATCTGCTGGCGAGAGCTTAGCAACGGTCATCAAAAGTGCGCAGGTTAAATGGTCTGCTGAGGATGGTTCGTCTTACCCCGACAGTCTCCGCCAATTCGTAACCTGGATGCTGCAGCCACAGCCCGCAGTGCGTCCCCATATCGATGACATCATTATCCATGTCGATAAACTCATTGCCAAGTACTCGACCTGATAAGTAAACACAACATCGACAGAAAGGAGAAAAGGAATTCCTATGTAAGTTTATAGAACATCTGCTTGATTCATTGAAAGTGATAAGTCGATTCCTCAATAGTCATTGTATTAAAGGAGAAAGGAGGATGTTTTCTGTAGCAGGATTACTGGATGTTGTTCCTGAGTACGTTATGTCTGTAGATGTATGTATTTTTTGTGCCGAAGTGGAGGCCCAGGATCAATAAATGATACCATCGTTCTTCTAGTTCTTTTGGAATAATGGTAGGAGAGCTTCCGTGTTCATTAAAGAAGGAGGTCAAGATGACCGTGTTTCCCAGTTTATAAGGAAACTGGGTCCAAAAACCATACTAGGGATACTGAGTAAAAAAAAAAAAAACCGCACAAGCAAAAGAGGCTCATCCCCCACATGTAGGGGTGTAAACGGATCGGACCGGATCGGATTTTGCCTCTACCATATCCTTTACCATATTTTTTTCTCGGATTCGGATCGGATCGGATAATGAAAGGTTGCGGATTCGGGGACGGATAGATATAATCACGGATTTAGAACGGAAACGGAGCGGATTCGGGGCGGAAAGAAAATTAGTCGGATCGGTATGCGCAATGTATATCATCAAGCCACATAACCAAAAATAATAGCTCAACAACATAATAATCTAACAAAGTTATACTCCATAGTATGTAGAATGACCATGCAAGGGAGTCATTGTTCAACAAATGAGCTCCATAACTCACTAAATACAAATTGTGCTCTATTAGTTTAGACATTTCGGTAGAAAATCGGATTATTCGGATTATAACCATCGGATAATCCTAACTAATATTCGGATAATCCATATTCGGATGCTATTTTTCATACCATATCCTATACCGTATCCGGGTGTTCAGTTCGGAATCGGATATCCTTATCCGGCAAATTCTTCAGAACCGGATATGGATTCTTTAAAACGGATTCGGCGACGGATTCGGTGCGGAAATTATCCTATCCGTTTACACCCCTACCCACATGACGCGAGGCCACCATCACACTAATGTATTCGGAGCTGTCACATTGGTTTCCCCACTCCGACGTTAGTGGCAATGCCGCACGGCCTTGTAGCCTTACACAAGATGACCACCTACAGACCATGAACACTGCAGGAAAGGTCCATGGGCGCAGACCGTCATGCCAGCCAGACCAACCCATCAGTTGCATCGACCGGACTGACAAACTCGCTACCCTCGTAGCACTAGATTGCCAACCATATGCCTTGCTAGGCCACAACCACACCCATATAGCCGTCGCTGCAAAACCATCTGGAGCTGCCATCCTCGATTGCAAAGTAACCATGCATATCTGTCGCAAACCTGCCACACGACAAGTGTGAAGGATTCTAAGGCGGCGCCTTCAAGAAGGTAGCGACATAGGTGTCGTCGTCACCGCTCTAGAGGAGATCATGTTTTCACCCGGAATACACATAATACTCGTGACACCGTGATGGCAGGAGATGTAGCTCCACGAATCCATGATGAGCCCTTCAAGAAGGGACATGGCACAGAAGGCACCGCCACCAGCCAGTGCGAAGTTTTCACTCGGAGTACCATCTCTGATGCTTAGTTCTTGCTAGCGAGATATCACATGTTTCATTGTTTTGTTGAGCACGTACATCTGTTCCCTGTTCCAGTGGGAATACCCCCGTGCCAAACGAGGCCTAATGGAGTGAATGGCGTGTGTGACGCCCGAGTGATGTTGATGCAAGAAAGAACAGGCAAAAGAACAAATAAACAAGTGGCACCATGAAGCGGCACAGTTCATGCCTGCCCAAAAGCGCAAGAGGCTACATTTAATAACCAAAAGAACCGAAATATCTGAGCACTTTTCACCTTGTCTGTATTTGATATTTGACTCAGAAGCCTTTAAATACACATGTAACCAGCCGCATCTCTGCTTCGCATCTCTGCAGCAAGCAAATAGCCAAGTAGCAACCAGAGCTAGATCAGCACTAACAAGAGACTAGAGAGAGTGAGAGACCGTAGCAAGGATGGGTCAGTCCCCCTCTACCCGGCAGCCAGAGGCGGAGTATATTCGCCTGCTGCCGGCAGCTAGCGGCAGAAACAGGTGATTTCCTAAGTAGTTTGATATTTATATATATTCATCCAATTCGGCTTTGTATCCATAATTGTTGCTGCTGGCAAACTGCAACCGCTGCTGGTGAATACGGCCCCCTTCTTTTCAGCTTATTTTCCAGATTCTCCCAGAAGCTACCCTCCATCAGCTTCTCCCAGAATCTCATTTTTAAAATTTGTTTAAACTTCTAAATTTTTCTTTCCAATACTTATTTAGAAGTTTAAACAAATTTAAAGAACGAGATTCTGGGAGAAGCTGATGGAGGGTAGCTTCTGTGAGAATCTGGAAAATAAGCTGAAAAGAAGGGGCCTACGTGTGTTACTGAAGAGACGACTGAGAACCATAGTTTTAAATAGCCCCCACTATAGCGGAAAGTCTAAATGTAGCTCGAGCTATATGTAGCTCGTTTTTTTCAAAATTCAAAATCGGCATTTTTTAGTTTTCAAAAATCATGAAAACAATACCAGATGTAGATAATGTCCGGATCTAAAAGCGTGCAAAATTGCAACTCAAAATGCGTTGTAGTTTTGGCTACACAAAAAAGACAAATCAGGCAAAATTTCAAATTTCTGAATCTTTGTACTATTCACCACCCAGTTCCACCCATTTGTCATTTTTGGCCAGCCCATAATATAACGAATTTGGACTTGCAATTTTGCACACTTGTAGATCTTATAAATATCTACCTCTAGGAATATTTTTACGATTTTTGGAAACGTAAAAATGCAAATTTTGATTTTTTCAAAAAACGAGCTCCATGTAGCTCGGGCTACAAAACGCCTCACTCCCACTATAGTCCGGTTATAACTCCGCTATTGTTTTTTTGAGTATGTTGCCCCTAAATGAATCCATATAGAATTTTTGCTATATCCCCTATTTAGCTCCAATTTAACCCGCTATGGTCCTATTTGAGATATTTTAAACATTTCTGAGAACTCAGCTTCTTATTTTCTGCGAGTTTAGCGGTTGTAATTGCGAGGAATCCGGAACTCCATGGTGACATTTTTCTGGCTCAAACATGCAGGAACGAGCAGTTTGGCAAGTCAACAAGGGCCAAGAATAAATACTACAAAAGGTCAACCAAGGACGATCTTGTTCTGAGGGCAACGCTAGAAGTTATCACAAGAATGGGATAAAGCTGCAAATCAGAAGAAAAAAATATGTCATATGTCCTCCCTTGATATTGTAGGCGTCAAATCTGAATCCAGAAAGGCTTTCGAGTTATGATTTGTGTCTTCGTAAATATATCAATTAAAAGGCTTACAAAAATTGCTATGAGAATTTCTTACATGAGCTATTGCTTAGCCATGGAACTCTTGCACGACACTATTTTTGTTGCTACTTGTCCCTTAACGATGTCATGTTTGCCTCTTTCACGCAAGTGGTGGTGATTGATGAGCCATATCTGCCCTATAATATACAAGAGGTTGCAGCTGACAGACCTTTTGGCATAGAAAATTGTGTGTACAAAATAACATATTGTGCATCCATCCTAACCAATATTTTTTTTCCGTTTTATCAAGGAATTTTGCGCTAGCTCAGAAATGTATATCTGATTAAGTACTTTCAATATCAATCTTGCTTATTGTTCAGGATAGAACTATGCGTTGTTTGGCGTCCTGTCAGCTGAACTAGATGACATCCGCCTAATAGATAGTACTGTGCCTCAAAACTAATTATTCTATCATTTCCCAACAGAAATATTTCTTGCATACTTTAACTTGAGAAATTTATCCCTAGTAGTATTCTTTTCCGCTTATTAACGAATTGTGTACTAGCCAAGAAATGTATTCTAGCTGATCTAGTACTTTCAAAATCAGTATTGCATACTGTTCAGTACAGAACTATGCTTTGGTTACACTACCCCGCCCACTACCACCCTCATCTCCCCTCTCCCCCGCCAACGCTGTCGCAGCTGGAGGATACCGATGGGCAAAGTTCGCTGGGCAGACGGGGACATCACGCTCTCATCCCCTCCTGCTACGGGTATCTCTCAATGAACTCGGCATGTGGCCCTGGACGGTGTCGCATTCGGTGGAGCTCAGAAATCAGGGTGCACTAGTACAGAACGACACATCGGAAACAGGCCAAAAACCCCTTCGGCAACGGAGAAAGGGTCCGTGTCCACGACCCTGTCACTGATGTGAAGGCCTTCATCGGTAACGGAGGCAAAAAACCGTCACCGATGAGGCATAAGTTGGCTACGGTTGCGGACCCATCTCCGTTTCCGATGTATCGGTGCATCAGTAACGGAGATTCTATTTTACTCGTTTGCATTGAGGTTTTTTCAGAAGCCTACAGGAGCAATTCGGTTGCCAAATTACATTCAAAATCTCACAGCAGAAGTACAAAGTTGCTACCAAATCCATTCATAACGTATATAAGAATTGTCATCATTACATAGCATCAAAAGATGAGTTACACATGCCTCGCTAATCCTATCATTCTCATGCCTCCCTAAACTCAACTTTTATGACACTCCACTCTTCTCCAGCTCCACCTTCTTCCTCAGTTCCGAAGCGCCGAAAACGGAATTCGACCTAGCAAAAGACTCGAGTAGCGGTTTCATGCTTCTCCAAATCACATCTGCAGCCAAATTGCTACACACATACACAAAATAGATGGAGAAACTAAAGACAAGAAACCACACCGAGCTCGCAAGCCTCCTTAGCAAATTAATCTTGCCAAATTCTTCGTAGCGAGGCTTGCTCCATCTTGGACGGTGTCGCCGAAATATAATAACGTCACCGCTGTGACATTTCGGCCACACTGTCCAAGACACTCTTAATTAAAAAAATGTTTTGAACAGTGCAACGAAACGTCACAACAGCGACGGTTCACGGATATGATCCCACTTTGTATTTAGCTCTTTTAAAACTTGTTTGGATCTGCATGACGCTTCTGCATATAAAATACATGGATGTCTAGTTAGAAAAGAGCCAAATATGATGCTATATGACATAAATACAATTTAAGATGAAAACAGTTTACACCTTAAGCGCCTATATCCGTGTGCTTGCTGTCCGATCGAAACGATTTGGAGGCAGAATTTGAAGGTGATGTTACCTTCAATTGCCTCACCATTTTTATGCATTGTCGCCGAAATATACTATTACTTCATACACTAGCTACACAAAACCATAACGAGGATTAGCACATTGACAAAGGGTTGAAATTAATCTATTAGACTTCAAATACTAAAAACAAACACAACACAATACTAGACTTCAAATACTAGACAAGTTGAAGGTAATGTATTCATCATCGGCAGTACTAAAAACAAACACAACACAATACTAGACTTCAAATACTAGACAAGTTTTATATGCTACTTAAAAAAAAATGTAAGATCTAGTGTTGAGGGGTGTATTCATCATCGGCGGTACTACAATACTAGACAGAACACAATACTACAATACTAGACAGTACTACAATACTAGATCGGTAGATGCTACTTTAAATAAAATGTAAGATCTAGTGTCGAGGGGTGTATTCATCATCGGCACTAGACAGAACACAATACTATACTTCAAATACTAGACAAGTTTTCTGTGCTACTTTAAACAAAATGTAAGATCTAGTCGGCTACATACCCGGGGAAGATGCACGGCAATAGACCAGTAGATCCGCGTCGGCGACATACTCGGGGAAGATGCGCGGCGGCTCACGACGCGCCGCTGGGGGGGATGCGCGACGGCTCACGACGTGCCGCTGGGGGAAGATGCGCCGACGCTCCGCTGGGGGAAGATGCGCCGACGCGCCGCTGGGGGAAGATGCACGGCGGCGATGCCGGCCGGACGCGCCGCTCAGATCTGCGAGATAAGGGTTAGGTCTGGAGCCGCCGCCACACTATGACTGTGGAGTGAGAGTGAGAGTGAGAGCGAGAGCGTTAGGGTTGCCGCAGTGGCACATTTATAGCATATAACATCGCAAACGGAGGCGATAAACAACCGTTTCCTCTAATTTCTTCACTGACACACTGGGCCTACTTACAAAGGATCGATAGAGTAATTGAACTAACTGTCTACTCTACTTGTTCTGCTTACGCCCTGCCTCCGCGCCATTGTCATCCGCGGCGCGGCGTCGCTTCTTGCCGGTTGCCTTTTCCTCAGGCGCCTCCTCCGATGCCTCCTCCTCCGGCGCCTCCTCCTCCGGCGCCTCCTCCGACGCCTCCTCCTCGTCGTCGTCGTCGGCGTCGTATTCTTCCTGGCTAGAATAATACGGCTCCGGCGGGTCCTCCGGCTCCTCTTCCTCCGGCGACTCATCCTCTTCGGAGTCGTCTTCTCCTTCGCGTGAAGACGGCGGGTCCGAGTCGTCGGAGTCGTCTTCTACAGAGCGTGAAGATGGCGGGTCCGAGTCATCGGGGTCCGAGTTCGGCGGCCCGTCTTGATCCCACCATGGAACTTCACCACGGTCTTCCGCGCTCGCGTCATCGCTCGGGACTTCCTCGTTCTGCCACCAGGGTTCCGCCATGGCGGTTGTGCTAGTGTGGTAGATAATGTGGGAGAGAACGAAGGGGAGAATGCGGGACCTGCCTGGCTTCGCGCGGTTCCAGTCACATTTAATTAGCGTCGATAAGGCGGTTCCAATCCCTCGTGAATTAAGCCGCATTGAACAGGCGCACTTCCAGATTGCAACTGCAATTTCCCAAGCACATCGCAAACGGATATACATAAACAACCGTAGCCATAGAGATACATATTGGAAACGGAGACAAATTTATGACCGTTGCTAATACTTTTGGTAACGGAGATATAAAATTCTCCGTAACCAATGTTGACGGACCAGCCTCTGCCAGGCCTCGTCCGCAACGCTAAAATCGTGATTCTCTGTCGCCTAACACCTGCCATTTCCATAGAGGGGTATCCAATGTGTCGTTCTGTACTAGTGGTGGAAACCCTAGACCTTTTGGTGGCGGCATATAAATGCGGCAAGGGCTGGCAGATATGCTAAAAAATGACCGTTAGCTCTCGCGACGCCCGCTCGGCTCCCTGCCGGCGCCGACAACTGCGCCTCGCCCGTTCCTGGCCACTCTCACCTCCGCAGCCACCCACCGCCTCCTCCTGCCACCCTGCCGCCCAACTTCGTGCCTGCTTCCCTCGGTTTTGCCGGCCTCGCTCTGGTCGTTCAGATCGGCGGCCGCCGATCTGGTGCCCTCCTCGCCTCGCCTTCGGAAGAGGTCTGCGCGGGAGTCGACAGGAACGTCCACAGCCCGCGCCTCCGGCCTTGCTCGGCTAGGTCGCCGCGCGGTGATGGCGTGGCAGGTGGCCACCCCGTCGCCTCCGTCTTCGACACGCCGCGGAGGTCTGCTCGCGGGTCAACGCGGATCTGCTGCACTGGAGATCTGCGGGATCCCCTTCATCTGCAGCAGCACCTGCTCCTCCGTCCGCCACGACGCGCTCCCACGACGCGCGCCCGCGCGGCGGCCACCCCACGCCGATGGCCGCCGGTGGCGCCTCCGCTCATCGTAGCTCCCGCCCCGGCCGCACCCACCTCTCCCCACCACCTGACTCTCTCCCACCAAATTTCACTCCGGCCTTCCTAGGTTTCTCCGACACGCGCGGCCCTGACAGATCTAAATCAGGCGCCGGGATTTGGGGATCGCCCGCTACGGCCTCGTCGACGTCCTTCACGGCGGTCGGACGCGTCCAAGTGTCATCGTGGGCTCTCTGCTGCTCACCACTACTTCCTCTGATGTCTGCGACGCGGTCAACGTGGCTTTGTTCGGCTGGCGTTCGGCTGGTTGTCCTCCTGCAGCGCCTCCAATGGCCAGGGGCCAGACCGGCATCCTCCGGTCAGCATCCTTCACTTCAGCCACGCCTTCCCGTCCTCGCAAGACCGTGAGCTTTTGCATCCCAGCGCCAAGCAACCAAGTGGCAGCAGCTGCCTCGCCTGAGTCACATCGCCATCTCCTCCCGCCCTCTCCGGCGCCGCGGGACTCGAGGATCTCGTCACCAGAGAGGTCATGGACTTGCGTGCTCTCCCGCCGTGCTCGCTACGCGGCGCCCGTTCTGCCAATCTTGATGGCTCTTCAAGGCCGAGCCACTCTTCTCCAAAGCTACATGCCACGCCACGCCGCCATGCCCACAAAAACTCATACTCCAAACGCCCTCGCTCCACCTCCACGTGTTGCTAGCGTTGTCAAGCGTTTGATCACCGCATTGCTTCCTGCCGGGATCCAGTGCGCTGTGATACTGCCGTCTTTGGGGCCACTGGACAAGAGACTGCATCGGCCACCAGCGTCGCCATCTTCCCATCGTGCCAAGCCTGCGGCCTCCAAGATGTCTTTGAATCGCGCTCCGTCTGCGACAAGCACTCCGCCAGATCCAGGTGGCCACTCCCGGAGCACGCCAACAAGCTCTACCTCGACGCCTTCGTCTCGCGCTCCGACAACTCAAGCTCGCCACTCCCGGAGCGCGCCGACGAGCTCTACCTCCAGCGACCTCGCGCTCGGCAACCGGGAACATGCGTGTGAGCGCTCCCCTCGCCGGCACGGGGGTGGCTCTGATCGTCACGAACGCCACCACGCCTCGCCACCGGTTGCGCCTAGGGTCCGGCCGGCAAGCCTCCCTCGACAACGTGCGGCGCCGGTCAGCACGCTACGCTCGTTCACGGATGTGCTTATGGCGCGCCCAGAGATGAATGTGTGCTTCTCCACATTGGCATCGAGGGTGCTGGCCAGTGAGAGGTGCTACAAGATGAGCGTGGATGATGTGCTCTCTGCAGAGAACGAGAGGGCTGACCTGGGGCTGCTGCAAATGCAAGGAAAGGAAGGCGACCGCAAGGCGGATGAGTCGGAGGTGCTTTTGTGCGTGTCTATGGCTACGTCTGGGGAGGTGTTGCCGGAGGTCTCTTGTACGGCTTTGGAGTGCTCCCGTTGCTGACTAGTAGTCACCCACTCCTTTCTCCGGACGCGGGCCTCACCATGGTTCTGTTCTCGCCTGGCGATGCGCCGTGCGAGGGGGGACATCCCAGCGTGGATGTAGAGAGCGTGGATGTAGAGGATGAGGTTGCGGAAGGGGAGATGCAACAACTCTTGCCATGCCTCGACCCGCTGGATCAGCAGGTGATGCTGCTGGACGGCGAGGAGGTGGCGCACGAAGACGGCTTTGAAAATGACGGCGACCCGGTAAGGTGGGAGTTTCAGCTCGTTGTCGATGCCATTGACGCCGACGCGGAGGCTGCTACGCTTGGAAACCTGCTCGCTGTCGATACTGATGAGGACACTGACGATGATGATGATGCTGACGCTGGAGGTACTGCTCCGTCATCAGGAACCGTGATACACTGTGTCGCAGATCTGTTCAGCCTGCCAGCAGTGCCGTTACTGTCCACGCCTCTTCCGTCAATGCCACCTGCTCATGTGGTCCTGCCCACCCCTGAACGTCGCAGCAGCAGGCTCGCGGCGAAGCCACAACTCCCAGCGGTCGAGAAAGCGCAGCGTGTCCTCCACAAGAAAATGAGGCTCGACGTTGGAGATATGCCCCTATTGCAGGCTACGAAAGAATTCGCGAACACCTGCAAGAAGGCTCCGTTCTCTGATTCGGCAATCAACGGGTTGAGAACCCTCTTCAGGCTAAACTTGCCGTCCATGACGGCAGCGGATGAAGCTTTGATTGGCCTTGCTGGCCCAGGGGGAAGCGATTTCCCGCCACCGACGGCGCTGGACGTCTCCGCCTGATCTGATTCCCGATAGCCAGATCGCGCCGCGTAGTAGCGTTTCGAAGAAATGACGATATACCTTTCTGAGAGATTAGACGGAGTAGGTTGATCTGGATCCTCACGGGGCTACTTTCTTTCGTTTAGTAGGCCCTGACATGTATGACTTTTTTCTTTTGGCCTTGGCCGTATCATGTTTGCTTCTCCTATATCAATATAAAAGGCAAAACTTTTGCCTCGTTTCAAAAACAAAAATGCGGCAAGTGCTAGGGAATCAACGATAGGTGCGGACGCGGCAAGAGAATTGACGGCCAAGACATCATTCATGGTGGCGGTGGTGATTCGCGGTGCAACCGCAAACCAATCTGGAGAAGGCAGCATGGCACTGAGGATGGCTTCTCTTTTATGTCGGTTCGACGTGCATATTAGGGATGGAGAACGGTCGCATTGCGGATGGACAACAATCGGGATATTGATACGTCTCCAACGTATCCATAATTTCTGCTGTTCCATGCTTATATTATACCATTTGCTACATGTTTTATATACACTTCGTATCACTTTTATGCATTTTCTGGGACTAACCTATTAACAAGATGCCACAGTGCCAGTTCCCTGTTTTCCGCTGTTTTTGGTTTCAGAAAGTTACTTCTGGAAATATTCTCGGAATTGCACGAAACAAAAGGCCAGATCCCTATTTTTCCAGCACGTACACGGAGTCCGAAGGAGAGACGAAGATGAGCCACAAGGTGGCCAAACCACACCCAGGCGCGGGTGGGCCCCCTGCCGCGCCACCTGGTGGTTTGGGCCCCTCGGGGGTCCGCCGACATCGCCCCTTCGCCTATTTATTCCCCGAGATGCGAAAACCCTAAAACACCGAGCCCTTCATCCAGAACATATTCGCTGCCGCCGCCGTCGTCAACCCTAACTCGGGGGGTTCCTGAAGCTCTTCCCGGCACCCTGCCGGAGAGGGGAATCATCACCGGAGGGCTCTACATCGCCATGCCCGCCTCCGGAGTGATGCGTGAGTAGTTCATCCTTGGACTATGGGTCCATAGCAGTAGCTAGATGGTTGTCTTCTCCACTTGTGTCATCATGTTTAGATCTTGTGAGCTACCTATCATGATCAAGATCATCTTATTGTAATGCTACATGTTGTGTTTGCTGGGATCTGACTTATATTGATACCTATGTGGGGCTGAATATTATTATCATGTCTATGTCATTTGTGATCTTGCATGCTCTCCGTTACTTGTTGAAGCCTTGGCCACGTTAATACTTGTAACTCCAAGAGGGGGTATTTATGCATGATAGTTGGGTTCAACCTCTATTTAACCTGGGATAGTGACAGCAAGTTCTAAAGTTGTAGATGTGTTGTTGCCACTAGGGGTAAAACAGCAATGCTTTATTCAAGGATGAATGTATTGTTTACATTACGCACATTACTTAATGCAATTGTCTGTTGCTTGCAACTTAATACTGGAAGGGGTACGGATGTTAACCGGAAAGTGGACTATTTAGGCATAGATGCATGCTGGATAGCGGTCTATGTACTTTGTCGTAATGCCCAAATGAATCTCATAGTAGACACCACAGCTCACACATGCATGTTATATGCACTTATCAATTGTCAATTGCCCAGCTGTAATTTGTTTACCCAGCATGTTAGTTATCTTATTGGAGAGACACCACTAGTGAACTGTGGGCCCCGGTCCATTCTTTTACATCTGAAATACAATCTACTGCAATCATTGTTCTCTACTGTTTTATGCAAACAAACATCATTTTCCATTCGATACGTTTAACCCTTTGTTTTCAGCAAGCCGGTGAGATTGACAACCTCACTGTTAAGTTGGGGCAAAGTAATTTGGTTGTGTTGTGCAGGTTCCACGTTGGCACCGGAATCCCTGGTGTTGCGCCGCACTACACTCCTTCACCAACACCTTCGAAGCAAACCTCGTTTTCCTGCTGGATCGATTAAACCTTGGTTTCATACTGAGGGAAAACTTACTGCTGCACTCATCATACCTTCCTCTTGGGGTTCCCAACTGACGTGTGACGTACAACCATTGTTTCTGGCACTATTGCCGGGGAGATATTCCCTCGTCAACTTAGAGCCATCAAGACTATTTTCTGGCGCCGTTGCCGGGGAGTGTAGCGCTATTGGTAAGTGGAATTGGTAAGGGAAACATTTATTGTACGTGCTGTTTTTATTTTTGCCTGCTGCTATATCTCATTATGGAGGGGTCTTCTCTTGAATTCCTATTTGGGAAAACAACTACCACTGCTAAGGTAGTAGAGGAGGCGCCAGATGAGCAGGTAATACCGTTCAAAATTCCTATGAAAATTGTTGAACGTGTCACAAATAACCGCTATGCAGGAGATGGAACTGTCCATCCTGGAGATCATTTGTTATTTCTGCATGAATTGTGCGAGTTATTTAAGTGTGCAGGTATCTCGATGGGAGAAGTTAAGAAGAAATTATTCTCTCTATCACTGTCTGGTAAAGCTGCACATTGGTATAAACTGCTGAAGAATGGGTATTCTCTTGGATGGGAGGAAATTGTACCTCTCTTTTACTCCAAATTCTATCCTCCAAGTGAGATTCATAAGGATCGGAACCTCATATATAACTTCTGGCCCTATGATGGAGAGAGTATCGCTCAAGCGTGGGGGAGATTGAAGGCATTAATGCTCAAATGTCCCATTCATGAGCTTCCTGGTAATATTGTTATTGATAACTTTTATGCAAGACTCTCCTTTCAAGATAAAACTCTATTGGATACCACTTGTGCTGGATCGTTCACTCGTAATAAAGAAGAGTTTAAGTGGGACCTTCTTGATCGGATTCAGGAGAACACTGAAGGATGGGAGAATGACAAAGGTAGGGAGTCAGGTATAAACTATGACTTTGAGTGTGTTAAAAATTTATGGATACTGATGATTATCGCAAAATTAGCACTACTTATGGTCTTGACTCTCAAATTGTTGCAAACTTTTATAAAGCCTTTGCTTCCTATTTCGGTTTGCCGAAGGAGGGTTTTAAAAATTATCATGAACCATATAAAGATGAATCTGTTTCTCATATATCTAAAGGTGTTGAGGTTAATGTTGCTGATCGCATTATTCCAGAACCTTATATTGAAAAAGTTCCTTTTCCTAATAAGATTAAGGAACATACTATCATAACTGGTGTTGTTAGTAAAAGTAATAAGAAAACTACCAAACCTGATGAGCAAATAACTGTTGAACCTGTTGTAGCATTGGTTAAAGATCTTGTCACTGAAAATTTAGAAGATAGACACATTATCTTTTGTGAGGATGCTTCTAATATTGTCTCACATCCTAAAAGTTCTAGGAAGTCTAGTGTTCCTGTGCTTTCTGTTGGGATAGGTGATCATTGCTATTATGGTTTATGTGATATTGGTGCAAGTTCTAGTGCTATTCCTTATGAGCTTTACAGGGAAATTATGCACGAAATTGCTCCTTGTAAACTTGAAGAGATTGATGTGGTTATTCAGCTTGCTAATAGGGAAACTATCTCTCCAATTGGTATCATTAGAGATGTCGAAGTCCTTTGTGGTAAGACTAAATACCCTGCTGATTTTCTTGTACTTGGGTCGGCTGCCAATGATAGTTGTCCTATTATTTTTGGTAGACCTTTTCTGAATACTTGTGGTGCTGTTATAGATTGTAAGAAAGAGAAAATCTTTACTAAATTTGCTGGTGAATCTTATGAATTCAATTTCTCTAAATTTGCTAAAGCACCTTATGAAACTGAATTGCCTAGTGAGGATTTTGAAATTGCTCAACTTGCATCTATTGTTCTTGCTCCTAACAATGCTTTGCAGCAACATATGGAGAATCATGAAAGTGAGAACTTCAGGGAAGAAAGGAATGAGCTTGATGAAGTATTCCTTCGTCAACCTATGCTCAAACACAATTTACCTGTGGAAGATTTGGGTACCACAATGCCACCCAAGGAGGATCCTGTTTTTGATTTGAAACCTCTGCCTGATAATCTTAAATATGCTTATATTGATGATAAGAAAATATATCCTGTTATTATCAGCTCTAAACTTTCAGGTACAGAGGAGGAAAGGTTATTGGGAGTGTTGAGGAAACACCGCGGAGCTATGGGATATACTCTTGATGACCTGAAGGGAATTTCTCCTACTATATGTCAGCACGCCATCAACATGGAACCTGATGCAAAGCCTGTTGTTGAGCATCAGCGTCGTTTAATACCCAAGATGAAAGAAGTGGTAAGAAATGAGGTATTAAAACTTCTTGAAGCTGGTATTATTTATCCTATTGCTGATAGTAGATGGGTAAGTCCTGTGCATTGTGTTCCTAAGAAAGGAGGAATTACCGTTGTTCCTAATGAAAATGATGAACTAATTCCTCAAAGAGTAGTAGTTGGTTATAGGATGTGCATTGATTTTAGAAAGGTTAACAAAGTAACTAAGAAAGATCATTATCCTTTGCCTTTTATTGATCAAATGCTTGAGAGGTTGTCCAAGAAAACTCACTTTTGTTTCCTTGATGGGTATTCTGGGTTTTCTCAAATTGCTGTGAGAGCGCAAGATCAAGAGAAAACTACTTTTACTTGTCCTTATGGAACTTATGCTTATAGACGTATGCCTTTTGGTTTATGTAATGCTCCTGCTACTTTTCAAAGATGCATGTCTGCTATTTTTCATGGCTTTTGTGAGGAAATTGTGGAAGTCTTCATGGACGATTTCTCCGTCTATGGAACTTCCTTTGATAATTGTTTGCACAACCTTGACAAAGTTTTGCAGAGATGTGAAGAAACTAGCCTTGTTCTTAATTGGGAGAAATGCCACTTTATGGTTAATGAAGGAATTGTTCTTGGACATAAAATTTCTGAAAGAGGTATTGAAGTTGATCGAGCTAAAGTGGAGGCAATTGAAAAGATGCCTTGTCCCAAAGATGTTAAAGGTATTCGTAGTATTCTTGGTCATGCTGGTTTTTATAGGAGGTTTATTAAAGATTTCTCTAAAATTTCCAAGCCTCTTACTAATCTTCTTCAAAAAGATGTACCCTTTGTTTTTGATGATGATTGTAAGGAAGCTTTTGAAACTTTGAAAAAGGCTTTAATCACCGCTCCTGTAGTTGAACCACCTGATTGGAATTTACCTTTTGAAATTATGTGTGATGCTAGTGATTATGCTGTAGGCGCTGTTCTTGGGCAGCGAGTAGATAAAAAGTTAAATGTTATTCATTATGCTAGTAAAACTCTTGATTCTGCTCAAAAGAATTATGCCACTACTGAAAAAGAATTTCTAGCTGTAGTTTTTGCTTGTGACAAATTTCGACCCTACATAGTTGATTCGAAAGTCACTATTCATACTGATCATGCTGCAATTAGATACCTTATGGAAAAGAAAGATGCTAAGCCAAGGCTTATTAGATGGGTACTTCTTTTGCAAGAATTTGATTTGCATATCATAGATAGAAAAGGTGCTGAAAATCCTGTTGCTGATAATTTGTCTAGATTGGAAAGCATTCCTTATGATCCTATTCCTGTTAATGATAGCTTTCCAAATGAACAATTGGCTGCAATAAGTGTAAGTTCGCGAGATAGTCCTTGGTATGCTGATTATGCTAACTTTATTGTTTCCAAGTACTTGCCTCCAACCTTTTCAGCTCAGCAAAGAAGGAAATTCTTTTATGACTTGCGGCATTACTTTTGGGATGACCCACACTTATATAAAGAAGGAGTCGATGGTATTATGCGAAGATGTGTTCCTGAATATGAACAACAGGAAATACTGAGGAAATGCCATGGAAGTGCTTATGGAGGGCATCACGCTGGAGATAGAACTGCGCAGAAAGTTCTACAATCAGGTTTTTATTGGCCTACCCTCTTTAAGGATGCAAGAAAGTTTATTTTATCTTGTGATGAATGTCAAAGGGTTGGTAATATCTCTAGACGCAATGAAATGCCTATGAGTTATTCTCTTGTTATTGAACCATTTGATTGTTGGGGATTCGACTTCATGGGTCCTTTTCCTTCTTCACAAGGTAATACTCATATACTTGTTGCTGTTGATTATGTCACTAAATGGGTAGAAGCTATACCTACTAAAAGTGCTGATGGTGAGACCTCTTTAAAAATGCTTCAAGATGTCATTTTTCCTAGGTTTGGTGTACCTAGATATCTTATGACTGATGGAGGTTCTCATTTTATCCATGGTGGTTTTAGAAAGACTCTTGCTAAATATGGTGTTAATCATAGAATTGCTTCAGCCTATCATCCTCAAACTAGTGGACAAGTAGAATTGTCAAATAGGGAGATTAAATCTATCTTGCAAAAGACTGTTAATAAATCTAGAAAAAATTGGGCTAGTAAGTTAAATGATGCTTTATGGGCTTATAGAACTGCTTATAAGAACCCCATGGGCATGTCTCCTTATAAAATGGTTTATGGTAAAGCTTGTCACTTGCCTTTAGAATTAGAACACAAAGCTTATTGGGCAGTGAGAGAACTTAATAGAGATTTTAAACTTGCCGGTGAGAAAAGGTTGTTGCATTTAAGTTCTTTAGATGAATGGAGAAGTGAGGCTTATGAAAATGCTAGACTCTTTAAAGAAAAAGTTAAGAGATGGCATGATAGGAGAATTCTTAAAAGAGAATTTAATGTTGGTGAGAAAGTTCTATTGTATAGGTCTCGTCTCAGATTTTTTGCAGGAAAGTTACTCTCAAAATGGGAAGGACCATTTGTTATTGTGGAGGTGTATCGTTCAGGTGCAATAAAAATTGCTTCATTGAAAGATAACTCTACACAAGTGGTAAATGGTCAAAGACTCAAGCATTATATTTCTGGAGATTCTATTAATGAAGAGGTTGATACAATTAAAGTGGTGACTCCGGAAACTTTCATTGAAGAACATTTTTCTGGGACTGCAGAATTCGATTCGAATAGGTAACAGTTTCGGTAAGAAAAGTTTCGCGAATAACTTTCTAGAAGATATTTTCGTCGTTTTTATTAAATATGGAAAAATAAGAGACCGAACCGGATGGGAGACGGCACCCGTGGTGCCCAAACCATAGGTCGGCGCGGTGGGCCCCCCAGCCGCGCCGCCTGGTGGTTTGAGCACCCCGGAGCTCGTCTCCGATCAGGTTTCCTCCTGTACCTTCCTTATGTTGTAAAACTTTTTGCTATATAACTCACCCGAACCCCCGAGGTTCGTATCTCGCCTTTTCATCGTGTTTCGTTTCGAGCTGTTTCTGTCCAGATATTGTTTTCAGATCTAGAGCTGCCATGTCTTCATCGAAGCCTCCAAAGGACAGTTTCTTTGTGAACGTCGTCACCCCATACATGGATGAGCTGAAGATGCATCCCAAGGAGTCGCAGATGGTTGATGGAAAGCTGCAGACGGAAGACGTGCGAGGACCCAAAGGAGAAGGGAGCCTGGAAGCCAGGATGGAGAAGCTGGAGCAAGAGGTCTTCACATACAAAAAGCTGGCGGAACGTGAAGTGGGAGTCTTCCACTCAATGGTGTCCGCGCTGGTCGCTGAACATAAGAAGGAGACTGCACAACTCTGGGAAGACATATTTCACCTCATCAACACCACCAACAAACTGCAGGCGCAACTCTATGATGTCCAGAATCAAAACTGTGAGTATGAAACTCGGTTTAAAAACATAAGCGCTGCGCTAGTTTCAGGATAATCGAATCCAAGTCGTCCTTTGTTGATGGGAAACCCCTTCCCTGGAAGTCTGATGATGAGGACAATTCACCACCACCACCGAAGGAGTAATTCATCATAAGTATTGGCATCCCCTTGGTTTGTTCCAAGCTTGGGGGAGTGCCGCGGTATCACATCATTATCTTTACCTTTTACTTTTCCATAAAGTCATATCGTGAGTAGGGAAGTTATCTTATATGATGGTTTGCAATGTGGAAGTATCTCTCTTTTAGTTGGTTATCTATGTATCCCTTGGTGTGAGTTGCCGTTATGAAATATTAATGAGAAGTTTTATCATTTACTTTCTGCATACTTTATTTTAGCTTGCAATTCTCTTTCATATTGATAACCTTGTTGTTAGTATAGGGATCACTTTTTAGAGCACCAAGTTAATCTTTTTGGTTTTGGCAAACTTAGCATTGGTCAGTAGTAGACAATACTTTGAGACTTAAGTAGAGAGAGAGGGAGTGCATGCAAATATATTATTCCATGATCTTTCTTTCTTTGTAGCTCATAAGCTTAGTATTCTTAAGTTAAACTATTTGTGCTTCTAAGGAAGATTGCATGATTATTCTTATCACTTGTATAATTGTTTGTATCCCTCAACTCTTATGCTTGCTACATAACCTTGCTAGCCAAAGACCTGTATCGAGAGGGAATGCTTCTCATACATCCAAACCTTGAGCCAAACCATTGCCATTCGAGTCCACCATAACTTCCTACTATATGGTATTTTGCGCCATTCCAAGTAAATACTTCATGTGCTACCTTTAAATTATTCAAAACTTATTACTCCTAGTTTTGTGTCACTGTTTATTAGCTCATGAGGGTTCTGTAGAGTTTCTCTAGCACTTTTGTCAAACAGACTTTCACCAATGGACTAGTGGCATATACACCGCTTATCCAACAATTTGCAAAAAGAGCTGGCAAATGGGGTGCCCAGTCCCAATTAACTACAACTTTCATTAATAATTCTCTTCACATGTTTTGCCCTGATTTATCAGTAAGCAACTTAATTTGCAAATAGACACTCCTCCATGGTATGTGAATGTTGGAAGGCACCCGAGGATTCGGTTAGCCATGGCTTGTGTAAGCAAAAGGTTGGGAGGAGTGTCAACTATAAAGAAACTAAAATACATGTGTAAACAAAAGAGAAGAGGGATGATCTACCTTGCTGGTAGAGATAACGTCCTTCATGGGAGCCGCTCTTGAAAGTCTGGTTGACAAGGGGTTAGAGTCACTACCATTCGTTGACAACAACAACACTCTCAAATACTATTTTGTGCTCTCTATATGCTTTCAAAACTTAAAAGCTCTAGCACATGATTTAATCCCTGCTTCTCTCTGCGAAGGGCCTATCTTTTATTTTATGTTGAGTCAGTTTACCTACTCCTTTCTATCTTAGAAGCAAACACTTGTGTCAACTTTGTGTGCATTGATTCTTACATATTTACTTATTGCACTTGTTATATTGCTTTATGTTGACAACTATCCATGAGATATACATGTTACAAGTTGAAAGCAAATGCTGAAACTTAATCATCCTTTGTGTTGATTCAATGCCTTTTACTTTGAATCTATTGCTTTATGAGTTACCTCTTATGTAAAACTTTTTGATACTTGTCTTGAAAGTACTATTCATGAAAAGTTTTTGCTTATATGATTCATTGTTTACTCTTTATCTATTTGTTAGCAAACTATAGATCATTGCTTTGAGTCACTTCATTCATGACATGAGCCTTGCAATATATTGATCAAGATTGTGTGAAAGCATGTCTCCTCAGAAATTATTTGTTGTTATCGTTTTACCTACTCGAGGACGAGTAGAACTAAGCTTGGGGATGCTTGATACGTCTCCAACGTATCCATAATTTCTGTTGTTCCATGCTTATATTATACCATTTGCTACATGTTTTATATACACTTCGTATCACTTTTTATGCATTTTCTGGGACTAACCTATTAACAAGATGCCACAGTGCCAGTTCCTGTTTTCTGCTGTTTTTGGTTTCAGAAAGTTACTTCTGGAAATATTCTCGGAATTGCACGAAACAAAAGGCCAGGTCCCTATTTTTCCAGCACGTACACGGAATCCGAAGGAGAGACGAAGATGAGCCACGAGGTGGCCAAACCACACCCAGGCGCGGGTGGGCCCCTGCCGCGCCACCTGGTGGTTTGGGCCCCTCGGGGGTCCGCCGACATCGCCCCTTCGCCTATTTATTCCCCGAGACGCGAAAACCCTAAAACACCGAGCCTTTCATCCAGAACAGATTCGCTGCCGCCGCCGTCGTCAACCCTAACTCGGGGGGTTTCTGAAGCTCTTCCCGGCACCCTGCCGGAGAGGGGAATCATCACCGGAGGGCTCTACATCGCCATGCCCGCCTCCGGAGTGATGCGTGAGTAGTTCATCCTTGTACTATGGGTCCATAGCAGTAGCTAGATGGTTGTCTTCTCCACTTGTGCCATCATGTTTAGATCTTGTGAGCTGCCTATCATGATCAAGATCATCTTATTGTAATGCTACATGTTGTGTTTGCTGGGATCTGACTTATATTGATACCTATGTGGAGCTGAATATTATATTATCATGTCTATGTCATTTGTGATCTTGCATGCTCTCCGTTACTTGTTGAAGCCTTGGCCACGTGAATACTTGTAACTCCAAGAGGGGGTATTTATGCATGATAGTTGGGTTCAACCTCTATTTAACCTGGGATAGTGACAGCAAGTTCTAAGGTTGTAGATGTGTTGTTGCCACTAGGGGTAAAACAGCAATGATTTATTCAAGGATGAATGTATTGTTTACATTACGCACATTACTTAATGCAATTGTCTGTTGCTTGCAACTTAATACTGGAAAGGGTACGGATGTTTACCGGAAAGTGGACTATTTAGTCATAGATGCATGCTGGATAGCGGTCTATGTACTTGTCGTAATGCCAAATGAATCTCATAGTAAACACCACAGCTCACACATGCATGTTATATGCACTTATCAATTGTCAATTGCCCAGCTGTAATTTGTTTACCCAGCATGTTAGTTATCTTATTGGAGAGACACCACTAGTGAACTGTGGACCCCGGTCCATTCTTTTACAGCTGAAATACAATCTACTGCAATCATTGTTCTCTACTATTTTATGCAAACAAACATCATTTTCCATTCGATACGTTTAACCCTTTGTTTTCAGCAAGCCGGTGAGATTGACAACCTCACTGTTAAGTTGGGGCAAAGTAATTTGGTTGTGTTGTGCAGGTTCCACGTTGGCACCGGAATCCCTGGTGTTGCGCCGCACTACACTCCTTCACCAACACCTTCAAAGCAAACCTCGTTTTCCTGCTGGATCGATTAAACCTTGGTTTCATACTGAGGGAAAACTTACTGCTGCACTCATCATACCTTCCTCTTGGGGTTCCCAACTGACGTGTGACGTACAAGCATTGTTTCTGGCACTATTGCCGGGGAGATATTCCCTCGTCAATTTAGAGCCACCAGATATTGAAAGGGAATCCTAATTTTTCCAAGTCCATTGTCTACTGATGGCGAGAATGGCATGAGTCTGTCTGAGGGAGCCTTACGTGGGTTTCAGAGAGGTGTGTTGCTCTCATCGTCTCCCATCAACAAGCTCATAAGAGCGGTACACTCAGAAAAAACTCTTTCTTTTCCTCTCGCTCTCCGCTTCTCCTCCTTGAGAGTCCACCGCCGAGCACCGCCAGATCCGGCCGCTCCTGCCGCTGGCGCTTTCGCTGGTTGGTGTGGAGATGCTTTAGGGTGCCGGCCCCCTCTGTACAGCAGTAGTCTAGGTTGTAGTTGTAGGTTGCTTTGGCTCTATGCCATGTCTTGGCTTTATGCCGTAGCGTCTGAGGGTCGGACGGTGGATCTCGGCGGCCAGATCTGCCGCGCCGTGAGCTTCCTCTGCCTCGCTGTGCTCCGTTCGTGGTAGGCGGTGTCACATGGGGGGCTGATGAGCTTACGCATCCCTCTAAATAAGGTGCGCACGGGAGTTCTGGAGTGGAGCTGCTCTAGCCAGGCTCGACTCTGCATGGTGTTGCTGCTTCTTGCTGTGGTGCTTCCATGGAGGAAGCCGAAGGCGGCGGCGATGCAGGCACTAGACTCTCTGAATAAGGCCTGTTCTTCTGCTTTCTGCTGTTGCAATACTCTCTTGAATCTGTCTCCTCCGGCTCGTGGCGGGAGCGCGGAGTTCGACGGCGGATCTGCTACACAGGTGCGGCGGCGGGAGGCTAGCAGCTGGAGCTGGCTGATGGAAGAGGTAATTGTGTTTTTCTCTGCTCACAACGGATGTGTTGGGAGGAAGCAATATGCCGGGTGCGATGTTGATAATCAGCTGCTATGGAGTAGCGATACTGAAAATTGGAGTACAATCTCGGCGGCCGTTTGCAGCTGTCCGACTATGGTGGCCATCTGGTGGCTAGATTCGCCGGAATTTCTCGGCGATTGTTCAACCTCCAAGCGGAGGCTCTCTGCAGAGCTCGCTGTGGTGTTCATCGTCTCCTTGGTGTCAAGTGGTGTAGTCCCCGGCGCTGAGGACGGCGACCGTGGCTGGAGCTCTCTCTTCTTCGTCGACGGCGGAGGACCCAATTGCTTTCCTCTTTTTCTTTGTAGGGTCTTTTATGTAAGAGCTAGGGACCTGGTTGTTATTTCTGTTTTTTTTCTGGGCCCTATTGTAATTTGTACCCGTCGCTCTGAATAGAAAAGTATCCTGGCCCTTCTGGGCCGCTCCTTGTTCAAAAAAAAAAAGCTCATTAGAGCACATTTATCAGCCGCGTGACGTTGATAATGTCAAAACCGTATGTGCGAGAATTAGTTGAAGGTCAACATTCAAGTCACTGCAGTCCTTAAAAAGCTCAAATCTTAGTAGAAGATTCCTTCGGAACAATTATTATTTATTTCAAGCTATATCCGATCTTTCTTAATCTTTAAAAATTTAAAAAATTCCGTAATGCAATGGTAGGATACAAAAAAAAAGTGATTTCCTTTGTCGGTATGTCGTCAAAGTTGTGATTTTTTTCGTCCTTCCCATGATTTATTCAGTTTACGGACTAGTGTGAATACTTATTTGGTCTGTGTTATGGTAATAAAACCTGTAAAACAATACAAGAAATCAGGAAAGATAAATGCTGGGGCCATCAAAGTTTATTCAGAAGTTTTCACAAACAGAGTTCTACACCTTATTTCAAACATTTTCTTTTCGAGAGTTATTTCTAACATACTAACTATATTAAAGGAGCAACGAATCGCCGGCTTCTCAGCCCTCCGGCTACTGTAGCGCCGCACTGTACCGGCGCGCTACATTGCGGCGCTACAGTAGTCTTTTTTTTTTTTTGCAGGAAAAACTTCGAGTTCTCCAAAAATCATATACATGAAATATATGCGCGCCGACGTGTAGGTTCCATTCCCGTGATCGGTTTCGAGTTTGGTCGACTCTACCTCCTTAATTTCGGTCGACTCTAGCTCCTTAATTTCGGATCTAGATTCGCACAAACTTTTGACAAATTTTGTCCAATTCGCAGCGCTCAGTCATCCGTTTGAATTTTCATTTCACGAGTAGATGCATATCACCCTTCCAAACAATTTTCATGTTTATTTTGACGTACAAACGTGCGGGACCCATCTGTCGCAATTATAATAATACAAAAAAAGTTGAAATTTGTAACACGTATTTTTTTAGAATGCTACTTACCTTTCCAACATTTTAGAAGTTTCTATTTTTCTCTCTAATCATAATCACAGTTTTCATCAATTTTACTTTCCATAAAAATAACGTATTTTTTAGAATGCTCCTTACCTTTCCAACATTTTAAAAGTTTCTATTTTTCTCTCTACTCATAATCACAGTTTTCATCAATTTTACTTTCCATAAAAATAACAGAACATTTTCCGAGAATATTCAACAATATTCATCAAAGTTTTAAATATATTTCGTGCATGTTTCTCTGCTTTTCTTTGTGAGCCCGGCCTGTCAAATTTTAAACATTTACGAAAATGGTGTCGGGAATTAATAAACCGTAGCATGTAGGCCCACTGACAACATTTTAACTTTTTCAACATATTTCACAAAAATGTCCAAAAATCGTAAAATCAATAACTCTTCATCTGTAATTAATAAAATCCCTCGGTTTACCTAATGGTGGTACTTTAAAAATTAAAAAAAAACTTTACTACTTCCCTATAAGCTACAATGCCTGCAAAGATAAATGTATTATACGAACAAAACCGCCACTTCTACTTACAAAATTTATGTGACTAAAATAACGCATTGTACGAACAAAGCCGCCACTTCTACTTACAAAATTTATGTGACTAAAACAAAAAAAAGCTATATTCACATAAATTCCCACCCAGGGCGCGGCGTGCCGCCGCGCTGAAATTCAACTAGTTTTCAAATCTATAGCTGGGCGAGCTCGGACTGGAGCGGGGGAACCCGAGGCGTGACAGTTCCTGCTCTTTTTTTGCGAAACACAGTACAACGCAAGCGCTCATATACACGCGCACACACTCACCCTATGAACGCACGCACGCACACCCTACCCTATGAGCACCTCCGAGAGACTGAGCCGGCGGGTCGAGTCTTGAGATTGACGAAGTCACCACGGGCGCCTCGCTGTCGACGGGAACGTCGCCTCCCACTGAAGAATATTCCGCCTTAAATGAGAAACACCAGCGTCAAACCTGGGGTTTGAACTCTGGTGGGCTGGGGGTACAACCACCCACCTAACCATCTAGACCCTCTTCCTCCACCAGACCACCACCGCCGCCGCCAATGACGAGGAAGATCGGGAAGAAGAGAGGCGGAGGCGGAAGCAAGCCCAAGCCCAAGCCCAAGCCCAAAATTCCACCTTCCTCTAGCTCGCCCAACTCGGTTCCGCGCCAACTTCGGTGGAGCCGTAGGCGGCGGCGATCGACGTCCTCACTGGGGACGACCTCCGCCACATCTTCCGCCGTCTCTCCCTCGCCGACCTCCTCCGCGCGGCCCTCGCCTGCCACCGCTGGCTCCGCGTCGCCGCGCGCTGCCTGCCCAGCGCCCCTCCCCTCCTCGGCTACTTTTCCACCCCGCCAAACCCTCTCTCAAGCCGCCCCTCAAGGAGCGGGGCAATACTACGAGCCCGTGTTCGCTCCCCTCAACGCCTCCTCGCCGCGCCTCTCCCTCGACTTCGCCTCGGACGTCTCCCTCTACGAGCTCTTTGACTGCCACCAAGGCTCCTGCTTCTCGAGCCGTCCGCGTCGCTCCCAAGGCGACCCACCCCGCCTCCTCGTCCTCGACCCGGCCACCCACCGCCGCGCGCTTCTCCCGCCGCCGCCGCGTGACACGGTGCCCGACGACCACCGCTGGGGCCGCTCCAGGTACTACGTCGGCTCCGCGCTTCTCTCCCGCGCACACCCCAGCAAGCTCTGCTTCGAGGCCGTCTGCTTCGCCATCGACGGCGGGCACCCGCGCGTCTGGGCCGTGTCCTTCGACAACGACTGGTGCCGCTGGCGCGCACTCCCGCTGGCCAGCCAGGTCGTGGTCGATTTCGACCTCTACTGGTTCGAGAGCCGCTGCGGACACGCTGCCGGGAAGATGTACTGGCACATCTGCAGCTCCCGCCGCGTGCTCGTCCTGGACCCTGGCACCCTGCCACGCTGCAATTCTCCTACCTGCTGGCGCCGGAGGACCTGTCGGATGGCTGCAAGTTCCGCATCGGGTAGATGCCTGACGGGCGGCTCTGCCTGGTGATGCAGCTATGGGTGCGTGGCGAGACCGGGCGTAGCGACAACGGGTGGGTTCTTGAGAAGGAGATGGATCTTCGCAAGGTGTACGACACGGTGTCGGGCCTGCCCAGGGACATGATCAGCAGAATCAAGAGCATCTATCTCACCGACATCGACGCGGGGCAAAAACGGAGGCTGCTCATCCAGATGTTGGGATACGGGCGCTACTCGTTTGATCTGAAGACCCGCAAGCTGGAGCGCCTGGCGACGAAAGGTGGCAAGGATTACGGGAACCCGATCTGCGCCTACTTCCCGGCATGGCCGCCTGCGTTCCTTGCTCAAGCTTAATGGCTTGACGGCTTCCGGTAATTTGTAAGATTTTCTTTCCATCTTCATGCTATCTTTTTTTCATTGATGTTGCTAGATAAAATGCTTACTTGCTCAGATGAATTGTTCTCTGTGCTTGAGTTTAGTCTCTTGCATGTGTAGAACCAGAAGTGCTTTAGCTTTAGTAGGCAAACAGTGTCGGAATCGCCAACGTATCAATTAGTTTTAAGATATGCAATGTTCTATATTTCTTCCGTTATGATTTTTGCACAAAGCAGCAATGAGTGAAATGTTATTATTCCAAAGTAGAAGTTTTTTTACTAGTTCTTAGCAAAGTTTTTTTCTTACTTCTGGTTGGTCAGAGATACCAAATTATGTTGGTGGTAGGAGAGCTAATCCCATGTTCATCAACCTATCCTGATCTGTTGTATTTCACACTGATGCTTGCCCATTATAGCATCATAATAACCAATCGGTGTGTACATCAACTTGAAAGCACTTCATGGATTATCCGATGAAGTTTGATGCCATCATGGTTGAATTATATCCCTTGAACTATGTTCAAGTGTTTACCTTTTTTTATTGTATTATGTTTTAGTGCATTACCTTTGATCTTGGTTTCTGTTGAAGGTAAATATTATCCACAAATTTCTAGGAATTCGCTATATCTGTTATGTTTTTGTTTAAACTTTGCTACTGGACATATCTTAGCTTATGTGCTTCCTGATACTATATCTCAGAACAATTGCTCCACTGATGACTTGCATGCTCGAAACTTAAATGTAATAGCATATTAGTATAGGGACATGAGGTTCATTTGCATGTGATCTGCACAATGGTAGCAGTAATATGTGATGAGCATGGTTTATGGCTGCGGCATGAATATTAGCCCTGGCTTTTATGAACAATGTGCATGCTTGCATTTTGTTACTTTGCCACGAGAACTGTGGGAAGATAGATAAAATACATAAAATCTATGTGAAGCATGCATCATAATTTGTTTGAAGAAAACAAATCTTATCACTTGTCATGGTCTAACTACTAGAATGAAGGGATCAAATATGCCTAGGTGTTATGCAATGTGACTCAGAATAGATTTGGTGTAAAATAACTGAAATAACCGTGAGCCACCTCATCTTAAATTTACCTTCATGTTCTTCTTTTCTTTTCATTTCTTTTCTTTCTTTGACCTGTTTTGGTGGTGGGTTGGGTGAAGGTCGTTATATTCACTCCAAGATCTGCAGTGCAACAACCAATGTCCCATTTGCATTCCTTACCTTTGCACTCGACACCAATGTGCTTTTGAGAGTTTTTTTTCCATTTGGCCATCAGAAGACTGAAGAAATCTCGTGTTATTTATAAGCCAAACAAGGCGGCGCCCTGCCCATCAAAGGCGGAGGGCATGGTGGGTGCTCCGGACGGTACCCTGGCGAGCGGGGCTGAGGCGCTGTCTTGGGCGCGCGGGACGGAGGACGCCGGGGCGGCGGCTCTGGATCAAGATGGCGGCGTCGTCTCGGCGGCGAGCGGCGGCCGTGAGTGCTGCCCGTGACCCTGACCGTGCAGACGGTGGGGTGATGGTGAGCGTGTGGCGCGGCGCGTGGGGTTCTTGCCGCCCTCTGCGTCAGATCTGTGAAGACTGCCATCTCCGTCAGCAACTGCTTCCTCCCCCTGGCCGGCCTCGCTGGATCTGGCCGGTGGATGGTGCTGGGGTGCTCGGGACTGGGGGAACCACTGGCCGGCGGTGGCCACGACGTCGACGGCGCCTCGGCGCCGTATCCCACCTTGGTGGCTTCGTCGAGGTCCCTTTCCCATCCCTAAACTCTCTGCCTTTGGGTGAAAACCCTAATCCCCTTCTTCGGCGGCGGCGGCGTTGCGATGTTGCTCACCTTCTTGGAGGCGCCGCTTGGGGACTGCGGAGGTGGTTGGTGAGTGGCTGTGCTCGGTGATGGCGTGTTGGCAATGCGGATGGTCTACAATGGCGACGCCCGGTGGCTGCTTGGGTGCTCCCTGCTAGTGGTGTCCTCTCCCCTTTGGAGTTCCTGTTCGCCTGCAGAGCGGCGCCCTCAGACCTGGGCGAGAGGCGATAGGGATCCCCTCTACGGCTGCAGCAACTTCCAGTGGTGGCGAGCGCCCGGTGCTCCGGTGAGCCCGTTCGGCGATTGGGGTGTTGCGATTATCTTGGTGCCGGTCTTCCTTGTGTGTGTCCTCGGTCTGCAGCTTGCGTCTTGCTGTGTGGAAGTGCTGTAGCTGATGGCGGCGTTCGTTTGGAGCTTCGGCGCGGCTGCCGTTCGTACTCTCTCCGATGGCACTTGGGTTGCTGCTCCTTCGCGTTCTCGGGTGATCTCCTCTGTCGGCCGATGGTGCGGCGCCATTTGAGCCAAGGCGAGAGGGAAAGGGTCCCTCTTCGACGACAGAGGCCGCAAGGTAGCACCTTTGGCTTCTGGTAGCGATGTGTCTGCGTTCTTCCGTTGCTCGTGCCTCCTACTTCGTCTTGCCTCGCTCCGGTGGCGTCCGCGGTGGAAGACGATGGCCTCAGCGGTCCAAGCGAAGCTCTTTTTTCCAATTTTTTGTTTGCTTGTCGCGTGAGGCTTGTAAGCTGTGTGTGTACTCTGTAATCTGCCATACTGGATTTGTTAATTCAAAGTTGGGCTCTTTGAGCCTTTTTTCTAAAAACTAGCTTGTTGCAGACTTCGAGTGTACGTACACATATTGTCAATATTTTTTCGAACTTCAGAGTAATAAATTTATCCATAAAAGAAACAAGTTCAACTGAATTTGTAAAATCTTGCTCTTTCAAGAGTTTTTTTGTTTGTTTGTTGAAGGAGTGGATATCGGTGGCAGTTTCAAAGTTTAAACATCATGCGCATACACGGGTTTAATCTTCCATACTTCTGTCTACAAAGCTCCTGACCAATCGTTCCCCTCATTTGCTCACAAAATTCTAGAAGTTGGAATCACTAGCTGATGATTCTTTCATTTCTTTGATACAGTGCGATGACTGATGACTACCCAGTACGTACTGAGACGAGGTGTCAGCTCATCTTTTGTTCGAAGTCAGCTCACATCCTTTCATTCTGGTCACTGCTGCGTTAGCGTGATCTCCCCTTCATTAAGCACATATGGAAATGGAAGCTAGCTTATTCTGGATGAGACAATGGGACTGTTTAAGCAATGCTGATGCCGTGATGTTTAAGCATCCTTCGGATTGTATGATGTTCTGTAAGACGGACAGACGGTGATAAACATCAAATTGTGCTGATCTGCATCATGTGGTGACTACACATTCAAATCTCATGCTGGGTAGTTCGTGTGTCCTGTGAATGGTAGCTTCAAATGAATTTGTATGTGCAGCAATAGCTCACCTGCTTGAATCTGTCTAAAACTCCACCGCATTTGCCCTGTCTTCTGCAGATAGCCAGTAATGCTCTGTAATGGGCGCAATATGAAAATTACGAACCGCTTGGACACGAGCACGAAATAAACACTTGAGATTGAAATCTCGCAGTAGCAAGTGAAACATGCAGTTTGAGTTTTGAAAATCCACGTCCACGCACTTTTGGTGAAGCCAGGAGACGCAGCATGCAAGGCTTTCTTCTTTCCATGCTACTACAAGAGTCGTGACTGGACACATGATGACATGCCAATCCCTGACGTCAGTGGAAATGGCTCGGGTGTCTGCTGAAACAATTTTTTTTGTTGGCTCAAAGTGGTCGTATCCACCGCACGAATAGATAAAATAGATGACCCAGTTTATAAAAAAATCGGGTATAAAAAAAAAGCTTTGCCACTAATGGGTGCCCACCCAAACTATAATGGCCGTCTACACTTGGACACCGCGCATGGACCGCTCTTAGCTGCTTGTTAGTAAAAAAACACTAGTCTCAAACTGGTATTTTTCCTTCTCTCATCACGTCTATCCTAGGGAGGGCGGCTCGAATGATACCCTAGCGACGGTCACCTCGTTCGCCTCTTCTCCGCCACCCTGCAACCACGGGAGGACACCGGTGAAGGTCGCTCGGCGGACGACGTCGACACACTCTTGTTCCCACCTGCTGTGGATATCTCTGGTTAAGCTCGGCGTGTGGATCTGGACGATGCCACGTTTGGTGGAGTGATGACCCACAAGTATTAGGATCGCAACAGTCTTTGAGAAAAGTAAAACATAAATTTATTGATTCGACAAAATGAGACACAAAGAATACTTATAAGACTTAGCAGCTGAGTTGTTAGTTCGGCCACACCTGGAAGTAAAATTGCTTGGCACAATTTATCAGTAGTAACAGTAATACAGTAGCAGCAATAGCAAAATAGTAGCAGCAATAAAATAAAGACATCAGTAGTGGCAGCAGTAGCAATTGTAGTAAACAGCAAGATTAAAACACCGTAGGCAAAGGGATAGATAAACGGGCATTGCATGGATGAGATAGTTCATGTAATAGTCATAACACATGGCATATTGCAGTTAAACAATAATAAAAGTATCTAGGTACTAATCAAACATAGGCATGTGTTCCGTATTTAGTCGTACCTGTTTGCAATAAGAATCTTGCACGACATCTTTTGTCCAAGCATCTCGTTTCAGTGAGCACCGGAGTAAAGCATTAGCACTCCGTGAACACATGTGATCCTTAAGTCATAGCCATCCCCTCCGGTTATCCCAATTGTTGTCACTTCGGGGCCTCGGGTTCCGGACAACAACAGGTACATACAACTTGTAGATATGATTCAAAACAATAATTATACTCATAAAAACATAACATGTTCAGATCTGAAATCATGACACTCGGGTCCTAAGTGTCAAGCATTAAGCACACCAAGTTGTAACAATGATAAATAGCACACACAACGGATACTAGGCACCATGCCCTAACAATTTGGCATCTGGTACATGAACAATCTCATCTAATCCCTATCATCCCCTTCAGACTACAGCGGATAATTACTCACACATGAATAGGGGGAACATGGATGGTCGATGGAGAGGCGGTGGTGATTACGATTGCGACGATCTCTCGAAATCCCTGTCCCGACGTCCAAAGGGTGCCGCCAGACGTACTCCGTGGCGGCCAGGTGGCGCCCAGGCGCGGCGCCACCTCTAGCCGCGCCTAGGGGTCGTCTGGGGGCTGTGAGTCTTCTGACAGCTCCACTTCGGGCTCCGTGAGTCTTCTGACAAAATAGAATTTCTGGAATTTTCTCGGATTTTTTCGGGAACTTTGATTTCTGCACAAAAATAAGACATCAAGGCAATTCTGCTGCAAACGACGTCAGTCCGTATTACTTTCATTCAAATCATGCAAATAAGAGGAAAAATAACAGCAAAAGTGTTTAGAAAACTAGATATGTTTTAGACATATCATGGAGCACAAAAAGTCGTGAGGAATTCCCGAAACCTTTTGGTGACGACATGAATGCGATAGTAGTTAGGGCAACGACAACTGGTGAGGCGGCGACAAGAGGATTGTTAGTTGAGACGTCAGCCATGGTGGCGGTGGTGATTCGCAGTACAACCGCATTCCAATCTTGAGAAGAGATGTCACTAAGGAAGTAAGGATAGCTTCATCAGATCCTTTGTGTAAGTCCGACGTGCAGATCGGGGATGGAGCGCGGTCCTGGTTGCAGATGTACAATAGAAGAGATATTGGAAGATGATGTCTACGTGTGCTTCTATTCTTGTAGACAGTGTTGGGCCTCCAAGAGCAGAGGTTTGTAGAACAGCAACAAGTTTCCCTTAAGTGAATCACTCAAGGTTTATCGAACTCAGGAGGTAGAGGTCAAAGATATCCCTCTCAAGCAACCCTGCAATTAAGATACAAGAAGTCTCTTGTGTCCCCAACACACCCAATACACTTGTCAGATGTATAGGTGCACTAGTTCGGCGAAGAGATAGTGAAATACAAGTAATATGGATGATTATAAGTAGTAACTGCAATCTGGAATAAAAATGGCAGCAAACAAACATGTAGCAGAACTTGTTGTAAACGGTGTTTCAATGCTTAGAAACAAGGCCTAGGGATCATACTTTCACTAGTGGACACTCTCAACAATGATCTCATAACTGAATAAGTAAAAGCTACTCTTAAACACTCTCTTGTTGGATAACAAACACCATTCATTGTGTAGGGCTACAAAAGCACACCTCAAGCCGGAGTAAACAAGCGCCACAACGTCATAAAGGAGTCACACACGGTGCACACACTGTCACCTTTACACCGTGGAGAGTACGGAGTTCATATTAAAGTAACCTATAGAGTGCATAATAGATAAAGAGTAACATCTACTTATTCAACTAGATTACAAAGCTCATGATCACATAAAGATCACACCATGGGAGAGAGAGATGAACCACATAGCTACCGGTAGAGCCCTCAGCCTCGGGGGAGACTACTCACACATGGTCATGGTGAGCACACTTGATGGAGAGGTTGATGAAGAGGTGCAGCCCGGAGAGGAGACGGAAGCCCGCAGCAGCCACGTCGCGGCGGCGGCGGCCCGTGGAGGCGGCGGCTGCCCTTGGTGATGGAGATGGAGTTGAGGAGGTTCTCCTCCCCAAGATGGCTGCTGGGGAGGAGGAAAATTCGTGGTATGGGGCTCCTCCCACGACCTAGGGTTTCCTCCCTTATATAGACTCTCGGATTTCCGTCATCCCATCTAGGGCTGCAGTAAATCGGGAATATCTCGGCCGTCCGGACTCGGAATTGGGTGAATTTTAACTCTATATCGATTCTCGCGAAATTTCCTGCAACTTCCTTTTCGGGGAGACTTCCGTTTGACGCCGTCTTGGGCCCGTAACGTGACCATATTTGAAAAACGTTTCCAGACAGATTTCTGGAAAGTCCCAATTCGACTCCAATATGGTTTCCTTTTGTATTTTGATAATTTCTACACAACAAATAGGAAAAGAAGAAGATTTTGCACTTTGGCAACTATTAGTAGGTTAATCCAATAAATGTCATAATATGATATAAAGTGTATATAAAACATGTAGCAATTGATATAATATAAGCATGAAACATCAGAAATTATA
The DNA here is from genome assembly GCA_947311845.1 of Poa pratensis. Taxonomy (NCBI): domain Eukaryota; kingdom Viridiplantae; phylum Streptophyta; class Magnoliopsida; order Poales; family Poaceae; genus Poa; species Poa pratensis. Next base: position 30,440,234 of record CAMZMU010000097.1, on the reverse strand, counting down.
GAAACGTTGGAGACGTATCAGAAGAGAATCCATATCTTTCCAACTCCGCTATTTACTAATGTCGAGGATGACATGGGTTTGCTGGAGGGGCCCTTACGGGGTTTCAAAGGTGCTTGTCCCTTTCGTCGTCGCACATCAACAAGCTCATACAGGCACATTTATCGGTCGCGTGGCATTGATCATGTCAGAATCATGCGTCCGAGCTTTAGTTGGAAGGTCAGCGTTCAAGTATAGTACCGCCACTACCTGGTGTGAATATTATTGATTGCAAGTGGGTGTTCAAAATTAAGCAGAAATCTTATGGATCTATTGAAAGATACAAGGCACGCCTCGTTGCTAAAGGGTTTAAGCAACGGTATGGGCTTGACTACGAGGATACTTTTAGTCCTGTGGTAGACCCACTACTATTCGGCTACTCTTGTCCATGGCTGTTACTCAGGGATGGCACTTGCGTCAACTGGATATTCAGAACGCTTTCTTACACGACATTCTTGAGGAGGAGGTGTTTATGCGACAACCTCTTGGGTTTGAGGATTCTAACCATCCTGGTTATCTCTGTCGTCTTGACAAGGAACTTTATGGTCTGAAGCAGGCTCCTCGAGCATGGCATGCACGTTTCAACTCCGTACTGACTGGACTTGGATTTACACCGCCGCAGATACCTCTCTGTTCATTCTACGACGTCCTGATGTTACGCTCTATGTACTGCTACGGATCGCTTGGTTCATCAGCTTCGTACTCCGTTTGCACTCAAGGACCTTGGACAGCTGCATTACTTTCTGGGTGTTGAAGTTCATCATGTCCCTACCGGCGGTCTTCTACTCAGTCAACCCAAGTATGCTACTGAACTGTTGTAGCGCGCCGGCCTTCTTCAGAGTGCTCACATGACTACGCCCATGTCAGCTAATGAGTCGTTGTCCTCTACCGATGGTACTCCTCTTTCGACTGAGGAGTCCACTTGGTATCGTAGTGTGTTTTGAGGTCTCCAGTACCTTACTCTGACACGCCTGATCTCTCATTTGCCGTGAATAAGGTGTGTCAGTTCCTCCATACCCCCACGAGTACCCACTGGTCTGCAGTTAAGCGCATTCTTTGTTATGTCAAGGGAACTTTGTCACATGGACTACTACTTCGTCCAGCTACTACGTCTCCTGATCTTTTGTCCGCCTTCTATGATGCTGATTGGGCTGGAAATTCTGATGATCGGCGATCCACGGGGGATTTGCTATATTCTTTGGTGGGAACTTGATTTCGTGGAGTGCTCGAAAGCAGGCCACTGTCTCTCATTTCAGTACAGAGTCTGAGTACAAAGCGGTTGCCAATGCTACAACTGAGATTATCTGGATACATGCATTACTTGGTGAACTTGGGGTGTCACAGACCACTCCTCCCATCCTATGGTGTGATAATATTGGAGCAACATTTTTGTCCGCTAATCCAGTCTTTCATGCTCTGATACCATGTAAAAGTGTATTGGTAGGGTATTGCACACCTCACGTACAGGGGTGGCTTTGAATTATATAATACGGTAACATACAGAGGTGTATTCGGTATAGACAAACCTATAGCGATACGTATATAAACAACCATCTAATATACAGTTTATCACACGGATCTCAAGTGATAGGTTTATGCATATTTGTTGCATACTGGTTTGGGACATGGCGCGTCTTTGCGGGCGTAACAGTGTATGTCTATGTTTGAAAATGTTAAGACTAGAAAGAATAAAGGTGGTGGTCAGGTGGAATTGCAATCGCAAGAGTGTTCCAACACAAGTGTGCACCGTTTTTTTGTTGTCCTAGATAGAATTAAGCAAGAGGCCCGTTTGTGGGTTCTAGCGGGTGCCAAATGTTTAGACAACTTGATGTCGCGAGAGTAATTTCTTGTAATTTTGGATCCGTCCAAAATTGTTTTCTTGCATCTCCTTCTTAATTAATAGATGGGGCAAAAATTTGCCCCCCGTTCAAAAAAAAAAAGTTTGCCGAGTGGTGGGGACTGTCGGACTGATGAACCATATCTACCTTACAACACATACGAGGTCACAGCTGATAAACCTTTTGGCATATAATTTTTTTCTTGAAGATAACATATTTGTCTTCATCCCTACCAGTATAATTTTTTCGCTTTTCGACTCCCTCCATTTCATATTAGTTGTAAGTGAAATGGATATATATATATATAACATTGAAATAGGTCTAAACACATCCGTTTCAGCGACACCTAATTATGAAGAAAGTAAGTACGGCCAGAAATATATATATCTCATCTAGTACTTCCAAAATCAGTCTTGCATATTGCTCAGGATAAATCTATCCATTGGTTGCCGGCCAGTCCAACCGAACTGGATGACATCCGCCTAATAGATTGTACGGTGCCTCAAAACTATTTATTCTATCTTTTCCCAATATAAATATTTCTTGTATAGTGTAAGTTGAAATAATCAAAGAAAATATAGTGTGTTCATCCGTAGTACTACCTCCGTTCCATATTAAGTGTCGTTGATTTAGTACAAAGTTGTTTTACGAAATCAAGGACATTTAATATTGAACAGAGGGAGTAGTAGCGTATTTTTTCCCTTAGAGATTGTGTACTAACAGATACTCCTCCGTTCATAATGTAAGATGTTTAGGGGTTACACATTTGGTTTAGATACACACTAAAATGAGTGAACATACACTTGAAATGTGTTTAGATACACTTATTTACATGTGAATGTGGACAAAGTATTAAACATCTTATATTTGGGAACGGAGGGAGTATGTATTCTACACTTCTAGCTGATCTAGTACTTTTAAAGTCAGTCATGCATATTGTTCAGGATAGGACTATTCTTTGGTTACACTACTGGAAAAAAAACAATCTCCTGATGACCTGATCGAAGATCACTGATGACAAGGATGCACCTGTCGGTGGTGTACATTACCACTGAGAGCCAATCCGCCGTCAGTGAAAATGGCTCGGGTGTCTGGTGAAACAACTTCCACTAACGGTGCCCACCTAAACCTAATGGCCTTCTCCAATCTCCATAGTCCGGGCCCTCCGCTGACAGACCGCTATTAGCTGCGTGTTAGTCGAAAAGAAGTCTATAGTCTCAAACTACTAGTTACCTTCTCTTGTTGCTCCTATGAGGGTTGGTTCGGGCAAAACCCTAGCCGTCAATCTCCCCTCTCCTCGTACCATACTGCCGTCGTCAGAGAACTCCAGTGGGAAAGGTCGCTTGACGGATGGTGGTCGCGGGCTTTTAGAGCATCTCCACCGGGGGCCTCCAATTGACCCTACAAAGGCCCATTGGGGGTCCGGATGCCAAAATCGGCCACCAGCGGCACCCCCAAAGGGTCGGCCGTGCGAAATCGTGTCCGGCACCCCCGAAAGGGCTTCCACTCTCGGGGGTGCCGGACATGGGGCAGACATGCCCTCCGATAGGGGTGGCCCGCCCGTCATACACACAGCGCCGGCGCGCCCAATTCCCCTTCCTCTACATTACCGCCTCCGGCGCCAAAATTATGGATCTTCCCTCCATTTTTAAAACCCTTGCGCCGCCGCCGCGACCTCATCGTCTTCCGCTACCATGCCGCCAAAGGCCGTCGGCCTCTCGAAACCAAGGGGGTTCGCAAGCCGCCGGCGTCGTCGCAGCCGAAGAAGAAGGCGATGAAGCGGGAGCCGGAGGAGCTTTCGGTGCCGGTGGTCAAGGCGCCGCTAAGCCAGGTCGACCTGCGCACAACTGCTTCCCACCTTCGGCAAGTCAGGCAACTGAAGGCGAAGGACAAGGCGGCGAATGAGCCCTCGCCAAAAGATACCGCCGATATGTTGATCGCCATGAGCCAAAGTAGCTCTAGACCAGCCAGCGCCGGCGTCTTTTGCGGGTCGCCGTCTGCCCGGACTTCTTCGAGGACACCTCCGGCTACCAGACGCAGCAGTCGCGGCATTCCATCTCCCCCGACGAGGCCATCGATCTGAACGAGGCGCCATTGTTCGCCAACTCGCCGGCGCTGCGGCGGACGGCATCCACAAGCGGCGACGCGACTGCTTCCCACGGCCACCTTTTCGGCATGAAGGCGGCAACGCGGCCGACCCACTCGGCCAGGTACGTGCTATTTATCTTGCTGATCCGCTCATTTATTGTGTTTCCCGGCAGATTGTTGTTGTGCGCACTTATTGCCGGCGGCCGGATGCAAATTGTTGTTGTGTGCACTTATTGCCGGAGGCTGGATGCAAATTGTTGTTGTGTACACTTATTCAATCCGTGTCGCCGTTTTGTGTCGTAGGATGTTGGAGCCGATGCGATGGCTGCACTGATCGCCGGTGGTGGCTACGGAGGCGCCAACGCAGATCAGTTCGGCCAGGGCAACGAAGGGGATGGCAACCACGGCCAGGGCGAAGAAGGGGAAGGCGAAGGGGAAGAGGATGGCGGCAGGAATGCAGGTTACAGAGGCCGGACTTGGAGCGACAAGGATGACGTGTTGTTGTTCGAGTCATGGATGGCCGTGAGCATGAGCGGCACGACCGACGCCAACCAAAAGAGGGATGCCTATTGGGCACGCATACATAAGTACTACGCCGAAAGAAGGGCCTATCCACCTCATGATGTGTTGCCCGATCGCAATGTCAAATCAGTTGAAAGCCGGTGGGCGTCATCTCGACGCTCACTAGCAAGTTCCATGGTTGCCATGAGCAAATAATGAATAGAGAAGAGAGTGACAAGAATGACGGTGACAAAGTAAGCCGGTCATCTTAACTTGGGTCTTACTTGTAACCGGCCATGTTTACAAACATATTTGACTTGTGTTTGTTTGCGCAGTTGAACGATGCCGGCTACATGTACGTCGACTTGGCGATAGATCGTAAGAAGCCATACAAGTTGATGCATTGCTGGGAGGTGCTTCGCGACTGCTAGAAATGGAAGCGCCATTGCAAGGATGGGGCCGAGGGAGATGAAAGAAAGCTGCCGGCCAGCGTCCAGCGATGGGAGTCAAGGAGTGCAAGGCGGCCGCCAGGGCTGGCAAGAAGACGACGGCCTCGTCGTGCAGAATCCAAGACTCGGTGAAGCTCTACGTTAACGAGGTGGCCGCGTCGAGTGCCGAGAAGAAGAAGATACAAGTCGCGGCCGAAAAAAAGTGGGAAATCTACTTCGAGATGCAAAAGACCAAGCTCAAGGCCCATGAGAAGAAGGAGGAGCGTCTGTTCATGGCCACCAACACGAGCGACATGAGCCCCAACCAGAAGGCCTACTTCGTGGCCGAACGGAGGCGCATTCAGGCTGAGAAGGCGGCGGCCGAAGCGCCGGCGGTCGAGGAATCCGAAGAGGAAGGCGAGGAGGACGAGGACGAGGAAACCGACGCGTGATCGGCATGCACCATTGCGCCGGGGGCGCCCTTTTGATGGCCGACATTGGAGACTAGTTCTCCGGCGCGGTCGAACCTATTTTGATGGCCGGCGTTGGAGACTTGTTCTCCGGCGCGGTCGAAACTATGTCATGACCAGGATTTGATACTTGTTATCCGGCGCGGTTGAACAATTTGGTATCCGCAACTATTTGAGACTTTTATTAATGTATTACATACGATTACAACTAGAAACTAAGAACACGAACACTACTCCACGTCATCGGAGTCAGCCTTGGGTGGCGGTGTTCCAGGCCCGTCGTCCGCCGGCGCCGCGTCTGGAGTTCCCGGCTGTCACTCCGGTTCTGGTGCCTGGGGGACAGCCGGTCCTGCATGTGCACCAGCCACACGGGACGGCCAGGGAGACCAAGGTTCCCACGGTGAGAAAGCAGGGCGTGCCGGGGATGGAGTTGCGGGCTCGCCGTCCTGCTCCTGATCGGCGGCGACCACGGCCTCCTGCTCCTGATCGGCCACCACGACCTCCTTCTCCTGCTCTTGATCGACCACCACGGCCTCCTTCTCAGGCAACGACATGGCGAGCGAGTTGTGGGAGATGGTGCGCGGAGAGAATGTGAGCGACGTGCGGCCGACGGGGATGGTTATATTACTGCGAACCAGTGCGAACGCAACCTCGAATCGACGCGGCGGCGGTTGCACGTACACACCAACCGCCGTGTTCCGAAGCGACGTGAAGGTGAACCAGCGACGGTTCGTGTGCCCGCAAGGTGTTCGATCTAATGTTCAAAATTAGGTCCGTTTAGGGTAAGCGTTTGGGATGCGCCGTTGTGGGCTGCACCCTCCATTCAGGCGGACACATGCCGACACCCCCAATTGGGTCTCAATTGGGGTGTCGGACATCGATTTGGAGGCCCCCGGTTGAGATGCTCTTATCCCCTCCTACTGCTAAGATCTCTGGTTGAACTCGGCCTGTGGTTCTTGTTACAGTATATGTGAATTGCACTAGTCTTTCCATCAGTTCGGACTTTTGAGATAGTTGGCTAGTGCAGGATACATGACATGGTATCAGAGCTGAAGGTCTCGAGTTCGAGTCCTGGTTTGTGCAATTTATTAAAAATTGCTGGTAACCCCCCTTGTGTCCAAGTATGAGCCTGTCTTGCGCCATACCTCTGAGACTTGCGCGCCGTCGCTATCTTCCGGTTGCACGTGTGGCCTCTCCCTCCCCGAGTCACACGTGAGAGGGGGTGTTACAGTATATGTGAATTGCACTAGTCTTTCCATCAGTTCGGACTTTTGGGATAGTTGGCTAGTGCAGGATACATGACAGTTCTAAACAGTGTCACGTTCGGCGGAGCCCGAAAGTCAGGGCCATTGCCCCAAAAATCTGTTGGCAATCGCATGGATGCGGCGGCTGAAATGATTGACGACAGAGACATTAGCCATGACGGTGACTGTGATTCACGGTACAACCGTGTCGATTTGGAGAAAGCAGGGCACTAAGGATGGCGTCATGGCTACTTTGTGTCGGTCCAACGTGTAGATTGGGGATGGAGCGCCGTCGGCCGCACAACTGACGGAATATTTGAAGGGGATCCTTTTTACTATTCATTCATTTGCTGATGGTCAAGAAGGCAATGGATCTCGTTTTAAAGCACTCTCTCTGATCCAAAAATACTGTCACTAGCTGTACTATCAGATTACACGTGCTCAGTTCATTTGTTTCGACATTTAAAAGGGATGGGACGTAGAAATATATATGCAAGTTTGGAGCCTTTCCCGGTGACTGTTTTTTTAAAGGCTTAAAGAGCCCGACTTTAAATTAACAAAGCCCTCAACCGGCAAGGAGTACAAAGTATTACAACCGAAGAACACTGCTGGGGTTGCCAGCTTACAAGCACGCTCATCAGAGAAAAACAACACCCAAACACCTACAAAGAAACACTACACCAAGCTAAAAAAATCTAAAAAAGGGAGTCCAAGGCTTGAGTCGGCATCCTCTGAAAACTGAAGAACATAGGGCATCGTCGGATCAGGCCCCAACCCTCACCGGAGTCCATGCAGTGACCTCTTCAAAGGTAACCATCCACTAGTGCAATGCTCACGAACAACATCAGCCAGGGAGAACCGACGCAGGTCCAGACTCAAGAGCGACGCCTCCAAGAAGGGGACGATGCAAAAGCGTCGTCGTCGCTCGATCCAAAAGGATCTAGGTTTTCACCCTGAGACTAAAGACCAAGATAAGGACAGGATGAGGGCTTCACGACGATGCCTCCAAGGAGGTGAGTGGCACCCGGGCGTCACATCGTTGGCACCAGCGAACCGGGCAAGGCTTTCACCCGAACCCTCCATCCCTCTCATCACAGCGGCACAACCACAAAGAACATCCTCGACCTCTCGTCAGTCCCCACGAAGCAAGCCTCCCTAGGCGGCCAAGGGGGAGCAGCAGAGCAAGCAGCATGCTGGAGTCTAAGGGCTGACGGAAGCTGCCTCGCCAAACAAACAAATTGATACTGCTCGGAACATACTTCAACACATTTCAATTAGAGATGCACCAAGAAAAGGCAAACTACAGGACCATCTTCTCCGTCGACGGATGCCGATTGGTAGAGGGATACACGCCGGACTGGACCGTGTCGATGAACAAGCACCACGAGAGCGCCGTGGTAAGGGAAGGGGGGGGGGGTGCCACGAGCCCCTGCTCCGGCCCCTATGGCATGGCGAGTCACCCTGACCGCAGATGCACTTCTCCCCGATGGCCTCCCACTGCCACGCCGGTGCACACCACTCCAACAACACAACAGAACCGGGCACAAGCAACCCAACACCCTCCCCAAGCTGCCACAACCGTCGGAGTCTACGCCACAGCCACGACCAACCAAGACCACCGGAGCTCCGATCTGTGACGGGCGCAGAGAGGCCTGGTGAAGACCCGCAGACCACCGCCAGCCACCCGCTGTGAGCACTAAGCGAGTAGGAGGCTCACCCAACAGAAGCCACCGTACAGACCCCTCCAGATCCAGATGTGGAGCACCGCCGGTGGAGACCCTTCTCTCCACACGGGGATGGCGCACGCCGTAGCTGCACACAGCTGTGACGCAGCGGCGCGAGGTCGTCGGGACGGAGCCCAACCGCTGGGAGCCGGGGAAGGCGGGCTGGCCGGAGCTCGCGCGGGGACGAAGGGACACGGACGTTGGAGCGCTGCCTAAATCTGAAGAAGAAAAAAGGGGGGCACATCACCACCGACCACGGCCGGAGGCCGCCGCCGGCGACAAAGAGGAGGAAGGCGCGGGGGTGAGCTCTGGTGGCGGCTAGGGTTTGCGCCTCCGGTGTCGCCCGACAGCGACACGGGAGGCCTGCTTCACCTTGATACTGTTTTTTTCCACTCCAATGGTTTCTTCTGATTTTGTATCTTGCATCAATTCCGCCAGAACAAATTATTCCTGTTTCGATTGACATATAAGATTACCGAACCAGATTAGTCATGAGATCCATTTGAAAGAAAGGTTAATCATGAGATCCAAACGTCCACCTGTTTGGTACCACGTCGGACCGGCATGTACTAAAATGATGATGTACATAGAGGTTTTTCCTATGTCATAGCCACGACAGTAGGGGTGCAAAGCGGTGACGCCCGATCAGCCCCGCTCGGTGTTCATGTTGTTTTATTATGATACAAATTCAAATAAAGTATCTATACAGATAAAGCAAACCGCCATATCCCGAGAGCGTGACTACTCCAGTGAGTTCTCCTCCCTCTGCTCTGCCACAAACATGTTAGCCAGTGGCTCTGCCTCGCGACTACTACTCCGGCAAGGTAGCAATACCAGAATTTTTCAGCTTGAACATGAAGTAAATTTTTTTTTGACGTTTTCACCGTGGGGGGGGGGGGGGGGGGGGACAAATCCCCACCTGAATTTTTCAATATATGTGTGGTATGACCCAAAAGGCCGAGAGTTTTTCACTGTGGTGTACAAGATGCAGCAGGGGAGTAGGGGTGAGATTACACATTAACCTCCAGACATTGCAACCAAGCATTGGCAGCATCGTCAAGTCCAGTAGGGAGCCTCGTACGCCAGAGATGTGCATCCTCCCGGCAGAGATGGAAGAGGAGGGGCAGGCAGGGGCGCTGATCCCGGAAGGCCACCGCATTCCTGTGTTTCCACAGGTTCCAGCAGCAAAGCAGAGTAAAGGTGGACGCCACCTCCGTCTTGACAGTGGCAGGCACATCGTAGGTGTAGAGATGTCGCACGCTCGCACCAACCGGGAACCGGTAGCCGAGCGCACTCCAGAAGCGGGCTGCGAAGGTGCACTCGAAGAAGATGTGCTCCATCGTCTCGAGAGGGGCGCGGCATAGCGGGCACCCTGCCTCCACAGTGGTGAGCATATGTTTGCTGAGCAGGGCTTCGCGAGACAGGACCCTCCTCTTGATCAGAAGCCAAGCGAAGAAGCGAACTCGCGACGGGGCGAAGTTCTCCCATACGAAGTGAAACGCGGTGTCATCCACGCCGCCCCAAACTCGGAGCTTGTACATCGCCGAGGCATCGAGGGCACCAGAGGCTTTCCGGCAACGGGTGAGCGCCCGCTGGTCTATCACGCTCGAGAGCTCGATCATGGCGACGGTGTCCAGGAGGTGGGGGAGCTGACGAGAACCAGCATGATTCAGCCTCGGCACCAGGCAGTGGCGCACGCCAGCGTTGATGACGGCGTTCACGGTGGCTTCGCTGTCGAGCACGTGGGAGAACAGGGCTAGCCACCTTGTCGCGAACGGCGCGTCGCCGCACCAGACTGATGTCTACGCACGCTTCTATTCTTGTAGACAGTGTTGGGCCTCCAAGAGCAGAGGTTTGTAGAACAGCAGCAAGTTTCCCTTAAGTGAATCACCCAAGGTTTATCGAACTCAGGGAGGTAGAGGTCAAAGATATTCCTCTCAAGCAACCCTGCAATTAAGATACAAGAAGTCTCTTGTGTCCCCAACACACCCAATACTCTTGTCAGATGTATAGGTGCACTAGTTCGGCGAAGAGATAGTGAAATACAAGTGATAGGGATGATTATAAGTAGTAACTGCAATCTGAAATAAAGATGGCAGCAAGCAAACATGTAGTAGAACTTGTTGTAAACGGTGTTTCAATGCTTAGAAACAAGGCCTAGGGATCATACTTTCACTAGTGGACACTCTCAACAATGATCTCATAACTGAATAAGTAAAAGCTACTCTTAAACACTCTCTTGTTGGATAACAAACACCATTCATTGTGTAGGGCTACAAAAGCACACCTCAAGCCGGAATAAACAAGCGCCACAACGTCATAAAGGAGTCACACACGGTGCACACACTGTCACCTTTACACCGTGGAGAGTACCGGAGTTCATATTAAAGTAACCTCTAGAGTGCATAATAGATAAAGAGTAACATCTACTTATTCAACTAGATTACAAAGCTCATGATCACATAAAGATCACACCATGGGAGAGAGAGATGAACCACATAGCTACCGGTAGAGCCCTCAGCCTCGGGGGAGACTACTCACACATGGTCATGGTGAGCACACTTGATGGAGAGGTTGATGAAGAGGTGCAGCCCGGAGAGAGACGACGGACCGCTGCAGCCACGACGCGGCGGCGGCGCTGGAGATGGCGATGGAGTCGATGGAGATGGCTCCGGGGCACTTCCCCGTCCCGGCAGGGTGCCAGAACAGAACTTCTGACCCCCGAAACGAGGTCTCGCGATGGCGACGGCGCTGCGGAAGTCTTTTTGGAGTATTAGAGATATATTTAGGGTTTTCGCGTCGGGGTGACTAAATAGGCGAAAGGGCGGCGTCGGTGGAGTCCCGAGTGGGCCAAAAAACCAGCCGGCGCGCCTGTGGGCCCAGCCGCCCCAGAGGTGGTTTGGAGGCCGTGGGCCTCCCCCTGGCTTGCCCTTCTGGCTCCGTGTGTCCCTCGGAAAAATAGGAGGTTTGGCTTTTGTTTCGTCGAATTCCGAGAATATTGCCCGAACAGCTTTTCTGGAACCAAAAACAGCAGAAAACAGGAACTGGCACTGTGGCATCTTGTTAATAGGTTAGTCCCAGAAAATGCATAAAAGTGATATGAAGTGTATGTAAAACATGTAGCAAATGGTATAATATAAGTATGGAACAGCAGAAATTATGGATACGTTGGAGACGTATCAAGCATCCCCAAGTTTAGTTCTACTCGTCCTCGAGTAGGTAAAACGATAACAACAAATAATTTCTGAAGAGACATGCTTTCACACAATCTTGATCAATATATTGCAAGGCTCATGTCATGAATGAAGTGACTCAAAGCAATGGTCTATAGTTTGCTAACAATAGATAAAGAGTAAACAATGAATCATATAAGCAAAAACTTTTCATGAATAGTACTTTCAAGACAAGTATCAAAAAGTTTTGCATAAGAGGTAACTCATAAAGCAATAGATTCAAAGTAAAATGCATTGAAGCAACACAAAGGATGATTAAGTTTCAACATTTGCTTTCAACTTGTAACATGTATATCTCATGGATAGTTGTCAACATAAAGCAATATAACAAGTGCAATAAGTAAACATGTAAGAATCAATGCACACAAAGTTGACACTAGTGTTTGCTTCTAAGATAGAAAGGAGTTGGTAAACTGACTCAACAGAAAGTAAAAGATAGGCCCTTCGCAGAGGGAAGCAGGGATTAAATCATGTGCTAGAGCTTTTTAAGTTTTCGAAAGCATATAGAGAGCACAAAATAAGTATTTGAGAGGTGTTTGTTGTTGTCAACGAATGGTAGTGGGCACTCTAACCCCCTTGTCAACCAGACTTTCAAAGAGCGGCTCCCATGAAGGACGTTATCTCTACCAGCAAGGTAGATCATCCCTCTTCTCTTTGTTTACACATGTATTTTAGTTTCTTTATAGATGACACTCCTCCCAACCTTTTGCTTACACACGCCATGGCTAACCGAATCCTCGGGTGCCTTCCAACATTCACATACCATGGAGGAGTGTCTATTGCAAAATTAAGTTGCTTACTGATAAATCAGGGCAAAACATGTGAAGAGAATTATTAATGAAAGTTGTAATTAATTGGGGCTGGGCACCCCGTTGCCAGCTCTTTTTGCAAATTATTGGATAAGCGGATGTATATGCCACTAGTCCAGGTGAAAGTCTGTCAGAAGTAAATGACAAGATTGAAAGATAAAACACCACATACTTCCTCATGAGCTATAAAACATTGACACAAATAAGAAGTAATAAAGTTTTGAATAGTTTAAAGGTAGCACATGAAATATTTACTTGGAATGGCAGGAAATACCACATAGTAGGTACGTATGGTGGACACAAATGGCATGGGTTTTGGCTCAAGTTTTAGATGCACGAGAAGCATTCCCTCTCAGTACAGAGTTTAGGCTAGCAAGGTTGTTTGAAGCAAACACAAGTATAAACCGGTACATCAAGAATCACATAAAAACATATTGCAAGTATTATAAGACTCTACACTGTCTTCCTTGTTGCTCAAACATTTTACCAGAAAATATCTAGACCTTAGAGAGAACAAATATGCAAACCAAGTTTCAACAGGCTCTACGGTAGTTCTCCACTAGTAGGCTTTAACTACATGATGCAAGAGCTTAAACATGATCTACTTGAGAGCTCAAAACAATTACAAAGTGTCAAATAAACAAGACAATGATCTACAAGAATGAATATGTCTTTTCCAATACCAACTACCACATGTAGCATTTTCTTTTTCCAACCAAACACCAATCAATTTATTTAAACATAAAACTCTCCAAATGATACTACAATGCAGCAAGAGAGTGCTTATAAACAAGTACTAACAGTTCGAAGAGATGCATGAAAAACAGGAGCTAAAAGCACTGCAGTAGCTAGTTAAGAATACTCAACAAATATAAGTGAAGAACATGAGTATTCACATGAAAAAGCGGAGCGTGTCTCTCTCCCACACAAGGATTGCTAGGATCCGAATTTATTCAAACAAAAACAAAAATAAAAGCACACAGACGCTCCAAGTAAAGCGCATAAGATGTGAAAGAATTAAAATATAGTTTCACTAGAGATGACCTGATAAGTTTGTTGATGAAGAAGGAGATGCCTTGGGCATCCCCAAGCTTAGGCTTTTCACTCTTCTTGATCACATAATATCACCCTTCTCGCTTGATCCTTGAAAACTTCCTTCACACCAAACTCAAGACAGTTCTCATTAGAGGGTTAGTGCATAATCAAAAATTCACATATTCTGTAATGATACAATCATTCCCAAAGCTTCTGGACATTAGCTACAGCCACCATGCTTTGTGGAGCAAAGAAATCCACACAAACATCGTAAAAGAGCGAATGCAAAACAAAAGGCAGAATCTGTCAAAAACAGAACAGTCTGTGAAGACGAATTTTTTCGAGGCACTTAAGTTGCTCAGATGGTCTGGCCCAAATTAATGAAAGTTGCGTACATATCTGAGGAAGATGCGTGATTTTTTATAGAATTTTTGAATTTTCTCCAGGGAGAAAAGCTCAAATTCGTGACAGCTAAAAATCTGTTTCTGCGCAGAAATCCAAATCTTGCATCAACTTTCAATAAAGAACTTTACTTGGCACAACAATGCAATAAAATAAAGATACAAAGGAGTTGCTACAGAAGTAACAAACACCTTGACTAAAAAAAATAAAAAAAATAACAAAATAAAAACAATGGGTTGTCTCCCATAAGCGCTTTTCTTTAAAGCCTTTTAGCTAGGCATGATAATTTTGATAATGCTCTCATATGTATAAGAGTTGAATATAGAGAGCATCAAAAAGCAAATACCAAACACATTTAAGTCTAACCCACTTCCTATGCAAAGAAATCTTGTAAGAAAACAAATTATTGATGCATGAAGCTACTAGCATAGAAAGACAAAACAAGTGCAACTTCAAAAATTTCAACAAAAAGAGAGACTTGATATTATTGAGATATATGAATCCATGTCTCCCTCTCTCATAAAAACTTTCAGTAGCATCATTGATAAAATCCACAATATAACCATCACATGAAACATTCTTACCATGATCCATATGCACAAAAGTATCTTATTTTCCACATAAGAAAAGTTCTTCTCATTAATAACAATGGGGCAGGATCATCATAAAGAACTCGAACATGATAGACAAGTTGTATATTAAAGGGATGGTTTTGGGTAATCTCTCCATAACTATGACAAGTTTCATGAGGATGACTGTAATTATAACCTATGTCATAGTATTCTTTATAATAATTATCAAAGACTGGAGGCATAGTATCATCATAAGCAATAGAATAGTCATCTTCCAAACTGTGTTCATTCGTAAACATATCATTATTTTTAATAGAAGGAGATGTATCAAGCATATAATCAGCAATAGCAAAAGAATTTTCAAACACATCACTAGGAGAAGAGGTCTCATATATATAATTATTACTAGCAAAAGGATTTTCAAACACCTCATCCCCAAGCTTAGAGCTTTTCATATCATCATTGGAAGAAACATGGATAGTACTAATAGTATGGCAATCATTAATATCATCATTTTCAGAATTGGTACCCCAAAGATTTTCAATATCAAAAGTAGTTTCATTTTCCCAATCATGATCACTAATATAAGTAACAGGCATAGGTTCATCATCAAGTTCAGAATCATCGAATTCAGAATTATAAGTATCAATTGTAACAGGAGCAACAAGTTTGGGAGAAGATACCGTTTCCTCTCTCCTTTTACTCCTCTTCTTCTTCTTCTTCTTTCCCCTCTTCTTTTTATCTTTAGGAGGGAGAGGTTTGAAAGGAAGCTCCTCCACATAACCTGGTTTAGTATTAGAGACAATGGAAGAAACTTGGGGGACTCCTCTCTTTCATTAATGAGAACAAAACACATATTAGTCCTGTCATACTTTGGTAAAGTCTCATCCTTTATAATATTTTGTATGTAGGTGTTAGCATGGCAATTATTAACACAATAGAGATAACATCCATGCAACACACTATTCATATCAAGATCACTCATATCTAACAAGGAAGTTTTTCTTGATAACTCTTCACACCCCAAAAATAATGTAAGTTCATCATGTTGATTAGGAGTGATCATGTTATCACAATACAAATTTGCAGTAATTGGATTCGAAAGGCTATTATCATGACCTGAACATTGAAAATTAAAATGACCCACTTCATAGCAAAGTTCACAAATAAAAGGATGGAGGTCACAAACTTTTTCACCAAGATCTCTTAGAGCCTTGTACCATGTTCTAGTTTTTTCATTCCTATGATGGATACAATATTCATCTTCGATTTGATTAATTCCACAAGGTCTATGCATTCCACAAAAATTAACATGCTTATAAGAAATAGTATTTTCAGAAGTTTGAGCATGTTTATTGCAATCATTAACAACAATTTCATTTTCCATGCAAGTGTCTTTGAAAGGTTCATGATACACGTCCCAATTTTCTTTAGGAACATTAATATGAGAAGCAAAGGTTCTAAAACAATCAACAATAATTTGAGAATCAAGACCATATTTAGCACTAAGCTCTTGAAAACTAGCAGTTTCAACGAAAGACTTAATGCAATCATATTCATAGTTTATACCTGATTCTTTACCTTTGTCATTCTCCCAATCCTCAGCATTGTTTTGAATTCTTTCAAGAATATCCCATCTAGCTTCAACCTTCTTGCTTGTGAAAGAACCATGTGAACATGCATCTACATAATCCTTGTAATGACCTGAAAGCCTTGCATAAAAATTAGTAACAATTATTTCCTCAGAAAGCTCATGGTTAGGACATTTGAGTATTAATGTTTTCAGCCTTCCCCAAGCTTGAGCAATGCTTTCTCCATCATGAGGGTAAAAATTATAAATGTAATTCCTATCTAGATGCACTTCATGAAGAGGATAAAATTTAGAGTAAAAGAGAGATTCAAGCTGTTTCCAATTCGAAGGTTGTTCATCCAGCAGCCTATACCATTCCTTTGCTTTGTCCTTAAGTGACAATGGAAATAGTTTCCTCATGACATTTTCTCTTGATAAACCTGCAACCTTAAATAACTCACAAAGTTCTGTAAGTTTCGACAAGTGAGCACTTGGATGGATTGATCCATCCCCTGCATACTGATCATTCATAACCCTTTCAACAATTTTCATAGGTATTTTAAAAGAAATACTTTCAACAGGTGGATTTGGAATATCACAAACATCATTAGAATTATCACATATTGGAGACAAAGCATTATCAAGGCAAAATAATTCCTCCATAGCTGAGGAGCAAAAAAGATTATTTTCATATAAACTAGCTTCCCCAAGCTTAGGCTTTTCCACAGCCTTAGCAATAATGGTGTCCAAAGAATTTATACTAATAACATTACTACCACTATTATGCAAACAAGCCTCCATAGGTTTTTTAATTTTCTCTTCAAAAGCATCATGTCCTAATTCCATATAAAGTTCATAGAGATCTCTAATTTTTTTGTTGTTTTCCATTAAGCCTAACTAGTGAAAATAAAAACAAGAAACAAAAAGAAATAATTGCAGAATCTAAAGGAGATACCTTCCAACGCTTACCTCCCCGGCAACGGCGCCAGAAAATAGCTTGATGTCTACGCACGCTTCTATTCTTGTAGACAGTGTTGGGCCTCCAAGAGCAGAGGTTTGTAGAACAGCAGCAAGTTTCCCTTAAGTGAATCACCCAAGGTTTATCGAACTCAGGGAGGTAGAGGTCAAAGATATCCTCTCAAGCAACCCTGCAATTAAGATACAAGAAGTCTCTTGTGTCCCCAACACACCCAATACACTTGTCAGATGTATAGGTGCACTAGTTCGGCGAAGAGATAGTGAAATACAAGTGATAGGGATGATTATAAGTAGTAACTGCAATCTGAAATAAAGATGGCAGCAAGCAAACATGTAGCAGAACTTGTTGTAAACGGTGTTTCAATGCTTAGAAACAAGGCCTAGGGATCATACTTTCACTAGTGGACACTCTCAACAATGATCTCATAACTGAATAAGTAAAAGCTACTCTTAAACACTCTCTTGTTGGATAACAAACACCATTCATTGTGTAGGGCTACAAAAGCACACCTCAAGCCGGAGTAAACAAGCGCCACAACGTCATAAAGGAGTCACACACGGTGCACACACTGTCACCTTTACACCGTGGAGAGTACCGGAGTTCATATTAAAGTAACCTCTAGAGTGCATAATAGATAAAGAGTAACATCTACTTATTCAACTAGATTACAAAGCTCATGATCACATAAAGATCACACCATGGGAGAGAGAGATGAACCACATAGCTACCGGTAGAGCCCTCAGCCTCGGGGGAGACTACTCACACATGGTCATGGTGAGCACACTTGATGGAGAGGTTGATGAAGAGGTGCAGCCCGGAGAGGAGACGACGGACCGCTGCAGCCACGGCGTGGCGGCGGCGCTGGAGATGGCGATGGAGTCGATGGAGATGGCTCCGGGGGAACTTCCCCATCCCGGCAGGGTGCCAGAACAGGAACTTCTGACCCCTGAAACGAGGTCTCGCGATGGCGACGGCGCTGCGGAAGTCTTTCTGGAGTATTAGAGATATATTTAGGGTTTTCGCGTCGGGTGACTAAATAGGCGAAAGGGCGGCGTCGGTGGAGTCCCGAGTGGGCCAAACCACCAGCCGGCGCGCCTGTGGGCCCAGCCGCCCCAAGAGGTGGTTTGGAGGCCGTGGGCCTCCCCCTGGCTTGCCCTTCTGGCTCCGTGTGTCCCTCGGAAAAATAGGAGGTTTGGCTTTTGTTTCGTCGAATTCCGAGAATATTGCCCGAACAGCTTTTCTGGAACCAAAAACAGCAGAAAACAGGAACTGGCACTGTGGCATCTTGTTAATAGGTTAGTCCCAGAAAATGCATAAAAGTGATATGAAGTGTATGTAAAACATTTAGCAAATGGTATAATATAAGCATGGAATAGCAGAAATTATGGATACGTTGGAGACGTATCACAGACGTCCAGCCAGAACGCTATGCGACGCCCGTCGCCCACCGCCACCGTGGTGATCCCGCGGTAGAGGGGCATGAGGCGGCAAGGCACGTCCAGTGGTGTCCCGCAGCCTTTTGCCCAACCACAGCAGACCACGCCCAGTGTGCCCATGGCGAGCTCTCGCCGGAGTGCAGGCGGTGGACAAGCTTCATCCGCAGACATTCATTCTTCATGGCTAGGCACTTGATCACCAGCCCACCTTCTTGCTTCGGGCGGCAGACCACATCCCAGGCCACAAGGCATTTGGCACCAGAGGCCCGCCCCTTCACGTTCCAGAGGAATGCGCGACGAAGCCCCTCGATGGCACGGAAGAGACCTGGCGGCAGCTCGATAGCACACATCGCAAAGGTGGGGGAGCGCATCGAGGACAGCGTTGAGGAGCACGATTCGCCCGCCAGCAGATAGCAAGATTGCACTCTAGCCGGAGAGATACTTGTCCACTTTAGCGATCAAGGGGGCGAAGGCCGCGAGCGAGAGCTTCTCGCTAGACAGTGGCAAGCCAAGATATGTCTGCGGGAACCCCTCAACCCGACAGCCAAGCACATTCTGAATTTCCAGCAGATCATTATCCGCAACATGAAGAGGAACCAAGTGCTTTTGTGGAAGTTGATCATGAGACCGGTGGCATCCGCGAATTGGTCCAACAGTAGACGCAGCCGCCCGGTGGCCTCCTTGCCCGCCCGCATAATGATCAGTGTAACGTCTGCATACTGCAGGACGGGCATGGTGCGCCATCAACCAAAGGGTGCTGCAGCAGGGTTCCTACCTGATGAGCTGTTGCAGAACGTCGGCCACAAGCAGGAACAGGTACGGCGAGAGCGGTCTCCCTGACGGAGCCCGCATTTGCAGTCAATCCACCGCCCCGGGATCCCGTTGAGAAGAACTGCAGACCTCGAGGTGCCCAGCACCATATCCATCCAATCGCACCAAAGGGGAGGAAACCCCCGAGCAAGCATGATCTTCCTCAAACTCTGCCAATTGATCGAATCAAATGCCTTGGCAAAGTCCAACAAGCTCGGTTGCACACACGAAGTTTTCAGAGATGCTGCGTCCTGAGAGAAAACCAGACTGATTTTCATCCACCAAGGCCCCAATTTGTGACTGCAGACGAGCGGTGAGGGTTTTGCAAAGGATCTTGATGGAGCAGTTCTGTAGAGACACATGCCGGTAAGATCCAGGTGACAGAATCCCATCCTTTTTCGAAGCAAGACGATATGGGCATGGTTGATTGCTCCCAGGTCGGTCTTCCTTGAGTGCACGGCGGCAAAAGCCCTCAGCATCCCATTTGAAACCGTGGGCCAGGCAGCCCGGTAGAAACTGGGCCCAAGGTCATCAAGGCCGGGAGCGCTGCTACGGTCCAAGCTATCCACTGCTGCCTTAATTTCAGGCAACTCGAACAGGGCCGCGAAGGCCGGCCCATCAACGCGCTTCGCGTCGCAGTAGAGCCCGTCGAGGTCGAAAGCCCAGCTGGGCTCCCTTGCGCAGCCCAAGAGGTCGAGTAGAAGGCGCGCAATGCCTCAGCTTTGCCGGCGTGGTCGACGACGATCTCGCCATCGATGTCGAGGGAGCGAATTTGATTCCGGCGATAGCGCTGCGACGCCTGGGCGTGGAAGAAGCGGGTGTTCTCATCCCCCTCCTTAACCGCACGGAATTTGCCTCGTTGTTTCCAGCGTGCAGCCGCCCTGTGGACAGATCCAGCGAGCTGCACACGGGCCTCCGCGTTAAGCTCAGCCTCAAAACCTGAAAGGGAGCGGGATTCTTCGAGAAAATCGAAGAGATTAATCACGAAGCGGCAATTATTGTCAAATTGAGGCACATACCGGTGATCTTTTCTCCACCGTTTCTCCGCGGTCCGAAACTGCTTGATCCCAGCGGCGAGATCGAGCACGGCATCGCGCGCGGGTACCACAGGTGTCCAGGAGGGGAGAGTGGTGGGGCGGAAGAGAAGATCAAGGAACCAGGCATTCTCGAAGCGGAAGTGGGCGGGGTTAGGGATGGTGGTGGTGGCACTGACGAGGAGGGGATGGTGGTCGGAGGTGGGACGGGGAGAGAGGTCAGGGAGAGGAATTAGGGAAGGTTGAGTTCCACTCGATGTTGAAGAACGCCCAATCGAGCTTCGCAAGGACCGGGGCGGCCTGCCCATTTGTCCACGTGAAGAGCCTATCGAGGAGAGGCAGTTCAAACCACTGCAGCCGCTGGATCAAGGCATTAAACTTGGCCGCGAGGATTTGATCGAAATTGGCGTTGTTTTTCTCCTCAGGGTACCACAAGAGGTTGAAGTCGCCGAGCACCAGCCAGGGGCCGGCAACAGAGGGCACAAGCGCCAGCATCTCGTCAACGAAGGCATCTGTCAAGGAGTGATCAGAGGGAGCGTAAACGTTTGTGACAGTGAAATCGATGTCGGAGGTGGTGGAGGTGAACCTGGTGGTGAGGGAGAAGATGGAGTACATGACGGACGCGAGCGCGAGGTGGTTGGGGTCCCAGGCCGTAACGATCCCACCGCGGCTACCGTTGGCATCGACCTGGACAAACTCAGAGAGGTTCTAGGGAAGGAAGGAGCGGGCTTTAGGAGCATCTAGCGTGGAGAGTTTAGACTCTTGAATACAGACAATAGTGGGGAAGGCAGTAGACAAATTGTCACGAACGACAGGGCACTTGTTTTCGTCACCCAGGCCGCGAGTATTCCAACTCGCGACGAGCAGTTTCCTGAAACTTGATCTATCCATTACAAGGGGAGACACCAAAGGTAATTTAAGAGAAATACAGGGCGGGACACAGCGAACGCCGCTGCGCCATTTGTTGACAGAAGAAGGAAGAACATGAAGTAATTTGGACAAGGTGAGTGAGATTATCCTAAGTTATTTTCTCGACTTGTCGATAAATGACAGCAAGATGCTTGGCCATATATAATTTGGTCTCAAAAGGTACGAAGGAATAAGGACAAATTACAACTTCCGTAGATAAGATGCACGTTATCCAAAGTTAGTGGTACACGTCAAAACCTTGAAAAAGGACATGCGTGGTGTTATCTAAGCAACTGGGAGGAAATGCTCGCGGTTAACGACTATCCACGTCGTCTCTGACACGGAGTGTGGCCAAGATTGTACTCGAGCTAATCCCAACTACATTACCTGCAACCTTTGCGATTGATGCACTGCCCAAATTGGATATCGGCTAGTGGCTCATGTTGCCCGTAGGGTGCTAATCTGATTGCAGTTTACAATGGAGCTACTTTTCAGAAAAGAACGGGGAGTTGACAGATGTAAAATCCATTTCAGGACAGAACGGAGAACTTAACCAATCTGAATGGCCCGATGGCTACTTTGATTAACGGGATATTTGAACATAGGGATGGAAACCATAAGGTCCCAATGTTATGATGAATAGATACTCACATATACACGCATATATGCACCTTTTTTTGCGGAGAACACACATACACTCATCTATATGAAGACATGTAATATTTTACCCTTTATGAAACTTGTAATATTTTTTCCTTTGCATTTGCATGCAAAGTAGTATACCATATAAAACATTTCTATGTTTTCAGTCCTACAAATTAAACTACCCATCAGAAAAGAAGAGGAATAAAATCGTCCAAAATTCATATGAATTTTCTTTGGACCAAGAAACCAGGCAAAGGATGATCGATATTTTATCCTTTGCAATCCCTCTGCCAGAATCAACATGAAATCGTAAACTTCTTTCTTCTTACCCAATCGTATATGCGATTTAGCTAACTTACGATAACAAAAAGAACACTTTTGTTGTTACCTTTTCTCCGGTAATTATTTGATCATATTCACATTATTGTAGTATTATCATAGCCTAGAGCCAGCCCGCGCTCCCCAAATGTCCCAAGTCCCACACTCGTTTTCATGAGTTTAGTCATGTTTGATAACACTTCTTACATTTTGTTTTAAACATAGTCACATATATGGACGTGCACTCACACCCTATGAACATGCGCGACATCCGCATTCTACCCATATGAACACACCTTCGTAGAGACAGATCTTGAGATGACAAAGTGACCACATGTGACCCGTTGTTAACAGTCACAACAGTCAAGTGACCTACCATTGAAATAACATAGTTAATTAAATGCTAAAATGAATTCAGATAAATTCGAGCACCCAAGGCAAGTCTATGACTTGAACCTACATGTGCTGCTTCCGCCACAAGGAACATCTATGTTACACCCAGTTCACCTGATTGTTTTAATTGTTTATGCAAATCTTTTGAATGAGAGTGTTGGGTTACTAATGCTGACTTTGCATGTTTTTGCAAGTCGTTTCGGATCTCATGTCAAAGTTGATTTTTGAAGAGTGGACTTTAACACTGTACCAAAGTTGCACTTTAAGAAAATTTCAGTCGAGTCAATTGTATATCTGCTGCTCCCTCCGATTCATATTAATTGTCGCTGAGTCCGATGTATATAGACATGTTTTAGTATTACGATATATCCGAGTATTAATTTGCAGTTTTTTTTGCGAAAAGGCTATAACCAATCTATTCATCATCAACAAACGTATAAATAATTCTAAAAGTAATAAAAATTACAAACTGGTCTTCGGACCACCTAGCGACGACTACAAACACTGAAACGAGCCGAAGGCGCGCTGCTGTCCTCACCCCTCCCTTACTGGAGCCAGGTAAAGCTTGTTGTAAATAGAGCTTGTTGTAGTAAACATATAGGAAGTCGTCGCGCTAAGACCTCGAGGGACCAGCGCACCAGAGCAGTAACCATATTGCCAATGATGAGAACTATAAATCGGAAGAGGCAGACCTGCAACCTCACAGGCGAACACAAAAACGGACTGGATCCCGGGGGATCCGCCGGACACACGCCTCCACGTGCCCTCCGTTAGCGATAGACGCAGCACCTGAGCGAGAATAGGATGGGGAGGACCTTATTCTGACTTTAAGAAGTAGCCGTCGCCTCACCATCTTAACGAAGACACAGAAAAAACCTAAACAAAGGACGGAAACCCTCCCGTCAGCGAGAGACTTTGATCCACCACGCCTCCAAGGCCCTAAGGCCACCGACCTGCAGCGTCATCGGCGAGGGGGACAGAAGGGTTTTACAATCGCCTTTAGGATCGCCTCTCTCCTGCCTAACACTCACGTACCGTTTCGTGTTAGCCCTAACATAGTATTAATTTGTAGTTACTGTGCATGTCAAGTATCTACTGGTTTACAAGATCCCTGCTTGGAAATCTGTGTATACAGTTACATATATGTACATGTGAAGCTTTGATATGTCCAACAAACTACTGTAAAGTCGGCAAATTGAGAGGCAACCAACATGTGCTGATCGACCATGGACGAGCATCTCACGGCCAGCCGTAGATTCCACAACAGCACCGTAAAACGTTTCTTTCTTCCTCTCTTCCTCCTCCTGGGAGGTCGGAGGAGCTGGCCTAGAACGTCGGTACGACGCCGCAGCGGTGTCGGAGAGCGCGGCGGCGGAGAAGTATTGGTCCACTTCGAGGTCGGCGTCGGCGCGCTTGGCGAACCTGCCCTTGATCCGTGGCCGGGTCTCGGCGTAGGCCTTGCGCGACGCGTACCTGATGGTCTTCTCGAACCGCCTCATCTTCCTCTTCTCCCTGTACCGGTTCACCCTGGCCTCCTGTCCATGG
Source organism: Poa pratensis (assembly GCA_947311845.1). NCBI lineage: Eukaryota > Viridiplantae > Streptophyta > Magnoliopsida > Poales > Poaceae > Poa > Poa pratensis. The sequence goes on along the minus strand of CAMZMU010000097.1, from coordinate 30,416,215 downwards.
CCATGAACTGCGGCGACATGTGCGCTGCCGCCGTGGAGAAGAGGTCCACGCTGCTCTCACTGCGTCTCATGTAGGAGCTGCTCACGTCCTGGACGGTGCTGCTGTTGTCCGGCGATGATGACATCGATAGCTGAAATCAAAGAGGCGGAATATATTAAGATCGTGATCGATGAATCACTGCATGTCTTTAAACGGTCCTGGCTAACATGGATGATTAACAGTTGCTATTTAACCGCTGGATGGAGATCAAGTCCGAAATAAACAAATCATGCAAGTAACTCACGCTGCGTTCGAATGTTGCGCCAAATCCGTACCCATGCTGAAAGTTCTGTGGATCGTACGCCGTCTCCGCCGCGAAGCACTGCCGTTCCGGAAGCTGCTCCCCGGGCACGACGAACTCGTGGCTGCTACCGTCGTTGCTGTTGATCCCGTGGCCGCGGCACTCCTCCTTCTCCCCCGGTCCTCCAAGGTCAAGGAAGTCGGCGACCAGCGCGTCGCCGAACCCCGGCGCCGCATGCCCCTCAGAGCCTTTGGGCGGATCAAGGAGCAGCCACGACGTGGCTTCCTCCTCATCTTCTTCCTCGCCGCCGCCGACGTCGTCATCGTAGTAGCGCCTCCGGCCTTCGCGGATGGGCCAGGAGGAGTTGACGCCGCCGGGCCGGACGACGAAGGCACCTCCGCAGGGGATGCTGGGGCCGCCACCGCCGGGACCCCCATCGGGACGCGCCGGTGGCGGCTGGCCAGTGTGTTGGCGGAGTGCACTTCAGCGTCGCACGCGGCGCAGAGCGAGGCCGAGTCGGCGCGGCAGTAGAACGCGCACGGCGCCGACCGGCACGAGTCGCATCGCTGCTGCTGCTGCTGCTGCATGCCACGGAGCTCCGGCTCCACCTTGATCATCGTCGATGGCGCGCGACTGCGCGAGGTCGATCAGTTCGGTCCACCCGCTGCCGAGATTCTCTCTTATCTCAGCTCTGTAGACTTTATCACGGAGTAAAGAAGCTGCATGCAGGGTAAGTAGTGGCATGCGCGGTGTGGTGATTTGGTTTGGGTTCTTCTCGTGGACGAGAGCTTGACAAGTCTGCATTGCATGGGGGACGAAGGGAGGATCTGGGCGACGACACGTGGAATTGTTCGAACGGCTGGGAGAGCCTGGCCCCTTATCTTTGGGTCACCTGGGCGACTTACGTGTGGGACCAGATCGAGCTTGATGGGCCCCACAGGATAACGGGTTATTGCTTTATGGTAGAGCTTCGTTGCGCCTTCGACACGTCTGCTTTTCACTCTCCGACGACGGCGCGGTCGATTCTCAATCCTAAAAGGGACTGAAAAATTAGTTTAGTTCTCAATGAAGAAAGTCGAATTTGACGGTAAAACATTTTGCGTCGTCATTTGTGCTGGCCTGAGAATTGTGTGTAACTGCGAAAAAATGTCCACATAAGTATTAGTCGACTATTCACGTCATGATTCGTGTTGATCTAAGAGAGTTACTAGTAATATTTAGTGCGGCGTCACGCCGCACCCTTGTTTTTTTTTTGCGTTATATATGTTGTAAAGAAAGGTGCAGAAAATTTTAATTTGGAAATATGCATGTTTAAATTATGCTCGAATTTGGATGTACGGAAACATGGAAAAGGAGTACATTTATAATTTTTTGATCTGTATGAATTATTTGATTTCGAAAAGTATGGGAAATAGTGGTATTTGGAAGGAAGATGAAATTTCAAAATTTGAAGATCGCTATTGTGTGAATTATTAATTTCTGTTTGCAAACTTGCATGAAGTTTGTTTGTTTTTTTTTCGGTGGGAAATTTAATTGTTGCGAAGTTTTAAACTATATTATTTTATTTTGAAACTTTAGAATATAATTGAATGTTTCGAGAGGAATAATTACCTGGTTCGGGTTTTTTTTTTTTTTTTTGCGGAAGAAATTGGATTTTTTTTGTAGAGGAAGTTAACTGTTGTGAATCTTTGAAATCCATTTTGGAACTTAGAACGAAACTAAATATTTTGGAGTGGAGAATTATTGGGGGTAATCCATTTTTTTTTGTGCTTTTTTTTAATACATGTTGTGCATTGTTGTAAGTCGTAAAATTGAATTATGTGAATTATTTGTTTTTGTTTTGAAATTGTGGGGAAGCATGAACAGTTTTCAAAATTTCATACAATCTTTTAGACATAATGTCACTTTTCATTTCACTAATTCCGTAGTACTAAAAAAATAAGCGCCTACATTAACAAATGTGAATCGTGTTCGCAGATACGTATTGTGAATAATTAGTTGCATATTGTGAATAATCCGCGGAAAAAATGGTTTAGGGTTTAGGCCTAAAGGGCTAATATGTGGAAAGAATTTTAATAGTTTGAATGAATGAATTCAGTTATTTATGCGCATATTAGGAGGTGGTTTAGTTAAATTGTCGCGAAATATTAATCTTTTTGAAATAGTGTAATAAGGTGTGAAGTGTTTTAAATTGTTTGAATCATGTCTTCTTTTTAAATTTTTGTAGTTTGGTGGAATTAATCTGTTTGAAATAGCGGAATAAGTTGTAAAGTTTTTTTTTTTTTTGAATCACTTTTTTGTGAACTTTGTAATTTGATTCGTTTTTATTAGAAAAGGCCCCAAAGAATCTCTAATTGTTGTTTTAGTTTTTACAAATTGCTAGGATTTGGTTTGTAATTTGTTGAGCTGTTTTTTTTTTTTTTGCAAGTTTTAGGAAATAGAAAAACAAAAACAGAAGGGGGGGGGGGGGGGGGAAGGGGACGGGGCGAGCTGGGCAGCAAGCAGGCCGGCCCAGCAGCGGCCGATTACCCAGCCCAGGCCCAAGTGATCGACAGCGAGTCACGGGTGGGCGAAGTGCGGCGGAGCGCGGCGGCGGCGATGCGGACGGCGGCGCGCGAAGCAGGGCGACCCAGGAGCGCGCCTGCACGCAGCGGACGCGCCGCGACGCGGGCGACCCGTAACTGGCGGCGACGCCGCCTGAAGGTCGCCGGAGCGGCCGCTATTGCGTACGGACGCTTCCGCCGACGCGCGGCACGGCGCGGAGGATTCCGGCGCATTCCAGCGCCGACACGGCGTCCCAGCAGGCAGCGCTCGTGGGGGGATGGAGGGAGGCGACGGCGGAGGTTCTCTCTGTGCGTAGATTCGGCCGGGGAGGAGCATGGCGGCGGCGCGGCGTGTCGGCGCAGCGGCGAAATCGCCGGCGAACTCGGGCCTCGCGCGAGAGGAGGGGGGATATGCGGATGATTTTGTTGAAAGGTCCCTAGGTTTTCTGCCATTTGCAAGTATGTCCTTTTATTTGTAATGTCGTGGACCGCGGAGTAGGCTCTGGATTTGCGAGGGGTCTTATTAGAAAACTGACGCGGAGGCGATGTGCGGGCCGTCGATGAAGAAGCGACGGCGCAGATCAGAGCAGTGGTGGTACTGTAGATTTTCTACAGTACCACTGTAGCTCGCGCGCGGAGAGGCCGCCATTTCCTTCGGCTTTAATATAGTTAGTAGTAATACATGGTTTGTAACTATGTGAACCGGCCAAGATTCCGTTAATTCTCAACCGACTTCTTAGCAATTGGCATTGCTTCATGATTCGTGTTGGACCGAGCCTTTTTTTCATGCTTTTCCTGGCGGCTGGAGACAATCAATAGGTACTATTTATATCGAAACTAGGGATATCTTGATTCGTTGCACATGAGTTAAATCCCAGTAGATTGAATAATCTCAGTTAGGTGACGTAACCCATGATTGTGTACTGCGTGAACAATTTATTTACCCTAGTGAACAATTATTAGTACCAATATTTTTTTCTCATACACAATTACAACCCATGTGACAACTCCAGAACCAGCATGAATCGTGATTTAAATTCAATGTCTCAAGAAGTGACTAAATGCCAATGTTCTGTATGAGGGTAGTGAATTTGTATGTAGGTAGGCCTTGGTGACCACGGTGTGATGGGCTAACAACCTCATGCGTGTAAGGATGTATCCATGTTCGGGCTCGGTATCGTCTCGGTAACATCCTTACTTTTGTGCATTGATGTATTCAACCGTGTGAGGTGGTCAAATTGAAGGAGATATGCCCTAGAGGCAATTAACAAAGATATTTTATTTGTCATATCTCGATTGTTCATAATATATTTTATACCATGCTATAATGTATTGAGTGGAAACATTAATACACGTGTGATATGTAAACAACCAGGTCCCTATTAGCCTCTTTACTAGTCCATTGAGATCAACAGATGATCAAGATTTTCTGATCATGGACATGTGTCAATTGATAATGGAGTCATGTCATTAGTGAATGATGTGATAGACGCACACCCAATAAATAGGAGAACGTAGTACTTAACCTTCGACCGTGAGATCGTATTTAATCACTATCTCTGGAAGGTGCCTTGATTGCATCAAACGTTCATCTTAAATAGGGTGACAATAAAGGTGTCGCATATAGGTATCGAAGGAATAGGTTGAGGCGTATGATAAGAGCGGATTTGCCAATCCACATAGCAGGATAGATACTCTGGACCCACTCGGTGAGATTGCATGCAAGCATGTGACTAGGTCACAAGGATGCAATATCACAGACGAGTAAAGATAGTATTGTCGGTAACGAGATCGAGCTAGGTATTGATACCAGAGATCGAGTCACGGACAAACTAAGTATCGCCAGGCAAAAGGTATGAGACTTGACGTTAAGGTTCAGACGACAAAGATATTCGTGGACGCACAGGGGCTATCATGGTTTCCAGATCCCGTTGTTAGTCATTGATCGGAGAAATGTCTCGATCATATCTGGAGTGATGCCGAACCGTAGTGTGGCACACTTAAGGGTTGACGACGGTTTAAATTAGATTGAATATCGAAGAGAAAATAGAGAAGGGTTCCAGAATGGTTCCGGGACATTCTCGATAGAGTTCGGAGGGCGACGAAATGGTTTTCGGAGCCAGAATAAATTAGATAATATGTATTTAATATTAATTAATGTAATTAATGATTAAATATATTTTATTTTAATTATTTTCGGATTTTTTAAAGGCAGCCCACTTAAATGGGTCTTGACCAAGGGAAAATGCCCTAAGGGGGGAACTTTCCCCATTGGTGCGAATTGGGAGGGCGCTGCCCTGGGTGGGCCGAATGGGCCCACCTAGGGCCGGCGCACCCCTTGGTGCGGCTGGCCATGTGGGAATAGTCCCACATGGCTAAGCCACCAAGGGTGACACCCCTCCTCCTCCTTTATATAGGGGTGCCCATTGCCTTTGGAAAATACTCCCTTCATCTCTCTCTCATCCGTTTAAGACGTGACTCCGCAATTGGAGCTACACACGGGTTGAGAGGTTCTCTCCACCATATGCACACCGCCGTGCTGCTGGATCCAAGTCTTCTGCTTCCGCTGCTTTGCTGGATCGGAGCCCGAGGTCGTCGTCTACACCGTACGTGTGTAGAGCTACGAGGTGCTGCACTTGCGGCACTTGGAGGAGTTCGTCTAAACGACCTTGAGGTCGGCTACGTTGGCTTCATCGACAACGCTTGTGCGGGAGCGTAATCCCCGCTTTTCGGTTTACAAGGGTATGTACATCGATCTTCTCTGTTACTCTATATCTGCATAGTAATAGATTCTGGCTATTTAGGTTATCGTTGTTAAGAAAAAATTTGTTTTCTGCATACGATCCCCTTCAGTGGTATCAGAGCCGATCTATGCGTAGATATAGCTGTACGGTTTTAGAACTCATGTTTATGGGGCATCTTTCTTATAGTTGTTACCTCTAGCGTGCACTTGTTTTTGCCGGCGGCATTGTGTTGATGAAGCGGCCCGGACCGACTTTACGCGTACGCTTACGCGAGACTGGTTCCACAACTGACATATGGCTTGTTCCATATATGTGGCTGGCGGGTGTCTGTCTCTCTCGCAATAGTTGGCTTTGCATTTTAATGGAGGGCCCGCAAGGGATATAAAATAGACAATTATTTGATCGTTGTTGTGGTTGCAGGTTCGTAGGTAAGAAACGATTCTTTTACGAAAGTCCCTAAGCCACGTAAAATATGCAAAAGATAAAGTAGAAAGTGTCTAACTTTATTTTGCAGGGGAAATGTGATATGGTCGAGGTAAGTTTAGTAAATTGTTTATAAACTGTGGGCACAAAGGATACCAATGGCGCAAGGACCATATCACGTCGCATTACATTTGATGTTTTTGAGTGCATATATATGTATATGAGTATCTTATATTGTTTATATATTAGATATACGGCGGTAGTAATATAAGATGATCCCTTTAAAAAAAAATCCACATTAGTGTTCTCCCTTTAGCGTGCACCACCAAGAAAGTTTCCGTTATGAGGCAGGCCATGACGATCGGGTGTCAGACGTATCGGCGTTCGCATACAGTGGGTGTAAGCCACGTTGCACAAGCGTATACGCTAAAGGTTATTTTGGCGGGCCTAGCATGTACAGATATGGCCTCGGAACACATGACCGAAAGGTTAAGCATGAGTCGCATGAGAATGTGATTGATAGTGTTGTCTACCTTTGAAGATTATGCTATCGGCCGTGGCGATCAGGGGTAGTATATTGGATTAGGATCGTGTAATCACTAAAACGATGAGGGATGTTCGTTTTGAGTGGGAGTTCGTGTAGTTTATTTTATTAAAAACGAACCCATATTTATTATGAACTTAGTCTTATGTTTTTGCAAATTCCATTGTAGATGTCTCGCCCCACCTTTAACCTAGGCCTGTTCTTGAGAAAGAAAACTTAAGACCAATGGGTCGAACTTCATGTCCTGGTTCCGCAACCTGAGGATCCTCCTCACCCCCACAAGGTGGCCTACGTCCTGAAGGCCGCCATAGGTGATCCGCCTGCAGACACCGCCTCTGAGGACGAGAAGAAAGTCTATCTGTCCAAGGCGGATGATTCCTCCTTTGTCAGAGTGGCATGCTCTATGCCATGGAAGCCGACCTGCAGAAGCGCTTTGAGAAGATGAGTGCTTTTGAGATAATTTCTGATCTCAAAGCTGTCTTTGCGCCACAGGCCAAGGCTGAGAGGTATGAAGCTTCTGAGCTCTTCTTCTCAGCCAAGATGGAAGAACACAGCAGTGTGAGCGAGCACGTGGTCAAAATGTCTGGCTACGTTCAGCGCCTGAACGCTCTGGAATGCAAGATTCCTGATGAGCTGGCGATTGATAGGGTGCTGCAATCGTTGCCCCCTAGCTTTAAAGGCTTCGTCATGAACTACAACATGCAGGGCATGGCTAAGAGCCTGTCTGAAGTGTTCGTGATGCTCAAGACTACTGAGGTGGAGATCAAGAAGGAGCACACGCTGTTGATGATCAACAAGACCGTCGATTTTAAGAAATATGGCGGTAAGGGAAAGAAGAACTGGAAGCCGAGGAAGAATGGTAAGCCTGTTGCCAACTCCAAGGCTAACAAACCTGGTCCCAAACCTGGCGTGGAATGCTTCTACTGCAAGGGAGACGGTCACTGAAAGCGCAACTGCCCCAAGTACCTGGAAGACAAGAAGGCCGGGCAAGATTGCCGGAAAAGAGAAAGGTATATTTGATATACATGTTATTGATGTTTACCTTACTAGCGCCCGGAGTAATACCTGGGTATTTGATACCGGTTCTGTTGCTCACATTTGTAACTCTCAGGAGGAGTTGCGGAATAAACGCGCCTGGCGAAGGACGAGGTGACGATGCGCGTCGGCAACGGATCAAGAGTTGACGTGGTGGCTGTCGGCACACTCCCTCTACATCTACCATCGGGATTAGTTTTGGTTTTAAATAAATGTTATTTTGTACCGGCTTTGAGTGTGAACATTATTAGTGGGTCTTGCTTGTTGCAAGATGGTTATTCATTTAAATCAGTATCAAATGGTTGTACTATTTCGATGAATGATATCTTTTATGGTCATGCCCTGAGAGTAATGGTTTATTCTTGTTGAATCTCGATAGTAGCACTCACATTCATAACATAGATGCCAAGAGGATTAAACTTAGTGATGATACCGCATGTATATGTGGCATTGCCGTCTCGGTCATATTGGAATAAAGCGCATGAAGAAACTCCATTCTGATGGACTTTTGGAGTCACTAGATTTTGGATCTCTTGACACTTGCGAACCATGCCTTATGGGCAAATGACCAAGACACCGTTCACGGTTTTATGGAACGGGCGTCGGACTTATTGGGAGTCATACATAGATGTGTGCGGACCAATGAGCATTTCGACACACAATGGTTATCGTTACTTCGTAACCTTCACTGATGATTTGAGTAGATACGGGTATATCTACTTAATGAAACACAAGTCTGAAACATTTGAAAAGTTCAAAGAATTTCAGAGTGAGGTTGAAAATCAACTCAACAAGAAAATCAAGCACCTTCGATCCGATCGAGGTGGCGAGTATTTGAGTTTTGAGTTTGGCACACATCTGAAGGACTGTGGCATCATACCACAGCTTACGCCTGCTGGGACACCGCAACGCAACGGTGTGTCCGAGCGACGTAATCGCACTCTATTAGATAGCATACGGTCTATGATGTCTCTTACCGACTTGCCCTTAACGTTTTGGGGATATGCGTTAGAAACAGCCGCATTCATTTTAAATAGGGCACCGTCCAAATCCGTAGAAACGACACCGTATGAGATATGGCATGGCAAGAAACCCAAGTTGTCGTTCCTGAAAGGTTTGGGGTTGTGAGGCGTACGTTAAGAAACTGCAGCCTGACAAACTCGAGCCGAAATCGGAGAAGTGCATCTTGTAGGGTATCCGCAGGAAACCACAGGATACACCTTCTACAACCAAGCCGAGGGCAAAACGTTTGTCACGAAGAACGACACCTTTCTCGAAAGAGTTTCTCGCCAAAGGAGTAAGTGGGAGGAAATAGACCTCGACGAGATAGTTGACCCTGAACTCGAAATTCCGAGTGGCGCAACAAAATGTTCCGGAAACGTCCTCCACAGATGGAGTGGGAGCAAATGTCGAGGATGCTATTCTACCTCGTAGGTCTGGAAGAACCCGTACCCCTCCTGAGTGGTACGGTAATCTTGTATGCACCATCATGTTGATTGAACAAGACGAACCTACGAACTACAAAGAGGCAATGGAAGGACCCGAGTCCGAGAAATGGCTTGAAGCCATGAAATCCGAAATAGGATCCATGTATGACAACAAAGTATGGACTTTGATGGAGATTCCCGAAGGGCGCAAGGCCGTCGAGAATAAATGGATCTTTAAGAAAAGCTGACGCTGACGGTAACGTGACCGTCTATAAGCTCGACTTGTCGCAAAAGGTTTCCGACAAATTCATGGAATTGACTACGATGAAACGTTTTCACCTGTAGCGATGCTAAAGTCTATTCGGGTTTTGCTAGCATTGCTGCATATTTGATTATGAGATATGGCAGATGGATGTCAAAACAGCGTTCCTAAATGGCAACATTGAGAAGAGTTGTATATGGTACAACCTGAAGGTTTTGTCGATCCAGAGAATGCTGGCAAGGTATGCAAGCTTCAGCGTTCCATTTATGGACTGAAGCAAGCATCTCGGAGCTGGAATCTTCGATTTGATGAGGTGATCAAAGGTTTTGGATTTGTCCAAAATGTCGAAGAGACCTGCATTTATAAGAAAATGAGTGGGAGCTCAGTTGCATTCCTAGTTCTATATGTGGATGATATATTACTGATTGGGGATAATGTGGAACTTCTGAATAGCGTGAAGAAGTATTTAAACAGTAAATTTTCGATGAAGGACTTAGGAGAAGCTGCTTACGTATTAGGCATTAAAATCTATCGTGATAGATCAAGGCGTCTATTAGCGTTAAGTCAGAGTACTTACCTTGATAAGATTTTGAAAAGGTTCAAAATGGATCAGGCGAAGAAAGGGTTTCTGCCTGTTATCAAGGGTAAAACATTGAGCATGGCTCAGTGTCCAATGACGGCTCATGATAAAGCCGTGATGGCTAGCAACCCTATGCTTCAGCCAAAGGATCGTCATGTACGCCATGCTGAGTCCTCGACCCAATGTAGCACTGGCTCTTAGCTTGACGAGCCGATTCCAAAGTAATCCTGGCAAGGATCATTGGACAGCTGTTAAGAACATTCTGAAGTATCTTAAGCGAACCAAGGAAAGTTTCTCGTCTGTGGAGGCTGTGAAGAGGAACTTGGCGTAACAGGTTACGTTGATGCAAGTTTCTGCACAGATCCAGATGATTCGAAATGTCAGACAGGATATGTGTTTTGGTGAACGGAGGCGCTGTGAGCTGGAGAAGTGAGAAGCAACCCATAGTAGCCCAATCTACAATGAAATCGGAGTACATTGCTGCTTCGGAAGCTGCGAATGAAGCTGTCTGGCTGGGGAAGTTCGTCATCGAGCTCGGAGTGTTCCCAAGCGCGCAAGACCTGTGAACCTCTACTGCGACAACACAGGCGCCATTGCGAACGCGAAGGAACCAAGGTCTCACTCAACCGCCAAACATATTCTTTGACGCTTCCATGTGATACGACAATATATCAAGGAAGGCGATGTGAAGATTTGCAAAGTACATACAAATCTGAATGTGGCAGATCCGTTGACGAAGCCTCTTCCACGAGACAAGCATGATCAGCACCAAGTTGCTATAGGTGTTAAGCTTTTACCTGATGTAAACTAGATTAAGTTGTACTCTAGTGCAAGTGGGAGACTGAAGTAGATATGCCCTAGAGGCAATTAATAAAGATATTTTATTTGTCATATCTCGATTATTCATAATATATTTTATACCATGCTATAACTATATTGAACGGAAACATTAATACACGTGTGGTATGTAAACAACCATGTCCCTAGTAGCCTCTTTACTAGTCCATTGAGATCAACAGGTGATCAAGGTTTCCTGATCATGGACATGGATGTCAATTGATAATGGAGTCATGTCATTAGGTGAATGATGTGACTGACGCACACCAATATATAGGAGAACGTAGTACTCAAACCTTCGACCGTGATATCGTATTTAATCACTATCTCTGGAAGATGCCTTGATTGCATCAAACGTCGCATCTTAAATAGGGTGACAATAAAGGTGTCGCATATCAGGTATCCGAAGGAATAGGCTGAGACGTATGATCAAGAGCGGGATTTGCCAATCCACATAGCAGGATAGATACTCTGGTCCCACTCGTTGAGATTGCATCAATGAGCTTGCAAGCATGTGACTAGGTCACGATGATGTAATATCACAGACGAGTAAAGATAGTATTGTCGGTAACGAGATCGAGCTAGGTATCGTGATACCAGAGATCGAGTCTCGGACAAACTAAGTATCGCAACGCAAAAGGTATGAGACTAGACGTTTAAGGTTCAGACCACAAAGATATTCGTGGACGCATAGGGGCTATCATGGATTTCCATATCCCGTTGTTAGTCATCGATCGGATAATGTCTCGATCATGTCTGGAGTGATCCGAACCGTAGGGTGGCACACTTAAGGGTTGACGACGGTTTAAATTAGATTGGATATCGAAGAGAAAATAGAGAAGGGTTCGGAATGGTTCTGGGACAAATCCGATGGAGTTCGGAGGGCGACGAAATAGTTTCCGGAGCCGAAATAAATTAGATAATATGTATTTAATATTAATTAATGTAATTAATGATTAAATATATTTTATTTTAACTATTTCTGATTTTTTAAAGGCAGCCCACCTAAATGGGCCTTGACCAAAGGGAAAAGGCCCATAGGGGGGAACTTTCCCCGTTGGTGCGAATTGGGAGGGGGCTGCCCTAGGTGGGCCGAATGGGGCCCACCTAGGGCCGGCGCACCCTTGGTGCGGCTGGTCATGTGGGAATAGCCCACATGGCTAAGCCACCAAGGGTGACACCCCTCCCTCCTCCTTTATATAGGGGTGTCCATTGCCTTTGGAAAATGCATCCTTCCTCTCTCTCTCTCATCCGTTTAAGACGTGACTCCGCAATTGGAGCTACGCACGGGTTGAGAGGTTCTCTCCACCATACGCACACAGCCGTACTGCTGGATCCAAATCTTCTGCTTCCGCTACTTTGCTGGATCGGAGCCCGGAGGTCGTCGTCTACACCGTCAGCTACGAGGTGCTGCACTTGCGGCACTTGGAGGAGTTCGTCTACACGACCTTGAGGTCGGCTATGTCGGCTTCATCGACAACGCTTGTGCGGAGCGTAATCCCCGCTTTTCGGTCTACAAGCGTATGTACATCGATCTTCTCCGTTACTCTATATCTGCATAGTAATAGATTCTGCCTATTTAGGTTATCGTTGTTAAGATTTTTTGTTTTTGTTTTCTGCATACGATCCCCTTCACAAATTACCAGAGTGTGTCGGCTGGCAGACTCTTGTGCGTGGAGAAGATGAACATGGCATATGGGCATGTGAGTGTGATCCACCATCCGTAGGAGAGGCATACACCTTATATAGGGGCATTCCAAATGACGTTCATCACTTTTCTTCCTAGCCTTATGCGACTGTTGTTGAAGGCAAAAAAAAATCTTTACTAATATGTTTATATGGCATGTGTGATACTTTTGCTTAATATACTCCCTTTGTTCCTAAATATAAGATGTTTTTAACTATTTTACATGTTGACTAGATGCGGGGTGATATAAGTGAACATACGTACCAAGACGTGTCTAGATACATGTCAATTTGATAAAAGGCTAAAACATCTTATATTTACAAACGAAGAGAGTACTTGATCGCATTGGATAGTATGCACTTTCTTTCACGGTTTCACCAATCATAAAGCTTATGCACGTTTCTAGTCTGAGCTAAATCTGCAAAAAGGAGAATTTTGCTTATGTAAAATGAAATAGTGAAATAGATATATCATATAACCCGCCAGTTTATTAATGACTACTCATGCTTCAGAATTTGAGTGATCGGTTCGCCGTTTAAAGATCCGGCAGATTCACGTGATGTTTTAGATTATTAAGATATTAAAAAAATACCCTATTTGTGAGTTATCTTATTCATGGCTTTATATACGAAGAAATAATATTATTTATAATATCAAATGCATATAATATGTTAATATATTTTATGGTGATTCTAACAATACCAAAGTTATATAGTATGTGTTGATATCTTTTCCCATATATTTGGCCAAAATTCATAAAGTTTGATTTTGACTAAAATCGGAAGGCAATGTAATTATGAACAGAGAGAGTAGTCATCCTATGCGGCTATGCTTTTTTTTGGGGAAATCCCTTGTGACAATGTGTATTACTTCCTCTGTAACTAAATATAAAACATTTTGTGGAGCTACCAAAACATCTTATATTTATATATACAGAGGGAGTAATAAGCAAACAAAGCTAGGTCATCCGCCAAAATGGCTCGAAGGACAACCGAGGGATCACCTTCCCAAACAAAGTGGCAAATTTAGCTAAGTCGACGACCTGATTGTATATTTTCAGATGCCGTTACGCAAGCAATTTCCTACTCCTAGTAAGTTGTTTATGGAGTGAACACATATCAAATCCAATAATCCATAGTTCCACGTGTGAAGATCTCTTAAATAATGTTGCAAGCAAATGCGTGGCAAGTAGCAACCTCGCCATGCAATGCACGCGTACCGACAGGCTGTCTCGGTACATCGGCATCGTTCAGCCAGGCCAATGAACGCGCCCCGGTATGCCGTCCAGTTGCATCAACGGCCGGTCAACCGCGGAGAACAATCATTGCTTCAAGTAGGGCCGTTCGATCGTCATCACCCCAGGATCCGGCCGTCCATACAGCGGAGAAGCGTACAGCCACTCCCCGCTCCGCCCCCACATCCTCCTCGCTCGCATCCCCACCGGCTACCGGCCACCGGCCCCTCTCCCGCCGGCCGCCGCCCCTTCCCGGCTCAGCTTCGCTGCGCAGCACTCCGATCACGCCACCCACGCGTGCCGCCCGCCTGCCATTTTCCGACTGCGGGCCGCGTGCCGTTGTCTCGCGCCTCCGCAGCCGTGGCCCGATTTGCTCCGCGCGGCGGTGAGCAATCTAGTTCAGAATCACTACCATTGTTTCGTTACGTCTATGATGATTCTTCTGACAAGTCGAACTGATCGATTTTCAAGGAATCCTCGAACCGAATGGAGCGGTCGTCGTTCGCGTCGGCGAGCTCCGGCGAGCTCGCCGCCGCCGCCGTCTCCGGACTCGGAAGGCCGGTGCGAGTGATACCGCTGCGCCACCCTCTGGACGCGGCTCCGCGGGGGCCGGCCTCCTCCTCTTCCTCCCCGTCCTTGTTGTCGGCGGCGATGGAGAGGGCGAGGGGGATGGGGCCGTGGGAGTGGGCGGAGGCGGCGCTCCCGTGCTTGGCGTGGATGCGGAGTTACAGGTGGAAGGACGACCTCCAGGCCGACCTCGCCGCTGGGATCACTGTCGGCGTCATGCTTGTGCCTCAGGTGCCCCTTTACTCTCATCATTTCTACTAGATCTTGTATTGCTTTGGCAGGATCAACTGTTATTCTAAAATGCTACAGTGACCAAGTTTTTTTGCGAAAGCTACAGTGACAAGTTCGTCGAGACTTTTACTCAGAATAAGTATCTCTGGGAGTTAGCTGAATCATTTGGCTCCTGAACGACCTTATTGACCCAGTGGCAGAGGCTGCGAGTGCGCGCCTAGCCGGCCGGGTTTGAGTCCCAGCTGCGCCTAAAAGGCTGCGCCGAGGCTTACTCGAATAAACCGGGCATCTCACCTACCTAACAACGTAAAGTCAAGGGAGGGATCATTCCCCCGTTGACCACGTTTTTTTATTATGACGGCTATTATATTGTATTTAAGTATCTAAATTTATGAATATATCTTAATGGGCTAGTATTCTGAAATGCTACAGTGACCAAGTTCTTCGAGACTTTTACTCAAAAATAAATATCCATGGGAATTAGCTGAATCTTTGGCTCCTGATCCAGCTTATTGACTTATTGGTTGCCCAAGTCAACCTTATGGTTTCTATTCTATTGTAGTTAATTAATCAGGAAGAATTCTGATATCTAAATTTATGAATACAGCTTAATTGACTAGTTAAGTGCACAGTTGAATGTTGTAAGACCTTATGCTTTCTATGAAAAAGCACTGCCTTGTGCCTGTTCGTCTAAAAAAGTGGTTAAGTGCACAAGGGACTAAGGGAGTGTTACTATAAGCAACTTGTGGGTCCCATATATGGTTTGTCTGCAAACTTTGCTGGTATTCATGGAGCCGTGATTTTGTGCATATGAGATTGAAACATATTTTCCACGCAAAGTTTTGAACTAGTATTATTCCATATCTGGTGATCTCTGTAATTCATTCAAGTTAGGTGGGAAGTTTGATTACTCACAGAGCTTACTTAAATTGGTAGTCACCTATACCCATGGTCTGAGCACATGACAAAATAACAATCTGAGTATCTAGGTTGGTATGGCTAGCCCACTGTTAGCATTGGTTTGGATAGTTGCCTACATACACTATTAGCACATTGCGGAATTACCTTGTGCAATTAGGTTGATTTGCACATTGGCAAATGCACTATTTTCATGTCCTATTTTCCGTGTGATGGGCTTCTGGTTATTGATAGTTGCAAGCGACACATCGTTCACGTAAGTTTTAACTTGTTAAATCAGAATGAATGAGATCGCCACTGCTATGTAGGGGAGAAATCTTAGGAATTTATTGGTGTTAATCGGGTTCCTCGGCAACCATGGATTACCAAGTGTACCAGGGAAATGCTGCCATAATTTAAGTACAAATTTCTTTTGAATTTCGTATGTTTCTGTATATATATATATATTTTTTTTTTTAATATCCAGTCATATTTGCCGAGATTTCTGGATTAACTGAACTTATTGGTTCTTCTGCTAAGTTCTATTGAACAGTTTTGCGCAATATCTCAACTTGGTTACATAGCTTGTTTCTTGTCCTAGTTTTCTTAAAAGCTAGTAACAATATTTGTTTTTGCCCTCCATTTGCTCGACTTTTTTTCCAAAAATTATAACATGATCATTTTTTTGCATTGTTGTAGGCAATGTCATATGCAAAGCTGGCTGGACTTCACCCAATTTATGGGCTCTGTAAGTGTTTACGTCTTTACCTCGGCTCTCTTCTTTACTTTTTTCCTTTATCTGCTCAAATGAGCGTACTAGTTGATGAAAATCATGTCTTTTCATTTCCATGGTGCTGAACAGACACAGGCTTTGTCCCACTGATTGTCTACGCAATTTTTGGGTCCTCACGACAATTAGCAGTAGGTCCAGTGGCACTTGTTTCCCTCCTAGTGTCCAATGTTCTTGGGGGTATAGTTAATTCATCTAGTGAGCTGTACACAGAATTAGCCATATTGCTGGCGTTCATGGTTGGAATATTGGAATGCTTGATGGGATTGCTAAGGTAATTCTGTGTACTGAGGAAAGTTGGTGTTCCTGTTTATCCATTTTGGAGAAATTGAAATTTTAAAGCATTGAACTTGCTCTTGGAGAGAAGAAAACATGTATGCAGTTTCATCGTTATCTATGCTCTACTGTACTACTCCCTCCGTTGAAGTTCTAGGTTTGCCCCAAGTCAAACTACTTTGAGTTTGACCAAGTTTGTGGAAAAATATATCAACACGTAGAACACTAATTTAGTTTTATTAGGTTCATCATACAATGTATCTACAAACTATATAGATTTGACATTGTAGATATTGATACATTTTCCTTCAAATTCGGTCAAACTTGGAGAAGTTTGAGATAGGACAGTTCTAGAACATAGTGTATTTTTCAGTGGAGGGAGTAACAATACAACAATGTGTAGCTTAAACAGTTAACCTGCTCATTTTCCGATACGGTAAGGCGTCTTAAGACGTTTTACCCCTGCCCCGAATCCCGATGCCTAATTGGTGCCTAAGGTGGGCGCCTAGTTGCCTTACAGACGCCTTAAAAACCATGTTGTACCTTTATATTTTGCATTGTACATGCACTATATCCATGAACTAGTTTTGAATCTTTAATAAATAGTGCATGGGGGCATCAGATTCTTACTCGTTTGTTACAAGAGTATCCTACTAGAGAACCTAAGTATGTCTTCTTTCAGTTTTGTACAGAGGCACAAGTCCGTGAAAAAAGTGGTCACACACCCTGTTTTTGGTAGTACAAGAAACCTAAATTACTCTCTCTGTCCTGTGGGCACTGAAGTCCTTTTATAAGTAGGTTGACCATAATGCTCCTTTTCTCAAGTAGATCGACTTTAGGTGAATGTTTGCCTATCTCCTCAGACTGAACTATCTTCTCGATTTGAGGGAGATATTATCTGCATAAGCCAAATTTTCATATAGGTTGTGTAACCTGTTCATGTATTTTTCCTTTTTACAGGCTTGGTTGGCTTATTCGTTTCATCAGCCATTCAGTAATATCTGGATTTACTACAGCTTCAGCAATTGTAATTGGTTTGTCTCAAATCAAATATTTCTTGGGTTACAGTGTTACAAGAAGCAGCAAAATTATACCACTTATTGAGAGTATAATTGCAGGAATAGATCAGGTGTGTTTTTTTCCGCCCCTGTGGCTTTTATTTATTACCTTCTTGTCAGCATGTTTCTTTTTCCCATCTTCTTTTAGATCCACACTGCTTAGACAATCCAATGGCTAGATAATACTTTGATAGCAATTATTGCCACCATCATTGCAAGCTTAGCATACGTGTGTGAGCAGTGAGCACCACTTGGTTGGATACTATCGATGTTGAAGTTACCCAGACAAGCATACAATTTTATTTCCTTGTGATTTGTACCATTTTACATGACAAATTATATATTACTTTATTCTGTAAAGTGTGTAAATCTGTATTTCTCCCCTGACTGACCACATCAAAGACTTGGATCTGCTTCTGTGTGGGTGTCTGCTGCTATGTTGACAGTAAACAGGGTCACTGGGACTAAACCATGTATAGCTAGAGTTTAGAACTCCCTACAAGCACACGTTCATTCAGTGACTTTACTCACCTCTCATTTTCTTGTCTTTCAGTATTCTTGCTTGACGTATCTAACTTTGAAACCTCTGATTACCAACTTAACAACTGAAACAAGTATATTTTTAACAATAAAAATGCAAATGCAATCTCTTGACTGCAGTGAAACAGTTCTCAAGTTTTAAGCTCTGCCATTTATACATAATACAGCATTTATCTGGTATTTTGCATTTTACATGGTCATTAACCTAATATAGCAGCACCGTTTTGCAGTTCTCATGGCCTCCATTTGTTATGGGATCAGTGTTTCTTGCTATTCTTCTAACAATGAAAAAACTAGTAAGTTGGCAATTGTTTTATTTATCACATTTACTTTCAGTTAACTGTTTGATTCGAGATAGATCACTTTGGTATATCATTTTTGAAAGGATCGAGTAGGTTGACTAGAGGGGGAGGGGGTGAATAGGCAACTACCAATTTTAATTTTCTTTTCAACAAGTTAAGGAATTGCTCAAATATAAGTTCTCTAGATATGCAACTAGATGAACAATCCTATATGATGAGCAATAAACAAGCTAGCAAGATATTCTACACAAGATAAGCTAGCAATACGAGTAAAGGAAGGTTAAGAGATAACCACACGGTGACGCGGAGATGTTCTACCGAAGTTCACTTCCCAATGGAAGCTACGTCTCCGTTGGAGCGGTGCGGAGTCACAAAGTGAACTCCGAATAGCCTTGATATGGCACACCGTATCTCCCTCGTGTTATCCTCCGATGAGGAGATCCACGAGCCACTATATGATGCCCTCGAGGTCGGCAACAAACCTTTACAAGGATGAGGCACACTCCACAACCGAATTGGAGGCTCTCACCAAATTCCCGCGGCTCCCAAAGCCACAAGAATCACAAGGCCGGGTCGCGTCTCCACAACTTAATTGGAGGCTCCCGGCTAATCCTTGTGGCTACCAAAGCCACAAGAATCACAAGTATCTTCTAGGTATCCAATGTATCAAGTTACACAAGATCTACAAGTGACTAGGTCGATGTAGACAAATCGGCTCGGTGGAGATGCGGATCTAGGGCTCCTCCTTCACTCCTCAAAGTATCAACGTGTTTGAGTGGTTGGAGTGGGAGCTCTAGTAGATTGAAGCTTGCAACAATGGTGGAGAGAGAGTGAGGAATCAAGCTTAGTCCAACCGGAGGTAGGTGGAGGGGTATAAATACCCCTCCCAGAAATCTGGCCGTTGAGCTGTAAACAGCCCGCAGCGGTAGTACCGGGCCTCGCCCGGTAGTACCGGCTGACAGGGAACTGGCCTGGCGCCAGACTGGTCAACGCTCACTCCACGCGCGCATCGGTAGTACCGGACCGCCTGGTCCGGTAGTGCTCCCCACCCGGTAGTACCGCGCTACTACCGGGGCTACTACCGGATTAAATCGAGCGAGTCCAGAGAGCTTTTGGAGATCCGGTACTGGGCCCGGTACTGGGCCCGGTAGTTCCGCATGGCAGAACACCCGGTAGTACCGGGGTGAACCCGGTAGTACCGGCTGAGCTATGAAGACTGCTTTTCTTCCTTTTCTTGAGACAAAACCTGTGCAATATTAATTGATACAATCCTGCACACTTTTAGCACACACATTAGACATCTAAGTGTGTTGTCAACAAACATCAAAACACTGTGGGGAAGGATATGTCCTTTCAATCTCCCCCTTTTTGGTGTTTGATGACAACATACTTAGGAGAAACAAATGATTTGCAAAAGATAGACGGGGCTCTCCAAATTGTGTGTTTATTAGGAATTTGCTTTTGAATGCAAAAACACACCATATAAAATGGGCGGAGCTCCCCCTATATTTTACGAACCAAGCAAGTTCATATGGATAACAATTAATAACAATTAAAACAACTTGCACAATATAAGCAACAATAAGCAAGTAACATACTAGATAGGTCTTATTACAATACCATAAGTTCAAGGCATGTCTTACATCATGCATAGGAAGTTCAAAGCAAATATCCAAATAAAGATAAAAGATGAAACACAAGCATAAAGATCAAACGAAGTGCAAGCTTGTGTTTCCACCCATGCAAATCCCACGGCTCATCCTAAATAGAACACATTCTCCCCCTTTGTCATCGAAATGCCAAAAAGGGAGAAGCGCGATGCTAATACGTCCCTAGGAGCATCAAGCTCCACCCGCGCCGTGGTGGGTCGAAGAGGAGGCCTGAAAGCGATCACCATGTGGAGGAGCATCTTCATCACTCCAGAAACCATGCTTGGACACCCATTCCTCCTTTGGAGTGATATCATCTTCAGAACCATCGGAGACGTCAATCTGCATATGCCTCATCATTGCTTTGTGTCGCTGAGCTGCCTTCTTGTGATACACATGAGCTTCATACAGACGGTCTTCCAAATCCAGTTTGAGGCAAAAGGCCCTCTTGGCCTTAATCTGCAGCTTCTTGAACCATGAAGGTTCCTCAAGAGGAGGTGCACTCCCACTAGCTCTCTCAGCTTCAGCAGCAGCCTCGGGATCAATGGGCTGGTTTTGGGAGGAGCATGAGGCTTGATACGCAGTTCCTTCACTAGATGAGCCACAACGGGCTGCCATCCTTCATGATATCTTCTCCATTCTTCTTGAGAGCCCACTTGCGGCGAATGAGCTTCATAATGTATGGGCCATAGATGGGGGCCCTTCTATCAATGATTGTGGACCACAAGTCATTCCACATCCAATCCATCACATCAAGCTTCTTGCCTTTGCCTTGATTTTCATATGAGAGCTTGAGAAGGTCAAACATGAAGCCATGAACCTCATCCCAATTTCCCACACGAGGAGCAATGGTTTCCCTATAGACACGGTGGAGAATCTCAAATGGACGCACAAGATGAGCAGTTTTACCGGTGGTGCCCTTTCCATAGTGATTGGTCCAAGAACATCCTTGGAGCTTGATCGATCATTGTCATGGCATCTCCATCCACTAGCAACACTTTCACCCTTGTCTTCATAGCCTAGAAGCTCTCCAAACTCCGCCAAGGTGGCAGAAAGCAAGGTGTCCTTAGTCATCCAATATAGGGTCCGGGCTTCATCATGGTCAAGGTAGACGGTGGCAAAGAACTGAATGATGTAGTACTCAATGTAGGGATGGTTCTCCTTCATGATGTCAATCAGCCCAAACTCTTCACACATAGCAAGTGTCTCATCAAAATAGCCCTTGTGCTTCGAGTTTCTCATGTAAGGAATATCAAGAGTGTGTTGGACAACCACGGAGTAATCCTTGTGGAGATAGATTTCCTTGTAGATGGCTTCTTGATCATTTGTGTAAAAGTGCGGATTCCGCACAAGGGTGACCTCTCCTCAGCATAGGGATTCTCTTCTCTGAGCTTCTGATAGTCTCATTCTTCCATAAGTGAAGTGCTTTGCGGGCTCTCGTGGGGGGAGCAGTGGTGGTACGAGCAGCAGCTGATGTTCTTCCCTTGCTTGAGTTCTGGCTGTGGTGCGAGCAGGCAATACTTCCTCTTCTTCTTCTTCTTCAATCTCATCCTCCACAAGACGTGGCTTCTTGGTACCACGGCGGCTACCTGTGAAACAGCATATAGGTAGGGCAGGGAATAGATGAGTGCACAAGTTCACGGATAAGGAATCAAAAACTAGCCAGTAGATGTAAAGAATGGTTGAATCGAGCAAATTTGAAAAACCCGGTAGTACCGGGTGAACCCGGTAGTACCGGCTGAGCCGATTCAAGACTGAAATGGCACAAACTCGAGAGATTCAACCATACATTACACATATATGCTAGCTAACAAGGCCTAGGTGATCATCCATCCAACTTTAACCGTTGCCAACGGAGCTACCAACATTTCCTCTCCATACATCTAGGTTTCAAGATCTAGAAACAAAGAATGCAAAGAACGGGGAAATACCGGAGGCCATGGAGGAGATCGACGAGGGGATCGCTCCCACGGAGCAGATCTGGCCGGAGATGGCGGATTCCGGCGGCCAAGGGCGGCGGCCGGAGGTGAGGAGCAGAGGAGGCGACGGTGTGGCTTCGTGCGGGTGGGGAAAATGGGGAATAACCCCCACCCTGCCCGCACGGTGAAATTAGATACCCGTGATTCCCGGTAGTACCGGGGCGGACATCCGGTACTACCGGGGCCTGAATCTTTGCGAGCAGCAGAACTGCTTAGATTCAGAGCCCGGTACTACCGGATCCCACCGGCGGTACTACCGGGGCCTCCTAAGAAACCCCAGATTTCTCTTTTTGTGTAAGGAATTTGAACTTGTGCAAGATGGAAGTTGTTTTGAGATAGATGAAAGGCATAGGATTAGATCAACACACTGGAGATGGTACTTCATACTCAATTTGCAAGAATCAAATACACACAAAAACACCAAATTGAGCATGTTTTCCATAGGAGCACTAGAAAACCAATAAAATCCAAATGAAACCAACTCTTCACAAGGAAGAGGGTGGTGGCCGAGGCCACCATGTATGAGTATGTGGTGTGATACCGCGAAGATATATCTTGAGTCCACGGCCACTACTCGTCATTTAAGCTCACAATTCATAGAACGAATATAGAGATGCAAATGAATTCTTACTATCGGCATAATGGGGGGAGGGATGGTCCAATGGATTAGGACCGCACTCCCCCTATGTCCATGCCTACATCTAAACCAAATAAGTATCGTCTAATATGGGTAGGTATGCAAGAAATCCACTAAATCCAATTGGATATGTCCACCACATTTAGTTCTCCTCTCAACTCCTTGAATCTTGCTTCACCAAGAGGCTTCGTGAACATATCGGCGAGTTGATGCTTGGTGTTGACATACTTGATTGCAATATCACCCTTCTCAACATGGTCTCGAATAAAATGATACCGAATCTCAATGTGCTTGGTCTTGCCATGAAGAACCGGGTTGTGTGCAATTTTAATAGCACTTTCATTGTCACATAAAAGAGGCACTTTGTCACAAATGACACCATAATCCTTTAAAGTTTGCCTCATCCATAATAATTGTGCACAACAACTACCGGCGGCGATGTATTCGGCTTCGGTGGATGACGAGGCCACACAATTTTGCTTCTTGGAAGACCAACTCACAAGGGACCTACCAAGGAATTGGCATGTACCCGAAGTTGATTTTCTATCCATTTTGCAACCCGCCCAATCCGCATCCGAATAACCAACAAGATCAAAGCTTGTACCATGGGGATACCAAAGACCATAGTTGGGAGTATCCAACAAATATCTTAGAATCCTTTTGACCGCGGTTTCATGACTTTCCCTAGGACTTGATTGGAATCTTGCACACATACCCACACTAAACATAATATCCGGTCTAGATGCACAAAGGTAAAGCAAAGATCCAATCATAGAACGATAAAGCTTTTGATCAACTTCCTTACCATCCGGATCTAAGTGAAGATCCGCCTTGGAGTCCATGGGAAACTTATATGGCTTGGCATTGTTCATATCAAATTTCTTGAGCATGTCCTTAATATACTTGGCTTGACATAAGAATGTTCCTTCTCGAAATTGGTGGATTTCAAAGCCAAGAAAATAATTCAATTTTCCCATCATGGACATCTCAAATTCCTTGGTCATTAGCTTGCCAAATTGATCACTAAATTCACGGTTAGTGGAACCAAAGATAATATCATCAACATATATTTGGCATACGAAAAAATCTCCATTTACCCTTTTTGTAAAAAGAGTGGGATCTATTACCCCAATTTCAAAGCCACGGTCTACTAAGAACTCCTTGAGATGATCATACCAAGCACGTGGAGCTTGCTTGAGCCCATAAAGAGCCTTATGTAGTAAGTAGACGTGGTTAGGAAATTTAGGGTCTTCGAAACCCGGTGGTTGTTTAACATACACCAATTCATTTAGTGGACCATTTAAGAAAGCACTTTTAACATCCATTTGATATAAGACAATATTATGAGTAGATGCATAAGCAATTAGTAAGCGAATGGATTCAAGTCTAGCAACGGGGGCATAGGTTTCACCGTAGTCGACTCCTTCGATTTGGGTGTAGCCTTGTGCAACCAATCTTGCTTTGTTGCGAATGACTTGACCATGTGAGTCTTGCTTGTTCTTAAATATCCACTTGGTTCCAATGACATTATGGGAGGAGTCATTGGGTCTTTCCACTAATGACCATACTTTGTTGCGCTCGAAGTTGTTCAACTCTTCATGCATAGCCGCAACCCAATCCATGTCTTCAAGAGCATCATATACCTTGAGAGGTTCTAAGCTAGACAAACAAGAGACATGACCACAAAAGTTAGATAATTGATTTCTCAAATAAGAGTGCGGTTCTTCCTTTCGGCAACACCATTTTGTTGGGGAGTATATGCAGCGGAATATTGGTGTTGAATGCCCTCCCCACTTAGGAAATCATCCATAGTGTAATTCTTGAACTCCGTACCATTGTCACTTCTAATTGCCAAAATCTTGGAGTCATATTGGCGTTGAACTAGGGTTGCAAAGTCAATGAATATCTTTTGAGTTTCACTCTTCTTCTTGATGTAGAAAGTCCAACAATATCTTGAGTAATCATCCACAATCACCAAACAATATTTCTTGCCACCAAGACTATCATATGTGGGAGGCCCAAAGAGATCCATATGAAGGAGCTCCAAAGGCCTCTTAGTGGAGATAATGGTCTTCTTGGGGTGATTCTTTTCATGCATCTTTCCGGCTATGCAAGCACTACAAGGACGATCTTTGGAAAAATTAACATCGGTTAGACCTACCACGTGTCCACCCTTTACAAGAGTTTGTAAATTTCTCATACCGACATGGCCAAGTCGGCGATGCCAAAGCCACCCCTTGTCGCCTTTAGCCATCAAACATGTAGCGATTTGAGTGGTCTTTTTTGAGAAATCAACCACGTACAAACCGTTTTCACGAAATCCAACAAAGGCGACATTGAGTGTTTGGGTGAAAAGAATGGTCACGTGGTATTTATTAAAAATAACGGTGTAACCGGCATTGCATAATTGACCAACGGAAAGTAAATTGTATGAAAGAGATTCGACAAGGAGGACCTTCTCAATGGATAACTCCGGAGTGATCACCACTTTACCAACTCCCACTACCTTGAGTCTTGCATTGTTGCCAACGGTGACATGAGAGAATGAGAGTAGTTGTTTCAATAAGTCCTTTACTAGTTCTTTGCTTCCGGTCATATGGGATGAGCATCCACTATCAATGAGCCATGAAGATCCACCGGAAGAGAAACCCTACAATAAATCAAGTCTTTGATTTAGGTACCCATTTTGGAATGGGTCCTCTTTTGTTAGTCACAAGGGTCTTTGGAACCCAAATAGCATAGTGATAATCATCTCCATATGAAGAGCCAACATATTTAGCAAAAACACAACCATTTGTAGATTTCAAAAGAACATATGAGGGGTTGTATTTTCCCGCAAAGTTATTGTGAGTGGCATTGCCCCTAGTGACATTACCACTCCCAATAGAGTTGTCATTTGCTTTGACTAACTCCCCTCCTTCACAAAAACAATATCTTTGGAAGGGGGAGTCGCCATCTTCTTCTTGTTGTTGACCTTCTTAGAGTTGGGTGTGAACCCAATTCCTTCTATGCCAACCACTCCCTTTTGATTGCTCAAAAGATCATTGAGGTTCTTTTCCCCTTGGATACAAGTGGCTAGGCCCTTCTCAAGTTGGGCCTTCAACCTAGTGTTTTCCTTAAAGAGATGCCTTGACACATAAAGGGTTAGTGGTACAAGAATTTGCATCTTTATCATTGTGAGAAGTGGTGAAGCTAGCATAGATAAATTGAGCTTGTAGTTTGGCATATGACTCCTTGAGTGTAGTGAGCTCACTTGAGGTCACCTTGTGGGTTTCCCTAAGTTGCTCAAAACCCTCAAAGAGTTTGTTATGACTCTCTACAAGTTCCTCATTTTTACTTTTTAGATCAATAGCAATTTGAATAGAGGTTTCACGAGTTTCGTTTGCCTTGGAAAGATCCATGGCATGTGTCTCCTCAAGTTGCTCACGGATCAATTGTTCCTCAACAAGTTGATCTTCTAGCTCACCAATCTTGTCGGCATGATCACAAGCATGCCCTTCGAGCTCACAAATCCTAACATCCTTCACATCAAGAAGGTGCTTGGCTTCTCCATATTGATACATGAGGGCCTCAACCATTTTCTTGGTTGGACCTTGGAGTTTGCTAATGAAGATAGAAATTTTATCCTCTTCTTCAATTTTCCCTACATCCTCAACACAATCCAATAGTGATGGGTTAGAGGAGATAGTAATTTTTGGTGGGGAATTCACCTTTGTTTCCTTGGCCATGAGGCACATGGCTTGGAGATCTTGTCGTCGTTTGGAGATGAGAAGAGGTTGGCCAATGATGGAGGAAGGGTGCCCATTGCAAGAGCCGCCATTCCCACTTCTTCACTTGGTTCTTTATCCTCCTCACCTCCGGACTCGTATTCCTCTTCATGGGATGCCACAAGAGCCTTTTGAGGTGATCTCTTCATGTAGGTAGGCTTGGGGTGGTACTTGTTCTTCTTTAGAATGAGTTGACCACCATTATCCTCTCTTCTTTCATAGGGGCAATCCTTCACAAGATGAGTGTCCTTTCCACAATTGAAGCACATTCTTTTTATTGGTGAAGGGTTGACGCTCTTGTTCTTCTTGTTCCAAAACCGAGTGGCGGCAAGTGCAAGAACTTCATTGAGCTCAACCTCCAAGTCTTCTTCAGCTTCATAGACGGGCTTTCTTCATATCTTGGATGGTCTACCACACGAGCCTTCAAAGCAAGAGTCTTCGGGCCACGGACTTGGTTGAAAGACTTGGATGTGGACTTCAATGTATCATACGTGACAAATTGAGCCAACATGTCATTGGGAGTCATTGTTGTGTAATCCGCTCTTGCATGGAGGTTCATCACCATAGTTTCACTATATGGCATAATTGCTTGAAGGAACTTGGCCTTGACCCATTCATCATCCATATCCTTCTTTCCATTTTCCCTACATGTCACCACAAGCTTGTAGAGTCTTCGGTAAAGCTCGGTCGGAGTCTCTTCGTCTAGCATGATGAAGTTGTCAACTTGATGTTGAAGGACGGCCGCATTGGAGCGTTGAATGCCCTCATTTCCTTCATACACGGTTTCAAGATGGAGCCAAGCCTCATTGCAAGTTTTGAGATTCCGCACATGATCTTCATCATTTGCGGTCATAGCACTCTCAAGAATGTACTTGGCATTTGCATCAAGTTGCTCATCAATCTCTTCTTGCTTGGTCAAGTTGTTGGGATCAACTGGGTTGAAACCATGTAGAACCACCTCCAAAGATGCACAGATGAGCTGCGAAAATAAGACTCCATAAATTTCTTCCAAGTGAAATAACGAGTATTATCAAGCTTAGGAGGGGGTCTACCAAGGTTGGTTATATGAGGTTGAGTGAGTGAAACTTGAGTGAGATAAGAACTAGGTGGAGCAAAGTTAAGAGAAGGCTTCTCATTAGGTTTATCATTTTTATCCTTGTCACTAGCACCCTTAATAGGGCTAGCGGATGATGATGAGCCATTTTGATTAGATACCCGAGTATACACCTCATCCACCATTTTGCCTTTCATGAACCCAAAAAGTTCAATCATGGACTTCATGGTGATTGGGGCATCACCCTCGGGAGGGATTATTCCCGCTTCGATTAGTTCTCTATCAAGTTGTTCTCTATCAAATTTTTCTTGTTCCTTAGCAAGTCTTAACTCCTCATCTTTAGCACGTTGTACCTCTTCCGCACTAGCCATCCTCCTCTTTAGGCGATTAAGCCCTTAATAAAGAGACCTTGCTCTGATACCAATTGAAAGGATCGAGTAGGTTGACTAGAGGGGGAGGGGGTGAATAGGCAACTACCAATTTTAATTTTCTTTTCAACAAGTTAAGGAACTGCTCAAATATAAGTTCTCTAGATATGCAACTAGATGAACAACCCTATATGATGAGCAATAAACAAGCTAGCAAGATATTCTACACAAGATAAGCTAGCAATACGAGTAAAGGAAGGTTAAGAGATAACCACACGGTGACGCGGAGATGTTCTACCGAAGTTCACTTCCCAATGGAAGCTACGTCTCCGTTGGAGCGGTGCGGAGTCACAAAGTGAACTCCGAATAGCCTTGATATGGCACACCGTATCTCCCTCGTGTTATCCTCCGATGAGGAGATCCACGAGCCACTATATGATGCCCTCGAGGTCGGCAACAAACCTTTACAAGGATGAGGCACACTCCACAACCGAATTGCTACCAAAGCCACAAGAATCACAAGTATCTTCTAGGTATCCAATGTATCAAGTTACACAAGATCTACAAGTGACTAGGTCGATGTAGACAAATCGGCTCGGTGGAGATGCGGATCTAGGGCTCCTCCTTCACTCCTCAAAGTATCAACGTGTTTGAGTGGTTGGAGTGGGAGCTCTAGTAGATTGAAGCTTGCAACAATGGTGGAGAGAGAGTGAGGAATCAAGCTTAGCCAACCGGAGGTAGTACCGGGACACTCCCGGTAGTACCGGCTGACAAGGAACTGGCGACCTGGCGCCAGACTGGTCAACGCTCACTCCACGCGCGCATCGGTAGTACCGGACCGCCTGGTCCGGTAGTGCTCCCCACCCGGTAGTACCGCGCATACTACCGGGGCTACTACCGGATTAAATCGAGCGAGTCCAGAGAGCTTTTGGAGATCCGGTACTGGGCCCGGTAGTTCCGCATGGCAGAACACCCGGTAGTACCGGGGTGAACCCGGTAGTACCGGCTGAAGCTATGAAGACTGCTTTTCTTTCTTTTCTTGAGACAAAACCTGTGCAATATTAATTGATACAATCCTGCACACTTTTAGCACACACATTAGACATCTAAGTGTGTTGTCAACAAACATCAAAACACTGTGGGAAAGGATATGTCCTTTCAATTTTTATGACACTTAAAATTCTTGCAGGGAAAAACAAATAAGAATTTACGTTTCCTGAGAGCCTCTGGTCCACTAACAGCTGTTGTTCTTGGAACATTATTTGTGAAAGTTTTCCATCCATCTGCTATATCAGTGGTGAGTAAGATGTTATGCAATATGCATCTGTGAAACCTGCTCTTTTCTTGTTCATTTGACATCTATTCTGTTTGATGATTCATATGCATTATCATCAAATGTTATGACTATAGATGGCTATCCAGACATTTTCTTTGATTATATGTTCTGTAAAAGTCAAAGAAATACTACATGCATGAGGTTTGGTGTTCAGATAATTTTCCAATTTTGTGCTAAAATGCTGCCTATGGAAAATCTTAATTTTCCATCTGCTATAGGTTCTCATTGAGTCACTGCCAATAGACTGCCACAATCAACCCTATGTTGATTTCCACTTTGGCTAAGCACACATTTGATGATATTTTTGTTTTACCAAGTTAAATTTACCTTGCGTCGTACATTATGATGGACAACTAAATCACAAGTTCTCTCCATTTCTTGAGTGCCTAGGTAGGTGAAATACCACAAGGCCTTCCCAAGTTCTCCATTCCCCGAGGATTTGATCATCTGATGTCCCTAATGCCAACTGCAGTACTTATCACTGGTGTTGCCATTTTGGTAAAACACATCTTGCTATCTTTCTGTTTGTTTTGTGTTTTGTACTTTCTTTAATGGGTATTAAACATTTGTGGTATATAATTTTAGGAATCTGTTGGGATCGCTAAAGCTTTAGCTGCTAAGAATGGCTATGAATTGGACTCCAACAAAGAGGTATGATGCCATAAACATCGAGTAATTAGTTTTTGTTGGTACAAGCTGCTCGCATGTGTCCTTCACACGTAATTGTATTTGATTTTTCATCATGTTATGTAATTAGATACAGTAAATATGTTCCATGCACAACATCTTATAGGACATGATAATCTTCACTCCTATAAGGAAACTAGTTGGTGATGACGGACCGTTCAACTTGGGGTCATACCAACTACCTATGTGTTCTCTAAGGCTGACGGAATGGCCCACCACCAGTCATCTTACTAAACTGTGCTTTGCAAAAATACCGAACTCTGACATGAAATTTTCTGATACACAGAGCACAATTCAGTCATGTAAATAATCTTGTCCTTGCTAGTGGTAGACTGAAGTTCTTTTAAATGTTTAGCTAAAGCTTATAAATTCTCAATCCTTAACTCTAGGATGCACCTTGCTAAGAATGGAAATAGCAAACTAATCTTTTATCTGCTGCGAACCTTACCTTGTGTGCGGCATCCTATGCTTCTTATCACACCCATAAAACTACACCCTTCTCGTGAGTGCTTTTAGTTTGTCGTCCGGCAAGGCAGGTCTGGGTGTGCAGTAGCCAGAGGTGTCCATCACAAGAAGCCTTAACCTGCGCGATTCAAGCATAGAAGAGGTTGCTTGGCCCTTCAGGAAAGAGCGGTGCCGTGCCACTAACTTGGATAAATGCACCACCACCCATGTACTATGAACTTCCTTAGCTTGATGATGCGGTAGTACTGGGTACCGCGAGCATGAATAGCCCACACGACCCATGCATGCCCCTTGCTGGTACAGGGCTTGCTGCAGATGTGGCCGTCTCCTTCCTGTAGGTAGCAGTCCTGCAGAGGCGGAGCAATGCACCATCATCGAGCATCATGGTGGCATAGTTATGCCCTTTTTAGTTCCCAGTTTTCAGAAATTGATGATTTGCATCGTGCCACATAGACCTCCTGGACGTCCTAGCTAGGAATGATGCAGCGCATCCTCATGCACGCAGACCTCCTGGACAAGGTAGATATGGTTGGTATCCTTGCTTGGCTAGGATTACTGCTGTTGTCAAGGAATCTGACAGCGGTGTCGCTGTTCGCCGCTGCAGGTTGGGTCACCGTAGCCACAAGATGCAGTGCTGTCTGTTGGTATAGTGTCACCATCCTTGCTGCTCGATGCAGTGCCTCCGCTGCACAAGGAGGTTATCCTTACCTCTAGGATATAACTTGCTAACAAAGGAAACAACTAATAATCTTTGTCCACTGCCTTGAATTGTTCCCGGCCTCCTTTGGGATGGGCCTGCCCATGCCCATAATATGTTATCCGAGTAACGAAGGGGTTAGCATGCATGAATCATGATATCTCGTAGGGGTTAATAATTAGCAAGACTAAATGACTTCTACAGGCTTAGTTATCAGAGGACTTTTGGGTAATGGCGTCATCTGTGACGAAATGAACATGATAAATTTAGCTTCCATTTCCTTTCCTTTTTCTTTTCTATTTTTAAGTCACTTTGCACCTTTAGATTTTTTAGCAATGATAATGTTCCATCAAATCATGTCGCCTTAAACCTAGGTGATCAAGATGCCTGTCCGCTGGTAGTACTAGGAAGTAATATTTAGTGACTAATGACCATTGTTTCCAGAGGCATGATTGTCCCAGTCAATTATTACGCTACATGCAATTTTTTTATCGCAGAAATATCCAGTCTTTATTGTTTCTATCTAATATTCTCATTGTTCAAAATCAACCCTTCTGATCAAGCTTTCCTTGTTACAGTTATTTGGTCTTGGCTTAGCAAACATATGCGGTTCATTCTTCTCTTCATACCCTGCTACAGGTAAAATATTAACCATATATAATCAGTAATATATGTGTCATTCATCTGTATTTGTTCTCTGTTTTTTAGCTGATGAAAATTGCAACATTTTAGTTACTCACGAGTCTCGAGGTTTTTAAAAGCTGATTATTGATGGATGTCCATGCAGGCTCCTTTTCTAGGTCTGCTGTGAATCATGAAAGTGGGGCAAAGACTGGATTATCAGGAATCATAATGGGCATAATAATTTGCGGTGCTCTCTTGTTTATGACACCATTATTTACTGATATACCTCAGGTACGATTAGCTAATTGTTTAGTTTCGGTAACTCTTGTTGAGTAATAATTGGGTTGCTCAATGAAGTTTTCCATCTGGAACCCTGGTGTTCACCTTTTGCTTTGTTTATTAATGCTACCAACATAGATTGAATATGATCAATAGTATAACTATTATCTTGAGGCCCATGCTAATCATAAGTAACTATTTCGAATTTCCTGCTGGAATCAAACTGGTCCTGTAATATTTTGGCAAAAATAAGCGTTATATTTTATCATTCAACAATTTAACTTAGAAGTTTAAGTTTCCTTAGAAAAATAGGGATCAAGTTTGAATTTTATGTTTGCGTATTTAATATGAAAAATTTATATGCACGAGTATATAAATGTTAACAAAAAACACGTTCATCTATTACATTTAAGTTAGTTTTACTACTAATAGTCAAATGAATTGTATAATCTTGTTTCTTAAAAGTTTGAACTTTATTGTGCTGTATGCAGAACTGATTATTTTTTTAGATTCAACTTTTAAAATAAATTCATGGACTGTTTTACTAAATGTAAACCGTAAGAAATTTGAATAATTATTTATTTGTAGCATGTATACTTGTGCTTGATAGGATCTTAAGTGTTCCATGTTTACTTACCATTTCATTTTTTCCTCAGTGTGCATTGGCTGCCATTGTGATTTCTGCTGTCACTGGCCTGGTAAGGGCATCTGAACTCATTTATCCTTGCTATGATTGAGAGTTTGTAACAAATACTCAGGTTAACCATGATGCCTGATGACAATGCTAGTACCTTCTCCGCAAATGATAAAGCTATATCTATTTCTTTCTGTTGTAGCTTGCAATTTTGCTCTGACATATATATCAGTTCTTTATTGAGCTGTCCATTCTTCTAACGGTTGTTGTATATATAATGGAAACTATTTGACACCTGATTTCTTGTGGTTATTGGAATGTATTTAGGTGGATTATGATGAGGCCATTTTCCTGTGGGGTATTGATAAGAAGGATTTCTTTCTGTGGGCAATGACTTTTATTACAACATTAGTTTTTGGCATTGAGATTGGTGTGCTTGTTGGGGTAAGTATATGAATTTATCTTTTTTCATTTTAGTTACGTATTATATCGATCATTAGCTGAAGTGTAGGCAAGACTGGCATGCAAATTTTCAGATTTAATATGGGGAAGATCATTCATCTGACAGTAATATTTCCCTTTATAGGTTGGATTCTCGCTGGCTTTTGTAATCCATGAATCAGCGAATCCGCATATAGGTGAGTAAATGTACTACTCTAGAGTCTAGGCATGACAGATCATTTTTTCAATCTGCTTAAAAGCACACCATCGTATCTCACAATGCTATTATATTAGACCTTTGACGCCATTGTTTTCCTATCATTGATAGTTGAAGCTTTTAAACTGCTTGGTACCTTTACCCAACAGTCAGATCTAGAGTTGGTTTAATATTTATTTATGGCCCATCTGCAGCTGTTTTGGGCCGTTTGCCTGGAACCACTGTGTACAGGAATACATTACAGTACCCTGAGGCTTATACATACAATGGGATTGTTGTCGTCCGAATTGATTCACCAATCTACTTTGCCAACATAAGTTACATAAAGGACAGGTAAATCTCTTCATCTGTTTAAGTAATTTGTCTTACTGTAGCTGTTAAGGTTCCTTGTTATCCTGATGGAAGTTCTTTATCAGGTTGCGCGAATATGAGCTGAAACTCCCAGTTTCAAACCGGGGACCTGATGTTGGAAGGGTGTACTTTGTGATCCTCGAGATGTCCCGTAAGCCCTTTCATTTCTGTTGCAATGTTAATTAAGCCACATGCTTAACACCGTTGTGTGCATGAAATTGTTCCGCTTTCGCTTGGATATGTATCTTATGAGCATAAATTGGAGTACCTAGATGAATGGTGTAGATGATAGTAAAATTTGGTCATGCAGCTGTTACATACATCGACTCGAGTGCTGTTCAAGCTCTCAAGGACCTGAACCAAGAATACAAAGCACGCGGCATCCAGGTTCTTATCCGGAGCACTTCTTCTGTTCACTTGTTCACTACAGTATGGAAACTAGTAACTTATCTGTGTGGAAGCAGCATTTCAAACCCTGGGAGGTCTTTTATACTACTGCAGATTGCTATAGCGAACCCTAACCGGCAGGTGCACCTACTGCTGTCAAGTGCGGGCATCATAGACATGATTGGTCCAGGGTGGTGTTTCGTGCGAGTGCATGACGCAGTGCAAGTATGCCTCCAGCATGTGCAGAGTTCATCATCAAATTCCATCAAGCTTTCCCCACAGGCATCTGGGAAGTTGACAGACTCTCCCAAGGCACAGCAGCGGCATAGCTTCCTCAAGAACCTCTGGAGAGCACAAGATGGGAATGTGAGTCCTGGTGACGAGGCTCAGTCTTTGCTGCGCCAAAACCTCGTGTGAAGCAATTACCAGTTCCCTCCTTCAGTGCCAGTCCGGATGCATGCGTTTGTATCTTTGTTGTTGTATGCATATACATTGTAAAGAAAAAAGGGGATGTAATTAGTCAATTTTTTTTTGATGGTCGTAATTAGTCAATTACCCCATTGTTTGTTGTTAATAGAGTAGGAATTTACGATTGTGTTGTAACAGGACATTGTAGATACATCAGTTGTCTGTGTAATATCTCCTGTCGAGTGACTGGTTCTCTGTATCATAACAATGTTATATGTATATTACAACTACACGGAGTAGCACTTTGGCTACCGTGTAAAATTGAGATTGTCGTTCTGATGAATGAATGTACTCTCTCTCTGTTCACTATTATAATACTCACTCTGTTCAAAAATAAGTGTCTCAAGTTTACCCAAAAGTGATGTATCTATACATAAAACATGTCTAGATAAATCCATTTTTTGGCAAACTTGAGACACTTATTTTGGGACGGATGGAGTATGTTTTACTCCCTCTGTATCAAAATATAAGACTATTTATCTACTTTCTGCATTGTACTAAAATATGTCTAGATACATGTGTAGAAAATAGGTAGTGAGTTTTATATTTTGATACGGAGAGAGTACTACCTTTTTGCTGAAACGCATGTATCAAGAGGCGTTTCAGTGTGTAGGGTAACATTCTTTGGTCCATATATAGTCCACATCGAAATATCTAAAACATCTTAGAATTTTGAATAGATGGAGTACTACTTATATGTCACGGCCCAGCCCGTGAAGGAGCCCAAGACCACAAACGGCCTGACAACGGCCTCGAAGACGGCGTGAGCGACTGGATGCAAGGGTATAAGAGAGGAAGCACTGCTTGGAAAAAAAGGTTGAACTTTGTAGAAGCATTTCGTAGTTGAATTTACAAACCAAACTCTAATTGTACCTTTGAACTTGTATCTCGAATCCTTGATCTACATGTGAGGTCGTAACAATTGGTATCAGTCGCTTCGTTCGATTCCGGTTCACGCTTGATCGGTAAATCCGACTGTGGTTGGCAGTGATCTCGATTGCCGCCGTAATTCCTATCTTTCGGTAGATCGCGAGTTCTAGGCTTCGATCTGGCGCCCAGGAAGAACCCGACGGTGGTGGAGACCCGGATCGCTACCGCCATGGCTACGGTAGAGGAGCAGAATGCTACCACCAACGGCAAGCTGGACGAGATCGCGAAGCAGATGGGCACCACAGCCGATCTGGTGAAGAGCACGTCTCTGCTTCACCTGCACGCGGAGGACACCGCGTCGCGTCTTGGCGCGCTAGAATCGGGACCAGCGGCGGCGCGAACCAGCGATGGTGAGCTGATCACGCCGCCAACCATGGTCGTGCGCGTCGACCTCGACAAACAGCCCCACAGGCGCGGCGAGTCCCAACTCAACCGGGGGCAGGACACGGGGGCCAATCGGCTCCCCGATCCTCCTCCCGCTACTGGTACGTTCCGTCCTCCACACCAGCCGTTTGACACAGGGCCTGACCCAGATGGTTACCGGGGATCGCATTCGCACTCGCACCGTTCATTCACCTCCACCCCGAAGATGGATTTCCCCAAATTCGATGGAGATGACCACCAAATCTGGATTGATAATTGTGAATTGTACTTCGAGATCTATGGGGTTTCTGCACACATGAAAGTAAAATTTGCAGCACTAAACATGATAGGAAATGCTGCCCTATGGCTCAAAACGATGCAGAAACGACGCAAGTTCGTACACTGGTCTGAGCTATGCGATGCTGTGATAGATCGCTGGGGCAAGAGTAAACACACCTTCATGAGGCAAATGCTTGTCCTAAGCCAAACCACCACTGTCGAGGAGTACACCACTCGCTTCAATACCCTTAGACACCAAATTCTTCTAGAAGATCCTTATACCAGTGAAGTGTTCTTTGTTGAGCGATACATAGCTGGTCTCCGCTCAGATATTCGCACTGCTGTCATATTACACCGTCCAGAGGAAGTGGATACCGCGAGTCTGTTGGCCACCTTGCAGGAAAGCGAACAAGATGCGGAGAAGGCACAACATCCTCATCGTGCGAGCGGCAAGGAGAAGTACAAGCAAGCCTCCTTCCCCGACAAGTACAAGGCGCATACCTGCACGGACGAACCCAAGAAGGCAGAGACTCCACGCTGGGATGAGAAGCTGGAGGCATTGCGCGCGTACCGCAAGGCCAAGGGACTATGTTTCACGTGTGGTGAAAAATGGAGCCGCACGCACAAATGTCCAGCACAAATTCCCCTCCACATCATGGAGGAGCTGCTGGAAGTGCTGCATAGCGAAGAAGACGAGCGCAAGTCTGTCGGACACACTTCTTCTGATTCTGACAGTGATTTGTGTTTGCTGGCGCCGTTGGCGGAAAATTCACAAAACATGCAGCGTCGCACCTTGCGGTTGCAAGGTATGATCGGCAAGCGGCATGTGACCATTCTGGTCGATTCGGGAGCTAATGCGTCGTTCATTTCGGCTGACTTGGCAGAGCAACTGGGGGAAGAGACAATTGCAGCACCACCTGCTCGTTTTGTGGCTGCAACTGGGGGAAGAGATAGTTGGTCAGTTCACAGGTGATGCCCAAATTACAGTGGCTCTGTCAAGGACACTCGTTCACTCAGGATTTCCAGTTGCTGCCACTACCCTGCTATGACATGATTCTAGGAGCAGACTGGCTGGTAGATCATAGCCCAATGTGGGTGTACTGGAAGAAGAAATGGATGCGTTTCACACACAATGGCAAACGCATTCGACTGACCGGCGTTCAAGACGAAGCTGCACCATGCAAGCCAGTTTCAGCAGCAAAATTACATGGCTTGCTGCGTCGAGGATCTATTGTGGAATGTGTGCAAGTAAGACCTATTCACCAAGAGCAGGAACTGAATTCCCTGACATACACTAGTGCAATGGAGACTGTGCCTATCGAGGTGGACACAATTCTGAAGGAATTTGATGCTCTGTTTGGTGACCCAGTTGAATTGCCTCCACGCCGTGATTGTGATCACAGA
Source organism: Poa pratensis (assembly GCA_947311845.1). Lineage (NCBI taxonomy): Eukaryota > Viridiplantae > Streptophyta > Magnoliopsida > Poales > Poaceae > Poa > Poa pratensis. The sequence continues at coordinate 30,378,942 of CAMZMU010000097.1, read as the reverse complement.
GTGCCTCTGGTACCCGGAGCGCAGCCAGTGAATGTGCGGCCATATAGGTACGCACCGCATCAGAAATCAGAAATCGAGCGCCAAGTTCAGTCAATGCTCAAGCATGGAACAATTCGCCGGAGTTCTAGCCCATTTGCCTCTCCTGTACTCCTGGTGCGCAAGAAGGATGGAACCTGGAGGTTCTGCGTCGATTACCGCCAGCTCAACATACTCACCGTCAAGAACAAACACCCGCTGCCGGTGGTCGACGAGTTGCTCGATGAACTCGCCGGCGCCAAGTGGTTCAGTAAACTGGATCTCAGCTCGGGGTACCATCAAATTCGTATGGCGGCGGGCGAGGAGCACAAAACTGCGTTTCGCACGCATCAAGGGCTGTACGAATTCCTCGTCATGCCGTTCGGTCTCACGGGCGCGCCGGCCACGTTCCAGGGGGTCATGAACCGCATCTTCGACAAGATGCTGCGCAAGGGGGTGCTAGTCTTCATGGACAACATACTCATCTACACACCCACGCTCGAGACACATCTGAGTTTGCTCCGCCAAGTGCTGGAATTGCTCCGCGACAACAAATTGATGATCAAGCGATCCAAGTATCTGTTCGCACAGGCACGTCTGGAGTATCTGGGTCATGTGATTAGTGGTGAGGGCGTGGCAACCGACCCAGAGAAAGTGGCAGCGGTGATGAACTGGCCACGACCTCTCAACCTCAAGGAGCTGCAGGGAATTTTGGGATTAACTGGCTACTACCGCAAATTTATCGAGCATTATGGCGTGATCAGTCGTCCGCTTACTGAACTACAGAAGAAGGGTGTGCAGTTTCAGTGGTCACCGGCGGCGGAGACCGCGTTCCGTACTCTGCAGGAGGCGCTCATGAATGCCCCTGTTCTTGCTGTTCCTGACTTCTCGCAGCGCTTTGTGGTGGAAACTGACGCGTGCCAGACCGGAGTGGACGCGGTGTTGATGCAGAAAGACCATCCTGTCGCTTACCTGAGCAAGGCGCTGTGCAAGAAGAACCAGACGCTGTCGACATATGAGAAGGAATGCCTCGCGATTCTGTTGGCCGTGGAGAAGTGGCGGCCATACCTGCAACACCAGGAGTTCACAATTCGCACAGATCAGAAGAGCTTGCTCCATCTCACGGAGCAACGCCTGATGACGGGGATGCAACACAAGGCATTCGTGAAACTGATGGGCCTGAATTACAAGATTCAGTACAAGAAGGGGATCACAAATGCCGCGGCCGACTCGTTGTCGCGTCGCACACATGGAGAGGAGGCGTTAGCAATCTCTGCAGCCGAGCCGACATGGTTACAAGTGTTGTCTGACGGGTACCGTGCCGATCCTAAGACACAACAGCTTTTGACAGACTTGAGCATAGTCAGTCCAGATGCCAGAGGATTTTCACTGGATAAAGGCGTGATTAGATTCAAAGGGAGAATCTGGGTGGGAAGCAATGATGTAGCGCAGCAGCACATCATCCAAGCCCTGCACGCCAGTGGCATTGGAGGCCATTCCGGAGTACTCGCCACTTATCAGCGCGTCAAACGGCTGTTTGCGTGGCCCGGCATGAAACAAGTTGTGCAAGCATATGTCAGTTCCTGTGCAACTTGCCCGCAACCAAAGGTCGAGCACATCAAGATCCCAGGTTTGCTCCAACCATTGCCCCTTCCACCATTCCCGTGGCATACAATCAGCTTGAATTCCGTGGAGGGCTTACCCAAATCACAGGGCTACGATGTTATCTTGGTTGTGATCGACAAGTTGACCAAGTACGGCCATTTCATCCCTCTGAAACACCCATTTACAGCATTGCAAGTGGCTCAGGTGTTCTTGGACAACATCTACAAGTTGCACGGTCTTCCGCAATGCATCATCTCGGATCGAGACAAAATCTTCACCAGCACCTTGTGGCAAGAGCTCTTCAGACTGACAGACACTCAGCTGATGATGAGATCAGCCTACCATCCACAGACAGACGGGCAGACCGAGCGTCTGAACCAGTGCCTAGAGGCGTTCCTGCGTTGTTCAGTTCACGCGACACCCACACAGTGGGCACGCTAGCTTCCACTCGCCGAGTACTGGTACAATACCTCTTACCACTCTGCTTTACAACGCTCTCCCTTTGAAACATTGTATGGACATGTGCCTCGCCATTTTGGCACAACGGTGGCGACATCTGCTTCGACACCGGAGCTGGAAACATTGATCAGCAACAGGGAAGCGACCATGGCGCTGCTTCAACAACAGCTGCTTCGCGCTCAAGCTCGCATGCATCGTCAAGCCGACAAGAATCGATCGGAGCGCTCGTTCATGGCCGGCGACATGGTGTACCTGAAGTTGCAGCCGTACATTCAGACTTCGGTCGCGCGACGGAGCATGCAGAAGCTGGCATTCAAGTTCTACGGGCCCTACAAGATCGTCAAGCGCGTGGGCGCGGTGGCGTACAAGCTACAGCTGCCGGAGGGGAGCCGCATCCACGACGTGGTGCACGTGTCGCAGCTCAAGCGTCACCTACCGGCGCATCAACAAGTCAGCGACGCCCAGGCCATCTCCCTACTGGACCTAGACGCCGTGCTGCAACTGCTCTCCATCCTCGCATCACGGGCAATTCAGCGCGGAGGAGTGGCCGTGCCTCAGGTGCAGGTGACTTGGGACACGGTGTCGCCGCCATCGACAACCTGGGAAGACGTTCATGCTCTGCGCTGCTTCTTCCCAGATGCACTGGCTTGGGGGCAAGCCAGTCCTCAAGGGGTGGGGCATGTCACGGCCCAGCCCGTGAAGGAGCCCAAGACCACAAACGGCCCGACAACGGCCTCGAAGACGGAGTGAGCGACCGGATGACTGAAGGGTATAAGAGAGGAAGCACTGCTTGGAAAAAAGGTTGAACTTTGTAGAAGCATTTCGTAGTTGAATTTACAAACCAAACTCTAATTGTACCTCCGAACTTGTATCTCGAATCCTTGATCTACAAGTGAGGTCGTAACATTATATTAGAGTGAAATGTACATACCCTAAGAAATAGTTGGGGAAGCGAGCTGGAGGAGAGATGTGCCCACGCGGTGGTTTGTCTTGATAGCCCGGATGATGTGCCCTCCACGCCCCTGTATATTTTTTCTGAAACTGAAGTTGTATTGATTAACTCAAAAGATTCAGATGTTTATAATCATATCGATCAGATGCCCCTATCTTAGCGAGAGCATGTGCGGCTTCGTTATCCCTCCTGTTTACCTTCGAGATCTTGAAGCCCTGAAGCGGAGCAATGGTGTTGAAGATGTCCATCTTCAGGATGCTGAGAGACGACCTGCAAAGCGTTCTTCACATCGAAGGACGAAGCAACAACTGCACAATCCGATTCCAGAATCAGTGGAAGGTTAACGATATTTCTGTACAGATCAGCACCATACAGACATGCAAGGCCTTCGGCAATTTCCGCGTCTTTGCACGGAGCTAGTGTCAACATTTACTTTACCGTCGACACGGTATGGAGGTTGAAGACAAAGGGCATCTCAAGGATCTCGTTATAATTTCGTTTCTTGTTGATATGTTTTGTACTGTTCGGTGTTTCTTTTTAATGCCAGGGTCTTTTTTGCAAAAAAAATTTACTTTAAAAACAACCAGGATCAGGAGGGATCCAACCAAATTCAGTCGTATGTAGAACAGAGCTGGTAGCCTTAAATCAAACAGGAGATATTACCTTTTCTTCCTTATCTATCAATACCATCAGAGGTGCAGCCTGGATGGCCAGTGTAGTATCCGACCTGCAGTCCGCTGGCCTGTGCCGAGCAGCGCAGCCTGGATGGCAACCATGGCACAGAGGAGAACCACCGAGAGCTTCCTGTCTCGTGGACAGCGAGGAACTAATCGGCATAGTTGGATAGAGAAGCTTGCCTTAGCTTTGCCTCTTTTGGATGTGAATGTTGGCTGAAGGTTAGAGCGGGTATATAAGGCCGAGTTGTTTTGACTAGTGTTCGGTTCACGATCTCTAACATTTCTTTTTAAATGAACTGTTCATGATTTGTATTTTTACTAGGAAATGTGCCCGTGCGTTGCAACGGGAGAGAAAAAACTACATCACTGTTAGGCGTGCCGTCACCAGCTTTTTCGCCCGCTGCATTAGCCAAACCTCCCGGTACACGTTAGCTAGCACCACCAGAGTGTAGCGCTGCCATCGCCCCATCACCCCACTCCGCGAGGCTTCGCCTCCCTAGGGTCGAGAGTAGAGAAAACATAGGAAAACAAATAAATCGTTAGTGAGGATTCGGAATGCGGATGCGCATTGCCCGTTCGACCATTTGACACAACCTTTGATAAAGGTATGATTTAATTAATGCGCATTCCAACTTTTCCAATATAATAGGAATCTATTAAAAATCTTTCAAAATTTTGGATGCAAAAATTAATTATGTTGGAATTAAACTCCCTTTAACCATAAAACTTGATTATATATACAAAATTATACCAAAAGTGTGTTGGGAATATATTTTTTTTATGTTGTGACCTTGAACCAGGAACCCCTATGATTTCCGCTATTATATGTTCTGTTTTGAACCACCAAATTTTCTTGGCCACTAACTTAATTTCTTCTTGATAGACAAGTAAACGTAGAACAAGTTTACATCTTTTGGAGCGTGAATGGATTTTTTTTGTACCAAAATTGGCACTAACTTAATTTCTTCTTGATAGACTACAAGTAAACGTAGAACAAGTTTACATCTTTTGGAGCGTGAATGGCTTTTTTTTTGTACCAAAATTGGATTTTACATTTGCTCTTTACATTTCCACATATATATTTCTAACAGCACGCCCGCGATCACCCATGGGTAGCCGAGAACAAAAACTTTGCTCTTTTCGGCTTACGGAGCGTTGCAACGGGCGGGAAAAATCAGTGTCACCGAGACACACAAAGTAAGTTCTCCTTGGTATTCATAGAAAACTATTCATTTTTGCATTTCAAATGTTAGTTTAAATTCAAACTCAATTTTTATATTCGTATACATACACAATGCAAAAACTACACGAAATTGTCCTTATACAAGTGCACAAAAAGTACACAAATTATACAAATGAAGAAAAAGTATACAATTTTTTATACACCCATTTTCACGGAGCTCAACGGCACCAACTAAATACACACGGTTGGTCTAACACAATAACATATAGCTATATACCCGTGCATTTCTATGAAAAAGATGGTTTTATTTCATGAATAGTTGTGTCAAACCGGGTACAAACGAATAATCAATAAAAAATCCGAGCTCATATGCTACCGTCTGAGTACAAAATTTGAATCAACAGTAAAGGTTACCTTGACTTGTTCATGTTCCAATGAAATCAAATCAAATCTCCATTGGTCCAGAAATTAGAGGAACATGTTTGTTGCTTCCGTACATGACAGAAAATTGAAGGTGAAGGCAGTGTGCATCTGGGAGGCGCTGCTCGGAGGAGATATGCTTGCTGCTTCTGGAGCACCTCCACAAGTCCACATGTATCGGCCCTGCCAACTCCTTCGCTCAGTCTCCTATATGTTTACAAACATCTAAGAAACGTCACTGTCCCATATCTGAACCCACCTATATCTCCACCGGCCTGCCCGTAGACCGAGCTCCCCCAGCCCCAGTCCGAGACCCTGCAACCGAGCCTCCTAGCTAGGCCAGCTCGTCCTGCAGCAGCAGTCGGGCTAGAGGGCGGAGGCGACATGGTGCGTCTTCACGCATGAGTTTTCCTGTTTTACAAACTCTATGGCTTTGGTGACAGTGCCCACTTGATTTGCCTACATATAGATTTAAGACATGACACACATATCAGGTACACAAAACAGAGAACCCTCCAGGTAAAGCGAGCCTCCTAGCTAGACCGCACGCAACGCATATCCAAGAGGTGACCTGGAGGCCTAAGAAGCATCAGCAAGATCACGAGCGGCAACAGCAGCAGCAGGTAGAAGCTGGATATCGGCATGCATACTTCAACTCATAACCGGTGTGCAAGCAGCTGGTTATGTCATCAAGTCTCCCGCCTCAACCATGGTCCTCGTCGTCGCAGGCCACCGGCTGACATTCGCCGAGCTGCTCGGGGTGCCGCTGCTCTGCTCATGCTGGATCCAGAGGCTATGACGGCGTGCGGGAAAGCAAGGGAAAAATAGGGACTCAATCGATCCCCAAATCCTATAGCTTGCCGGAGGTTCCGGCCAGCCGGTGAGACGTCGAGCAACAGCCGACGACCTCTGGCGACTGTCCCCATCTGCAAGTGAGGCGAGGCACAGCCAAGGCAGCGTAACCCGCGCGGGTGAGCCACAAGCGGTGCCGAGACGGCGACTCGGGCGTGAACGAGACTCGGCAGGCAGCAACTTCGGCGAGAAGCGACCCGAGCCGCTCTAGTCGGTGGTACTGCTTCTATGCCTATTCCCGTGCACTTGTGCAGCTGCTTCCTGCTCGCAGACTTCGAGGACGATCCGTCGATCCGGGACCTCCTGTTGACGACGAAAGCTCGATTTCGAGCTTTGGGGACGAGCGAACTCCGGCGAGTTCGTGGGACTGATTTAGTGGAAATCACGTGCAGAGGAGCGGCACTATATATAGTTGGATTTTCGTGAGCGAGGAGTCAATAAACGGATCGATCTTTCGATTCAGGAGGAATATGAGTTCCGTACGAACTCGTTCTGATCGTGCGGGGTCACGTGGTTGTGCGTGGGAAGAGATCGGGTGGGACAAACGAATTAGTGAATGCGACGTGCCAAACTAAACGGTGGACTTAAAATAAAAAAACGAACCGGTATTTCACTTTTGGGTGGCAGTGGTGGCCGGTAATTTTACACAACTTTAGGGATAGTTACAATGACGTACCACAAGAAAGTTTAATGCCTTTATTATTACTCAGGTATAGAGGTATCTATCTATACTCTATACTATAATATTCTTAGATGCCGTGATGGTACGTTCAGGTGGTACGTCGGGTGGTACGTTCTCCGCACTCTAATCGTACTCATACAGCGTGCCGTCCTCCGCACTCTAATCATACTCGTACAGCGTGCCTTGCCCTTGCCTTTAATCCTACTCCGACAGGAACACATGATCATGCTGCAGCTGGTCAAGTACAACTCCTGATTAAACAACACTATATAATGCTAAGCCCGGCACTACGTCGTCCGCCAGTGCTGCAGTTCGATCAGCTACCCAAAAGTGAATTGATCAATTTGCTGCATACGCTGTACCAGATGGAATCGATCGAGACTAGCTTGGTGAGAGACATACCGGCTAGCAGAATCAGTTCAAGTATATATCTCTCTTCTAATAAATATAAATATCTGTAATATTATTCTTCTAATAAATATAAATATTTGTAATATTATTGTACCTAAAAATATATCTATACTGTAAAATGGTATTGTAAATTGTTGTAGAGCTTGATTTTCTATTTCGTCCCGGGTAACCATTTTCATGCAGATGTCACAGCCAAAGCAATATATTATTGTACCTAAAAATATATCTATACTGTAAAATGGTATTGTAAATTGTTGTAGAGCTTGATTTTCTATTTCGTCCCGGGTAACCATTTTCATGCAAATGTCACAGCCAAAGCAATATGCAGATGACTACAACGACGTACAAGCTCACGCATATTCAACAATTTCAATGAATAGTACCCTCACGTCAGCTAATCTAACGGATTCTGGTGAAACTGTCAACGGTACTATCTTATACCACTGCATTTTAAACATCGCATGCATCTGAATATAGTTATGTTAATCATCGACTAAATAGATTCATGAACTTTTATAACCTTTATTACTGTTATAATGATAGAGTTTTTTTACAGGTGAAAAGCTTGAGCTTGCTTGCTCCCTTCCACTGCGTGAGGGCACACCAAACAAATTGTGAACTCATTTTGACAACCTCAATTGATCACAAAGACGACACAACTGCAAAACATGAGAAAATGCAGAAATCAAGCAAGACGGGAACGTGACAAAGCACGACGAAATAGCTTAACAACTGAAAAAAGGGAGGACATGAATGCTCAAAGAAGAGTAGCCAGGCAAAAGAAAACAATAGATGAGAGAAATTCCCGCCAAAGGCAGCAAGGCGAAATGTACCAGCAAAGAAGAGACAAGAGATGAACGCTCGTCGAAGAGAAAGTTGGCACAACATACCACCTGAGGAAAAGCGGGCACTTCTAGCTCAGCGCAATGCAAAACTCGCGGATAGGCGGAATACCTCTTGCGCTGAATCCATCGCAATGCCATGTCCGTACGGAGCTACTATGCCATCCTATTCGTGGCATTGAATTGTTTGCTTATTTCATGATAAAACCCACATAAAGTCAGATATAAGCATACTGTGGAGGTATGGCTAGAACCATAGAGTACATCGTGCATGTCGACAAGATTCCGACTATGCTTTGATCAATTATATATCGTATATCTAATAAGTTTGCTATTATCTCTCTAATTGGATCAAAATAGAATAGACTTTGTTGAAGTTTCCCAAGAACATGTATCTTGGTACGGCCGTGGTACAGACGTACGGTCTGTCGCGCCGTAACACAACCGAAATGTTGTATATAACCTCATTCTATATATATATATGGTTGTCCTTCAAATATTTTTTTGTTATAATTATCCTCTTGAATTCACGGCCAATAGTTTTATATGGGATGTAATTAGTACCTCTTTGCACACAAATGTAACAATGTTGTATATGGTCAGTTGTTTTTTTACCAAGTCTTTTATCATTTTAGTTTAAGTCTTGCATTCAAAATATAAACAACATTTGGTTCTTGCTCGGGCATTTACAAATATCTATATTTTAACCGCCATCTGTTAACTCCAGAGATATTTCTTAAGGTGTTTGTACTGCATGATTCTACAAAGAAGGCACCAATTTTAATATGTCCACAAATGGCATAGATTTTCTGAAAGAGCGTCTAGGCGTGCATCTTCAGGGAATAAAATGTTTATGAATCGATTTTTTTTCATTTTTGTGATGCTCCGTAGCAACGCACGGGCAGTTTGCTAGTAGATATAGATATGGGGGAACTGTTCATTGAGGTTTTCTGGTGTTTTCTACCCCAACAGGAACATGGCAGCCACTACTTTTCCAAAATTCCAAGGGCAGCGGAGCGCGAAGCAGAATCAGGCTACGACGCCGTACAAATCCGTAAGAAAATGGGCAAAGTTGGTCACCAGATGAGAAGCAACAGCAGCTCGCTGAGACGCAGACGCAGACGCCCCAGAAAACGTCGCACTAGTTTATTTCCTTCCCGGGTTGTGGTCAGCGCTCCGCGGAGGTGTTCTAGATGGGAAAATGCTTACGATCAGCCGACCGATCGCTCGCTTCTGATCGGTCGCCTCGATCGCCTAGCGTGCGTACGTGTGTGTGGAATAAATAGGCCTGCTAGCTAGAACGTGTATGCATGCAAATTTTTCTTTTTAAACTAGACTCCATGCAATGTTAGGCAACACATGAGATATGAGTACTAATACATCACTCGCAGCACTTTTCTAAGTTGTTTGATATTTTGCAGAGATGTATGGCAATAGATGGCTGGCAGCGGCGAATCGCCCAGACAGGCCTAGAGGCGGATCACCAGGGAACGTCGCGCGCTACCCTCGTCATGTTCCCTTGTTCTCTCCCACCTAGCCATTAAGCTTCGGGGCCATCTATTGTCCAAAGTCCGAAAAGAGGTTGAACTAGTCGGAACGGGAACATGGTTGCCCTATCTATCGCCTACAGGGCTCCGCCTAACTAGATTTGTGACCATCGAACCAAGTCGGCGAAATCAGGTCGCCATGGAAGATGATTCAGCCTAGTTTTGGGGTGATTTTTTCAATGTTGCATTCATTCAATAATTTTGTGACAAACGTATGTGAGTTTTGTAACTAAAGCACACACGAGATGTTGCAATGTTTATCTGGGCGTTTGCCACAAGTTTGTGTTTCCCTAGATTTTCGATGTTGCATAAGTTATTTCAAAATGTAACATACACGTATATATTTTGTTGAGAAAGCACGCACGAGATGTTGCAATGTTTATTTGGGTTTTTGCCACAAGTTTGTGTTTCCCCAGATTTTTGATGTTGCATAAGTTATTTCAAAATGTAACATACAAGTATATATTTTGTTGAGAAAGCACACACGATATGTTGCAATGTTTATCTGGGTGTTTGCCACTAGTTTGTGTTCCCCAGATTTTCGATGTTGCATAAGTTATTTCAAAGTGTAACAAACTCGTATTATTTTTATTGGGAAAGCTGACGACAAATGTTGCAAGTTTTTTTGGCTACATTTGTATGTTTCCTCGGATTTTTTGATGATGTTTTATGTGCTTTTTAAAAATATGGCAAAAACATGTTTGTTTTGTTGTAATCCTAAGTGACTTTTGTTGAAATAGATGGTGATTTTGTCACAGTTTAGAAAGCACAACAAAATGTTGTTAATCACTTATCCGTTCCTACCAACAAACAATTTTTTTTGTAATAGTTTGTGATTTTTGTTGAAGTTTTGGCGATTTTTGTTGCAAATAACATGTTGCAAAAAATGATGTTGAACCACCTATTTTTGTAGCATTAATTTTAAATGCATACGATGATTTTGTTGTAATAGTACTTTTTTTTGTACGAGAGGATGACGAGTTTTGTTGTAATATATATTTTTTGTACGTGGGTGGGTTGAATGAATTGTTGAGGTATTCAGGATTTTTTATGCAAATTCAATTTTTATTTGTTGCATTTTTTTTGAATTTAATTTTTATTGCATCGGTCCACGAGCCTTCGTGTGTATGCAGCAGCATTTTTTCCGGTGTACTAAATCTATCGGTCATGAGTCCAGCACATGGGTGGGCTCCACACACGCTGACTAAAAAACAACGTGAAGCCTCCACCTGACGCAGCGCCAACAGTTTGAAAGCGACCTCAGCTTTTTTCCGAGCGTACGATGGTGATCGAATGACCCTAGAAACGACCGATACTAGCGCAAGGATCGTCCGACCGACGCGTAGCACGCGCCTTCTCGATGACACAAGCGGCCGCGACCGCGAGCCGCGGCTCGATGAACAAATGATGTTGTGTTGTGCATGTAGCAACAACAAGGCCCGGCTGAGTCATGTCGATTATTATTTTGAGATCAGCCGCTGCCATATACTATTAATTCATAGAAGAATACAATACAAGTTGGCTCCTAAGCCAGCTCGGTGCATGCATCACCAAACCATGTTTTACACAATGTTTTTAAGTGATAATCGTGCACTGTGTAACTGGGTGAGAAAAGACAAGCTCATTTTTAGGGTGGTTCACTTCTATCGAACATCAATGTGGAAATAACGGAGATCCAAATTCTTACTCCCCCACCATGGGAGACTCTTAATTACTAGGGGCGCAGTCCCGTTCTGCAGGGATTCATACCGAGACTAGTAGTGATTGTCCGGGGTGTGCGGACTCCATAGACTCATGACACACCTTATGTGGGAGTGGTACTCTGCCCTTACATGATCAAATAATTATTAAATGATATAAGAGGAATCAATTCAGAAATATGTTAGCGGTGGAACCAATGCTTCCCCAAAACATGTTGGCCTTATTGTAGTTTTCAATCAGCTATGTTCATTTTTTATTTTATTGACTTTTAATTTTTGCTTGCTCATTTCCAACAACACAAATATTTTCACCACACTCTTGTTTACTTTGGATCAAGGTAAACTTGCGGGTACATTTTGATAAACAACTAAACGAGAAGATAAAGACCATTTCCTACGGTCCCCGTGGTTTGATGTTCTAATTTCGAAAACAGTTACAACCACCATGTGCACTTGCAGGCACCAGACCCGGTAAAAAATCCTCGATGGAGAAGCTTCTCAGATCTTTTGGGGATACACATAGGCTACACTAGCGCAAATAAAATTTTCTATTGTGTAAAACATGAAAACACTAGAGTTATAGATCACATATTTTACTACTCGATGCACGGTGCGGTGAAGCGGGTCTAGGCAGGGTAGTTGTAAAATTCTCTAGATCTAGTCGCTCCCACGAACAGCTCCCCTTTGTGGCTCGTCCAATCGCTACAAATGCAACGCCTCTATCGGTAGCCACACGTATGGAGTGGAAGCTTTGCACGCCAGACTGCTAGGTCTGTGCAGACGGCTAGGGCGTGAGAGAGGTGGCTGTGGTGGAGGGTCTATAGTGTTGTCGTAGGACCAATTGGTGAAGTCGAAGGCGGTGATGAGCTTCAGGGTGTAATGTTCGAGGGGCGTACCATATGATGTAGGAGATATTCCCGATGAGGCTATGGTGGACGGACTAGGGTTTTAGGTCCCCAAATTTCCTTAGGCTTGTGGATCTTGGTGATGACGATGGTGGCACTTCAACGGGTCTTCGATCACATAGTCCTTTGGGGAGCACTTTGTAACCTTTGTATAGGATGTCGTGGTTGGTGTGGTGCCTTCCATATATGCTTGAGTCCTTGTGTCGAATGAATATATAGAAGTACTCCATAGATACGAGAAGGTTTATACACGCGACATCTTTGTTCCGCTTCAAGAAAATATTTTTGGACCCGTATCTTACTTCAGGAGGGATGAGGTCTGTCAGGAGGATTCTAAAGGATCTTTGCTAATGTGGCCAAAATGCACGGCACGTCCAACAACGATGGTGTCGCCCATGTCGCCGAGTGATCCCGCCCGAAACGTGACGCCAAACGCCTTATGGCCCATGGTGTATTGGGTTGCGCGACGGAAATTTAAAATTTCCGTTCAACATGCTACGCAACGCTCCAAGATCTATACTATGAAGATACATGTGAATACGAAGATCCGAAGATCTAGATAGAATACGTTACCAACACTGAAGTTGCGGAAGAAGTGTTGATGACGTAGTTGATGTAGCCCGTCGCCGATGTCGATGTCGATGACGTAGTTGATGTAGCATGTCGTCGATTCTCTAAACCAAGCCTGGTAGAGAGATCTCGCCGTCTTATCCTTGCTTGATCTCCTTGGTCCAGCAGAGTGAGGGTCAGACGTCTCACCCCTCCGAGAGCTCGCACGCGTACGTCGGGAAAGGTTCAGCAGGGCATCGCCGTCCAAGCTTGAAGCACTACTGGCGTATATGAAGGTGGAGTTCTCAACACATGAGAAGGAGAAAGAGAGAGATTAGATCTAGTCTAATCGGAGAGGTTGCCTCTAATTAGAGGTTCCCTCTAAACCAACTAGAAGAGATCTAAACTTGTATGTATCTTGTGTGTCTCCAAATAGGAGGGGGTGGGGGTTTATATAGATGGCCAATGGGTGGAGGGATTTGGGCAAGGGGAAAGACCCCTAACCCAATTCGGTTTGGGAGGAGGAGTTGGAGTCCAACTCCAACTCGCCTCCCCCTCCTTCCTTGCACCGCACCGACCCGGGTGGGGCCCGCCGCTGCACCGACCCTAGGTGGGGCCCGCCGCGCCGCCTGGCCCACCTGCCCACCGCCGCCGTCGTTGCCTCCTCCATGGACCGCTCGGCCCACTAGGGTTCGGCCATGAGGGGGTGGTGCGGCTGCCATGTGGGCCTTAGGGCCCATGTGGCAGCCACCTTTTATTGGCCTTAATATTTTTCAATAATTATTTATCAATTCAATAAATTAATATTTAATTAATATTTAACTAAATAATATTTTGTCTAATTAATTCTTATTTGAATATTTCCTTTTACAGAATATTCCCGAATTAATTACTTATCATATAAAACATTTTTTACATGATCCGGAACACCCAGTGTCCGCAGACAAAATACTCCGGATAAATATTACCATCTACATAAACACCCTCAGAATAAATCCGACAATGATAGTAACTTCTATCATTCCGAGACATCCAATGTCTGCCTTTAATATCTCTCTGATATATATAAATATATCTATCACGCAGATCCAATCCGATGATACTTTCTCACTATGTTCTAGACCAACCAATATACACAACTAACCAATCCTAGTTTAAGCGTGTCCACCCTACAGGTTCGATAACGTGTAGCTATAATTAGATGTGCTCATCTAATCACCGGCAGGGTCAGATCCAAGGACGACATGAATAACTGCTACCGTTATGCGAAGACACTCTGTTGAACCTGTCGATTACTAATACATCATTCCCATTACTCGCGATACCAGAACTTTACCCGAGATATACATATCCGTTGATGTTGCCATGAATCTTTCCTGATTCACTACATCTTTTTCTATCTCGTTAACCGGCAAGTTCCCTTTACTCGTTCCCGTATTATGATATCCCACACGGTGTAACTTCACCATGCATTGTCTGCAGAACATAATGGATACCTCTCATACCGAGTGGGCCCAGGGCGTATCTCTCTTTTGACAGAGGAGTAATCTTCCATCTCAGAACATTATGATCATGCATACCTTCGTAACCACCCAGTAACTGCCGTATGATCACCCAGTTACGGCCGTGATGGTTGACAGCACCAAATCAATTACTCTAGTATACACAACCCTAATAACCTCATGGTTCAAGGACATGTTGTATAATAACCTTTCTGAGATAAGCTAAGGACAAAACAAACATAATCTCTTAGCATACCAAAACTTGGGTCTACCCAGCCATATTGTTCTCCCACAATATGCCACTTTTTGATGCTGACATATACAATGTCCATGACCATGAAAGCTTGATCATCAAGCATTCAACAAATTAGTCTGTAAATAAGACTAGGGTATATTTTATTGTTCATGTTTTCTACATGTGTGTATGAGCTTTCCCCTGAATCACGCATTCAGAAATCACAGCAGTTATAGCATAGTAAACACGAAACATAATTAATGAATCAGATGTATAAATATATTGCCTTTGGGCATACATCCAACATGGTGGGCGCCAACTGTCGTAGTGTCGGTATCGTGAATGCCATCAGGGGTATCTCACGTCGAGGATAAATCGTGGGGGTAGTTGTCCGGGTTGAGATTAGGCACAATTTACCAAGCTTCAAATTCCATGGCGGTGGTGGAACCCTACGAGTTGCTATGATCTCACTATAAGAAATATATGTACATGTTACATTGAGAATCGAGAGCGTAGGCCTAAGCCTCCCTTCGGCAGGCTTATATACACGCGAGACCTAGGGTTTACAATGAAAATCTGTACCAACTAAGGAGAGGAGTCCTAGAAAAATACGGCTTATGGCTTACTCCAAGGCGGTTGGTTTGTGGGCCTATGTCTTGGACGTCCTTTGCTGGTTGGGCCTTTGTCTTGTGTTTCGGCTGACTGGGCCGCCCGAAAAGTTTTAAACTTCACCACCCGTGGGCCACCCTGTTAAGCCGGATTATTTCCAAACCACGGATACCCCTATTTGGTATATCCCCAACGGGGGTCTGATAGGAGGCTGCTAAAGGATCTTTGCATTACACTAGAAGGACTCACCAGTCCAATTTAGGGGGTACAATGCCTGGTACGGATCACATTTCTTTTCGGCACTGTCCCAATTACTGGCTCTTAGCATGGTGTCATATGAAAATACCGAGGTGTCACTTTACTTAAGAGGAAAGATACCAACTTTTTATATTAGCTAACTTTTCTAAGGATGAAGCATATGAACTTTGTATCTTAACTAACATATGGCTCTTACACGTGATTAAATGCAAAGAAATACTATACAATCCCGTGTAAGCATGACTCTTAAATTGATAGATGAAAACTCACTTAAATACGACGCTTAAGAGATAATGCATTGGGATATTAATCTTATTAAAATACACCACTAAATAGGATAGTGTGCTAAGAGCCAATGCATTGGGGACGACATAACCATGGTCCAACTCTTTTGTGACATGATTTGGTCAAACAACTAGATTGTTCCAAAATAAAGAAAATATATGATACACATTAAATCGGCAATGAGAATTGCGTTGAAGATAAAAATTAATGGAAGGCGTCCTTCTTTAGAAAAGAAACATATTTGGTACCACATTGATTGCAAATTTAGAATCATTGGATAATATGTATTGCCATGCATAATTAATGTGATGTATTAATCTTTAGATATCCATTGATCATTTTAGATTTCTATGTATCCTATTAATAAATGCGTACAACATATACTCCCTACGTCCTAGTTTGTAGGGCTCAATTTGCAAATCTCTTGGCCCAAGGTGATAGTTGATTGGAGCTGAAATCTTGCATGCATTGGTGGGGGAGAGGCACCAACCAATAATTGAGAGGGAATTTAATGAAATTGTGCCTAACAAGTGGGAGGTGATGGGACAAATTGGTTTCGGGATTTTGCCCTACAAACTAGGACGAAGGGAGTATATAAAATCTTCTTTCGTAAAAATATGTAAATATCTTTAGTGCAAAAAATCTTTTGTCACTCTATTGTTAAAAGATAATAAACATTGTTTGTATATGCTTCCTTAAAACATGTTCCTACTGAATATGTTCTTTCAGTTTAACTATTCGTATTGTTTGATCTTTGTTTTCGTTAGGATGACAAGTCAAACTAGTGGGTAAAATTCGGCAACGAGCGCATTGTAGTCGGATATTGGCCAAGTGAACTCTTTCGTTACTTGAAAGCGAAGGGTACGGTTAGCTACTGGGGTGGTATTGTTGAAGGCCCTACAGTTAAATATGGGCAACCACCCATGGGCAGTGGATACCCTGCTTCGGAGGGTATGGTAAAGCAGCTTATGTAAGGAACATTAAAGTTGTGGACAAAAAACACAATCTTTTGATCCCACGGTCTTGTGAGAGTTTGACGTGGCTGTAGAAAATCCGAAGTGATACTCAGTTGCTTTTAATAAAAATGAAGAAACTGGAGTATATGCAAATTGGGGTGGTGGTGGGGATTGTAAGCTTTGATGTAGAAACAACGCTCGAATTAATCAATGAAGTGATTTCTAAGAGTATCAATTTGTGTATTTTATTGTATTTTTGTGTTCGCAAAATCCTTGTAACAACTTTCATTTTCCTAAGGTTAATCCGACATGTCTTATCTAAAAAGGGATACTTTTGGATATCTAGAACATGTCAATTTCATACGAGCATAAAACTGAATTTTAAGAGGGTACCATCGATTCCTTGCACTGTTAGTTCTCAACAGTATGGTTGCAAAACTATAGGTTATAGGGGGCATATGCCGTTTGAGCCATTGGAAATTTTCGTAGGACCCGTCTCCTCCGCCTTTGAACGATGATGACAACGAGGAAGAGATGGAGGAGGACGGAGAGGACATGTACGACGAGGGGGATGACGGGGAGGAGGATGAGCTGCCGACGAATCCAGAGCAGGCCGCCTACAAAACCGAGCGTCGGGAGAGGGAGGGTGCATACCATCAACTCATGACCTTCGTGTCGGGGGAATGATTAACCCACGACTTATTCAACAAACAGCAACTTAAGGTTGCGCTATCATTGTTGGGCCATGTGAAAGATGGGCCAATCTCACATCGCGACTCCATAAAGGAAAGCTCCAGAAGGTCGGTGTAAACTTGCCTTGGAAGACAAGAAAGATAATCAGGCTTCGTATAGAACTCTTGTAACCTGACGAGCCTCTGTGTATATAAAGAGGACTCGCAGGACTTAGAGAGGGTCAAGCCCTTAAACCCTAGCTCATACGGCGAGTACCAGATCGGATCGCCTCCATTGTAACACCTCGATTATCATATCAATACCAATCTAGGGTAGACAGGAAGTAGGTCTTTTACCTCACATTGAGGGGGCCGAACCTGGGTAAATCTGTGTTGATCTTTGTTCCTGCGATCCCAAGCTCGGAGATGCTTGACTCGCGTAATTCCACACCTACGAAGTCATCTATGACACCTGACGTGACAAACCCACGATAGTTGGCGCCCACCGTGGGGCCTGCAGTCAAGAGCGTCACGTTCCGCGCAGGATCCATGAAGGGAACTGAAGATCTTGTTGTTGGCCGTATCATCACGGTCAATGGCACACCCCTCATTGACGATTCAAGCTGGGGCCGGAAGCTGACTACCTGGAAACCGGCCACGTCATCCCGTTTGGATCCATCAACGTCTTCGTTGGCTTCATCGGTGGCAGGTCCATTAGCTCGGTCCAAGAAGATGACTCGGTAGAGGAGGCCGCCGATGATGGGGAAGAATCCATGAAAAACGTGGACTCGCAAGAGTTTGGGTCCATTGTACCTGCCTTTGAAGAAAGTTGCTGGGGTTACCCACCAGAAATTGTATTATCACCAGATCGAGAGGCGGCGCAAGTCGCGGTTTACACGACCGGAGGAGCTGGTGCATCAGGAACGGCTGGAGAAGCCGAGGCATCGGCACCCCCAAGCAACCCACTTCTTGTCCCTGTGTCAGCCACGAACACCGCCCTCCGTGCAACGGAAATTGAGGCGGCCAGGGCCGAGCTCCTGTATGAGGTTCGAAGGATGGAAGAAGAGCGCCGCAGGCTCGATCAGATAAACCAAGGAATCCAACAGGAGCGGCAAAGAGTAGCCGTGCTGGCTGCGACTCAACGACAGGTTGACTCGCAAACACAACTGCGCGCGACTCAACCAACAGTGGAAATCCCGCTTACTTCAGCCGCGTGAGCGGGAATCCAGACAGTTGCGGAAGGATGGGGACCAACAAATCAAGAGACCCAGCAACAACCAAGGAGGTTTCACACCCCGCAGGGCCATTACCAAAACCCTGTCGATAATATGTATGCTGCGGCTAATATCTTGACTCAGATGGTACCAACAGGCGATGACCCGGTCAATGCTGAGGCACGGCGCGCGATTCAGATGCTAAGTACGGCAGTCCTGCAACAAGCCAACAGAGCAGAAGCCGAAATACAGCTGCCCCTCGTACCAACCAATCACAGGATTGCAGCAGAAAGAAGCGTCCAAAGCAGGCCACCAGAGAACATATCGGAGTCGCACAGAGGCAGCAGGAGCAAGTCGCAGAAGCACAGGCAAATATGCCAGTGATGCAAACGCGGCCCGCAGAAGTCAACCATCCAACGGGCACATCCACAACCCTGTCCTCGCGGCTCAAGGGCCCAGCGTGTTTCACTGGAAGGATCAGATCAGAGCCTTTTCCCGAAGATTTCAAAGGGCCACGCAAGGTGGCAAACTACAACGCCATCATGGATCCAACCACCTGGCTGAACAATTACGAGATGGGGATGAGCATTTTGAACGCCTCAGAGGAAATATGTGCAAGGTACCTCAACATGATGCTAGAAGGTGCAGCGCACATATGGTTGCAAAATTTGCCTCCCAACTCTATAAGTACTTGGGAGGAACTGAAAGATGCTTTCGTTAAGAACTTCCAAGGAACTTGCAAACGACTCTGCAACATAGAAGATCTCGAGCGTTGTGTCCAGAAGGAAGGCGAGTCAAGTCGCCATTGGATGAAAAGGGTGGCAGAAATAATACACTCCTCAGAAAATATACCACCAAGCTCAGCCGTCCTGGTAATGGAGAAGAACTGCAAGTTCGAGCCGATAATTCATAAGCTGGGTCGCATGAAAGATAAAGTCAAGAACCTCAGCGAGGTAATGGCTGCGGCTAACAAATATGCCGGCTCGGATAAAACCAGAAACGCGCCAGATGAAGAAGAAGAGGAAGTTGCTGCCAAAGGAAAGAAAAATTCCAACAAGCCCCAGCAGCAGCAAACAAGCCACAGCAGCGCGAATTAAAACAAACGCAAAAACGAAGATGGTCACTCAGGGCTCGTCGCCAATACGCGTGGAGGATTCAGAGGCCAGCGAGGAAGGGGCCGAGGATACGGCTCCCGTCCAATCAATATGGAAGAAGTTTTCAATCGGCCGTGCGACCTTCATGCGACAGGTGATGGACGGCCAGCGAACCACACCAAGGCACAATGCAACTATTACAGGAAGTGGAAAGAAGAGAGCCAGCATAACAGGGGAAATTCCCACGAAGGAAACCCTGGTCCGGCTCATGATGCAAATGTTGGGCAGCACAGCGCGAACAACCCCAGGCAAACGGGGCAGTATCATACAATAGTTATCGACACTTCCAAAAGGGAAGAGAAATTGAGTCGCAGGAGTCAACAGGTGAACGCCGTGATACCAGCAACGCCCAACTGGCTAAGGTGGTCCGAGCACACAGTAACTTGGAGTCGCGACGATCACCCGCCACAAGTACGGGAACCTGGCAAGTTGGCACTGGTTGTGGCACCGTACGTAGCAGGATACAAGCTGACCAAAGTGCTTATGGATGGAGGAAACAGCATTAATATCTTGTACTACGATACGTTCCAGCGTCTAGGACTCAAGGATTCCAGCCTGCAGCCCACGTCAACCGTGTTTCATGGCATTGTCCCTGGAAGGTCCGCACAGCCAGCGGGAAAAATAACCTAGGGGTAACTTTTGGGACAGAAGAGAACTTCAGAAGCGAGTTCCTATGTTTCGAAGTGGTAAAATTCCAAAGCCCGTATCACGCCTTGTTTGGAAGAAGAGCTTTTGCTAAGTTTATGGCCAGGCCATGCTACGTGTACTTACAGTTGAAGATACCAGGACCAAAAGGGGTTATCACAGTGTACGGGGATAGAGAAAAAGAGATAGAATGTGAAGAAGGAGATGCGGCCTTCGCAGAATCTGCCTGTGCCACGGAAGAGCTAAAAGGTTATAAGTCGCAGGTGGACCCAAATGACATGAGCGTAGTTACCACGCCATCTGCCGAGCCACCAATGAAATTCAAAGCGGCCCAGGACACCAAGCAGATAAATCTTGTTCCTGGCGACTCATCCAAGCAAACCAGCATTGGAGCACACATGGAAGAAGAGCAGGAGAAGCCTCTCGTCGCTTTTCTTCAGGAAAATAAGAATATCTTCGCATGGAAACCGTCAGATATGCCAAGGGTGCCAAGAGAATTAGCAGAACATAGCCTCAAAGTGAACCCTGCGGCTAAACCAGTGAAGCAGCCACTACGGCGTTTCCACGATGATAGAAGAAAGGCAATAGGGGAGGAAATAGCTCGCCTACTGGCTGCAGGATTCATCACGGAAGTATACCATCCGGAGTGGGTAGCAAACCCAGTAATTGATTCAACTGCTGGGTGCGAGCTGTTATGCTTTTTGGATGCCTATTCAGGCTACCATCAAATCAAGATGAAGAGGGAGGACCAAGAAAAGACGTCATTCATCACACCCTTAGGAGCTTTTTGATATGTCAGCATGCCCTTTGGGTTGAAGAACGCAGGTGCGACTTACCAAAGATGCATTCAGAATTGTCTACATGAGCAAATAGGTCGCAACGTTCACGCCTACGTGGATGATATTGTGGTTAAATCGCAAGTTGGCCAGGATCTTATTAGTGACCTGGCAGAGACATTCACAAATCTCAGAAAATACAACATGAAGCTCAACCCCACAAAGTGCGTCTTTGGAGTACCAGCAGGAAAGCTATTGGGTTTCATAGTATCAGAAAGAGGCATTGAGGCCAACCCTGACAAGATAAAGGCCGTGATGGATCTCCAAAAACCAGAAAAGATAAAAGATGTGCAGCGACTTACTGGTTGCGTCGCAGCTTTGAGTCGCTTTATATCAAGATTGGGAGAAAAAGCACTACCTTTGTACAGATTGCTGAAAAAATCAGACACCTTCGTTTGGGATGCAGAGGCCGACGAAGCTCTAACAGCCTTGAAACATCAATTGACAAATGCTCCAGTTCTGGCGGCTCCAAAGGATAAAGAGCCCATGCTACTATACATAGCGGCAAATTCCCGTGTGTGAGCGCTGTCATGGTTGTGGAGAGACAAGAACCTGGAAGGAATACCCTGTCCAGAGACCAGTATATTACGTGAGTGAAGTCCTCACAGCTTCCAAACAGCGTTACCCACAGTGGCAGAAGTTGGTGTTCGGAGTGTTCATGGCGAGTCGCAAGCTGAAGCACTACTTCCAAGAACATCCAATAACTGTGGTTAGTTCAGCACCATTGGCAGATATCATCCGTAATCGAGAAGCTACTGAAGAGTCGCTAAGTGGGCGATCGAGTTGGGACCACATCACATCAGCTACGAGCCGCGCACATCAATTAAGTCGCAAGCCCTCGCAGATTTTATCAACGATTGGACAGAAATCCAAGTCGCTCCTAGCATGGCAGAAACCAAATACTGGACCATGCATTTTGATGGGTCAAGACAGTTGCAAGGCTCGGGGCTGGAGTTGTTCTAACATCCCCCAAGGGGACAAGCTGCGGTATGTGCTACAGATACACTTCAACTGCACAAATAACGTGGCAGAGTACGAGGCACTGCTTCATGGTCTACGTATAGCAAAGGAGATGAACATCAGTCGCATACGCTGTTTTGGCGATTCAGACTTGGTGGCACAGCAGGTCTCTGGAACGTGGGACAGCAAGGATGCGAATATGGCTGCATACAGAAGAGAGGTGGACAGAATTGCTGGACATTTCACTGGATACCAAGTTGAACATATTGATCGGAGACAAAACGAAGCTGCAGATGCCCTGTCTCGACTTGGATCCAATAGACAGTCAGTCCCACCCAATGTTTTCCTGGATGAACTGCACAATCCATCAGTCAAACCTCCAGCAGAGATTGACATTGCAGAGCCAGAGGACGATTCAACTTTAGTCGCAGCCCTGCATGAACAGCCAGGATGGACAGAGCCATACATGGCATATTTAAGTCGCGGAGTGCTGCCAGACGATGAGATTGAGGCGCGCAAAATCATACGGCGATCAAAGGCCTATACAATCATCAACAATGAATTATACAAGCGCAGCGTGTCAGGAGCATTCCAAAGATGTGTCTCACCAGAAGAGGGACGAAAAATCTTGCACGAAATTCATTCAGGCGATTGTGGCCATCATGCTTCGTCAAGATCTTTGGTGGCAAAGGCGTTCCGACATGGATTCTTCTGGTTAACAGCATTAGCAGATGCAGAGCAAATTGTCAGAGTGTGCGATGGATGTCAAAGATACGCTAGGCAAGATCATATGCCAGCTCAAGCACTTCGCACAATACCCATCACATGGCCTTTTGCCGTATGGGGTTTTGACATGGTAGGGCCCTTCAGACGGTCTTCAAACGGAAAAACTCACCTCCTGGTCATGGTGGACAAATTCACAAAGTGGATAGAAGCAGAACCTGTGGGAGATTGCGAGGCTGAAACAGCAGTCAAGTTCTTGAAGAAGGTCATATTCCGCTTTGGGTACCCCCATAGTATCATTACAGACAATGGGAGCAACACCTCTGAAGGGCTACACAGATATTTTGCGCAGACAATGGGATAAGATTGGACCTCACGTCAGTAGCACACCCGCAGAGCAATGGACAAGCTGAGCGAGCTAACCAGGAAATTCTCCATGGAATTAAGCCGCGCCTTATTGAAAAGGTCGAAGCATCTCCAGGATGTTGGGTGGAGGAATTGCCAGCAGTACTGTGGAGCTTAAGAACAACCCCTAACAGATCCACAGGATTTACACCATATTTCATGGTCTATGGAGCAGAAGCAGTCATGCCCAGCGACATCATACATGATTCACCAAGAGTTGCGGCTTACATCGAGACAGATAATGAGATAGCTCGGCAAGACTCGGTGGACACATTAGAAGAGGTTAGAGACTTGGCAGCATCAAGGTCAGCAGTATATCAACAAGACTTGCGACGCTATCATGCCAGACGCATCAAAACCCGCACCTTTCAAGAAGGCGACCTAGTACTGCGACTTAAACAAGATCACAAGGGAATGCATAAGCTGTCCTCTCCATGGGAAGGACCCTACATCATCAGCAAGAAGCTAAACAATGGGTCGTACTATCTGCTGGATGTAAGGGAAGAAAGCAGCGAACGCCATGATTTCGAGGATCGTCTCGAGGCACCTCGCCCTTGGAACGTCGCACACCTGCGACCGTACTATACATAAGAAAAGGCTAATTAGAGCCAAGCATCATCCTTTCCAGCTTTATAGCTGAGTATCATCACAGCCACTCAGGGCTAGAACTTCAACTTTGGTCGCCACCTAGGCGCGACCTATGCAACATCTGATCGCCACCCAGGCGCGATCGACCCTTGTATCAGAAACCGGCTGCCACCTAGGCGCGGCCGTAAACTTTGTATCATTCTGGTCGCCACCTAGGCGCGACCGACCCCATGTATCACCATGGATCGCCACCTACGCGCGATCCAACCCTATGTATAACACTCGGTTGCCACCAAGGCGCGACCTTATGTGTCATCATAATCAAAGCTTATCATAGCTTAGCCTATCATGGCATATCATTATGTTTCTTGGGGTCTTTGTTACCCTGAAACAGCCAACTTATTGGCAATTATCAAATTTACCTTAAGTTGGATTGCTACTCGCATTATGTGGCCAAAGTACTGGGGTGTGGCGTCAATCGAGCTTGATTGCCTATCATGGCCGCTCTCGACCCTGAACACACATGTTCCTAGGAAATACTGAGTCGCGCGAGTGCCCACTTAAGGATTCAGATGGCCTAACTAGAGGTCGATGTACTGCTTATAGTACGGCAACACCAATTACAATTACTTGTATCTTAACAATTGTTTTATTCATGATATCAAGTTACAGGTGACGACCTTCAAAACTCTCTGAGAAGAATTGAGATGATTATCACGTTACATCCTCTCAATCCTTGGGGGCTACATCATATTATCATCAAAAATTTGAAGATGGATCGTCATCAAGTTTTGAAGCTATCAGGCTACTCTAACAAAGAAGCTCACGAAGTCAGATGATCTTCCAGGTGCGAGTCAAGGCCAATCCAGCACAATATAAGTCGCGAAATAAGGAAAAGCGCGGCCTAAACATTCAAGATCAAGAAACTATGAAGTTCAGGCCACGCTTGGGGGCTAATGTCGGGGGAATGATTAACCCGCGACTTATTCAACAAATAGCAACTTAAGGTTGCACTATCATTGTTGGGCCATGTGAAAGATGGGCCAATCTCGCATCGCGACTCCATAAAGGAAAGCTCCAGAAGGTCGGTGCAAACTTGCCTTGGAAGACAAGAAAGATAATCAGGCTTCGTATAGAACTCTTGTAACCTGACGAGCCTCTGTGTATATAAAGAGAACTCGCAGGACTTAGGGAGGGTCAAGCCCTTAAACCCTCTCTCATACGGCGAGTACCAGATTGGATCGCCTCCATTGTAACACCTCGATTATCATATCAATACCAATCTAGGGTAGGCAGGAAGTAGGTCTTTTACCTCACATTGAGGGGGCCGAACCTGGGTAAATCTGTGTTGATCTTTGTTCCTGTGATCCCAAGCTCGGAGATGCTTGACTCGCGTAATCCCACACCTACGAAGTCATCTATGACACCTGACGTGACAAACCCACGACACTTCGTGCACTAGGCTTTAGCGGCCCTGCAAGCCAAGAGGGAGGCAGACGTTGCCGCTCGCCATGAGATGGAGGAGGCGCACCACCAGGCTACACGTGAAGCAGCGGTTGATAGATGGAGCCGGGAGGAGATGGTGGATGCGGAGAGAAGGCACTGTTGGTGGAGACTTCACGTCTGATGGCAAGGCGGCACACAGCAGCGGCGGAGAGGCACTAACTGGTGCTCGAAGATACAATAAAGAAGAGGACACACCAGGCGGCGGCGAACGATGGCGAGGCTGGCCCCAGGGACCCCTCTCGTGTCATCAACCCATCAACGAATGATGCCGAGGCTATCCCCATCGAGCCCTCTCCCGGCATGGATGTAGAGCTAGATTAGGATCTAGGTTTTTAGTTTAATATCTTTGAAATACGTATAAGGATGAACAAAATTTGAGACATTTTTTAGGGGAGGGGGGGCTGGGGCTACCGTCCCCAATGGGCTGGACATGTGTACGATGCCGCCAATAGCGGAGACTTTTTTGGTGACGGATACATTTCCGGAGACACCGGTGGAAATGCTCTAATGGACTTCTTAACTTGTAAGGGATACATGATTACAACTTGCCTTGGGGTGTGGATTCTCGACATTGTGGTTACCCGATCCTTCTTGGCATTATACGTGATTAGATTATTGTACAACTTAGAAAATACATGATATTACAAACCGAACACCCCAGTTCAACTGGTTGGGGTAGGGAAGTGAGCCTAGCTCAACTGGTTGGGGTAGTGGATGTACAAACCCAACACCCAAGTTCAAGTCCCCAGGGATGCGAATTTAGGTTCCTATTTAAACTTCGGGACCAGGTTTTCCTGGTACTCATGCAACTTATCCTGAGGACCGGGCTTGGTTATTAATCAAGATAAAAATCCTGGTACTCATGCTTAAAAGGCTGTGTGCATCCCTAGTTGGTGCAGAGACCGGGGAAGTGAAATTCTCCCCCAGGAAATTTTGTAGGAGTGGAGCTTAGCTCAACTGGTTGGGGAGTGGATGTACAAACCCAACACCCAGGTTCAAGTCCCCAGTGATGCGAATTTAGGTTCCTATTTGTACTTGAGGACCAGACCTTCCGGTACTCATGCAATTTATCCTGAGGATCAGGCTTGGTTATTAACCAAGATAAAAATACTGATACTCATGCTTAAAAGGCTGTGTGCATACCTAGTTGGTGCAGAGGCCGGGGAAGTGAAAATTCTCCCCCAATTTTTAGGTGGCAATCACTGGAACACGGTTGTGATGCATATATTGCTCCCGTCCCCAACCCTCCCCCCAACCCTAGCCGCCGCCACCACCGACCCCCTCGCCGTGCCCTCTCCTCCTCTCGCCGCCCTCCGCTCCCGTGTGGCCGCGCCTGGGCCGCACCGGAGCGCCCAACGCCGGCAAGCACAGCCCTCCGCACTCCCACCCCTTCCACTCGCCGCTGCGAAAGGCGTCCCCGGGCAAAGGCCCGTGCGGCGCGGCGGCGGCGGGGATCCTTGGCGTGGCGGCAGCGGCGATCTAGAACGCGGCGGCGGCGCTCTTCGTCTTCCAAATCGGCGCGGTGACCCGGTCGCAGCGAGGCGCGCCCGCGGCTGCAGGCGGCGGCGGCAGCGGCAACGTCGCTGCCGGGTCGGCTCCGGCGGCCCTTGGTTCCGGAGTAGCTTGCAGTTCGTGGAGGGCTTCTCTAGGCAGATCGGCGGAAGACGGTGCGATGACCTCCTTTTCCGGCGGCTCTGCCATGGTTGTGGCCCATCTGAGATGTGGAGGTCGGCCAGTCTAAGCCGGGCTCGTCTGAGCCGATGACAGCGGCACAGTGAGTGTCGTTACCTTGTTGAAGGTGTCGTCGCCGTGAATCACCCGTCTCCCAGAGTTCCGGGGGAAACCCTAGATCTGGTATCAGATCAGACGATGGCGACATCCTCGGTGTGGCACTCCCTCTTGGGGGCATCGTCCTGGAACACGGACATCTGGAGCGGTCTTTCGGTGGAGCGGTTTCATCTACGACGACAACGACGATGGGTCATGCGGCGTGGTGCAGCGAGGACTCGACGACGACCGTTTCATGGTGGACTCGTGCAGGGTGGGGGCGCGGTCTGGTGCCATGGTGGCATCGACAGCAGGCATGGCTGGAGCTTTCTCTTCGATCTACATAATGGAGTTGGGTTGGCGGAAGATGGTGGAGGCGACATCCGGAGACGTGTGCACAAGGCACTACCTCTGGAGTTGGCTAGGGAGCCGACGATAGCTGTGGCCGGGGCACAAGGCCCCGTTTTTACTCTTTCGTTTGTGCTAGTTGTGGTTTTTCACTGTTTTGGTTGGCTTCGACTTGTATGATCGTTTGTTGTAAGGCTTTTAGCCACGTATTGTTGAATAAAAGAAATAAAGCGGCCGTATGCATCATTTTGATGCAGAGGCTGGGGTGTCCCTTTTCTAAAAAAAAAGAAAATACACGATATTTCAAGACATGTTTATCCAAGCTCCTCGCTATGTACTAATCAATATAGTACAGTCAATGGTAAGCTCTCTGAATCCATTAGACACATCACGATTATCACCCCACGCCGGTTTGGTCATGGGTGCACATATCGTCTCCTTGTCACCCCGTGTTTATCCTACTAGCATAGTAGCATTGTCTATAATCTATTTTGGATACCCACGTTGCCTTTATATATTAGGCTCATGTTACTAGTATTCGACTTTAACACTTAACCTACCGCATAATCGAAGTCCAATTGTAGTGTATACACATATTCAACACAATTTTGATAAACTCTATCTTGGAAAATATGTTCTTCGCCATCTTGAAATCGTCATCTTCGCGCAAATACCTGTGTATGGTTGAACTTAGTCTTCATTGCCCGGCTGAACATGTCACCACGGTTCCTCGTCAACTCCACCTGAATGATGCTCACATGCATCTATTACATGTTATTCTTGGTCCTTTTGCCCTTTATCACCAACTATTTTTCCTTCATAACTCTCATGGTTAACTTAATTGTCATGTTCACATGGTAGGTATAACCATTACCACGAATTTTCCTAAGTGAAGTTTGATTTCTACAAACCCTTGGCACATTCTAGCATCCTTAAGCACCATTTCATCACGTCTTGAGTCTTGATCTTGATATCTCCAATGACCGTAATGCGATGAGGCGTATCGTTGCTTTATAGGCAGCTTCAGAATTCCCGTACTTATAGGTACAGGACCACTCTTTGTTAGATGTCACATGATAAGAACTCTCAAAATCTATACCCACCTTGGAACTGGTTGGTCTAACCGCCCAAACATATCAGACCACTTCAGTCGTTACGATCTCCCCAATATGCGTGTAACACCAATCCATCATCGATGGTTCTCGCCGATCGGATGTGCCTCGTCTGACAACCTCATGTTATCACTTGTCCGACGGCACCCCATGATCATGCTCGCAAACTTATGTTGTTGGTTGTCAATAGTGTTCCACCCGGTCTCTGCTCTAACATAAGCTCGCCTTTATTTCTGAACAACATGACCTCATCACCTTCGTCAAGATCATCCACACCATGATCTAATAACAAACCTCGATTTGATACCCCTTTAGCATTATATGTGCTTAGACCATTGCAGAAGTAGATGAGAAACAATATTTCTTAAGGAGGTTCAGAGACCAATGGCTACATCGTCAGGGCATGCTTAACAGGCGTTCCATCCCATGTACTAATTAACATAGTACAGTCGATGACAAACCCATCGAGACCATAAGACACATCACGATCAACACGCCGGTTCAGTTACCCTTTGCCACGGGCGTTGGACCATCCCTTGCAATCTCGTGTCTTAACTTACAAGATTTGTCTAGTCTATTTTGACTCCCACGGTGCATTTATGTATTAGGGTCAACTTACAAATGTTCAAATCCAACACCTAACCTACCACATAATCCAAATCCAACACCTAACCTACCACATAATCCAAATCCAACTACCTAAAAGATGAAGAAATAGATTAGCAACGCAAGCGGTAACTAACCAAAAGAAAATATTAGACAAAGACATGTGCGCAATTAGGTGACGACCGATGAAGAAATCCATTCAAATCATTACCTTAGAACAACCTTATGGTTTTCTACAACTGGCTTTGGGCACAAATCCCTCTACAAAACTAAAATTATTATAGAAAGCTAAAATAGTCAAAGGCATGTCTTATTGTTATGATGGATGCGCGTAAGGTACTCACAAATGTTCTCACTCATGTGCTTATTCCCAAGGGATTTCAAATAATATGCTAAACAATTGCATGAAGATGATCCAAATGAATTCAAAATTCAGAAACCATAGATATGGTCTACATAAATTAGAAAGGATAGTAGCATGGCCGCTTTATTAATTAATAATAAGAGGTACAACAGCGGTGATGGCGTCCGTCTTTCACGGAGCGCCGTTGGAGGCGACCGGGAGGGCGATTCTAGGCGCTGGCCGTGGAGTTCGACGGTGAGAAGAGCTCCTGCGACGGGAATCAACGACGGGACCGATGGAACCAGGGGTTGTGGGATCGACGGAGGGGCGGATCTACGCTACCTAAGCCGAACCCCATCACCTTGTTCGCAGCGGACCTTGGAGGAACGCAGATCAAGAGAAGAAAAAAGCTTAGTCAAGAGATCGGCTCAAAGGTATGCGGCTTTTTCCCTGGAGGTGTTATCGCCGGAAAGTTCGACGTCGGTGGATGGGATCCGAGGGCGGCAGGGCTCTGTTGGTCGGCTCCCGCTGGGGAGGTCGGCTCAATTAAAATTGCCAGTCTTGTCGCCGACGGTCACATCTGAGGATGATGGCTCGGGCGTGTGGGAGGTTGTGTAGCGCCGCCGATGTCGCGCTGGTGATGCGTCACCGGAGTTGATGACGGGGAGCGGCGCTTCAAGACAGCGGGTTGTACATTCGAATTGTCCCGCTACAAGCCATGCGGGCCGTCTTGCGTGGACAAGAGTACAACGCCGTGGTTGCGATCGCCGATTCGGCCAGCTTTCGCCGGAGCTGGTGAAGATGAGCGCGTTTTACGGATCGAATTTTTCAAATTCAAAAAATTTCGATAACGGCTATGCGGGCCGTCTGCAGCTTACTGGGCCGAATTCCACACCGACTACTGCGGTAACGGGCCAAGAGGGGGGAGTGCGATCTCGGCTTCGTGGCCGAATCAATCTTAAGAACCTTCCTATTCGATCGCAGGTAGGGTTTTCGCTCGTCAAGCAATTCTGTTTGGTTCCAAGTTTGGGCGCCGCCACCATGAGCAACGGCAGTGGTCGTGGTTTCGGTGATGGCCGGGGTTTTGCTCCCGGCAGGGGCAATGGTGGACGTCCCCCTCAGCGCTTCGGTGGAGGTGCTCCTCCTCCTCGAGGCGGTGCGGCAGGCCGAGGAAATCTCGCTGGAGGGCAGAACCATCCAGGGGCTGGGACAAGCGGGACGGCGGGACAGCCGGACTATCGGCAACAAGGCTTTGAGACGCCAAACGGCGCCGGTGTCGGGGGAATACTTTCTGGATTAACCCGCGGCCCAGTGCGACTTAACTTACTCGCACGGACGAAGGCCCACTTGGGAGCAAGCCCAATATTGAACCGCCATAAGGAAAGATCTAGAAGACAAATCCCGGAGGACGTGAAGACCAAGTAGTCTCCGAGTAGGCCTCTGTGGATGTATTCCTTATGGGGAAGTTTCCTTTTGTAACCTAGCGAGCCTCTGTGTATATAAAGAGGACTCGCAGGACTTAGAGCGGGTCAAGCTATCAAGCCCCAAACCCTAGCTCATACGGCGAGTACCAGATCGGATCGCCTCCATTGTAACACCTCGATTATCATATCAATACCAATCTAGGGTAGGCAGGAAGTAGGTCTTTTACCTCACATTGAGGGGGCCGAACCTGGGTAAATCTGTGTTGATCTTTGTTCCTGCGATCCCAAGCTCGGAGATGCTTGACTCGCATAATCCCACACCTACGAAGTCATCTATGACACCTGACGTGACAAACCCACGACAGTTGGCGCCCACCGTGGGGCCTGCGGTCAAGAGCGTCACGTTCCGCGCAGGATCCATGAAGGGAGCTGAAGATCTTGTTGTTGGCCGTATCATCACGGTCAATGGCACACCCCTCATCGACGATTCAAGCTGGGGGCCGGAAGCAGATTATTTGGAGACCGGCCACGTCATCCCGTTCGGATCCATCAACGTCTTCGTCGGCTTCATCGGTGGCAGGTCCGTTAGATCGGTCCAGGAAGGCGATTCAGTAGAAGAAGTCGCCGATGACGGGGAAGAATCCGTGGAAAGCATGGACTCGCAAGAGTTTGGGTCCATCATACCTGCCTTTGAAGAAAGTTGCTGGGGTTACCCACCAGAAATCACATCATCACCAGATCAAGAGATGGCACAAGTCGCGGTTTACATGGCCGGAGGAGCAGGTGCATCAGGAACTGCTGGAGAAACCGAGGCATCGGCACCCCCAAGCAACCCACTTCTTGTCCCTGTGTCAGCCACGAACGCCGCCCTCCGTGCAACAGAAATTGAGGCCGCCAGGGCCGAGCTCCTGTATGAGGTTCGAAGGATGGAAGAAGAGCGCCGCAGGCTCGATCAGATAAACCAAGGAATCCAACAGGAGCGGCAGAGAGTAGCCGCGCTGGCTGCGACTCAACAACAGGTTGACCCGCAAACACAGCTGCGCGCGACTCAACCAACAGTGGAAATCCCGCTCACTCCAGCCGCGGGACGGGAATCCAGACGACTGCGGAAGGAAGGGTACCAACAAATCAAGAGACCCAGCAACAACCAAGGAGGTTTCACACCCCACAGGGCCATTACCAGAACCCTGTCGATAATATGTATGCTGCGGCTAATATCTTGACTCAGATGGTACCAACAGGCGATGACCCGGTCAATGCTGAGGCGCGGCGCGCGATTCAGATGCTAAGTACGGCAGTCCTGCAACAAGCCAATAGGGCGGAAGCCGAAGCACAGCTGCCCCTCGTACCAGCCAATCACAGGATTACAGCAGAAAGAAGCGTCCAGAGCAGGCCACCAGAGGACGTGTCAGGAGTCGCACAGAGGCAGCAGGAGCAAGTCGCAGAAGCGCAGGCGAATGCCCATTGATGCAAAAGCGGCCCGCAGATAACCCCGCAGGCGCGCCACAGCCCTGTCCTCGCGACTCAAGGGACCGGCGTGTTTCACTGAGAGGATCAGATCGGAACCTTTTCCTGAAGATTTCAAAGGGCCACGCAAGGTGGCAAACTATAACGCCAGCATGGATCCAACCACTTGGCTCAACAATTACGAGATGGGCATGAGCATCCTAAACGCATCTGAAGAGATCTGCGCACGCTACCTAAACATGATGCTAGAAGGAGCAGCGCACATATGGCTGCAAAATTTGCCTCCCAACTCTATAAATACTTGGGAGGAACTGAAGGATGCCTTCATTAAGAACTTCCAAGGAACTTGCAAGCGACTCTGCAATATAGAAGATTTAGAGCGTTGTGTCCAGAAGGAAGGCGAGTCAAGTCGCCATTGGATGAAAAGGGTGGCAGAAATAATACACTCCTCAGATAATATACCACCAAGCTCAGCCGTCCTGGTGATGGAGAAAAACTGCAAGTTTGAGCCGCTGATTCATAAGCTGGGTCGCATGAAGGATAAAGTCAAGAGCCTCAGCGAGGTGATGGCTGCGGCTAACAAATATGCCAGCTCAGACAAAACCAGAGACGCGTCAGACGGAGAAGAAGAGGAGGTTGCTGCAAAAGGAAAGAAAAACTCCAACAAGCCCCAGCAGCAGCAAACGAGCCACAACAACACGAGTCAAAACAAACGCAAAAGCGAAGATGGTCACTCAGGGCTCGTCGCCAATACGCGTGGAGGATTCAGAGGCCAGCGTGGAAGGGGTCGAGGATACGGCTCCCGTCCAATCAATATGCAAGAAGTTTTCAACCGGCCATGCGACCTTCATGCGACAGGTGATGGACGGCCAGCGGACCATACCAAGGCGCAATGCCATTATTACAAAAAGTGGAAAGAAGAGAGCCAACACAACGGGGGGAATTCCCATGAAGGAAACCCTAGTGCGGCTCATAACACAAACATTGGGCAGCACGGCGCGAGTAACCCCAGGCAGACGGGGCAGTATCACACAATAGTTATCGATACCTCCAAAAGAGAAGAGAAATTGAGCCGGAGAAGTCAGCAGGTGAACGCCGTGATACCAACAACACCCGCTTGGTTAAGGTGGTCAGAATACGCGGTAACCTGGAGTCGCGACGACCACCCGCCACAGGTACGGGAACCTGGCAAGTTGGCACTGGTTGTGGCACCATACGTTGCAGGATACAAGCTGACCAAAGTGCTTATGGATGGAGGAAGCAGCATTAATATCTTGTACTACGATACTTTCCAGCGTCTAGGACTCAAGGATTCCAGCCTGCAGCCCACGTCAACAGTATTTCACGGCATTGTCCCAGGAAGGTCCGCACGGCCAGTGGGGAAAATAACCCTAGGGGTAACTTTTGGAACAGAAGAGAACTTTAGAAGTGAATTCCTAAGCTTCGAAGTGGTAAAATTCCAAAGCCCATATCACGCCTTGTTTGGAAGAACGGCCTTTGCTAAGTTTATGGCCAGGCCATGCTACGTGTACCTACAGTTGAAGATACCAGGACCAAAAGGGGTCATCACAGTGTACGGAGATAGAGAAAAAGCAATAGAATGTGAGAAAGGAGATGCGGCTTTCGCAGAATCCGCCTGTGCCGCGGAAGAACTAAAAGGTTATAAGTCGCAGGTGGACCCAAACGATATGAGTGTGGTTACCACGCCATCTGCCGAGCCACCAATGAAATTCAAAGCGGCCCAGGACACTAAGCAGATAAATCTTGTTCCTGGCGACTCATCCAAGCAAACTAGCATTGGAGCACACATGGAAGAAGAGCAGGAGAAGGCCCTCGTCGCTTTTCTCCAGGAAAATAAAGACATCTTCGCATGGAAGCCGTCAGATATGCCAGGGGTACCAAGAGAATTAGCAGAACATAGCCTCAAAGTGAACCCTGCGGCTAAACCAGTGAAGCAGCCACTACGGCGTTTTCATGATGACAGGAGAAAGGCAATAGGAGAGGAAATAGCTCGCTTGCTGGCTGCAGGATTCATCACAGAGGTATACCATCCGGAATGGGTGGCAAATCCAGTATTGGTTATGAAAAAGAACGGTACGTGGCGAATGTGCGTTGATTACACCAGTCTTAACAAAGCTTGTCCAAAGGATCCATTTGCTTTGCCAAGAATCGACCAAGTAATTGATTCAACTGCTGGGTGCGAGCTGTTATGCTTTTTGGACGCCTATTCAGGCTACCATCAAATCAAGATGAAGAGGGAGGACCAAGAAAAGACGTCCTTCATCACACCCTTCGGAGCTTTTTGTTACGTCAGCATGCCCTTTGGGTTGAAGAACGCAGGTGCGACTTACCAAAGATGCATTCAGAATTGCCTACATGAGCAAATAGGTCGCAACGTTCATGCCTACGTGGATGATATTGTGATTAAATCGCAAGTTAGCCAGGATCTTATTGGTGATCTGGCAGAGACATTCACAAATCTCAGAAAATACAACATGAAGCTCAACCCCACAAAGTGCGTCTTCGGAGTACCAGCAGGAAAGCTATTGGGATTCATAGTATCAGAAAGAGGCATTGAGGCCAATCCTGACAAGATAAAGGCCGTGATGGATCTCCAAAAGCCAGAAAAGATAAAAGATGTACAGCGGCTTACTGGTTGCGTAGCAGCTTTGAGTCGCTTTATATCAAGATTGGGAGAAAAGCACTACCTTTGTACAGACTGTTGAAAAAATCAGACACCTTCGTTTGGGACGCAGAGGCCGACGAAGCTCTGACAGCCTTGAAACATCAATTGACAATGCTCCAGTTCTGGCGGCTCCAAAAGATAAAGAGCCAATGCTACTATACATAGCGGCAAATTCCCGCGCTGTGAGTGCTGTCATGGTTGTGGAGAGACAAGAAACGGAAAGGAATACCCTGTCCAGAGACCAGTATACTACGTGAGCGAAGTCCTCACAGCTTCCAAACAGCGTTACCCACAGTGGCAGAAGTTGGTGTTTGGAGTGTTCATGGCGAGTCGCAAGCTGAAGCACTACTTCCAAGAGCATCCAATAACTGTGGTGAGTTCAGCACCATTGGCAGATATCATTCGTAATCGAGAAGCTACTGGAAGAGTCGCTAAGTGGGCGATCGAGTTGGGACCACATCACATCAGTTACGAGCCGCGCACATCAATTAAGTCGCAAGCCCTTGCAGATTTTATTAACGATTGGACAGAAATCCAAGTTGCTCCTAGCATGGCAGAAACCAAATACTGGACCATGCATTTTGATGGGTCAAGACAGTTGCAAGGCTCGGGGGCTGGAGTTGTTCTGACATCTCCCAAGGGAGACAAGCTGCGGTATGTGTTACAGATACACTTCAACTGCACAAATAACGTGGCGGAGTACGAGGCACTGCTTCATGGTCTACGTATAGCAAAGGAGATGAACATCAGTCGCATACGCTGTTTTGGCGATTCAGACTTGGTGGCACAGCAGGTCTCCGGAACGTGGGACAGCAAGGATGCGAACATGGCTGCATATAGGAGAGAGGTGGACAGAATTGCTGGACATTTCACTGGATACCAAGTTGAACATATTGATCGGAGACAAAATGAAGCTGCGGATGCCCTGTCTCGGCTTGGATCCAACAGACAGTCAGTCCCACCCAATGTTTTCCTGGATGAACTGCACAATCCATCAGTCAAACCTCCAGCAGAATTGACATTGCAGAGCCAGAGGATGATTCAACTTTAGTCGCAGCCCTGCATGAACAGCCAGGATGGACAGAGCCATACATGGCATATTTAAGTCGCGGAGTGCTGCCGGACGATGAAATTGAGGCGCGCAAAATCATACGACGATCAAAGGCCTATACAATCATCAACAACGAATTATACAAGCGCAGCGTATCAGGAGCATTCCAAAGATGTGTCTCACCAGAAGAGGGACGAAAAATCTTGCACGAAATTCATTCAGGCGATTGTGGCCATCATGCTTCGTCAAGATCTTTGGTGGCAAAGGCGTTCCGACATGGATTCTTCTGGTTAACAGCATTAGCAGACGCAGAGCAAATTGTCAGAGTGTGCGATGGATGTCAAAGATACGCTAGGCAAGATCATATGCCAGCCCAAGCACTTCGCACAATACCCATCACATGGCCTTTTGCCGTATGGGGTTTTGACATGGTAGGGCCTTTCAGACGGTCTTCAAACGGAAAAACTCACCTCTTAGTCATGGTGGACAAATTCACAAAGTGGATAGAAGCAGAACCTGTGGGAGATTGCGAGGCTGAAACAGCAGTCAAGTTCTTGAAGAAGGTCATATTCCGCTTCGGTTACCCCCATAGTATCATTACAGACAATGGGAGCAACACCTCTGAAGGGGCTACACAGATATTTTGCGCAGACAATGGGATAAGATTGGACCTCACGTCAGTAGCACACCCGCAGAGCAATGGACAAGCTGAGCGAGCTAACCAGGAAATTCTCCATGGAATTAAGCCGCGCCTTATTGAAAAGGTCGAAGCATCTCCAGGATGTTGGGTGGAAGAACTGCCAGCAGTACTGTGGAGCTTGAGAACAACCCCTAACAGATCCACAGGATTTACACCATATTTCATGGTCTATGGAGCAGAAGCAGTCATGCCCAGCGATATCATACATGATTCACCAAGAGTTGCGGCTTACATCGAGACAGATAATGAGATAGCTCGGCAAGACTCGGTGGACACATTAGAAGAGGTTAGAGACTTGGCAGCATCAAGGTCAGCAGTATATCAACAAGACTTGCGACGCTATCATGCCAGACGCATCAAAACCCGCACCTTTCAAGAAGGCGACCTAGTACTGCGACTTAAACAAGATCACAAGGGAATGCATAAGCTGTCCTCTCCATGGGAAGGACCCTACATCATCAGCAAGAAGCTAAACAATGGGTCGTACTACCTGCTGGATGTAAGGGAAGAAAGCAGCGAACGCCATGATTTCGAGGATCGTCTCGAGGCACCTCGCCCTTGGAACGTCGCACACCTGCGACCGTACTATACATAAGAAAAGGCTAATCAGAGCCAAGCATCATCCTTTCCAGCTTTATAGCTGAGTATCATCACAGCCACTCAGGGCTAGAACTTCAACTTTGGTCGCCACCTAGGCGCGACCTATGCAACATCTGATCGCCACCCAGGCGCGATCGACCCTTGTATCAGAAACCGGCTGCCACCTAGGCGCGGCCGTAAACTTTGTATCATCTCTGGTCGCCACCTAGGCGCGACCGACCCCATGTATCACCATGGATCGCCACCTACGCGCGATCCAACCCTATGTATAACACTCGGTTGCCACCTAGGCGCGACCTTATGTGTCATCATAATCAAAGCTTATCATAGCTTAGCCTATCATGGCAATATCATTATGTTTCTTGGGGTCTTTGTTACCCTGAAACAGCCGATTTATTGGCAATTATCAAATTTACCTTAAGTTGGATTGCTACTCGCATTATGTGGCCAAAGTACTGGGGTGTGGCGTCAATCGAGCTTGATTGCCTATCATGGCCGCTCTCGACCCTGAACACACATATTCCTAGGAAATACTGAGTCGCGCGAGTGCCCACTTAAGGATTCAGATGGCCTAACTAGAGGTCGATGTACTGCTTATAGTACGGCAACACCAATTACAATTACTTGTAACTTAACAATTGTTTTATTATGATATCAAGTTACAGGTGATGACCTTCAGAGTTCTCTGAGAAGAATTGAGATGATTACCACATAACATCCTCTCAATCCTTGGGGGCTATATCATATTATCATCAAAAATTTGAAGATAGATCGTCATCAAGTTCTGAAGCTATCAGGATACTCTAACAAAGAAGCTCACGAAGTCAGATGATCTTCCAGGTGCGAGTCAAGGCCAAACTTGCACAATTATAAGCCGCGAAACAAGGAAAAGCACGGCCTAAGCATTCAAGATCAAGAATACTATGAAGTTCAGGCCACGCTTGGGGGCTAATGTCGGGGGAATACTTTCTGGATTAACCCGCGGCCCAGTGCGACTTAACTTACTCGCACGGACGAAGGCCCACTTGGGAGCAAGCCCAATATTGAACCGCCATAAGGGAAAGATCTAGAAGACAATCCCGGAGGACGTGAAGACCAAGTAGTCTCCGAGTAGGCCTCTGTGGATGTATTCCTTATGGGGAAGTTTCCTTTTGTAACCTAGCGAGCCTCTGTGTATATAAAGAGGACTCGCAGGACTTAGAGCGGGTCAAGCTATCAAGCCCCAAACCCTAGCTCATACGGCGAGTACCAGATCGGATCGCCTCCATTGTAACACCTCGATTATCATATCAATACCAATCTAGGGTAGGCAGGAAGTAGGTCTTTTACCTCACATTGAGGGGGCCGAACCTGGGTAAATCTGTGTTGATCTTTGTTCCTGCGATCCCAAGCTCGGAGATGCTTGACTCGCATAATCCCACACCTACGAAGTCATCTATGACACCTGACGTGACAAACCCACGACAGCCGGGTTCGGGAACTTCAATGCGGGTACTGGCTTTGGCAATGGTGGGCAATCACGACAGTATAATAGATCGTCTCAAGCGTAGAGGGGAGGCAGGTATGAGGGAGGAAACAGCAACTACCCTAGATATCCCCCTGAAGGTTAGGCGAACCAAAGACCCAACAACGATATGATGAATCTCACGGAGGATATGTTAGCAAAGGTTGTCAAACAGGTGACAGAAGCGCTTCGTCAGCCGGGTGTGATACCAGCCGGGACGACAGACGCAAATCGTGTGTCTTCATCTCTTCGCTATGTACCCATACCCAAACCAGCGGCTGCGGCCAAAGGTGGGAGCTCGGAGGGGGTAGTGGCGACCTCGCAAATTGATGCGCAAAGAGATCATACTGCTAACGTGGGTGCCGAGGGTGCAGCGGCGAAGAAGGCAAAGAGGAATGATAAGGCTCGTTGCTACCGATGTGACGAACCCGGGCACCATGGTAAGGAGTGTACTGTTGCTGTGTGTGATATTTGTGAGAGCAAGGAGCACGAACCTGAGGTGTGTCCTTTGTTGACTGCGCCGAAGCCGCAGGTCATCGTGCATGGGTTGATTAATGAGGGTCTGATGTTTTTCGAGCAGCCAATAACTGAGACGTATAAGCCCAAGATAGATAATGTGCGTATGGCTATGATCACGGTAGCAGGAGGAGAACTCAGTATTCCTCAAGTTGTTGCACAGCTGCAACGATTGGTATCTTCGGTGTTTCATTGAGAAGTTGTTCAAGTTGGAAATAACATCTACAAGGTGCCTTTCCCATCTAGGAGCGAACTAGACAGATTGGCTATTTTTGGCTCTTGCAAGGTTCCTAATACTAAGTGTGAGATCACTGTGGTGCCTTGGATCACTAATATGGAGCCTATGGAGCTTCTGCCAAAGAAATGGATTAGAATCTATGGCATTCCACCTAAACACATAGGTGATTTTTTATCTCTTTGGAGCTTGGGGTCCTTGTTTGGTAAAACTATAAAAGTAGATATGAAGTTCACTCGGAGACACGGGGTCCTGCGCATCCTTGTGGGCTGTGTGGACTACACATTGATTCCAAAGGGTTGGACCATCTTTGTTAAAGATGGATTTTATCGGATGAAGTTTAAGGTGGAGAACCCGGTGGATGTAGCTGATAAGGAGGGTGATGATCCTAGGTCACCACCACCGGATGATGATGCAGATGATGGGGATGATGAGGGTTCATCTAAACAGGAAAACGTTGAGAAGGAGAACAAAGGTAGTGCGTCAGATGATATGGCTACGGATGCAGAAACAAAAAATTCAGAACTAAAAGAAAATGTGGGTGGTAGATTTCCTGATGCTATGCAAGAGATGAAGACAGGTGTGATCTTCTCTCCTAGTGTGCAGAAGCAGTTTCGGCTAGCACATGAGGAGGTGCAACGTATGATCAGCGAGAGGGAGCATGGCACACAGGAGAAGGTCGCTCTAAGGGCTGGGGTTGAAACTCCAAAAATTGATATTTACGTCGACAAGCAAGGCGGTGCTAGTGGCCATGTTTCTGCGGGCGACCGGGAGGTGCATGCGGCACCAATGGCAGCGGGGGGCACTGTGAGCAAGTTGTCGACATCTGTGACTGAGGTATCGAATGAGGTGGTCCACGGTGACCATGGTCTGACTGAAAAGAACTCTGGGAAAACTGCGGTGGAGGGGCCTGCTGGCGCTAAGTTGACGAGGGAATATCTCCCCGGCAACAGCACCGGAAACAATGCTTGTACGTCACACGTCAGTTGGGAACCCCAAGAGGAAGGTATGATGAGTGCAGCAGCAAGTTTTCCCTCAGTATGAAACCAAGGTTTAATCGAACCAGTAGGAAAACGAGGTTGCTTCGAAGGTGTTGGTGAAGGAGTGTAGTGCGGCGCAACACCAGGGATTCCGGTGCCAACGTGGAACCTGCACAACACAATCAAATTACTTTGCCCCAACTTAACAGTGAGGTTGTCAATCTCACCGGCTTGCTGAAAACAAAGGGTTAAACGTATCGAATGGAAGATGATGTTTGTTTGCATAAAACAGTAGAGAACAATGATTGCAGTAGATTGTATTTCAGATGTAAAAGAATGGACCGGGGTCCACAGTTCACTAGTGGTGTCTCTCAATAAGATAACTAACATGCTGGGTAAACAAATTACAGCTGGGCAATTGACAATTGATAAGTGCATATAACATGCATGTGTGAGCTGTGGTATCTACTATGAGATTCATTTGGGCATTACGACAAAGTACATAGACCGCTATCCAGCATGCATCTATGCCTAAATAGTCCACCTTCCGGTTAACATCCGTACCCCTTCCAGTATTAAGTTGCAAGCAACAGACAATTGCATTAAGTAATGTGCGTAATGTAAACAATACATTCATCCTTGAATAAAGCATTGTTGTTTTACCCCTAGTGGCAACAACACATCTACAACCTTAGAACTTGCTGTCACTATCCCAGGTTAAATAGAGGTTGAACCCAACTATCATGAATAAATACCCCCTCTTGGAGTCACAAGTATTCACTTGGCCAAGGCTTCAACAAGTAACGGAGAGCATGCAAGATCACAAATGACATAGACATGATAATATAATATTCAGCTCCACATAGGTATCAATATAAGTCAGATCCCAGCAAACACAACATGTAGCATTACAATAAGATGATCTTGATCATGATAGGCAGCTCACAAGATCTAAACATGATGGCACAAGTGGAGAAGACAACCATCTAGCTACTGCTATGGACCCATAGTCCAAGGATGAAACTACTCACGCATCACTCCGGAGGCGGGCATGGCGATGTAGAGCCCTCCGGTGATGATTCCCCTCTCTGGCAGGGTTGCCGGGAAGAGCTTCAGAACCCCCCGAGTTAGGGTTGACGACGGCGGCGGCGGCGAATATGTTCTGGATGAAAGGCTCGGTGGTTTAGGGTTTTCACGCCTCGGGAATAAATAGGCGAAGGGGCGATGTCGGCGGACCCCCGAGGGGCCCAAACCACCTGGCGGCGCGGTGGGGCCCCCTGCCGCGCGAGCCTGTGGTTTGGCCACCTTGTGGCTCCCCTTCGTCTCTCCTTCGGACTCCGTGTACGT
The DNA here is from genome assembly GCA_947311845.1 of Poa pratensis. NCBI lineage: Eukaryota > Viridiplantae > Streptophyta > Magnoliopsida > Poales > Poaceae > Poa > Poa pratensis. The sequence continues at coordinate 30,336,910 of CAMZMU010000097.1, read as the reverse complement.
GCTGGAAAAATAGGGACTTGGCCTTTTGTTTCGTGCAATTCCGAGAATATTTCCAGAAGTAACTTTCTGAAACCAAAACAGCAGAAAACAGGGAACTGGCACTGTGGCATCTTGTTAATAGGTTAGTCCCAGAAAATGCATAAAAGTGATACGAAGTGTATATAAAACATGTAGCAAATGGTATAATATAAGCATGGAATAGCAGAAATTATGGATACGTTGGAGACGTATCAGGGCCTATCACCGGCATCATCTCACCAAGCGATGGAGAGCTGGGGGCGTTGTTCTCAGTACGCCTGCTCGACTGTCCCCCTGCTTTTCACCAGAACCTGCGTTGGGGCTTGATGGAGGAGTGTACATGGATCGTTTTGGGAATCCTACTGTGGCTCAATCCCAGCTATGCGAGATGGGAGACACTGATGTTGCACACGGGATCTCGGAGACAAGACCTACAGAGAAGGAGATCATGGCATTTGGGGGAATGCAAGAAGTGGAGGTGAGATCAAGTGATCGGTTGAGGAAGCAGGATAATGCGGCCACTCCTCAATTAGAGCGTGCGATGGATCTTGCTTCGCGGAAAAATTACGGCACACCCCAAGGTACACCATGCAAGTCTTATTTATCATTAAGTTCTCTTTCTAGTTCTGTTATTACGGCTAGAGCGGATAGATTAGGTATTTCACTAGGCGCAAACACAGAACAAAAAGAACAATCTATTTCGGTAATCATGGAATTAGAAAAAGAGAGAGAGGTCATTTTCCTTAAGAATTCTTTACCACTGCAAATGATGATTCGGAGGCTAGTCTGGTGTTAAGAAGGGCAAATAATCTGAGTGAAGATTTAGATGACGATGAGTTTGATGTCTCGGAAGATCATGCGGATCTTAATGAGACGTTGGCAACAATAAAAAAGAAAAGTAAAAATACTTCCTTCTCAAAGCGTGCGGCTAGGAGAAGTTTGAGGTTACAAATTTTGAAAAAAAGGTAAAATGAAAGGGGTAGTTTGGAACTCGGATGGGTTTGGTGACACAGCCAAACATTTAAATGTTAGTGAATTGGTGAAGGAAAATAAGCTTGATTTTATGGCTATAATTGAGACAGGGAGGTCCTCTTTCGCAACCCCCTTTCTAAAATTCTTAGCCGGAGGCTTGGACTATAGTTGGTATGTTATCCTCCAAAAGGGAGGTCGGGTGGCATGTTGATAGGTTTTAACGATGCTACATTAGCAGTGCAAAATGTGGTCTCAGGTGATTTTTGCGTAAAATTTCATTTGAGATCAAAATCTGATGGTTTTCGCTGGGCTTTTGTGGTGGTCTATGGGGCAGCACAGGATGCAAAAAAAAACCAGATTTTCTGGCCGAATTAGTAAGAATTTGTGATGGTGAGACACTTCCAATGTTGTTAGGAGGATACTTTAACATAATCAGAAGAGAGGAGGAGAAAAATAATTCTAACTTCAATGCTAGATGGCCTTTTATTTTTAATGCTATCATCGAAAGCTTAAGTTTAAAAGAGTTGCAAATGTCCGAAAGACAATATACTTGGGTTAGTAGGCGGGAAACACCAACATTTGAGAAGTTGGATCGTTTTCTAGCAAGTGTTGAGTGGGAACAGAAATTTCCGCTTGTCACGATCCAGGCGCTGGCCCGTGCGGGGTCGGATCATACACCTCTCTTGCTGGATACGGGTGATCAAGCCTTCGTGGGAAATAGGAGTCATTTCTCTTTTGAGCTATCTTGGTTACGACAGGATGGATTCTATGATATCATTGCCCGGGAATGGAATGCGGTCCAAACGGGTGATACTCCTATTGAGCGATGGCAAAACAAAATTAGACATCTCCGCCAATTCTTGAGAGGATGGGCTAAAAATCTAAGTGGAGAATACAAAAAACTTAGAGATCGTCTCACTCTTTTAATCATGGAACTTGACATCAAAGCGGAGACCACTCCTCTCTCAGTAGCTGAGCGAGCTGCTAAGAAGGATGCGGACGATGTTTTGGCGAAGTTGAGAAGGGATGAGGAATCGAAGTGGGCTCAGAGGGCAAAAGTAAAGTACATTCAAGAAGGTGGGAGTAATACGAGATACTTTCACATCATTGCAAATGGAAAACATAGAAAGAAAAGAATTTTACAATTAGAACAAGATGAGGGCACAATAGTTGGACAAGAAAATTTGAAAACATATATATCCGAATTTTACAAGAAATTGTTTGGGGCACCGGTCACAAACAACTTCTCATTGAATGAGGAATTCACTCAGGATATGCCACAAATTTCAGTGGAAGAAAATGAAATTTTAACACAAGATTTCTCGGAGAAAGAGGTCTTTGATGCAATCAAACAAATGCAACATAATAAAGCCCTGGGACCAGACGGGTTTCCCGCGGAGTTTTATCAAAATTTCTGGACTATTATTAAATTTGACCTAATGGCAATGTTTGCTCAGCTGCGTACAGGAAACTTGCCATTATATAAATTGAATTTCGGCATTATTACCTTGCTGCCCAAAAAAGAAGATGCTAGCCGAATTGAGCAATATAGGCCTATTTGCCTGTTGAATGTTAGCTTCAAAATTTTACGAAAGTTGGTACGAATAGAGTAACCTCTATTGCGAGTAGGGTGGTTCGTCCAACACAAACAGCGTTCATACCGGGCAGAAACATTTTGGAAGGGGTTGTAGTACTTCATGAAACGATACATGAAATGCATAGGAAGAAATTGGATGGGGTTCTTTTCAAAATAGACTTTGAAAAAGCGTATGACAAGGTTAAATGGTCGTTTTTACAACAAGCGCTGAGAATGAAAGGGTTTGCACCACAATGGTGCGAGTGGATCGCTCGGTTTATTCAGGGAGGAAGTGTCGGGATTCGAGTTAATGACGATATCGGTCATTACTTCCAGACACTAAAAGGTTTGAGACAAGGGGATCCATTGTCCCCTTTACTTTTTAATCTTGTGGCAGACATGCTGGCCATTTTAATTTCTCGTGCAAAGGAGGATGGCCAAGTCGGGGGGTTAGTACCACACTTAGTTGAGGGCGGTGTATCCGTTCTGCAATATGCGGACGATACGATTTTATTTCTTGAACACGACATTGCGAAGGCCGTGAACATGAAATTAATACTAGCCCTTTTCGAGCAACTTTCGGGGTTAAAAATTAATTTTCATAAAAGTGAAGTTTATTGTTTTGGAAAGGCAAAGGAGAATCAGGAGGAGTATCGACGTATATTTGGATGTGAACTAGGATCACTACCTTTTAGGTACTTAGGGATACCGATTCATTATAGGAAGCTTCTAAACAAAGAGTGGAAAACTGTGGAGGATCGTTTTGAGAGGAAACTGGCAGCGTGGGTGGCCAAGATGTTGTCGTACGGAGACCGTCTTGTGCTTATTAATTCGGTCTTGACAAGCTTGCCAATGTTTCTACTCTCATTTTTCGAAATTCCTAAAGGAGTAAGAAAAAGACTAGATTTTTACCGCTCACGTTTCTTTTGGCAAAGTGATAATCATAAGAAAAAATACAGACTCACAAAGTGGAACATTGTTTGTCGACCTAAGGACCAAGGAGGGCTGGGTATTGCGGTGTTAGAAATAAAAAAATAAATGCCTTTTGAGTAAGTGGCTTTATAAATTATTGAATGAACAGGGAGTTTGGCAAGAAATATTAACCAACAAGTACCTAGGTGATAAAACGTTGTCACAAGTACAGGCTAAACCACTCGACTCTCCCTTTTGGAAAGGACTTATGAGAGTAAAGAATGCGTTCTTTGAGCGGGGTAGTTTCCAGGTTGGTAACGGTGAACAGATTCGGTTTTGGCAAGATGTTTGGCTTGGACAACATGCTTTAAGCAATGAATTTCCGTCGTTGTATGCAATCGCTTCAAATAAAAACACCACGGTGGCTAATGTTTTGGGGTCGGTACCTATTAACCTTCATTTTCGAAGAACGTTAGTAGGCAATAATAGGAATCTTTGGTTGCTGCTAGTAGAAAGACTAATGCGGGTCAATTTATTAGACGAAACAGACAAGTTTAGATGGCTCTTGAACTCCAATGGTACATTTACGGTTAAGTCGTTTTACGAAGACTTACTAAATGGCCACACTAGATACCTGCGTAAATATCTATGGAAGTTGAAAATCCCTCTAAAAATTAAGATTTTTCTGTGGTTTCTCAATAGAAAGGAGCTTCTAACAAAAGACAACTTGGTAAGAAGACGGTGGACAGGGTGTAAGAAATGCGTCTTTTGCGATGCCGACGAATCTGCTGAACATTTATTTATACAATGCCCGTTTGCTAGGGATATTTGGAGGCTAGTACATTTTACGTTCAATGTATACCCTCCATCTAATATTTCAAACATGTTTGGTAGCTGGCTAAATGGGATTGATAAAGTTACAAAAGCTCGCATTCGGATTGGTGTAGCGGCCATACTGTGGGCTATTTGGAACTGCAGAAATGATATTGTATTTAACAAAACATCATCCATTCATTATTTGCAGGTTATACACAAGGCGTTGTACTGGATCCATTCGTGGTCCTTTCTGCTTCCGGCGGATCAGCGTGGTCTTATGGACGCTGGATGTACCCGTATGATAACGGTTGTGCGGGCTATCTTCAACCGGCATGGGTGGCTACACACTAGAAGGATAGATGCTTAGCGAACCTCTTTTTGCGTGGTCGATTTTTGTAGCCACTTTATGTGATCCATGAATTGTAAACTGTGATACTTTGGAGATTAATAATTGCGGAAGGCTGTGTGCATCTTTTTGATGCAGAGGCCGGGGATCCGCACCCCCTTATCTAAAAAAAAAACATAAATTAGAAACATGGAAAACTATCGTCATTGCACATTGATTACTATCTGGATAAAAAGTTCTAGCGACAAATTTCACACCTTATGTAGCCTTCTAGCTTGGTATAAGTACAGATAATTTAAACAAGGATAAATAATGTCATAGTAATTTGATCTATTTTTATCCTGAATTCGAGTTGATGGTTCTCTTCTTTTTTTACTTAATCATTCTTGGACGGGATAGTAGGCTTAGCGTCAAATTCATCCATGACCCACTGATGCTTATCCATCTTGACCTGAAATATTGAACAAGCAATTCATTAAACTGGAATCATGTGCAAGTTACTAAGGAAACAGTACGTGAAAACAAGATAAAAACTAACATGCATTCTAATATAACGCTTGAGTAACAAGTTCGTATACAAGTCAGGACGCGGGATATGTGCAACCGATCAATATGATTTTTTGCATAAGTGCGTAACATGTAATTCTTATTGCGGTTGTTCGGCCATTTTCGACATTTGGTTCTATTCTTCTAAGTATTCATAGCTTTGGATGCATTCAGTCAGTGCAGAGAGCAAGGGCATTCGCTCCTTTTCAAAAAAGAAGTTCATGTACAAGTTACATGATCCTTAGGACGAGTAGGTTTGGCATCACAATCATAGTTTCTCTCAAGTGAAATATCACAGCTGGGTTGATGTTACCTATACTAACTGAGAGCAAAGATGCTGCAAAAAAGACTGGGAGAAAAGATCGGAAAGGAGGTAAAACAACCCGTTTTCTGTGCTTCAGTTTATGGAAATGCAACTGTGAGGAACCTGATAGTGTTGTGTAAGCTTAAAACATGAGAAGATATTACAATATTCAAATAATTGGCCGGATCATACATAAATAGATAGTTTGCACGGTTTCTAATGGAATGAGCAAAACAATGCTAATTTAAAAAGAATAAATAGCAATGGAGATCAACGGAAAGAAAAAGGTTTAGCGGTGTAAATTCAACTAGTCCACTTCTTTCACAGTTGTTTATGCCCTGGTAAAATTTGTCCGAGATACAAGACAGAACTTCAGCTAACTTTCAATTGTTAATTTCGGGTACGCTGCTGGTAGAACACGTTGTTCGAAAGAAAAAATTATGGGAGTCAATATTGATTTCCAGAGAACAAGCATACCTTAATTAACAGTTTGTATTGTGCGTCATGTAAGGCAGTTTTCTTAAAAATAACATAAAGATTGTCATTAAAAATAGTTTTTTTAAAAAATTTACTGTGCCCAGTCATTGGCTTTCACCATTTCTTTGAATTAATAATCTCGAAAGAAATGAGCACTCAGGAATAGGAAGGCACGTCAAATGTTTTAGCTTTGAGTTAGTAGTCAAGACAAATACTAAGGCAAAACAAGTACAAGTGCTACTTGATGGCAAACCTTGGGCCTGATTCGGCAGGGGAGGAGACAATGCCATCCGGTAGGGAAGTGCAGGTCCAGAGGAGAACCTTTCGTGCGGCAGCTTCAGCACACACCTCTCCTCCAGGTTCACAACGTACACCCAGTCCTCGCCGAACCGCTTGAGGAAAACAGCCCCCTCGCCGGCATCCATGATCCTAGCGGCGGCACCAGGGACGTATGCAAAGAGCTCAAACGCACCCTGGAACCTGGTCAATTCCCATGCCTTCTCCCTCACCCATCGGCCTTTGGCGCTCCTGCTCCTGTCGAGGCGCCAGACATGGAGCGTGACCCCCCTCAATGCCATGGCCACGATCCGGAGCTCCCCGTCCTCGCTCCTCATGACCCTCATGTTTCTGTCGTACTGCTCCCGCATGCTGGCGAGCAGCCTGACGCTGGTGGAGAACTCCTTCGTGCGCGTGTCCAACGCCAGGAGGTACGCCTCGCTCTCGTCGTCCATCACCCAGTACACGCAGCCATTGGCGTGCGCGGGGGCCCCCCCCCCTCAGCATCGGCATCAGGGGCTTGCCGCAGTCGGCTTCCGGGAGAGTGCTCCACTGCCCCGTGAGCGACGAGAAGACGCACAGCCGCGGCCCGTACATGAAGTAGGTGACGAGGATAACCTCGAAGGACAGGGTGCTCGCGTCGGCTCCGCCGTCCACGATGACCAGAGCGGCGCCGAGGTAGGCGGCCTCGTCGTCGAGCTGATGCGTTGGCGCGTCCCGCACGAGGACGGAGCGGCCGGACAAGGGATCGCAGACGACGAAGTTGCGCGGGATGTTCATGCGATCGTCTGAGAAGGTGGAGCTGAAGAGGAGGAGACCGTCGCGGGTGTCGGCGATGGTCCAGCGGTCGACGTCGGGGAGGCTACGGAGAGAGAAGTCGCGGCAGCGCGCGGCGCAGCCCCCAACGCCCCGAGGCGGCGGGAGCATCGGAAGGAAGCCGGGCTCGAGAATGACGCCGACGAGCTGGCCGCCGACCCTCTCCACCATGAAACCACCGTTGCAGATGAAGAAGCCGACGAGCTGGGGCGGGTGGAGGCGGCGGAAACGGCGAAGTAAAGCCGGGGAGACGGAGATGCGGCGCCAACGCCGGCAGACGACGGCCGCGCGAGCGAGGCTAGCGGGAGAAGGGAGCCGCAGGAGGATCTCGGCGAGGCCGCTGTCGTCGAGCTTCGCCGTGCCATCGGCGGCAGCGGCCGGCGGCGACAACCCCCTCTTTTTGCCGTGCATCTATGCTTTTTGGAGGCAAAACGGATCGTCGTGGTGGATCTGGCGCCTCTTCCCTCCGCTGATGCCTAAATAAACGAGATGGATGGGATGAAGAGTTTGGGTGCCGGTGCAATAACCAAAAAAAATCTTGTTTTACGGATGGTAACCAAAATCTTGAACAACTAGATAAGGTAAGTGAGATATGCAAGGGATTGTTAGCTAAATAATTCGTCCGCGACTCTTATCTAACGAAACAACAACAAGCTTCGCTACACTCGTTGAGGAATCAAATCTTGTTAGACAGAGAAAAAAAAACTTGTTATACACTCGTTAAGGAATAAAATCTTGTTATTCATGTTTATAACCCCGGATCCTTGATCACCAAGTGTTTGATTTGATTTTTTTTCGAGAAAACGCAAAATAAACAAGATAAGCCTACACCCAATATTGCAATGCGATGCCCGAAGCCTCTTCGCGCGTCTTAGTGGAAAATAATATGTAGATGTCGAGTTGCATTGCTTCATATTCGCAACCGTGACGATATATCATCGGCTATCTCGACATTGACATCAAGAGCTATGTGTATAACTACTTGTCGGTAACAACTCCAGTCAAAGTGTTTGTGTCGTCACTAGCGTCCACAACACTCTCGTTGTGACCGCGAGAGGGAATAGAGAGGAGATAGGGAAGGCACCAGAAGGGACAGGGTCACTGCCCTAGATGTCAGACCAGTACATCAAAGATACAGATGATGCTTACTGTCAAGACGGAGGAGACGATAAGACGAAAGTCTTCAAATCCATAAGCGGCCGTTCGCTTCACTCGCACTACGACCGAGGAGGATATTACAATACATGTAGGATTTAGAGATGGACTAGAACTATCGAGTCTTTTTTATTTCAACTCATTAAGTTTGTTGCGCTCCAAATTTTGTATCTCTATGTAACTCTTACGAGGATTAGATGAATGTAACATGAAACATTAGGATACTATATTTTTCACAGTACATGCCGCTCAGGTGTCTGTCAACGCATCACAGTGTACTACAAACACGGCCGTTTTTTTTTGTTAAATCGAAGAGTCAAATTTGTTAGTGTACTACCACCTTCACGTGAGGGGTGTGTACCCAGCCCTGATTGTTTGAGGAAATATGGCAGGTGTTCTGCCCATTCAATTAAGAGGGAAGCATTGACATCCCCTAATCTAGGGTTATCTCAACGACTGGTAACACTAGTAAATTTGCACGTGCAACGCACGTCTTTAGAAGGCACATGTTCAACCAGAAAAATATTCCATATAATGTTAACAATATTTTGGGGGAAACAAACTATAAATATTCAGGCTTAGCCATAAACCAACAAACAAATAAAATTAGACATGATACAAACCCATGTAATATTTTTGAGGGCTCTGTTTTGTAGCTCTCGTAAAAGCCTGGATGGCAAAGAAGTATGCACTCAGACAATTCTGCCTCTGCATCCTGCCAATAGTCTTCATCATGTTTTTTGGCACAAAGGGAAAAGGCTGAAACACCAGAAAATAAGACCGGTAAGAGATATGAAAAATATTCATGAAATATTTAATCGAGACACATTTTTATAACTCCAAAATAGACTTCTCATCCATGTTCATCCCATAAAATATTTAACTAAGACACATTTGTATAACTGCTAGAGACGTAGATACACTTTTTCCTCGCAAATGAACCAAATCGAGGATATAGCGACTCAAATAATACAATATTAGCACATAGCAAGAAATATGTGTTATCATGTTTGATCTCTCTATTTCAGTGATGAATTTTGCTAAATTCAAAGAAAGTGTACCATCCATGTTTTCGATTTACAAATTGAACGAAATAACAAAAATAAAATAATTAGGGGGTATTTGGGTAGCCAAATGACATTGCTCGTGTAGCCAACTAAACGTGCAGTGGCAACTGAAACTGAATCGTTCTTGGCGCATGTATGACAACCTTGAAACGTCATGTGCTTTGGTTCTCTCCAAGCATTTTGAGTCTCCCAACTTCCATATGAAATCTACCAACAAATAGCTTAACATTTTTTCTATCAGTGCCAGCCACACAATTTAAATATTGGAACTTAAAGTTAAATATCAGACACACTACTACTATAAATCTATGAAGAAATATACACTATATCAGATTTGAAGCGTCATCAACATCCCTCGCTTGGATTCACCTAAAATAAGACTGCAAAATTAATTGTTTTTAGGGTCTCATTTATTTGATCACATCTAAAAAAATATTTGAATCATGCAAAACAAAAGTAAGACATAACCTCAAATAAAAATAATTAACAACTGAATAGGTGTATAGAATTGATATTCATTTCTAAATAGGGAGAAGTGAATTTCTTATTCTATCAAAGGCTGTAAGTGTGTACTGATCTAGCTTCATAGTAATATGAAATCATAGTGTCGTTTAAAGATAATTATCTAGACTAACACAGTGATTATGCTTGAAAGACACGGGACAATTCAATTTGAATCGTGGCCTTTACACAATTCTAATATCCACCAAAAAGGCAAATATAAGAATATATTCTGAAACAAATCAAAACGCACAAAAAATCTGAATCGTATAAGCATCTGATAATAAGATCTAAACTACAACAATAATTGCACGAAGACGAACTAACAAAAAGTATTTACAGAAGATGTTGTAAGCAATGGCAGGAAAGCTGCACTGTCGACGCTGTGGATTTTCTCCTAGAGGCAGAGAGGACTCGAGGAGGCTCGAGGGATCTTGGGCGAGCTCGGGTAGAGAGGAGGCTGGAAGGCGGGCGAGCTGCTGGGCGCTGATCGCGCCGAGGAGAGGCAGCTCCGAGAGCGATTAGGTGGTCGCTAGTGCGAGGAAAGCGGCCGGCGGCGGCTCGCTGACATAGGATCAGCCTAGCAAGCTGGGGTTGCAGCCCCCGCGACGCCACGGCTGCAAGGCGCCGCATCCTGCCAGCGGTGGTAGGAGATCCTTGCAAGGGAGCTCCAGATCGAAGCCGTAGCCCGCGTCGCTTTGCACCTGTCCAGATCGAAGCAGTGATGGATGGACTCCACGCAGGGATGGACCTGTCCAAATCGAAGCGCGGCCTCGCCTTGCAGCTGTCCAAATTGAAGCGCGCTGCGCCTGGTCTCGTCTCCTGCTGGAACTGCGCGTGCGCGCCGGTGCCGGGCGCTGGGAGCCCGCGTGCGGAAGCTCGCCGGGGCGCCAGAGATGACCGGCGCCATGGCCACCTCGAGGAGCTCTACCTCCACGCGCGCCACCTGCGCCTTGTCCGCCTGGGCCGCTCGGGCACCTCGAGGAGCTCGCCGGATCGACCCGTGGCCGCCGCCGCTGCCGCAGCTGGGGCCTCGGTACCCACCCGAGTCGATCTGCTGCGCCATGGCCACCCGCGTCCCGGCTTGGACGAGATGAGGAAGAAGGGGAGGGACCCACCCGAGTTGATCTGCTGCGCCATGTGCCACCCGCATCCCGGATTGAACGGGAGGAGGAAGAAGGGGAGGGCGTCGACCGGCGCCGCCTCACCTTGACTCTGCGGAATATCGCAGGACGGGGTGGGACGACGGACGATCCGTTCGGAAGAGGAGAAATAAAAGAACGAACCGGTATGGTGGCAATATTGTAGTATTATGTGATTTGGTGGGAGGGTAAAACGGGAAAAATCGAACATTGTTGAGTTATCAAACATTGGAGCGATCTGGAGCGTCGATCAGATATTTGAACGGTACAGATTTAAAGTATCCCAACATGTTTGCTCTTTTAATAGTAGTATAGATTAGGGCATGTATAATAGTTGATGAGACGGTCTTATTTTAAACCTGCAAAGTTTTTTTAGAAAAAAGGCAAAATGCACAGCTTTGAATTAACAAAGCTCAGAGTCTTACAACGGCGGAGTTACAAGTGCTGAAAGACAACTTACAGGCACCGAAACAACAAGAAAAGGAAAACATGAAGAACAGCTTGAGCATCAGCACCCTCGTCCAGCTCCGCGATCCGTCCTGAGAAGGCACCCACAGGAGTCACGCCATGGAGGACACCGTCGTCGCCCTCGTGAGGCTAGTCAATGTTGCACAGCCATCCGTTCCACCACTAAAGAAGGCCCCTGCCTTCTCGCCCTGGATCGAAGGGCGCCGTACCATCGAGAGGTGGAGCTGCTCCCCTGAGCACGCATGGACAAAGGCAGACAGGAGGCCAAGAAGAAGGACAAAGAGCCGCCACACCAGGCAGCAACACGAGCAACGCCGTCGACAGCACAGAGCACAACACTGGACATGCAAACTGCCGGACAGGAATGCCAAAGAAGTGCGGCGAGAGATGAGTGGCGCCGTCGGAACACGACCAAGCCTCGGCTCAACCTACCACCAGGGAAGCAATGCTGCCACAGAGGGGACCCTTCCCCTCTCGCCCAGGCTCGAGGGCGCCGACCCGCAGGCGAGCAAGGTCACTGAGAAGGGAACAACTAAGCTAGGTCATCCACCGCCACCGTCACCGAGGAGAAAAGACGCTATAGATGCACACCACCCGTCGCCGATCTCGCCCATCGCCCTCGCTGTCCCAAGACGCCGCCTCCAAGGATGGAGCGACGCAGGAGCGCCACCGGCGCCCAATCTGAAAGATTTGGGCTTTCACCCGTGACAGAGAAGGAGGGGAGAGGGGAATAGACCTCGATGCTGCCTTCAGGAAGGAAGACACCACCCGCAGCCGCCGTCGACATCGTGGCCACCACCGGTGGCCAAGGGTTTCCCCTGGTCCAGCGCCCCATCTCCGGCCACACCCACCAACAGCAAGGCGAAGGACCAGGGCTGGTGGGGTGGAGCAAGAGGCATAGGGGGAAGGCAGTACCTTCAGATCTTGCTTGGAGACACTAGTAGAAAAACCACCTTTCGTCCAGAGCCGGTGAAGCCATTAATCCCGGTTCAGAGAAAAACCGGGACCAATGCCTGGCATTGGTCCCGGTTCGAGCTGCCAGGGGTCCGTGGAGCATTGGTCCCGGTTCGGTTGGGGACATTGGTCCCGGTTCGTGGCACGAACCGGGACCAATGCTCCGGTGCAGGACACGTGCGTGCCGCGGAGCTTTGGTCCCGGTTCGTGGCACGAACCGGGACCAATACCCCTCCCCTGCCTATAAATAACCCACCCCCTCTCTTCTCTCCTCTTTTTTTCTGGTTGGATTGGTGGGAAGTGGGTGCTAGTTTTTTTTTTGCTTTGCCACGCACAAGATGTGTTCGATGAAATGCCCGAGCCACACTTAAGTTCACACAAGATGATATCCTCGGCCGAGGTTAGCAACTTTATCCTTTTCATCTGTAATTGATACAAAATATTGCACGTGTCGATGTACGGTGGTCATTTCACTATTCAAGATGTTATTGTAATGGTATTTGATAAACTTAATTATATGATGCAGATGGATGCACGGATGCGATGGATGTACGGCGAACGACGCAGTTCCGAGTTTATTGCAGGCCTGCATAAATTTCTCGAAGTGGCTGAGGCAAACAAAGTGGATAATTTTATGCCTTGTCCATGTGACAAGTGTCGGAACGTCAGGGAGTACTCTGACCCGAGAACCATTCAAGACCACGTGATTCGGAGAGGTTTCATGCCCAGCTATAATTGTTGGACCAAGCACGGAGAAAGAGGGGTTAGGATGGAAGACAATGAAGAAGAGGAGGATGATGACAACTATCCTATGTTCCCTGAGGAATACGGTGATACTGTAATGGAAGACGTTGAAGAAGAAGGAGGTGAACATCGGGCATCAGATGAGCCCGCTGATGGTCTTGGTGGGGTCATTTCTGATGCAAAGCGAGAATGCGATACAGAAAAGGAGAAGCTAAAGTTGGAGGCCATGCTAGAGGATCACAAAAAGTTGCTGTACCCAAATTGCGAAGATGGCAGCACAAAGCTCGGTACCACACTGGAACTGCTGAAATGGAAGGCAGAGACTGGTTGTTCTGACAAGGGATTTGAGAAGTTACTGAAAATAATGAAGCCGAAGCTTCCAAAGGATAACGAATTGCCCGAGACTACATACGAAGCAAAGAAGGCTATCTGCCCTCTAGGATTAGATGTGCAGAAGATACATGCATGCATTAATGACTGCATCCTGTACCGCGGTGAGGAGTACGAGAATATGGATAAATGCCCGGTATGCAATGCACTGCGGTACAAGATCAGACAAGATGACCCTGGTGATGTTGAGTGCGATGACGAGCCCCCCCGGAAGAGGGTTCCTGCTAAGGTGATGTGGTATGCTCCTATAATACCACGGTTGAAACGTCTGTTCAGAAACAAAGAGCATGCCAGGTTGTTGCGATGGCACAAAGAAGAGCGTAAGAAAGACGGGAAGTTGAGACACCCCGCCGATGGGTCCCAGTGGAGAAAAATCGACAGAGAGTTCCCGACATTTTCAGATGACGCAAGGAACTTAAGATTTGGTCTAAGTACAGATGGCTTTAATCCTTTTGGGGAGCAGAGCTCCAGTCATAGCACTTGGCCCGTGACTCTATGTATCTACAACCTTCCTCCTTGGTTGTGCATGAAGCGAAAGTTCATTATGATGCCAGTGCTCATCCAAGGCCCGAAGCAACCCGGCAACGACATTGATGTGTACCTAAGGCCATTAGTTGATGAACTTTTGCAGTTGTGGTCCGAACCAGGTGTACGTGTGTGGGATGAGCACAAACAACAGGAATTTGACCTACGAGCGTTGTTGTTCGTAACCATCAATGATTGGCCTGCTCTTAGTAACATTTCAGGACAGTCAAACAAGGGATACAATGCATGCACGCACTGTTTAGATAAGACTGAAAGTATACATTTGGGAAACAAGAACGTGTACCTGGGGCATCGTCGATTTCTTCCGAACAGTCATGCCGTAAGAAAGAAAGGCAAGCATTTCAACGGTGAGGCAGATCGCCGGAAGAAGCCTAACCTCCCTGATGGTGATGTTATATATGACATGGTCAAGGATTTAGAAGTAATCTTTGGAAAGGGTCCTGGCAGTCTATCTGTTCCGAATGACGCTGACAACCACGTACCCATATGGAAGAAGAAATCTATATTTTGGGAGCTACCCTATTGGAAAGTCCTAGAGGTCCGGTCTTCAATCGACGTGATGCACGTGACGAAGAATCTTTGCGTGAACCTGCTAGGCTTCCTGGGCGTGTATGGGAAGACAAAAGATACACCAGAAGCACGGGAGGACCAGCAACGTATGAAAGACCCATACAACAAGCAGACGGATAAAGGGCGTCAATACTTAAGCAGCTACGCTCTTACCAAAGCAGAGAAGGAAATCTTTTTTGAATGCCTGAGCAGTATCAAGGTCCCGGCTGGCTTCTCGTCAAATATAAAGGGAATAATAAATATGGCAGAGAAAAAATTCCAGAACCTGAAGTCTCATGATTGCCACGTGATTATGACGCAGTTGCTTCCGGTTGCATTGAGGGGGCTTCTACCGGAAAATGTTCGAGTACCCATTGTGAAGCTATGTGCATTCCTCAATGCAATATCTCAGAAGGTCATCGATCCAGTAACTCTACCAAGTTTACAGAAGGCTGTGGTCCAATGTCTTGTCAGCTTCGAGTTGGTGTTCCCCCCATCATTCTTCAATATTATGACGCATCTCCTGGTTCACCTAGTCGACGAGATTGCCATTCTCGGTCCTGTATTTCTACACAATATGTTCCCCTTCGAGAGGTTCATGGGAGTCTTGAAGAAATATGTTCATAACCGTGCTAGGCCAGAAGGAAGCATCTCAAAGGGCTATGGAACAGAGAGGTCATTGAGTTCTGTGTTGACTTTATTCCTGACCTTAAGCCGATTGGTGTTCCTGAATCGCGGCATGAGGGGAGACTGAGTGGAAAAGGCACGCTAGGAAAGAAAGCACTGATATGTAGGGACGGGCATTCTTTAACTCAAGCACACTACACAGTTCTACAAAGTTCCACCTTCGTGGCTCCGTATATCGAGGAACACAAGAATTATGTACGCTCCAAGAACCCGGGGAGGATGACTCCTGGATTAAAGAAAAACACATGGAGACTTTCGGCAGTTGGTTGCGATTACAGCTCATGAATGACACACTGTCGGAGATCAGCTCTACTTGTTGGCCGCGTCACCATCTTCGACTGTATTGAATTTCCAAGGGTACGAGATAAATGGGAATACATTTTACACGATCGCCCAAGATAAAAAGAGCACCAACCAAAACAGTGGTGTCCGCTTTGATGCAACAGACGAGAATGGGCAAAAGGAACATACTATGGTTACATAGAGGAGATATGGGAACTTGACTATGGACCTACTTTTAAGGTCCCTTTGTTTCGGTGCAGTTGGGTCAACATGAAGGGAGAAGGGATAAAGGTAGACCAGCTGTACGGAATGACGACAGTGGATCTCAAGAATCTTGGTTGTTACAGGAACGAACCATTCGTCCTAGCCAATGATGTGGCTCAGGTTTTCTATGTGAAGGACATGTCCTCCAGACCGAAAAAAAGAAAAAATAAGCAAACGAATACATCAGACGATGAGCCAAAGCGTCACATAGTTCTTTCAGGGAAAAGAAACATCGTGGGAGTCGAGGACAAGACAGACATGTCAGCAGATTATGATAAGTTTGATGAAATTCCGCCCTTCACAGTGAAAACTGACCCAAGCATCCCGTTAAATAATGAAGATGCTCCATGGTTACGGCCGAAGCGATCATAGGCCAGGGACATACGCGAAGAAGGGTTCATGGCATTTATGTAAATCAATGTAATGTATTAAACCTTTATGTGATGTGTAGTAATGTATTAAACCTTTATGTGGTGAAAACCATAATACACGAAATGGGAGTTTCCATCTAGAAGAAATGGGTTATATCACATGTGAGTTTTCTTTTTTGTTTTCTGTTAATTAATTGCATGACGACCGGTGAAACACGCGTGGTAGGTGGTTGTCGGCTCCCACACCTCCCGTGGGAACCTCTCAAACCTCAGCTTCGACCGTCCAAACACGGTTCCCCCTGCATACAGCCCGACGGTGGCTCGTGAGTTTGAGCGCCACTTCGATCCAAGCAGCGGTAAGACGTCTCTGATGATCTACAACCGTCCGGCAAGACGTCTCTGATGATCTGCAACCGTTTGGAACGGTCGCAGGTCATCAGAGACGTCTTGCCACTGGTTGCCCAAAGATGCCTCTCCGAGTGACGCTGGAATGTTTTGTGTTTGAGCGCCACTTCGATCCAAGCAGCGGCAAGACGTCTCTGATGATCTACAACCGTCCGGCAACACATCTCTGATGATCTGCAACCGTTTGGAACGGTCGCAGGTCATCAGAGACGTCTTGCCGCTGGTTGCCCAAAGATGCCTCTCCGAGTGACGCTGGAATGTTTTGTGTGTGAGTAACCTGTCTGAGGAGGGGGGCTATATATAGGGTACGTGTGCTTCTTTAGTCCCGGTTGGTAACACCAACCGGGTCATGTGGCTCACGAAGTGGTCGTGATGATACTGCTGATCCAACAGCTCACAATCCCTCAAAAGAAACACACCCCTGATCCAACGTCTCACAAGCGCTTGAAAGAAACACACGATCCGTGTGCTTCTTTAGTCCCGGTTGGTAACACCAACCGGGACTAAAGGCGGGTTTTGCGGTCACGACACGTGTCCTCCCCCAGCGCTGCCCTGGGCACGTGTCCTCCCCCAGCGCTGCCCTGGAGGTCTTTATATATTGTCGCCGACGGGGTAAACCCTAATCCACCATTCCTAGCCACGAACGCATCGTCTCCACGAGATGGATCCGCCACGTCCGCCGCAGCGCCTTCTGGGCGAGGTCGAGCGTGCTCGGCAGAGCGCGCTTGGGCGCAACCGCGGGAGCCTATCCCGCCGTATGCCCACGAGCCCGGCGTGGAGAGGAATGCCCAGCTACCGGCCTCCTGCTCCACCAGGTGCCGCCGCACCTCCACCTGGCGCCGCTGCACCTCCACCAGGCGCCACCGCTCCTCCCGCGGAGGAGGAGGAGGACGACGACTTCGACTGGAGCGACGACGGGGAAGAGGGTTGTGGGTTGCAGATACAGGAGGCCATGGAAGCCTCCTTCCAGTCTGTCCGCGACTACCCTGTCCAGCGAGCCAAGACTTCCTACCAGCTCAAGGCGAAGGAGGCTTCCGAGCTGGATTGGGCGCTGAAACTCATCCTCCATGGATCTTGCCCTCCGCCGCAAACGTGCGCGCGAGAACCGGGCGGCCGCCCACGGGGCTGGCTCCTCCTGCCGTTCCCCCTAATCCTACGGCCTTCGAGCCAGCAAGTCCGTTTATGTAGAATAATTTTGGTGATGTTGGATCAGGGGTGTGTTTCTTTCAAGCGCTTGTGAGACGTTGGATCATGTGTAATAATGTATTAAACCTTTTATGTAATGCATTCTATGGAATGTATTAAACCTTGATGTGGCTCACGAAGTGGTCGTGATACTACTGATCCAACAGCTCACAATCTCTCAAAAGAAACACACCCCTGATCCAACGTCTCACAAGCGCTTGAAAGAAACACACGATCCGTGTGCTTCTTCCTTATTGGTGGGATTCCCTTTAGTCCCGGGTGGTGGCTCACAAAGTGATATCCAACAGCTCACAAGCCTTCAAAAGAAACACACCCCTGATCCAACGGCTCACAAGCGCTCGAAAGAAACACACGATCCGTGTGCTTCTTCCTTATTGGTGGGATTCCCTTTAGTCCCAGGTGGTGGCTCACAAAGTGATATCCAACAGCTCACAAGCCTTCAAAAGAAACACACCCCTGATCCAACGGCTCACAAGCGCTCGAAGGAAACACACGATCCGTGTGCTTCTTCCTTATTGGTGGGATTCTCACTATATATGTAGTCATGCATGGCCTCCATTGGCATAGCACATCTAAACTCATATCTGCAACCTCATCACTCTCCCATGGCTTCCACCGTACCCACTCTAACCTACTCGGAGGCGGAGGCGCTTTGCGCCTCGAACTACCCTGCCCGCCCGGCTACGACGTCCCCGCCGGCTGGAGGCTGAGCACCGGAGGCGTGCCGGTCCCTCCTGTCCCTCAAGGTTTGGCGCGCCGGGCGGCCATCACGAACCACTACTACCTCGAGCTCACTCCGGCGCAGCGGATGGATCCCCGCTGGCATCCCGACTACCGCCCGACTTGGGACGCCTTCTTCATCAATCGGCGTGAGAGGGCGCTCGCTAGGTACGAGGAGGACGGCCCGCCTCCTTCGAACTTCAACGAGGCCGGCCGTCGGCTGTGGTGGAGCGGCCGGACTCTCCAGAGCGTCATGAACTACATCACGGCCGGCGATAACCCCCGCCTGCGCTACCCTCGCTTCCAGTCCAGGCGAGCGCCGCCCGACGACAGCGACGACGATGGCGGCGACTACGACGACTACGAGGACGCGTATTATAGGCCTAGGCAGGAGTATGACTAACCTGAGCCACATCGTTGGTTAGGACAAATGGTTCGTCTATGTACGACGACGATCGTGTAAAATGTTTGTTTATCTACGACGACGATCGTGTAAAATGTATTCTTTATCTCTGAATTTCGACTTACGGATTTAAAGATATGAATTTATCCATATTAAATTGAAAATGACAATAATAATGTAAAAATGGTTTTGAATTAGTTATTCAGATTCAAACACTTTTCATGTTGAAAGTTTTGTCAATTCAAAATATGCAATAAAGTTAATGCATTTTTAATTGAAAATGGCAAAATGGTTAATAGTTTGTATAGTTAGAATAATTATTTTAGAAAACAGAAAATGGTTTCGGATTATTTATTCAAATTTAAACACTTTTCATGTTGAAAGTCTTTTCAGATTCAAAACCATTTGAAATTCATATTCAAACACCTAAATAAGAAAAAAAAAAGGCGGGAACAACATTTCAGAACTGAAAAGTTCGAAATAATTTGGAAAAAGGACTCTTTGGTCCCGGTTTCTACCAAGAACCGGGACCAATGAGTCCATCGAAGCGCCACGGGATCTGGCATTAAATGCCCCACTCATTGGTCCCGGTTGCTGGCAAGAACCGGGACCAAAGAGGCATTGGTCCCGGTTGTTGCCAGCAACCGGGACCAATGAGTGCTGCTATAACTGCCCGCGCCCTCTCTTCTTCCCCATTCAAGCAAAATCGACTAAGGACCGGAGAAGGCGCGACGCAGAGCGAAACGACGCCGGCAGGCTGCCCGACCTCCGCGCCGCGCCCCACGCCGCGCCCCGCCGCCGCCGTCGACGTCCGCCGCGCCCTGGACGGCCGCGCCACCTCCTCCACACGCACCACCTCTCCTCCACGGCCGCGCCCCCCGCTCGTGCCCTCCACGGCCGCCCCCACGCCGTCGACGCCGCCCCCGACGCCGCCACCCACGCCGCCTCGAGCCGGAGTACTTCGCGCGCCGCTGCCCGTGGCCGTCCTCGCCGCGCCCGGCCGTGGCCTCCTCCCTTCTCCGGTCGAAGCGCCGCCGACGCCGCCACCCGCGCCCGCGCCACCCGCCTCGAGCCGGACGACGCCGCCGTCTCCTACGCCACCCGACGCCGCCGCGCCACCGTCTCCTGCGCCACCCGATCGACGCCTCCTGTTGTTAGCAATGTATAAGTCCATACTAGCAAAATTAATATTAGTAGTGTTAGTAATATTAGTAATGTTAGCAAATTTTAGCAATTGTTAACATGTTAATATTACTAAAATGTTGTTAGTAATGTAAGATTTTAGTAGTCAATTTTAGTAGTGTGTTAGTATGTTATTAGTCCAATTAGCAAATTTAGCAAATGTTAGCAAATTTTAGTCCAATTAGCAAATTTAGCAAATGTTAGGAAATGTAGTGTTTAGTGTTAGTGTTAGTATAGGAAATTTTAGTGTTAGGAAATAGCATTTTGTATAGGAAATAGCATTTTAGGATTTTAGTGTTAGGAAATAGCATTTTAGGATTTTAGTGTTAGGAAATAGCATTTTAGGATTATGTAAATTTGTTTGTTTCTGATACTCTAATAATCCAAAAATTATGAATCCAATTGTGTTAACTTTGTATTGCACTAGCCTAGCACTCCTAATTTTTGTAGAATTAATTAAGCAACAGAATTAATTAGGTATTCAAATAAAGATTGTAGCCACTTCTGTACTATAACAATTTTAATTGTCATTTGGTTAATATAATTAAGTTGAATCCAATTGGGTTAGGTCACAAATAATCAACACTGTGTAACCCTAAAAGGATTTAATTTTTAGAGTAAAAGAACTTAGTCAGTAGCTAAAACTTGGTTATTAAGCTTCTGGACTAAAACAAATGTGTAGAGAATTTGGTAGATCATTTTGAGTCAAATCCAATTTGGTAGATGTATCTTGACATATGGAACAAGTTACCCAACTAAAGTTTTGTGCATTGTTCTTAATTTGCAGAAACTATGGAACGAGACGAAAATCAGGAAAACATCCTCGAGGATATAATCCGCGGGCCGGAAGATGTTGGCGATGTCACCTCGCAGTTTCTGAACAACTCCGGTGAGGGAGATGAGTCTCTCAACCGAAGAGACGGCTCGGTGAGGTAGAACCCGACGGCTGGGGTGGGGGAGAAGCCGGCGAGGGAGAAGCCGACGAGGGAGAAGCCGAAGGCTCCGGTGGAACATTAAATGTTGCAAACTCCGGCGAGGTGCATATACATATATTAATGAAGCCGAAGATTGTATTAATTAAGCCTCTGTTGTCTATATACATATATTAACGCTCTTTCTTCTTTTAGCCCTCCGGATCGAGCAAAAATTCTGTAAGGACAAAACGAGGCCCAACCAAAACGTTGGGCGACCAAGAAAGGTACAGGATCGAAAAAGTCGCTGAAGACGGCACACCGACTGCTCCCCCTGGTGTTAAAAATAAAATGGTAAAGCAATGCGGAGTTCTTGTTAGGGACTACATCCCGATCACCGTTCGAGAATGGCATCAGCCAAAGGAGGGAGGAGTAAGATATGTCGGCGATGAGGGCAAAGAAAGACTTTGGAGAAAGCTCATGCTTAATTTCACCCTGGCGCCAGAGGTGGATCCAGATGAGGAGGATCCAAATGAGGCAGAAAAGATTGCCCGGAAAACATGGAGCAAAAAGTCAGGGACTGGGCTTTTAAGAAGATGGCCGAGCTATTCAAGAACTGGAAGAAAAGATTGAACATCGAGTTTGTCCAGAAAAATAAGACTCCGGACTTCGATAAAGGGTATGAGAAGATAAGGGACTACTGGGAAGAATTTGTGGCGTACAAGAAATCGGAGGATGCTCAGGAAAAGTCTGCAAAAAATAAGGCAAATGCTGCTAAAAAGATCTACCACCATACTATGGGGCTGGTGGCTACGCTTTTAGCATGCCTAAGTGGGAGAAACTTGAGGCGGACCTGCTGGCTAAAGGGATCACTCCAGAGCCACTCAAGTGGATCGAACGGGCAAGAAATTGGTTTTACGGGCATGGGGGCACGTTGGACGCAGAAGGGAAGTGCATATATAACAGAAGACACAAAGATAATCCCCTACTACCCATCCAAGAAATTAGAAATGCAGTAAAGGATGTTGCAGAGGGACGGTTCATTCCCGATAGAGAGGATGACGAGCTCACACGCGCCCTTGGGAATAAGGAACACGACGGACGGTTACGAGGCGTACCAGGCTCCAAGCCCAAGACAATTGCGATTCCCGAGCACAGGAAGAAATTTCCTGATAGAAGCCATCAGAGGAGAAAGGAAAGGGAGGCAATGGAAGCACGCGCTGCTGCAGACCGGCTGCGTAATATAGAAGAAGAATTAAAGCGGCAGAAGGAAAATTGCCGAGCTTAGCCAGCAAGGTACTAGCGGCCAATCTCAACGGCACATGGTAGAAGCTGCATGCGATGGTACCGGCGGCCCATCGAATCGGAAAAGCAGCGTGGCTTCCACGGAGCTCCAGGATGGTAATGATGATGCAGTGTGGCTCCACTTCGTCGCTACCCAGTGGATGATATCACGGAGAGCACACCTTGTGAGATGCATGTGAAAGTTTTTAACTTAACCGTGAAGGTGGCGGTCGGCTATGTCGTACCAATTGGACCTAATCCAACTTACCATTTCTCTCCGGTTCCAAATGGCTACGCTGTTGTCGCGGTGGATGAAGTGATGAAAGATTATGAGGAGCTGAAGCTGCAACACCCTGCAGGTGAAGATGGGGAGGTGCTTGAACTTGGAGAAGCCAAGAAAGCGACCATTCTATGGCCAAAGGAATTCATCGTGCTTCCGAACTGGCAGCCAAGGCCATCGACTCCTCACCAGTCTCCAGCGCAACAGTCCTCTTCACCGCCTCAGCATTCTCCAGCGCAACAGTCCTCTTCACCGCCTCACCAGTCTCCAGCGCAGCCGTCTCCGCCGCCGCGTCAGCCGTCTCCGCCCACCGCTCGTACTATGAGGGGTAAGCGATCACCGAAACGTAAAAGGTCGCCCCTCCCAACAGTACCTCATAAGAATCTTCCCATTAGACCTTATGACAGGACTGTAGCGGAAAACGCCGCGGAGGTGGCTGCCTACAATAAGGCTTTTTTTGCACCAAAAAAGCCCGAGCAGAAGCCGGTATACGATGAAAAATCCAAAAAGTGGAGAAAGTCCTTCCTTGCGCAGCCATCCCAAATATCGATGAATCTGCAATCTGACTATGGTCGTGAACTTAGTAAGCTAGCACGTGCCCAGTCTGAGCAGGACAAGGAAAGAAGAGCAAAAAGCGGGAAACAAATTGCCCAGCTCGGACAGCAGAAAAATCAATCGGTCCCCCCGCTCATAGTGTGTTCCGATATCGACAAGGACTTCAGAGCCGATATGGATAAGGACCTGCAATTATTGGACCCCAGAGCCATAGCTGCTGCTAGAGAACAGGGTATCACTGTATCGCAGGCCATGGAAAATGCTACCGCCATGGGTATGACTCTTGGTCAACTTTTAGGCTATGAAGATCAGCCAATGTTAGAGATAGCACGGAAATATGTCACAGGGGAGTCTATGGTCAGTAATGAGGAGCTCACGCGTCTATCAACACATATGCGAAATCTGCACGACTGGTACATGGTGCACACATCAAAGAAGGACGCGAAGGAGTGGATTGCGGTGGACGTTCGAGTGGAGCATTTCTTCAAACCTTACGGTATACAGGTTCAAATGACTGAACTGTTTCAGTTATTCAATCAGCGCGCCCTCGACAAATCTATCCTCTTGCTATTGTCTGTAAGTGATTTATTTTCGTAATTAAGTCTCTAGCTCAGCTCGTTCATTGCCTGTATTATATTATCCTGACTATATATATATCCTTTTGTACGCTATTATGTAGAATGAAGATGATGGAATGCAAAGATCTAGACATTATGAGGTTGGGTTCGTTGACCCATATATCGTTAATGAACATACGTTACGCAATCACCCCAAAGACGTGGAGCATGACCTGACCACCTTTTTAATCAAGCAAAACTTCTGTACGGAAATACTATTTCCTTACAACTTCAAGTGAGTGTTTCTGTCTTGTACATATTTTTATTTGGCTTTCTCGATGTTAAGTGTAATTGATGAGCTATGCATGTCTGCTTTATGTAAACGTCCGCAGGTTCCACTGGATTCTGCTAAGCATTCAAGTTGACAAGTCCATAGTTGAAGTACGACTCATTAAGTTGGGACCAAGCGACGTGGACCGAAATGAAAGAAATGCTCAATAAGTAATTTCAATCATTATCGCATTATATCGCCTCTTTCGTTCGTTTCCTGATATCAAGTAATTAATAACTCCTTTGTTCATTTTTTTGCCAAAGCAGGTGTTGGACACTATTCAAACAGAATGTAGAAGGTCCATTCAAAGATGAGCTAACTTATATATCGGTGAAAAGTCCGCAGCAGCCACCGGGGAGTAATTTATGTGGATTCTACGTTTGCGAGTTCATTCGCGAGTTGACCTCTGAGCGGAGAACAACTTCTTTGAGCAAAATGCGGGAGAAGCTCGACCCAGAACAGCGCATACGAGCAATTCAAGAGGAATTGGCGGGATTTCTGCTTAGGGAGGTCATCGATGAAAGGGGAGAACATTATGCTTCGGACGATGAACTACATATGTGATCTATCTCCATGTAATTAAATAGTTGTATTCTCGCAAGAGATCGAATATTAATTATATATGCATCAACGTGTACTGTGTATATAGTAGAGCGTATAATATGCGTACGGAAACGATGGAGAGCACGTCGGCGATGCGAAGAAGGGGGAGACGACGGAGGCACCGGCGAGAGGGAGAGGGGGCACCGGCGAGAGGGAGAGGGGCACCGGCGAGAGGGAGAGGGGGCACCGGCGAGAGGGAGAGGGGCACCGGCGAGAGGGGGCACCGGCGAGAGGGAGACCCTAAACCCTAAATACAAAAAAAAAACACTCATTGGTCCCGGTTCGTAACACGAACACGAACCGGGACCAATGAGTCTCCCCCCACGCCCAGCCAGAACTGGCCACGTGGAGCCCATTGGTCCCGGTTCGTGTCTGAACCGGGACCAGCATTCGTCCCGATTGGCTGGTCCCGGTTCGGGAACCGGGACGGATGGCCCAACCGAACCGGGACCATAGGCCAGTTTTCTACCAGTGAGACCGCTGGGGAAGCCTCCGCGCCGCGAATCCACGTCCGCCGCCGCCTCGCTGCCCACGCAGCCGAGGGGAGCGGCCTGCAACACCGACGCACGCCACCCGCCGCCAGTTTGACGCCGCCCTCTCCGCGCGAGGCCGCTGCCTCAGATCCAGAGGCTCCCCACCACCAAGGAGAGAGATGGAGCAGCGACATCCCCTTGCCACCTTCCTTGGCGGCTGCGCGGGCTTTCCCGCCGGCTACCTCTGGCGTCGGCGGGATGAGGGAAGAGAGGGGCGGGAAGCGGCGGCGCTAGGGTTTCTCCATCGGGTCGCCTCCGAAGGGGCGACACGAGGGAAGGGGGCGTTTGCTACGAATGGGTTTGAAACCTGCAAAGTAATTTAGATAGGACACGGCTAGCACTCGGCTAACAGAGAACTAACAGAGTTTCCATCCACAGCATCACGTTCTTTGTTTTGGGCCCAATGCCCTTTTCCTCTTGCATTGTTTCGTGGGCCTTTTCAACTAGGCCTTTTTAAAAAATAGGGAAAACAACAAAAAGAGATGAAAAAACAATTACACTAAAAATAGTGAATGTGCGATTGCACGCCAATTCCATGTACAATTACACATGATTGCGAGGAAAAAATAAAATTACACGCTATATAAAATTATGTGCAATTGCGCGATGGTTCGATGTGCAATTGCAGATGCAATTACAAAAAGAGATGAAAAAATGCAATTACACGCTAAAGAAGTGAATGTGCAATTACACGTCGATTTCATATGCATTTACAAATGTACGCAAGGAATAAATGCAATTCATTATAAAAAGGAAGCGGCTAGCGCCTCGTTGACCATGAATTAATGTATTTCTCGGTTGATCAATATGATCACTTTTTTGGCACGAATCTCCTTTCCATTGTTTTGTGGCCAATTTAACTGGGCTATTTTAAAGTAAGGAAAACGCAATTAGAAAAAAGATAAAAACATAATTACACACTAAAAGTGAATGTGCAATTGCACGATGATTCATGTGTAATTACATGTAGATGAAAGGAAAAAATTCAGTTACACAATATAAAAATGCATGTGCAATTACCCGATGGTTCCATATTCAATTGCAAAATACAATACAAAAATAGATGAAAGAAATGCCATTACACGCTAAAAAAATAATGTGCAATTGCACGCAGATTTCATGTATAATTACAAATGCACGCAAGAAAAAAAATGCAATTACACGCCATAAAAGGCATGTGCAATTGGGTCGATGGTTCCATGTGCAATTACAATGCACAAGAAAAACGTCCCTTCATGGCAATTGCAATTACAAGGGATGGAAAAAATCAATTGCACATAAAAAATAAAAGTATAATTGCACGATATTGCACGCGCAATTGCAAATGCACACAAAAAAATCATGCCGACTGCCACAAGAGGATGAAAAAAATGCAATTACACGCTATTGTGCAATCGCACATGGATGATTCGGGTGTAATTTGAACACAAAAAATCCAGCGTACAACCCCCAATAAGGAGGGGTTGTGATAACCTGCAATTGCATACGTGCGCGTAATGCATTGAGATTTGAGGTAAAATATGCAGCTGCACAACACTCACATCTGCTTGCCCCTTCCCCGTCTAGTACTCTCTCCCGCAAAAGAAAGGGGGAAAAACAACAAAGGCCCTTACCCTAGAAGTAAAAGGGCCCAAACAATTTACAAAAGCTTAAAAGCATCTCCAACAGACGTGCGGTAGCGCCCCAGGCTAAAAAAAATATCTAGCGCCGAAATAACGTTTTCGCACGCGGGGGAGGTGGATTGATTTAACAGACGCGCAATAATTTAGCGTGCCGCTTTCGCGCTTCACCAGGCGCGGTAAAATGCAGCGGGCGAGCAGTCGGCGCTTGGCAAATATGATGAAACTAATTTGACAATATGAAACAAATGATGACTTCAAACATAAAATAAATGCAAAATCAGGACTTGAGCAACATAGCATAGTTCAAATTCATGCATAGTACAAAATCACCAAACCACAAGCAAGTTTATGACAATAAAGTTCACACAAACAAATGAAACATCAACAATCATGCCCCATCTTCTTCCTCTTCATTTTCTTCCTCCTCACCTTCTTCCTCCTCATCATATTCAAGCGCCCCATCATCATTGGAAACTCGGACGGTGTTCCCACTATCTCCAAAGGCACCATCCGAAGGCATGGGAGCGCCCATGCCTCCATATGCTCCCATTCCAAAACTCATCCACCAATTCCTCCAACGCCTCTCGTGGCTTCGCAGCGGGCGGCTGCGCGCCGCCTCCGACGGTCGGCGGCGGAAGGTGTGGCAGCCATGGCAGCGGAGCCGTCGTCGTGCTGCCTCAGCGCCCGCCTCCTCTAGACCCGCATGCGTGGTCCACCCGCCTCCTGCTTCCTTCTCGCCGCCCTCAGCCCCGCAGGCCAGGCCGCCTGTCGCCAGGGCTGCCGCCATCCGAGGCTGCGCCGGCCTGTTGGCCCACGACGAGGACGGATGAAGGGGGCGCAGCGAGAAGAGGCGGCGGATTGGGGGAGAAGGAGAGGAGGTGGGGATTGGTGAACGGGGATGGTGCGTGGGTTTGGGGACGGGAGGCGATTGGGCTAGGGTTTTCACCGTGGGTTCCTCAACGCGGAAAAGATAGGTCGACGCAGCGGATGCACTGCAGCTGGGCCTCTCCCGCAAATTGGCCCACAGGTCATTGACGTTCCGTGTCTGGCAGTAGGTAGAAAACGAAAAAAATTACCATCCAACGGCTGTGAACAAAAGGACGGTGGAAAAAATTACTGTTTTGGGGTGGATGGATGGTCAGGATAAGCTGCCTAAGGTGCCTCAAAACGATTGCTCACAGCCCGGGTAGTGTACTAGCATTTATAGGTTAAATGCACAAGAAAAACGTCCCTTCATGGCAACTGCAATTACAAGGGATGGAAAAAAATCAATTACACATAAAAAATAAAAAATAAAAGTGTAATTGCACGATGTTGCACGCGCAATTGCAAATGCATACAAAAAATCATGGTGACTGCAACAAAAGGATGAAAAAAAATGCAATTACACGCTATTGTGCAATCGCACATGGATGATTCGGGTGTAATTTGAACACAAAAAATCCTACGTACAATCCCCAATAAGGAGGGGAGTTGTGATAACCTGCAATTGCACACGGTTAATACGTGCGTGTAATGCATTGAGATTTGAGGTAAAATATGCAGCTGCACAGCAGTCACATCTGTTTTTTTTTTTGAGAACACAGTACAACACAGACGCTCACAAATACGCACATACACTCACCCCTATGAACGCACGCACGCACACCCTACCCCTATGAGCACCTCTGAAGGACTGAGCCGGCAGATCTTGAGGTTGACGAAGTCACCACAGGCGCCTCGCTGTTGACGGGCACGTCACCTACCACTGAAAGAATAGCGCCGGATAATCCTGGAATAAATCCAGGTAAATGCAAACGCCCATGCCAAGTCTAGGACTTGAACCTGGGTGGGCTGGTTCCACCACAGGGAACCCAACCATCAGAGCCAAGCTCCGTTTGCTCAGTCACATCTGTTTGCCCCCTTCCCCGTCGAGTACTCTCTCCCGTAAAAGCAAGCCGAAGGGCGAAGAGGGAAAAAACAACAAAGGCCTTACCCTAAAACTAAAAGGGCCCAAACAATTTACAAAAGGCCTGACAGCAAGAACCCAAAACCCCACCATCGCTCCTAAAAAACGATGCACCAGGAGTCCAGGAGCTATCGGCAGGTACACACAAACTAACCAGGCCAAAGGATTGTACGTCATAAAAAAAATGAAAAGAAACAACCGAGCGCTAAGGTAGTTTTTTTTAATATATGATGTAGACGCTCACATACACGTGCACACACTTACCCCATATAAACGCACGCAGACCTTATCTCTATGAGCACCTCCGAAAGACGGAGCCGGCAGATTAGGTCATGAGATTGATGAAGTCACCATAGGCACCTCGCTATCGACGAGAACATCGCCTCCCACTGAAGAATATTTCGCCTAAATTAGAAACACTAGTGTCAAACCTGGGGTTTGAACTCTGTTGCGCTCGGGGTATAACCACCCTCCTAAGCATTCTACAACAGGTATGTTCTTGCTAAGGACGAGAACTAGCAAAAACGATTTAGATATAGCATAAAAAGGTGATGTACAATCGGCTATTTATTAGTCTTATATCTCAAGTAATCAGATATCGCTAAATACGTGGTGAAAGATATTGTTGCTAAAATATCATCATCTCTTAGATAAAAGAAGATCAGGTTTTTTTTTCATTTTTTTCTCCTCCACCTTAGCAATCATTGATGTAACGGCATACTTGAACTGTTGAATAATGACCGGTATCAGTTTTAATTTGTTGGATAAAAGGATTAATTTATTGGTTTTTATTTATTTTTAATTCCTAATTAGTTACTACTGGCGTACAATCCATAATGTACGCCACTAGTGTTTATATTTTTTTTAATTCCTAATAAGTTACCGCTGGCGGCTTGACAACTTACCGCTGGCAGACGCCGTGCCCGTCAGCGCTGTCGCACCTACCGCTGGCGTGCACAAGTTCTGCCCGCCAGCGGTAACCACCCATACCGCTGGCGGACAGCCCGCCCGCCAGCGGTGTAACTATTACCACTGGCGTAGTCATCGCTGGCGGGCGCGTGCCTGCCAGCGGTAGCTGTTTTCTGTCCGCCAGCTGTAGGCATTTTCCTACTAGTGAGTTCAAATCTTGGATTTGACATTGGTGTTTCTCATTTAGGCGGAATATTCTTTAGTGGGAGGCGACGTTCCCATTGACAGCGAGACGCCTGTGGTGACTTCGTCAATCTCAAGACCCGACCGCCGGCTCAGTCTTTCGGAGGTGCTCATAGGGGTAGGGTGTGCGTGTGTGCGTTCATAGGGGTGAGTGTGCACGTGTATGTGAGCGTCTGCGTTGTACTGTGTTTCGCAAAACAAAACAAAAAACGCTAAGATATACTCCCTCCGTTCCCAAATATAAGATGTTTTAGGTTTTGTCCACTTTCACATGCACACAAGTGTACCTAAACATATTTCATGTGTAGGTTAACTCATTTTAGTATACATATAGACAACATGTGTAACACCTAAAACATCTTACATTTAGAAACGGAAGGAGTACTTATTGTAAATGTCCTTACTACACATGTAAAATAAATCACCACCTTGCACATTGCAGCTCAAGTGTGTTCAATGTACTGCAGATAAACACCAAGATAAACACTAAGATACATAGTATTACAATATGGGAGAGCCTTCGAACACAAACCAAAACCCACGACAGACACAGCACACGGCTAAAAAATGGAGTATGATGAGTATAAGAAGTCAAGATTTGATCTCTCTCTACTGCTCGAAAAAAAAAGATTTGATCTCTCTGCGCAAGAAGACACGCATCTTCTTCCTTACGGTTTCGCCAGAAGGCCGTTCTTCAAAGTTGAAGCCGGCGGCACGCCAGGGATCAATGGCGGCAGGCCAGGGACGAGGGGCACCGGCGGCAGGATGGACGGCGGGGGTGGCGGCGGGTTAAGGAACGGCAGCGGCAGCACCGGTGGTATTAACGACGCCGGCGGCGGCTGCGGGACGAGCGGCGGCAGGATGGACGGCGGAGACGGGGTGGGAAACACCGGCGGAACGAGAGACGGCGGAGCCGGGGTGATCGGGTTCGGAGGGATGGGCACGCCGCCGATGTTTGGCGGCTCTGGCACGAGCGGGATCGGCGGGAAGAACAAGCCCTTCTCGCTGCAGACGGTCCGGTCGTGGCACCGAACGGCGACCAAGGCGCCTGGGATCAATCGACATGGACACCAAATGTTAGAATTTTTGCCCGGCCAGTCACACTATATACAACGACTTCTTTTTGGAACATAAAGTGGAGCTGGTAGCGCACCTGACAAAGCAGCATCCGCGGCCGTACCGCCAGAGCCGCCGCCGACGAGCTTCGGGTCATGCCGGGCGGCGAGGTGGCACTGGAAGCAAGAGAAGGCCACCAGTAAAAAGAGCAGGCGCGTTCGGGTGGTCGTAGTACGGTCCATCTTCTCCGCTCAGGTCGTCTGCTTCTGCTCTTTGGCCGGGTATTTATGCACAGCGAGGAGAGGAGAAGCGCAGAACCGATACATTTTGCGCTTCATTATCAAAGAAGAGACATATGCAAGCATGTGCATTGCAGTCGTCCCTTCCCTTGGCTTTGTCACCATGCGTGACTCTACCTTCACGGGCCGCGCTTACGGCCAGAGCTGGGTGGCCAAATTCTTCGAGAAGATAACGTTTTTTGTGTGGTGCCTGATGCTTGACATAGACCATTTATGATTTATCTGTCGACCTTCGATTTTCTTCTATCCATCTACTACATGCTCCCATTTGGAACTGAGCGGGACACAACTATAGTATGATCGAGATCCATACAAGATAGGGGCTCCTCCACATGCAATACAAACAAGCTAGCGGTGGCAGTCGGGGGCGCTCAAACTTGCATGGTTGTCCTTGCTCGGCTTTTATTGATTTTGGATTCGGTCGAGTTCATGGTCAGTTATGTGACTGGAGTGCAAAATGGATAGCTTCTCTTTTTACTCTAGCCGCAACGATGATTCCGATGACAGGGGCATGGCAAAATGCAGCACACCATTGTATTGTAGCAGAGCACAACTCGTTGATATAACACATAAAAATATTATGGATCCAAGGTAACACCATATTAATATACAACAATCCCACTAACCTTCAGTCCAGTTGTTTGCAACGTCCACGTTTTACAACTGTGGACTTTCGTTATGTCCATTCAAAACTTGATTAGATGGCTATTAATCAAGTACGGTCTAAGTTCTCAACACTATTTACTAAGTATATGAATAAGCAGATTAAAAGAACTTCACATTTGATGAACCCAACCAGATCTTAATGGAACTCTTCCACCAAGATTACTGGCGGCGTACGCGTGAAAACCTTCAAAATACTGTATATCTTTAAGCAAGTTACATGTATTCTGCCATGGGTCTAATTCTTGGTTGGGAAGTACGTTATGTATCTCGGCGCTTTATTAGAACACCATAATATAGAATGATGTCCTTTGTCACATGGTCTGTATTTTTTTGTAGGTGATTTAATTGTTTCCGTTGAGTTATTTATCTTTTGATTTCACCATTGGTTTGAATGTGCAGATTTGTTGCACTGCCTTTGTCTCCTATGGAACTTCCTGGTGCAATGATAAGCATTCTCCATTCTGTCCACCCTTTTCTTTTGTCATTCTCGGTCTGAATTTTAATGTTGTCATAGTATTGTTTATGCCAAGGAGCTGGTGGCTACAATGTCTCAACGAACGACGCTGGAGGCTGAGGCTACTTGTCCACCTTTCTCCTCATCGGCTGGCTGCGTTCTTTGGCGAAGGCGCCTTCAACCTCTACCTCCCAGTGCGGTGGACGTGGACAGGGGATCCTTGTTGAAGACTAGCGCTTCATCATGATTCGCTTCGGCCACGACTAGATCAAGAACTTTGTGCAGGTATCAGTTCTAAGTAACCCTCATTATTTTCTTGGTACTTGGGAGCTAAGATTTATCCGTGTAGCCTGGACAAGCTTTCTAAACATGTAGCTCAAGCTTTTGGGTCGTACATACGGAAGTCATCTACTTAATTTTTAGTTTTTCTCCTTTTGTGCATATTTTTTTATATTCAATGTGTAAAAGGATTTTCCTACTTTCACAAAAAATAATAAAGTTACAATATGAAAACGCACTTCACGAAAATTGACTATCATGTACGCACATTCATATCTTTCAAACCAAATGACCAAGTCATAAACATGTGCCATAGTTTATTATAATGTGACCATATATATTATGGAGGAGGTGCATCTTGCCATTCCAAACAATGTTGACAACTAGAGTTTCTAACTTTTTACGAAAATCTTTTTTTCATTTTCTAAGTACCAAATGGGGTTTTTGTGAATCATTTACAAAATATATGGTGCAAAATAACAACACTTCAATTTCACACAAAGTAGACCATATTTAACGGACAATTCCCATTTTTATGTGTTGTAGCTACATTTGCACATTTAAATGACTTTAAAAAACTCGATGGGGCTTGTTTGAACTATCTTACTTATGACAAAGTTTTTGTATAATTTTGTGGGATTTTGAAAGTTTGGGAACAATATTTGTGGACCAAATAATTTATAATCCATTATGATCATGAACCCTTGATGTATCTAAGAGGACAAGAAAAGTTGAACAAAAGTAATTTCTAAGTGGGTTGAGTTTATCAAGCCATTTCTTTATGTAGTCAAATACAAAAAAAAGGAAAGACGATATTGTCGCGGATGCTCTTTCCCGCGGGACCAACCTCTTTACACGCATTGATATCAATGTTATGGGTCTTGATGAATTTCAAGATTTATACACCTCCGACCTTTCTTCGGAGTTCCATTTTCCAAATACACTAATGGCAATGGTTTTGAGGATTTCTATTTGCATAGGGGTTTACTGAAAGCAAATAAATTATGCATTCTCGAGTCTTCGCTTTGACTTTTACTCTTGAAAGAATCACATGGTGTTGGCCTCATGGGACATGTTGGGTGTGAGAAGACCTATGAACATTGTCTCCGCCAACTTCTTTTGGCTCGCATGCGATGAGTGGTGAGTGGATTTTACGCTCTTTTATCCATGTTTAAATTGTATCTTTGCCATGAAAATGGCAAGATATTGACTCTAGACCTGTCTCTAATCACTGATTTTCAATTAGTTGATTTTCAATTAGTTATGTAAATCCTATTAAAAATATTTTCTTACTCATTTATGATAAACAAAGCATATATAGGGACAACAAGTTGATTTGGAGCTGCCCAAATTAACGAGGCGCCAAACAAAAGTTCCAAAAAAAAGTCCAAAACTGCATATCGGCCGGAAGTTTAAGTGCTTTGCCCTTTTAAGGGATCTCCTAGAGATGCTCTAAGACACAAAATCATTGATCAGTGAATGCACTAAATTGCTTCAAAATCAATGACAATTTTGGCTGTAGTTGATTTTTTGTTCATTAGAAAATGTTGGGGTTTTGGGACATCACGACCTCACATCACAGGACATTAATTTGTCACTTCTCGCGAACTGCCGAATTGGAAATAAAACATAAAACAACGCTCATTCATGACGAGTTGTGACCAAAGTTTCATCATGGATCAACATGTTTAGAATGCTGAGAATCGGTTGTAGTGCACTGTATAGTGTAGAGAAATCTTTTATATAGTTGGCTTCCATATGGAAGAACCAAATTTGGCATCAGCAAGTTATACAAGAGGGCTGACCGATTCCACATAAAGAATGAAAAAATAAGGTTACATGGCTCTCATCGTCACACGTTGCCGCGCAGTTTTCCACCGGAGCATCGTCTTGGTCAGCGAACCATGGAAGTTTCAGCGCGTCGGCGGCAGTCAGCCGCTTGCTGGGATTGCAGGTGAGGAGCCCTTTGAGGACCTTGAATCCGTCCTCGGATAGCAGCTCCTCGGGGAACAACTCGCGCAGAAGGTTGCCGTGCCACCGCCCTTGCCGCCGCCGCTGCTGCTGCTCTCGACGCCACAGCGGCACCTTGTCGGCCACGAACGAAGACACGTGGGGCTTCCACGCCCTCTTCCCCGGCACGCCGAGCACGTCGTAGATGAGGTGCAGCTGGTCGGAGGCGCAGTTCTCGTTGAAGAGCACCTCCCCGGTGAGCAGCTCCGCCATCACGCAGCCCAGGGACCACGCGTCGACGCGGGCGTCGTAGCCCGGCGTCTCCAGCAGCATCTCCGGCGCGCTGCACTTCATCGATCCCGC
Source organism: Poa pratensis (assembly GCA_947311845.1). Classification (NCBI taxonomy): domain Eukaryota; kingdom Viridiplantae; phylum Streptophyta; class Magnoliopsida; order Poales; family Poaceae; genus Poa; species Poa pratensis. The sequence goes on along the minus strand of CAMZMU010000097.1, from coordinate 30,301,972 downwards.
GGCCCAGTACGCGTCGGCGCTGATCATCTGCCCGCCCACCGACATCCCCGACCCGAAGTCGCCGATCTTGAAGTTGCCGCTGCCGCTGCCGTCGAGGAGGACGTTCTCGGTCTTGATGTCTCGGTGGACGACGCCGTGCCCGTGCATCGCCTCCGCGCCGGACAGCAGCTGCCGCATGACGCGGCGCGTCTCGGGCTCCGGGAACGCGCGGCCGGTGCGGCGCACGCGGTCGCGCAGGACGCGGTGCAGGGACGGCCCGGCGTGCTCCATGACGAGGGAGAAGTCGTTCTTGGTGCCCGGCGCGCGCGCGACGCCGTGGAGGGCGACGATGGAGGGGTGGCCGCTGCAGGCGGCCATGAGGCAGGCCTCCCGCAGGAGCTCGCCGCCGGAGGCGGAGAGGCAGCCCTCGCGGATGGTCTTCAGGGCGACGGTCTGGCCGGTGGTGAGGTCGCGCTCCTTGGTGACGACGGCGGTCGAGCCCTGTCCTAGCGCGAACAGACGCTCGTAGCAGTCGGTGCTGCGCATCTGCCGCGGCTTCTTGCTCGTCTTCTTGCTGATCGTCGTCATGCGCTCCGATGCGGCCGCGACGTCGTCGATCATAGCGAAGATGGCGTCGACTCGCCTGGCGCTATTGGGTTTCTCGGTGACGAGGTGCGCGTCGATCATGGCGCAGATGGAGGCGACCTGGGACGCGATGGTGGCCACCCCCTCGGCTCCGGCGGCGAACTGGTCGTCGTCAGCCATGTCGCCAGCGGGAAGTGCTACTACCATTGTTGCGAGGTCGGGTATGGCAAAGTACTCGAGCAACGCGAAGAGATGGTGAGAGGGATTCGACCACTATATGGAGGAGGCTCGACCCGATCACGATACAAATTCGGGAAGACCCGAAAGCGTAGAGCGCACGCGCACGCGTGTTCGGGTTTTTCTTCCTAAGGAAACACGGGTTCGTGTATGGGACGAATTCGGAGTGGGCGGCAACAAACTGAATTGGCAACTCATATTCAAAAAATCGGCTCATCATTTGTTCGACCCATATAATTTCCTTTTTCTTAGCCTATTGGCTTGGCTTTCGCCGCCACCGAGAGGTCAAACCGCCATGACGAGAGCTTCTGGGTTTTTCTTCAAGCAAACTTCCCTTGCGGTGTTTGTTTTTTGGCCACAAACGAGAGTTATAATTGATGGATTAAAGAAGTGTTGCAATCGCTTAAGAGTAACTCTGGCTACTAACCACCAACCAGCAGAGTGCATGTTGATTTTATCTGACGAAGTAAGCTGATGTGCTACATATACACTCTGATCGTGCGATCAACCTGAACATCTGAAGGAAGTGCCGTCATTCTTGTACTTCCTGAACAAGATCATTCAGCAAGCCACAGCCATTGTGCACTGACCTAATCATCGAAGCCACAGTATCGCAGTCAGTTTCCAGCATGATCAACATACGTACCCATTCCATTAAGAGCTTGGACCCTCAGTGCAAGCTAGCATTTCCGCGCCTTCAATGTTGAAACAACGCTACACATCGTCGTCGGCGGTGAGTAAGACTTCCTCTCAACAATTGACGACCACACTCCTAAGCCTGCGCGTCGTTTACCTTTACCTGCCTTAGTGCGTGTGCAGCGCGCGTGAGGCATGTTTTAAGAAATTTATTAGACTCGGGTATCAGGGATGAAATCTGCTCCACCATTTAGCACCCATGTAAGTCCCACCTCCAGCAGAGAGAGGGAGGGAGGGCGAGAGAGATGAGCGGCCCGTTTGTCATTTGAAATAAAGCGGAAAAAACAACAAAACCCAAGGGAATGTAATGAGAGTTGTAATGGTGGTTCTACGTAGTGGTAGCCCCGATAACTATGGCTCGCTCATTATGGTTTCCGATTACTCGTTATGGAATGGAACCAACCGGAACTTGCTTCCACAGCGAATTCATAGGTGTAAACTGGTTCTAATTTTTGGAAGAGCCCACTAAATCATGTTTTCTAATTTGCCTCGCAGTGGTCCTTGGAAAGCTCTAGCACTGTTTTTTGGAGTCAAAAAATAGATTATTCTGCAGCCTATCTGACCCCCAATATTCCTTCTTCCCTAAAATGAATGATAATAACCTATGATTCCAAACAAGTTATATGAATTGCCCCGTCATATATACAAAAGTTTATTGCTCGAGACAACTTCCCAATGGGGGGTGGGGGTGCTAGTAGATTCCGACCAGGTACCGACAACCCTTTTCTTGTCAGAAGGGAGGGTAGGAGGAAGGACGTTCCAAAAGAGGAGGGGAACAAAGGTGACATTCATCGTGAGAGGAAGGCCACCACACTTTCAATCATATCCACCCTCATAACCACAACCGATTCGGCCACCTAACTCCAACACACGCCACGTCACCGCACCACCCTCCTTGAAGCTCCTCCTTCGTCTATCCACCACCAGCCCCGGCCTTCCCTCAAAGGTTTACTTCTCAATGGAAGAGAGGGGATAGGGCAGCGCAGGAGAGAAAAATGTGGAGGGAAAGAGAGAAAAGATTAGGGCACACGTGTGATAGGGCCCATGTGGGGGCATTCGCTTCGTAATACTTTGCATTCCAGGCTTAGTCAAAGTTTGTAAAATTTGAGCAAATATATATAATATAAAGTAAATATTGTTAGAATCATAATAAAATATATTATCATATTATATAAATTTGATATTATATAAGTTGATATTTTCTATATATAATTGGTCAAACTTTTAGTTTGACTTTACAAAAAACTCAGAACACGATGTAAATAAAAACGGAGGGAGTAGCTAATATCTATCCTTAGTCTAGGATGAGCACGAATTTAAAGAAGAGATAGGGGATACGATCAGACATATAAGCAATCGTACACTATATGCAGATAAAGAAATAAGTAATCCATTACCGTAACAGAGGGAAAAGCTATACTACATAATGATAGGACGGGGAGGTTTGGCTCCTGAGCACCACTGCTCTTGATATCTAGTCCGTTGCTCTGGTGGTTGAGATATGTGCCGAAATGGTTTCTTTATTTGCTAAATTGATATATTGAAGGATACGGGTGAGATACGGTGCAGCAATACGAGATTGGTGGAAGATCATTTAATTGATGTGCCAAAGAAGTCAGCGTTACCTGTCCAGAACTGACATGTACTACTGCCTCGTATGATTCAGAGTCATTGCTCTCCCTCGTTTCACACTGTTCTTCTCCCTCCTCCCTTCAGATTTGAATGAACAGAGTCTTACTCAATGGCTGCTGTATTGATTCCGAAAATGCTCGTGTCAAGATGTGTTCATTCGTGTGATGCTAATCATGCTATATATTGATCAAAATCATCTTTGCTTATAATGTCACTCTAGTTGTTCTTTCCGTCAGTAACAGTACGTACCTGCAGTGATAGTCTCTTCCTATTTCATTGTTTGCACGTGAACTGAAATTGCTAAGTAATGCAAATTTGGGTTTGTCATCAAATTTTTGTTCCCCATTTCATTGCCCCTTCTTTTTTGAATTTTGTGTATATGCGATGTATTTCACTGCTTGACCAGAAAGGGTAATGTAATGACCGCAATGTTTATTCGTGATCTATCCGATCTAATTCTTAATCAAATTTATTTAGTCAAACTATCTTAGACGAAGTAATTCTGAAATATTTTCACGATTTCTAAAGTTTGGAGATTTGGGTGGATCTCAAAAAATGTCTCCAACCGCTGATGGATGGGAGCCAAAATATATTTATGGTGGGTGCCAAAATATTTTAATCTCAACAGATTTTAGACTATTTTCGTATTTCTGGAATTTTCTGCGACTTTTTTAGTCCGAAAATTTTTCTAGAACCGGAATTCCAAACCCTTTTAAAGTAGAGATCAAAATTCCGACGAATTTTTTGTAATTTTGATTGGTAGAAAATATATTCATCTCACATATTTGGTCGATTTAGACAACATTCATATTTAATCCAACTCTTTTAAACTTTAAATATTTTGACAAAATTATGAAATAGTTACCTTTCTCGAACCAATATGGTTACAATTTTCAATAAATTGTCCAAATTCCAAAATTTTGGAAAAATTGTTGGGTGCTAAGATTAATTTCGGCACGATTGAGAGAAATTCAATTTTAAGCAAAGTACATTTAAACTAAAACTAATTAAGATATAATGATTCCAAAAATAATTGCAAGATTCCTGAAATTTTAACTTTTTGGTTGGTCTCCAGATTTTTGTCGACCCAAAAATTTCAAGTCCTTACGAAAGTATGTTCAAAATTTCAACGAAATTTGTTGAAATTTCTGAACTTTTGGTAATTTAGGTGGGTACCAAAATATATTCATCTCACAAATTTATTGGAATTTTCGGACAAAATTGAGTTCAAATTCGAATTTTAATCAAGATATATTAAAATTTAAGATATTTTAGACAAAATTATTTCAAAATAATATAGAGATATCCGAAAATTCGGAGATTTTGGTGGGTCCCTAAATTATTCTCGATCCAAAATTCCAAACCCTGTGTTAAGTTTTGGCCATTGTTGCTGAATGCCCTATTAGTGTTCTCTTTGTGATAATGTCCATTCTTTAGTTTGTGGATTAATTAATAAATACTCCAGCGGGTGAGTATAGGAGCGGTGCATGCAATCGCATGCAGCAACACACCAGCGGGTGAGTTAATGTGGGACACGTGAAAAGCTGACAAGCTGACACATCAGTTGATGGTACTGATAGAAAGGACTGCTGCTCGTGCTGCATATACGATAGATTATATATCAGAAAGCTGGAGAAATACGAAGGATGCAAAGCCAGGGGATGGCAGACGGGGGGAAAGTTGAGGGCTGGGATAACGAGCGCAGTGGCGCTCGAGAGCCAAAACGAGTTTTCGATAATGATATCACTAGAACATCCAGGGTTCCAGACTACAAAGCTCAGGAGCTGTAGAAGACTCAGAAAATGTATGTTAATCAAACTACACGACCAGAATTGAACTTGAAAAAAAGCCAAACTACTTCAGATGTTAGTTTTTTTTAGTTAGAAGGAGGTGATTGGGGTTGTCCGTTTCCATCCTGCAGGCCATACATGACAAGAAAACAATTATACTTTCACCTTCTTGATGTTAGCTTTGTCAACTTTCTCACTTTCAACCTTCATCTTTTTGATGGAATCCAGAAGGGATGATGATTGTTCCTTGTTGGATGAAGATTTGGCAAAGGGGTTAAGAGGCCGCTGAGGCTCTGCTTGGTTGCCGTCTCCACTGCTCTTATTTTTAGAGCCGACCTGATCAGTGCTTCCCTTCGGAATCTGTTCGACTGTGCTCGCACCAGCGGTTTCATCCCTTTCTCTCTTTGCTTTCCCTTCTGAATTATCACTCTTCTTGGGTATCTTGGATAAAGGGGTAACCGCAGGTGAAACCTTTGCAGTGCTATCTTTCACATCTTTTGGTTGCTCTACTTCTGCCTTCTTAGATCCAGACGCACTGCTTCGCCGGGCAAAAGGATTTGGTGTAGCCATTGGGGATGCCTCCAGGTTATTTCCATTTTGCACAATTTTAGCAGGTTGGATTGCATGGAACGCTGGTGAGTGGTTTGTCCTGGTCGCATTCGAGGAAACACCTTCTGTTCCAGCAATTCTTGCATCGTTTAACATCCTCTCCTGCAAGATATCATTGTAATCATCAATTGAACATAAGTTATATTGAACATGTTCATGAATGGATTGGTAACAGCAGGGAGGTTCTATTCAGGATAGAAAAAAGGGGTGCGGCTTTCACCTCAAGTAGAGAGCTGAACTTCTCTTGTAATATTGGAAGTTTCAAGCGTGTAACAAGTGTCAATGCTCCCTTCATTGATTTCTCCAATGTCAGTAACTTCGCAAGCTCAGTGGCTCGGACAAGCTTATCACCTTGTTTAAGAAAAAAGAATGTGAGAGAAAGAACCATGTAATGGTGATTCATGACTTTGTTAGTTCCAAGTATTTGTACCATTGCAGCAGGTAGAGATGAGTCTCAGGATGCATCGATCAAGTGCAGCCTCTGTATTGAATGCTTCATCTTCAAATGCAGTTGTGTCCAGACCCAGAAGAGCAATTTCTTCTATTTTCTTTTGGATCTGAGACAAACACAAATGCTTAAACAAGCAGAGCACAGACACTACCCTTTAAGTTCGACAAAGAAACTTGATGTACCTGTGAGAGATGCAACTTCCTTGTCATGAACTCATTTTCCAAACTATTGGCTCCGAGGTCAGATGACGCAAGAGGAAATGATAGCTCAAGTATAGTAAGAACAGGCTTGGGCATCACCTAAGATAAAGAGAGCACATGTCAAGGAGTAGACAAACATCCAGTGAGGAAACTGGGCACTGGTTACTTTTTCCAAATCGGCAATAATAATTAATTAATATTTTAGTTCGTTGCATTATGCATTTTGTATTATTACCAGGAAAGATCAAGATACAAGTTGATATCCTTTTCTCTCTAGGATACTAGTACGAGAACCCAAACTAACATACATTCCAAATTTAATTAAGTGAGACGAGAGAAATTTAAAGTAACTTTTTCCCAATGCCTTGATGCAACTAATACAACAAAAATGTTCAATTTCCAGATTACATAGCTGATAGCATGTCTATTGACAGACTGAACTTAGAACTTCAACAAATAGGAAAACTTGTTCGACGAGAAGCAAAGCATACCTGTGGATAACACTCAGGGGATTTGCATAGAATGCAGAATATATTATTAGCATCTAAACCCACAACCCAGTGGCTTTCGTCTTCAGATTTTCTTGCCTTGGTTGAACTGAAATTATAGACAGTGGTTAAGTGTGCTTCAGTAGTAATTTCTTAATGTTTTAACTTGCCAGGAAGATTCTATACCTAAACACTGGAAGCCAAGTTCCACCAAATTGACTAGAAAAGACCCTCAGTATTCCCTGGTACATTTGTTGATCAGTGTAAAACATTTGTAACACCGTTAGGGCATGTTCAACTGTTGATGTACTCATGAGTCATAAATACCTTGGAGTCATATGAACTAAGTAGGCCAGTCTCACTGAAACCAAACCACGATAGTTGAGAGGATGGGGTCAAAACCAGGCGACCGGACATTGATTGTGCCCCCTCGGATATGTTGAGTACTTTAACATCTAGGACCTGTCAGTGGTAATCATGAAAACTGTGTTACTTTTTTTTAGAAACTAGTATATCAATTCCACTTTCAGTTATCATAGAGGATACAAATGTAGAAATAGGACAGGTATGTAAACCTTGATTGCAACACCTACAATATATTAATATTACGCTATCAAATGACTAAACAAACGGGCATGCCAACAAATACCTGATCTCCTGAGGGCAGACAATCTGAAGCATGCGTCACAATTGCTAGCTGATCCCCATGACCTGCCACAGTAACCACTGGACCACTGACAGAGATTATATGCATCTGCAGAAGGAATTTTGGCCAATTAAACTGTCAAATGCTGGTGGTTGATAAGTAAACTGTGACCACAAATAATATGAAAAGGAGTAACATGTCACAATGCCACGGTTTTATATGTAATATGTGCTCAACTACCGATTATTTGTATCGACGAAAAAACTACCAAATTTAATAAATCAGCTCCTGATAAATTTTCTTATCTTATCTGGAAAACATTCTGGGTTTTGTCTTTTGATGCTAGTGTAAAGAAATTCAGTTCTGGAGCTCGCTTCTAGCATTAAGTGCTTGCAGGAAAAGTATCAGATAGTAAACTTAAGCTCGGCTTGTTTTAACCAAAATGTGGTGTCAGTTGTCAGAGCATGTACATACCACAAACTACCATGGTATAATTAGGAAAAAGTCATTACACAAACAAGAATGATGTATATACTACAGTAATGTACCAATATAGCATTTGGGTAAACCTGCATCTCCCAATCTGGTTTAAGAGGACCAAAGGGGTGGCACAAAACAAATATTACAGATAGAAACGTAACCACTAAATAATAGAGTTCAGGCAGACGCTTGGAAAAACCTGCAAGCCCCCTTCAGTGAAGATGCGCAGAAAATTTGAACTTGTGACTGCAGCAACCCATCCAGCACCAAGAGCCACAGACTTCACTTCTTCTCCCTCAAACCTCATTGACCACTACATTTTAGACATATACAAACGCATCTTATGTCAGTAACCAGCAAGTGGAGTAATAAGTTGTGAGACATCTATTTTACAAGTAAGAAAAAAGCTTACCTCACTATTACCAGCCCAGCTACTGAAGGGACGGTACATAAGAGTGCTCATATTGTTGTCACCCTTACATGGATTGGCAAACACGCTTCCTGATTCGTTCAGTGCAGCCATTGTAAAACCAAAATAGTCAGTCATGGAAGGGACTCTGGAGCCTCTTCCTGTGTCATGGAAGTCAACCTGAAAAAATTCATATAATTGTCACAACTGAACGGAGAACTAAGACAACTACAGGCAGTTAATTCAATAGCTTATGAAGCAAACAGGTGAAAGCAGATCTTACCTCCACATGTGAGTGCCCCTCATTTTCAATGGTAGTAATACTTCCAAGCATGTTGTAAGCAAGGAAATTTCGCTTGCCAGGATGAGATGGTGTCGACCCAGGCTGGAAAGCAGCTTGCATTCTTGCTGTCGCCAACCTTCCCGAAGTCGCTGAATCATCTATTGCCTTCCGGGCACCTTCATTGTTCTCTTTCTGCCTATCTTTTGTCCTCTTTCGTGACTCCATCTCATGTACCATATCCACATCTTCGCTGTCTCCATTCCCGTGGTCATCAAATGTAGTCTTTCTCCTCAACCGCTTGTGATTGAAGGCTGCTGAATCACCAAGACTTTCATCAGCCTCATCTTCCCAACCAGCAGAGGTGCTTGGCTTTTCTTCTTCATCATCGTCATCAAACAAAGGAGCCCTCGTAGTGTTTAGGTCAGGCGCACCCTCAGTGGGTGACTTCATAGTCGAAGGGACCACTGATTCCCAAATTCCAAATTTTCCCATCACATCAATGAGTACTATAGCATTATCCTCCGGTTTCCATGCCAAGCTACATATTCTCTCATCAAACTTCTGCCTCTCAATGTCCTGCCTGGACTTCACATCCCAGACGAGCACCTGCCTATCCAGGCCAGCAGTTGCCAGGTACCTCCCATTCGGGGACCAGCAAAGGCTGCATACTGGCTGCTCATGTTCTCCTTTCAGCGTGAAGAGCTCCTCCCCTGTGTCCCTATCATACATGACCACATTATTTCTCAGCCCAGGAACAGCAAGAGTCTGCCCATCGGGACTCCAACACAGGGCATTTTTTACTGAGTGATCAGAACCAAATGTCGGGGCGACACGCTTCAAGGTGCGTGCCTCACTACCCAAGCAAAGATCCCAAAACATGACTGTGCCAAAGCTATCAACTGATGCCAAGTAATCGTTTAGGGGGTCGAAAGCCAATCCAGTCACCGAGCCCTTGTGGCCTTTGAGTACCTTAGAGATCGTGTTGTCGATGGTAGCAATCAGCTTGATGCCGTCATCATCGCCGGCCGCTGCCAAAAGAGTGCCCTTCTTGTTGAAGGCGAGTGACCGGATCGGGAGGGTGAACCGAGCAACGTTGCTCTGAAACGTGCCATCTGGAAGGAAATACGGAGACATTCAGGATCTTGAAGTGAAAAAAAATTAAATCAGATACCGCACACCAGGACGGGGTCAGATCCAAGAACCTGGGAAGGAGTAGAACTTGACGGAGTGGTCGATGGACCGGACGCCAGCGAGCCGCCGGGCCCGGCGCGAGGGCGACCGCCGTGACGCCATCCTTGTGAGCCGGATCGTGGTGACGGCCGCCGCCGAACCAGAGCTCCGACCCCCACTCCCGCGCACTAACCGCGGCGGCGTCATGGATCAGGATGGCGACTTCGGCGGCGGACGCGGTGACGACATGCTGCCCTCCGGGAGCCCAGGCGACGGAGCAGAAGGCCGGGGAGCTCGCCTTGTGCGCCTCGCGGAGCTTAATTGCTCGCCCTTTCATGGCGACACTGCGAGAGATCCCTTCGCGTCCGAGGCTTTCTTGGTGCTGTGCGTGTCTGCAGTTGGTGGGGATTTCGTAGATTGGCAAGATGCGGGGCGGGTGTTTATGTTTTGCTATGCTGGGGATAAGGCGCGAAATTTTTGGGATTTTCCCGCGGGAAATGCTCAACTGGCGGGAAGATGAACGCAACAGCCCGCACAAAGTTCAACTCCACTGTGGGCCAGAGTTGGGTCGACCTCGGACCTGGCCTGCTTGGCATACTAACTGCATCACCATTTTTTATTACTCTTTTTTTGGGCGAATGAAAAGTACTCTAACCGTGGGCTTAAGCTATTTCCTCAAGCACTATTTTGCGATATGATTAGGTCAAACAACCTGTCCTTGTTTTTTTTAATAAAGAAAAATATATGATACACATAAATCCACATATGAGAATTTGCGCTGCAGATAATAATTAATGGAGGGCGTTTATATGTAATATTTGTGCTTCTTCAGAAAATATAATGAGTATTTGATACCACATTGGCATGCATAATTAATGTGCAGTATTAATCTTTAGATATACATTGATCAATCTAGATTTCTATGTATCTGCAAATAAATGTGTGCAAGCATATATATACACGCACATATGAAGCTTGAGTTTCTCCATAGAGAGAATATAGACACCAAGTCCAGTTACCGAGCGCGTGTATGTGAGCATCTGCGTTGGACTGTGTTTCGCAAAAAAAAAATCCAGTTACCGAGAAATGAAAACTATTAGCAAACAAACAATGATTTTCTTTTTGATATGTTTCACAACAGTTTGTGGCGCAGTAGCGAAGAAAAATGGGAAAGAAGTAAATCCTCATGGAGAAAAGCATCACACGAGGGCAATATCTAGCACTATCCAGGTACGGTTTACGCCATTTTAATTTTCAGATTTGTGGTTTGAGTAAACCATTTTCATAAAACCATATACTTTTTCAACTTTGTAGACAGAAGATGGTGACATTTTTGACTGCATTGATATCAGATCTCAGCCAACATTCGACCACCCGCTTCTGAGAAATCATTCAATACAGGTATACTTGAGTTCTACGTGGGTATTATATTTTCAAAGTCAGAATAATCTTATATAATATATTTCATATGCCTTTTCTCATCTACTATTAAATTTTACTTTGGCGACAAGCAGTAACTTTGTGCACATAAAAAATGGAGATGATGTAGTTAACATCGATGGGTTCATTTACCAAAGTAGTTATTTTACACTAATTTAATGATTCTAATTTTATATACCAAAATAACAAATGTTGTTTGCTTGCATACAGATGGAACCAAGCTCATACCCTACTGAAGTTGATGACAACTCTAAGTTACCAGATACAGAACTGCAATCTAGTATCCGATTGGTTTCATGTCCTTCAGGAACAATTCCAATGTGGAGAAGCGACAATTACCGTTTGATGTTTAACCTTAGTGATTTGTCTCGAAAAATATACACAAGGAATATTACTCAGGATGGTCAGCAAAATATCATTTCGGTAATGTTAATATTATACTTTTTTAATAATTACAAAGGCCAATGATTTCATACATAATTTTGATCCATGCAAAGTATAGCATACATTTAATTGTAATGGAATAATACATATAAGCTCACATAACATTACAACGAGAATATGTAGGAAACGTCGAAGACCTATTATGGAGCATGGGCTACATGGTGCCTTTTTTCAATAATCTGAGATCGACATTTTTAAGTTTCCAAAAATCAAAAAAAATCCCGGATGTAGATATTGTCGATATCTACAATCGTGCATATTTGAACTTCAAATTCGTTGTCTTTTGGGCAGCACAAAAAAGATAAATGAGTGGATATGGGTGGTGAACAATACACAATTTCAAAAAAAAAAATCCCGATTTGTTTTTCTTGTACAGCCCAGAATACAACTAATTTTAAGATTAAATTTTGCATGCTTGTAGATCTCGACACTATTTACGTCTGTGATTTTTGTAACGATTTTTAAAACTCAAAAATGTCATTTTCGGTTTTTTCAAAAAAAAAAAGGGCTTCATATGGGTTCCAAAAATCCACTCTCTAGGTAACGTGCCATATTCAAGTCTACATTTCTTGCATGGACCCTTATATAATATTTTGGCATCTCAGTTCATTGCAAGTGGTGTGTAAGGCATATGTGTGTTATGTTAACACATTAACTTATTTATATAGAATATTCTAGTGAAATAACGGAAGATAGTAAGATTTATGCATGGGAGTTAGTAAGATTTCTAGAACCCATATTTTATATTGTTTCTCCCATTTTATTGGAAAATTGATGAAATACAAAAACTATAGAAATAACCACCACGAAGTTACAGATAATATTTAAAAAACTTTGATTCAAATATTACGAAAGCTTTGTTTCAAATATTACATTACAAGAAATATTATTTTATAATTATAGTCAACTCAAAATCCATTCCACTGAATGAATTTGTTCATGAAGTCTATCTAGTTAAATCTCTGCCCCGCAAGCTAGTTTTCTAGCATTATTCTGTCTAATGTTATGTTAGTAATCTCAGTTGGCAGGCCTTAGCAGAGGAGAAGACATATATGGAACTAGTGTATCAATAAGTGTCTATGAGCCAGAAATATATGGTACCGAAGATAAATCTGGAGGTCTAACAACTATAATTAGGGGTTATTCTTTTGACAGGAAGCATACTAATGTCATTGGAGTCGGCTGGTTTGTAAGTTTTTTTTTGTGAAACTTCTTATGTTTATTTTGTGTTTGTTAAATCAGTATGTATGTGTGTTGAATCTCAGTAGTTTTGGTTTGTTTCATATGCATATTTACCCAATCTAATTCTTCATATTTACTATACCATATTATTATTCACATGAGGAAATAAGAATTAATTCCTAGCTACCCCCCGGCATGTGAAATACATACACAAAATAGTAATATTAACTAAAATCACGTTAAAGAGAACCAACGAGCGAAAGCGATAAATCCATAAAGGATATACGAGATTAAGAGCTCTTTGTTGTTCTAAAATATCCTCTTGATGCTTACCATGAACTGTTAAATGTGTTTTTCGTAAGATTGCATGTTGGCCTTCCAACTTGAAATTCACTAAAATTCTGCACACATGTGTTTTACTGAAAAATATGTTCTTATTTAAATTATTTTTGTACATATGTGTTGGTTGTCTATCTAGCAACTCATTGATATGTATGCACACGCGTTTCTTCTAACACAATATATTCTCATCTATTTGTTTGAGATTGGTTCAATATCACAAACTAATACTTCTAACTTGTTCTAGGTTTGGGCAAGCAGTGGAGGTGATAGGCGTGCTAGATTTCATATTTTCTTTGTAAGTTGTAAATTCATTTTTGAATTTACTTATTGTCTTAAGGTTACATTAACTTACTTGATTTCACTCTCTAGAATAATGGCCAAAAACTCTGCTATGATCTACAATGTCCTGGATTTGTGCAAACGAATCCAAATATAGCCTTAGGAGGAAAGTTATCGCCAGTATCGAAATATGACGGGCCACAAGCTCAGTTGAATATTTTTGTTTATCAGGTACGTATTTTTCTGATAGTTTAAACAACCTATTATTATTTTTCACTTTGAGTGTTTTTTATGCTTAGGTAAAATGAGAAGAAAAAAACTAACAAAGTCTACTCTTAAATAACTTTTACTATGCTTACTATTCTTATATTAGATTTCTTATTTTCTTTGGTAGACATTTTTGTGAGGTTCTCTTATCACTTTGGTTAGAGTATTAATTAATAATCTAACTTCGTAAATGATTTATAAAGGACATGATTTTACGCTCACTTTTGTTGGAGAACCTATGGTTCCTAGGTAGCGACACTTGTCTATATGTTTATGGTTATTTTTCGTAAATTCCAGCGTACAAAAATTATGTAAGTTTTTAAAACTTGATATATTTTCTAATGTCTCGCACCAAGGATTTTCCTACTCCAATGTCCTCAGAGACAATTCTAGATATATTAATGCGGATACTTCAATTTAGTTGATATGTGTATATTAAAATCTTTTACCCTAAAAATATAAATAACTTTAGGGAAAAATGTCACCCTATTCATAAAAAACAGTAAATTTGTTTGCATATGCTTCCATAAAACATGATCTTACCTAATATGCTCTTCGGTTTTACTATTCAATAGTTTGATTATTTTTGTTAGGATAGCTGGTCAAACTGGTGGGTAAAATTCGGAAAGGAGGGCACCATAGTCGGATATTGGCCAAGAGAACTCTTTAGTTACTTGAAAGTGAAGGGCACGTTTGGCTATTGGGGTGGTCTTGTTGAAGGTCCTACAATTAAATACAAGCCACCACCCATGGGAAGTGGACACCCTGCTGCGGAGGGGTATGGTAAAGCAGCATATGTAAGGTACATTAAAGTTGTGGATGAAAAACACAATCTTGTGATCCCACGATCTCGTGAGTTTGACGTGGCTGTAGATAATCCGAATTGCTACTCAGTTGCTTTTAAAGAATATGAAGAGGATGGAGTATATGCAAACTGGGGTGGTGCTGGAGATTGTAAAATTTGATGTAGCAACAACACTTGAGTTATATAGATAAAGTATTTTATAAGAATGTCTCAGTTTGTGTTTTTATCTGGTAATTTTTGTGTTCATAATATCCTTGTAGCAACTATAATTTTCCTATGGTTGAACCGACCTATCTTATCTAAAAAGGGTTGTTTTTGGATATCTAGAACATGTCAAGTCAAATTGAAATGTATGAGGGTACCGTCTATTCCTATCAGTGTTAACCCTCAAAACTACTGGTTATAAGGAGCAAGTGCCCTTTTGAGCCACTAGAATTTTCGTATTTCAGACTTCCGGAACAAAAGGAATGCGAGCTAAAGTAAAAAAAGGTGCACCCGTGTAGCGATGTTCAGTATCCGCATAAGTATTCTATTAATGAAATCGACATTACTCCACTCCATATCCGTTTGATAGTGAAAAGTTTGTTGCTAAAACGTCGCTTAGTATGATACATGGAAAATCATCTGGAGACAACTAACGCAAGAGTGACTTGGTACAAATTATACTAATACTATTATAAAATGTAAGCACATCTCCATCCCCCCCCCCCCCCCTAAATGTCCCCTAATCGGCCCAATGAGAACCGGGCAGATAACGTCCCCAACATCGCCCACCATGGTCCGGACGAGCTGAAAACTGTCAGCATTCTCTTGCCCGCGCCCAAATTTTGGGACCGGCTTCGGGGTCCAGACCAGTACATAGACACGGTCACGTATACTCAGACATGGCGTGAAACATCATGTCGTTTCCTAATAGTTTTGGAGTTAATGGCAACATAGTTTATCGGACTAATCGTTTGACTAAGCTTTCCCATGACAACACACTTTGGGCCAAATCACTCGCCAAGCTCAGCGCTTCCCTGCATGCCAAAGCTTCAAGTGTCCCAGGACCCAGGATCAAACTCTTCTAGCTTATTTTCGGGTACTTGCGTCGTTGTATGAACTTGCTTGACATGTTGCTTTATAAATGACATGTTGCTTTATTTATAAAGCGGGACGAAAGCCTGGTTCGAGGACCCAGGATCAACAATGCCAGAAAGCACAAGGGCCGACAAGCCAAGGAAAAAGCCTTCAGAATTTCTGCACACAGCACCGGCTGCTGATCTGTCTCCTTGCCGCATAAATGCACCATCCGCATTGATTTTACACAGTCCAACCGGAGGAGAAATCCAACGATTTGGCAGACTCGTTGTACATCTTGTTGGTACAGTTGCTGGAGCCTTGAGGTTCTGTACTTCTTCCACATACGAACCAATAAAAGAGTGAGTAGATAGCGGACTCTGGAAGATATCCTCATGAATAGCGCAATGATTGGCGAGCTAGTCTCCACACAAATACCTTCAGTTTTGATGGAACTTTCAGCTTCCATAGCGAGGACCAAGCCCTTTTGTCGACGTCGAAGCTAGATGAACCAGAGGTATTTTTTTTTTCTAGATTGACGGGAGAATAAATCTCCACCGCTTGTTTCATTCATCGAAAGTAGTCTGGCGGGCCATGTCCTTACAATTACAAACGAATGGAGAGATTGCAAGGGGATACAAGGAAGAGAATACAATGAAAATACATGAAAAAGACAACTAGAAAAGGAACAGCAAGAGCCACCATGAGAGGCACAAGAGGTGAGGGGTGCAGTCGGGGATCACAATGCCAAGACTCGACAAACTGCCTAGCGCACCGCACCGGCGTGCGACTCGAACCCAGGCACAACTCAGGAGCACCACTGCCATCATCGGTGAGTGTCAAGCCTAGCACCTAGCATTAACCTAGACACGGAGCTCCGCCACGGATGTCGAGACGATTAGCAGGTAGGGAGGCATCAGTTGAGTCGTCATTGAACAAAGGTGAGCCGGGATGCCACCAAGAGCCCGGAGCTCTCCACACCACAACGGTCACCAAGGGAGAGTCTTGAGCAAGCACATCGACGAGGCCGAGACCACGCGAAGGCCAACCGAAGAGAGAAAACACCGCCGTCAGCCCCAAGGTGTCCGCACGAACAACACCAGACGCAGCACCAACAACCACACGCAGCAACAACAACCATCTTTTTTGGTCTCCAAGATGACGCCTCCAGGGAGAATGTGTTGTCGACACAACACCGTCATCCGATCCTGCAAGCAGGATCCAAGGTTTTCACCCGGAGGCCACACTGTAGGTGCTGGAGCTCTACGACGGCACCTCCAGCGAGGAAAACGGTGGCCAAAATCCACCGCTGTCGCCGGCATCAACAGAGTCGATGCAGGGTTCTCACCCAGAGCTAGAGAACTTCTACAGAAAACGGTAGACGGTCACCACCAACAACCGTTGTAGCCAACCACACCATGCGGAGACTACCCACGGTCAAGCACCCACACTGTCGCAAGCTCCTCAGATGCCGCCGCACGCAACGCCAACCACCGCACCCCGCCGAGCACCATGCTGGCAAGGGCAGAGTAGAGCCGCCCGAGGCCGAGGTCCACCATGGATCTGGGCCGCAGCACTGCAGCACGCGCTGGCACGCCCCACGCCCGCCACACATCGGCTGCCGGAAGACATCGAGCTCCAGGGTAGATGACGAAGGCGCGCCCGGCCCATCCGTGGCCCAGATCGGGCCCGGACTCAGGCCGCAGCCTGCGGTGGCCGCCAGAAAGCCAGGCAGGAGCCGGCAGAGAGCTCCCCGGGCTGCGCCCACCCGCCGCGACCTTGCCGCCCGAACGGCCGAGGTCAGGTCGGCCGGGAACGGAGCTGCCCCGGCGTCCAGCGCGAGGCGGCGCGACTAGGGCCTCGCCGCCACCACCCATGGAGGCCGCGGGCGCGAAGGACGCCGCCGCACGGGGACGGGGGAACCAGCGCCGCAGTAACCGCCGAGACTGCAGCGCGGGGCCGCGGGCAGCAGATCCCCGCCGCCCCCTTCACCGGCGGCGCGAGGCGTTGGGCCGGCAGCCGGAGGCGGGGGAGGGGCGCAAGGGAGGAGGCGGCGGCGCGGGGCGGCTAGGGTTCCGCCCCTCGGTCGCCTGGGAGGAAGGCGACGCGAGGGGGTTTGTGGTATCACCCAAAATTCCAACCAGAGGTATTATTAATCCAGCTTTCCCTATGCATCTTAGTCTCAGCATCCTAATCGAACAGAAAAAATGCCCTTGCGATCATAATGCCACGCCCAAAAGTCGTCCATAGGACATGTGCACACAGGAACCGATAAGATTATATCCGCGTCCATAGGTAAAAACACTTGACAAACCAGATCCTCTCCTCCCTCCACACTTTGTTTGAATGATCAATAAGTCCTGAAACTAGCTGAGGCGGATCAGCAATAGGTGACAACAACGGCCGTATCAAACCATCTCTAAAAAACCAGCTATGATCCCAGATGTTCGTGGATCTTCCGTCTCCAATTACTAACTATATAAAAGATGGTCGCTTTCGCGACCGGAGAGCCCTCGTGCGACTGTTCAACACTGTTCCAATGAACCGTGTTGAACAGTAATTCAATCCGCGCCGTCGCTTCCTCATCCAACGGCCCACGCGGTTCCGCTCGCACCATTTTGCAAAAAAATACTCGCAAAGCCAGAAATTGCCTCAAAGTCCACAACATACCTAGAAGAAGGACTGCTTTGCAATTACAGAAAACTCCAGGAGCCTTTCTGAAAAACAACCACACAATCCCCCTTCCCCTTCTTCTTCTCCGCGCGAACCCGAGATCGCCGCGGCCGCCGCCGTGCGGCCGCTCTGCTCCTCCCCCCACAAATCCGAGCACGCAGGGAGTTCCGCCGTCTTCTCCTCTCCATCCTCGTGGAGTATCGCCTGCTGGGCCGCTCGATCCACGCCGGAATCGTCGCCGCCATCGGACTGCTACGGCCACCGCGTTCGGCCGCTGCCGGCGACGCTCCGGCAGCCCAAATACAGCGGCGCCGCCGCTTGCGAGCAGCTCGCATCCACGCGCCTCGCATGCGCTCAGGCGCGCGCTCGACCTCGCGCGAACGCTACGTCGCCGTGGCTGCGACGCCGCCGTGGTCGCCATGCCCACTCTGTGCACTGATGACGTCAGCAAGACGTCACAGTGGACCCACCATGTCAGATTTTTTTTATTTGTAAATAATTTTCGAAATAAATAAAAACCCTGACGTGCGGGACCCGTTTGCCAGAAATTTCGCAAATACAGAAAAGTACTAACATTAAAAAAACTCATATCTTCTAATGTCCGATTCAAAATATTGCATATAAAATACAAAAAAATTTAAATTCAACCAATTTTTAAAATTCCCACAAAAAATACTTTGTGCAGAAAAATAAAATTGCACACAATATATCAAAAAATTTCAAAATTAACAAGTTTTTAGACTTTCCCCACAAAAGTTGCACGAAAAAAAATCCATTATACACATTTACAAATTTAAGAAATTTTCAAACTTCCACACTAACTAATAAATGTCCATTTTGTTGATAATGTGTGGGACCCACCTGCCAGAAATTTTGCAAATACAGAAAAATACCGAAATTCATAAAACTCATATCTTCTAATGTACGGTTCAAAATATTGCATATAAATTACAGAAATATTTCAAATACAACAAATTTTCAAAATTCCCACAAAAAAGAATGCACCAAAGATACTTTATGCAAAAAAAATGCACACAATATATCAAAAATCTTCAAAATTAACAAGTTTTTAGACTTCCCCACGAAAGTTGCACGAAAAAAATCCAAAAAAAATGCAAACAATATATCAGAAATCTTCAAAATTAACAAGTTTTTAGACTTCCCCCACAAAAGTTGCGGAAAAAAAATCCATTGTACACATTTACAAATTTAAGAAATTTTAAAGATTAAGAAATATTCAAACTTCCACACTAACTAAGAAATGTCCATTTTGTTGAAAATGTGTGGGACCCACCTGCCAGAAATTTCGCAAATACAGGAAAATACTGAAATTCGTAAAACTCATATCTTCTAACGTACGGTTCAAAATATTGCATATAAAATACAGAAATATTTGAAATACAACAAATTTTCAAAATTCCCACAAAAAAGAATGCACCAAAGATACTTTATGCAAAAAAAAAAATGCAAACAATATATGATAATCCCCAAGAGCAAGGAATCACTGTAGCACAATTCGATAAGTATTGAGTGTCGAACCCACGAGGAGCTGAAGGTAAACTATCTATTCTCTAAAGCCCTATAACCCTCTTATATGGCCTTTTATGCAAAGCAATAAATATGAAAGGATCTAACTAATGGAAGCAAGTGATGTGAATGGGTTTATCTAGTAACAAGTTTCTCAAGCAAGTTTCAGACACATGTTTCTTAGAGCAAGTTTCTCTCAACAGTTTTCTCAAGCAAGTTTCTCAAGCAGCAAGTATCAAATATCTCAAGTAGCAAATATCTCAAGGGAGCAAATGTTCTAGCAATTGTTATTTCATTCGCGTGGTTGTCACAATTAGTGAAGCACATGTTTCAGTCTTAGTTGTTTCTTTTAGGTGGGAGCCATAAATAGGTGTAGCCAAGTAAATGAGCAATAACACAACTCTTATGATGGATCTCATGGCCAAATAAATGTGCAGCACAAGAATTATTAAGACATAATTGTCCCACCATAGCCTTAAGTTCTAGGGTCCCCCATATATATCCCCCATAAAGTAACTTCAAGTCTCAGACACCGGTTTCTCTCTACTCCGACATGTCCTACTCAATCCATTACGCTACGGTGATCACCTTACATGCATTCCCCAACATATGCGTGCACTCATATATTGTACATAAAGACAATCATAAAAGATAACAACACTTGTATGCAACCAATCAACGAACTATTTCACAAGTGCCATGAACAAATCACTTCTCAAACACAGATGAGAGACACAATAGATCAAGCGAATAGTATATTGCACCACACATCATGTTTGCCAAGAGTTTACAGTGGGGAGATGGAGATGATCTTGCTGTAGATGTCGATGATGAACACGCCGGAGGGGGGTGGAGCCCTCCGGAGGTGATTCCGGCGGCGTTTCCCCCCTCCGATCTTCTCCGGCGGCAGCCTTCTGACTCTCTGTTTCGTGGTTTTCTGTTTCTCCGCCGCCTCCTTCCAGAGAACGTCGGGGGACCTTTTTTATAGGCGTTTTTAGGTCAAGACGAAGGCGGTGGAGCGAAGATCGACGGCAACGGAGCCACGAGGCCCGAACGGGTGGGTCCCACGCGGCCTGGTACTGTGGCCGCGTGGGCCACCTCCGTTTGGCCCTCGGGCCTCCGTTTGCTCGCTTCCTTTTTCCGTAGTCCTTCTTCCTTCCAAATATTGACGCCCGTAAATTTCCAGGTGATTTCGTTGACGTTTGGGTCCCTGAAACATTAAAATACAAAACTAGAGTTTTCTGCCTGTGCAGGGTTAATTCCAAATAAATGGGAAAACTATGAAGTATTCCCAAAATCATGATAAAACATTGATATAACCCTTATATGATGCAAATATGATTGGAATATAAGCAATTAAAGTGCAAAGTTCATGTATGCATTTTACATGCATCAACATATCAAAAATCTTCAAAATTAACAAGTTTTTAAATTTCCCCACAAAAGTTGCACGAAAAAAAATCCATTGTACACATTTACAAATTTAAGAAATTTTAAAGTTCAACAAATTTTCAAACTTCCACACGAACTAATAAATGTCCATTTTGTTGAAAATTTATTTGATTAGTTTTCCATATATTTTTTCTACTTTACCGCTTAAAAAAAAAAAGGATTTCAAAATTGCCAATCACAACGGGCACGGCCTGTGACCGTACACTTTTAACACAAAAAATGGCACCAAAAATACGTTGGGCACAAAATAAAACCGCAAACAATATACGAAATTTTACCAAATTTACCAAATTTTCAGAGTTTCTACACAAAAAATGCAAAAAAAAAAACATTGTGCACATTCAAAAATTTAGGAAATTTTTATCTTCACGAAATTTTCAAACATTCCACACAAATATCTACCACGGGCGCGGCGTGCCACCGCGCTAAAATTCAACTAGTTCTCCTAATAAGCCCCTGTGTTAAGACATCGCGGCCATCGAGTATTGCTCTCCAAATTTGGACGGATGTGAGCCTAGAGAAGCATCCTAAATTGAGCCGTCTGGGAAGCCTCGCGATGTAGATGACGATGGAACGAGGAAGTGAAGAGGTATTGGGCCTTATGGGCCAAATTTTCGTTGACCAGGGACGTGGGCATCTGACCCTAGGTACTAGGGGTGACTTCTTTTGGGCTCCTGCTTATGCATAAGCCTGCTTATAGATTACGGTGGGCAGAAACTGCGGTGGGCAAAAACTCCAGAAACTCCTCATGAGACTTCTTTTGGGCTTGTACTGTTTTGGCTTATTTGCTGTAATGAGTTGTGAAATGTCTGTAGCGCCCCCAATTTGATATGTGCACTAAATAAACCGATTAAATCTTAGGTATACTAGTTTTTATAGAAATGAGTCATAAATGAAATAAGTAATATGAAAAGTCAGATGATAATAAAAACAGTGTCGTAGAATAATTTAGTACATGTAAAAATAAAAGAATGTCATAATTATTTTGACAATAACTCCTCAAAAATACATATACGTGCATATAAATACATGCACATAATGCGTGTATCAGTGCCCAACCAGAAAATAAAAGAAAGATCATTTTTCCAATGTGTTGTGTACGTGAGGACTGCTAATCAATAGCTAACGTCACTAACTGGCTACCTTTGCTTCGGTTAGATCTGATTTGATCAATAAATGATCGATCAGTACACGCGCAACTCAGCCGGGACCTAGCAACGTACGCGTGCACGACGCGAACGAGCGACGCGAGGCTGTGCTGCGGAGTGGCATTCCTTCGTAAATAGAGATGAGATGAAGGGTGGATCCATATACCGCTTCGGTTGCTCAACCCAGAAGCTCGGGAAACAGGTCGGATGCAGTTTCTCCCCACTGTACGTAAGTTGGCTTCTAGGGAGTTTCTCGTGGGCAAAAACTGGAGACTTCTTTTTAGCTTGTGCTGTGGGGAATCTAGAAGCAAGGGTAGAAGCCCAAAAGAAGTCACCCTAGGTAGTGTCGTGGCGGTGAAAACAACAAAAGCTGCAGAACATGCTTTCTAGATATTTTTCCTTGCTAGGGACGTGGACATCGGGCCATCAACTGATACTTAACAATTTTCTTGGCTAGCCATCGGTTGATCATGTGGCTAGCTCTTTTTTCTATTATAATTAGAACTAAAAGTTGTTTAGTATGCCTGTTTCTATCTAAATCAATAAACAGCTGCTGGCCATCGGTGGATCTTGCAAGAAAAAAACTGTAAGTCAAGAAATTAAGTGAATTTTCAAGCTTGAAATCACCCCTTGATGTTACAAATTAAATTTTAGCAAAACTAGTGTGAAGAGAAGAGTTCACCCCAAGGAGAAGACGAAACAGCTGGCTTTCCTTTCCCACAATCGACGTGCTGCTCCAACTCTTTCTCATCATCTCCCTTATCTTCTCCATCCACGTCCTACTCACTTCACTGTCGACAAACTATTCCAAATCTGATCTACGTGTCTCCACTTTTGCTTGACTTCTCGTCAACGGATGCACCACAAGTAGATTTCGTGATGCAAGAAATTTACATTAGAGTCAGACATGAGTCATACCCTGAATCATCAAGTAGGGAGAGTGAGAAAATTATAAACTCCCTTGTACTTGTCGGTTAGATCGTCACGTCAGCAATGAGTGTGCTATGATGTTATCCATTTCGTTAAACTAGGATAGGATAAAAGGATAAACTCGTGGCGCCGCAACAGATCGAGTCTCGTTTAATTACTGTACAACACAGCTTTTGTACGTACTAAAAGTCTGAAACGAGAGCTGCGGCTCCGACCAGCTGTACCTGATCTACGACGTGCTCGGCGTGCCGGGGAAGAAGGAGTGGAAGCCACACGAGTCGTCGTTCGTGGCCGATAAGGTGCCACAGTGGCATCGAGAGCAGCAGTAGCAGTAGCGGCGGGAAGGGCTGCGCGAGCTGTTCCCCCAGGAGCTGCTGTCCGAAGATGGATTCAAGGTCCTCAAACGGCTCCTCACCTAGTGTCAAAAAAAAAAAGAGGCTCGTCACCTGCAACCCCAGTAAGCGGCTGACTGCCAACGACGCGCTGAAACTTCCGTGGTTCGCTAACAAAGACGATGCTCCGGTGGAAAACGGCGCGGCAATGTGAGGATGAGAGCCAGTGTAACCTTTTTTGGGGGTTCATTCTTTGTGTGGAATTTGTTCGTCTTTGAGGCGCCTGTGCAACTTTCGAAGTTGCTATATATGCCCAAATTTGGTTCTTCCATTTCCATATGGAAGCCAACTAGTGCAAAAGATTCCTTCTCAATCTCTCTAGCTGTACAATGTACACTACAACCGATTCTCACTATTCTAGCATAAGAAAATACACATCTCGTCATGAATGAGAGTTCTTTTATGTTTTGTTTCCAATTCGGCAGTTCGCAACAGGTGACAAACGTCCTGTGAGGCCGTGAAGTCCCCAAACCCCAACATTCTCTAATGAACATAAAATAATCTACAACCAAAAATGTCATAGATTTTGCAGCCTGCTAGTGGATTGATTGATCAATGATGAGTATCTCCACCGACATTTCCAATAGGTTGTCCGGAAACATCGCCGACAGATCTCTATTAGGAGCGACGGTACACTTGTCCGGCGTACTGGGGTGTCTGCCACGCTCGCTAAAATAGACCGGCAAGTGTCTATTTGTTTTATTTTGTTTTAGAAAAAACACACATTAAATTTTCTGTGCAATTTATTATGTCCGCACAACATGCTTGCTCCTTACCACATAAGATGTTCAAGCGTCACACTGGCCAACTGATTTACTCACAGGATCTTCTGTGGCAACCACGCACACCCCCGTGTGCGCGGTAACCGGTGTGTGTGCATGGTAGCCACAAAAGATATTGTGAGTGGATTGATTGGCTATGGCATGAGTCAATCCACTCACAAGATGCCATGTGTGTGCCCGCCCTATGTGCGTTAGTTTGTGCATGTAGGGGCATACACCACACACACCGGCGATATATATAGCCACACAACAAATCTTATACGTAGATCTCTTCGTGCGGGTCCCCTCAGTATTGTGCATGACACATGTGGGCCAGTCCGACATGGAGTCGTTTGCCGGATTTATCCGACACTCTCAATTGCCTTTCGAAGCGTAGGAGGTGGGGTTGGGGTGCCGACCAATCTGTTGGGCCGTACTGACAAGTTTTCCGCTATAGAGAAGCTTGCTGGGCGCCGATTTCGTGTCCGCCGCACCAATAGCCTAATTAGGAGGAGGGCTATTGTAAGCGCCGACAAAGATGCTCTTAGTCTCGTGACAGCGACAAGATTAATTACCAGAAGCAACGAGCGGCAAGAGAAACATCAGCAACAACGAGCGTCGGCCCTGGATAACACTCGATGAGAAAGAAGAATCAACACTGACAGGGTGCCAGCTTTGGTGCAACAAGAGGGAATAATCATCAACGGTACTATAAAGATCTCTAAAAATAAGAAAAATTACAAATAGGTAATTGGACCATCTAGCGACGACTATAAGCACTGAAGCAAGCCGAAGGTGTATGGCCGTTCTCGCCCCTCCTCCTTGGAGTCGGACAAACCTTGTCGTAGTAGAGTTTGTTGTAGTATACACACGAGAAGTCGTCCAGTTAAGGTCCAAAAATCGAGAAAATTATTAATAATTGGGAATTAGTCATCCAATATGGTCGTCGTGTCACACTTCATGGTAATATCACGAGTTTTTCTTAACAAAAAAGAAAACAACGGATTATATTTGCTTGTCCGGCTAGCCGCGTCGTCGTCAAGGTCATGGTTGGTGGGGTGCCTTCCACATATGCTTTGAGTCCTTGTGTGGAACGAACGGAAGCACTTTTTTTTTTTTTTTTTTTTTTGATGCCTCTGGATTGGTACAGCTGTAGTATCTGAACTCAACACACCAACTCACACCACACGCACGCACACAACACCACACACACCCTAGTGTGCAAGCTAAGACCTACAGATCTATACAAATCCCACGCGTTTTGTGACTCCTATCGCTGTGGCTTGAACGCGTGCTGAGAGAGGCCAGCAAAGAATATTATACCGCCCCTAGTGAACAGTATATCTACAGTGTATATCTACAGTGCGAGCACTGTTCCTAGTGAACAGTGCCCGCGGGTGAGGCACCCGGAAATTCGCTCCCGAGGGAGATCGAACCCGGGCGGGGAGGGAAGCCACTGCTTCAACCTGCCACTGCGCCACGCGCGGTCCTCAACGAACGGAAGCACTATGTACACATGAGAAGGTTTGATGCGCTATTTTTGTTCTGCTATAAGAAATATTTTTCAAACCCGTATCTTACTTCAGGAGGGATGGGGGCCTGATCTTTGCATTGCACCAGAAGGACCCACCAGTCCAAGTTAGAGGATACAATGCCAGAGGTACAGATCACATTTCTCTTCAACATTGTCCCAATGCTTGGCTCTTAGCAAGCTGTCATCGGAAAATACTGAGGTGTCTTGTCACTTTACTATAGGAAAAATATCAACGTTTTATATTAGCTAAATTTACTTAAGGAGGAAGTATATCAACCTTTTATCTTACCTAACATATGGCTCTTACACATGATTACATGCAAAAAATACTATACCAATCCCGTGCAAGCATGACCCTTAAATTGGTAAATGCAACCTCATTTAGATACAAAGCTTAAGAGATAATGCATAGGGATATTTATCTCTTATTAAAATACACCGCTAGGATAGTGTGCTAAGGGCATGTACAATGATAGGGAAGGCAAGCCTTCTCTTAGACATCCACATCATTTATAGAAGGCATAAGATAGAATTTATACAATGCATTATCTCTTATTGTCATCCCTAACAATTAATGAGAATTAATTATGTTTTAGTGAGAAATTGTGTTGTTAAGGGAAGACATATTATACAATGGAGAAAATAGTCTTCTCTTATTTCGTAAGAGATCATCTCTTAGCTAAGGGAAGACAGCCTCCCCTTTCTTCATTCTCTCTCCTCCAACTAGACAAATATCCTACGTGGCAACGCTAAGAGAAGGCTGACATCACCCCATTGTACATGCCCTAAGAGCCAATGCATTGGGGACGACCTAACCATGGGCCATATGCTATTTCCTCAAGCACTCTTTTATGACATGATTAGGTCGGACAACTTGTCTTTTTTCTAAAATAAAGGAAAATATATGATACACATTAAATCGAAAAATGAGATAAGAATTGTGTTGCAGATAAGAATTAATGGAGGGCATTAATATGTAATATTTGTGCTTCTTCAGAGAATTAATGGAGAGTATTTGGAACCACATTGATTGCAAATTAAGAATTCATTGGATAATGCGTGCATAATTAAGGTGATGTGTTAATATGTAGATATCAATTGATTATTCCAGATTTCTATGTATCCTTAAATAAATGCGTACAAGCATATATATACACACATATGGAACGAGAGTTTCTCCATGGAGAGAATATATATAGACACCAAGTCCAGTTACCGAGAAATGAAGACTATCAGCGAGCAAACAAAGATTTTGTTTTTGATATGTTTCATAATAGTTTGTGGTGCAGTAGCCAAGAAAAATGGGGAAGAAGTAAATCCCGATGGAGCAAAGCATCACACGAGGGCAATATCGAGCACAATCCAGGTACGGTTTGACGACAGTTTAATTCTCAGATTTGTGGTTTGAGTAAACCATTTTCATATAACCATATATGTTTTCAACTTTGTAGACAGAAGATGGTGACATTTTCGACTGCATTGATATCAGATCTCAGCCAACATTCGACCACCCGCTTATGAGAAATCATTCAATACATGTATACTTGAGTTCTATTGTGGGTATAATATTTTCAAAATCAGAATAATCTTATATACTCCCTCCATCCCAAAATATAAAACGCCCTTAAATTTCGATGGCCAGCGACATATAAATTTGACCATGATTTGTACTTATAGTTTGTACACAAAATTTGTATAATAATATATGACATGAAAGAATTTTGCAAGACGATTCCAATGGTACCATTTATACATTCTCAATCAATATAATTTAGTATCTATTAATGGTCAAAGTCAAGCATCAAAGACCAGCATAAAAATAGCGCGCCTTATATTTAGTATCTTCCATGCCTTTTCTTACCTAGTATTTAATTTTAGTTGGCAATAAGCAATCCTTTTCTCACATAAAAATGGAAATGATTTAGCTAACATTGATGGGTTAATTTACAAAAGTAGTTATTTTACATTAATATAACGATTCTACTTTTATATACAAAATTAGCAAATGATTTTTTTTGCATGCAGATGGAACCAAGCTCATACCCTACTAAAGTTGATGGCAACTCTAAGTTACCAGATACAGCTACAGTCTAGTATCCGCTTGGTTTCTTGTCCTCCAGGAATAGTTCCAATGTGGAGAAGCGACAATTACCGTTCGATGGTTAACCTCAGCAAACTGACTCGAAAAATATACACAAAGAATATTACCCATCGTGGTCCGAAATTCATCACTTCGGTAATGTTCATAATATGCTTATATAATAATGCTAAGGCCAATGATTTCATATATAAGTTTGATCCATGCAAAGTATAACATACATTTTTAATTGTAATGGCATGATAAGTATGAGCTCACATGCCATTAGAACGAGAGTATGTAGGTAACGTGCCATATTTAGGTCTAAATTTCTTGCATGGGATCCTTATTTTGTATTTTTGGCATCTCGGTTCTTTGCAAGTTGTGTTTACATTTTATGTGTTTTATGTTTTAACACACTAAGTTATTTATATAGAATATTCTAGCGAGTCAACGGGAGATAGTAAGATTTCCATAAGCCATTTCATCTTTTTTTCGCGTTTTATATAGGAAAAATAATGAAATACATAAACTATAGAAATGACCACCACAAAGTTTCAAAGAATTTTTTACAAAAGATTTGTTTCAAATATTACATTAATTAGATGTACTAATTAATGTTCCTTTTCAAGTTTATATTAATGACATCATACAACTACAAAATATTTAGGGTTTTGTGTATTCGTATTGCTACCAAATAGTTGCAGAATATATATATGTCATGTTTGCACGATCTAATTGTTGCAACATCAACTATTTTATCAAATACAATAACCAAAAACATACGATGGATGAAACACGTACATATATATAAGGGTTACTCTAAAGGGACAATATACATTATTATCTGATGTGAAAGGGGTGTATAGTTGGTTGCATGCTTTTTGGAGCAAAGGATCCTATTCAAGTTAATATAGGAAAAGCGCAAGACTTTAGGGAATAACATTACAAGAAATAATATTGTACGATTATAGTAAACTGAAAATTCATTCCACTCAATGAATTAAATTCGTGAAGTCTAGTTAAATATCTAGCCCTCACGTGTTTTCTAGCATTATTCGAGTCTAATGTTATGTTACTAATCAGTTGGCAGGCCTTAGCAAAGGAGATGACATATATGGAACTAGTGTGTCAATAAGTGTCTATGATCCAGACGTTTATGGTACCGAAGATAAATCTGGAGGTCTAACAACTATAATTAGTGGTTATTCTTTTGACAGGGAGCATACTAATGCCATCGGAGCCGGCTGGTTTGTAAGTATTGTTTTGTGAAATTTCTTATATTTATTTGTGTTGGTCAAATCAATATGTATGTATGTTGAATCTCAATATTTTTAGTTTGTTTGATATGCATTATTACCCCCATCTAATTATCATACACATGCTTGCAAAATCTACTCTAATATTAATATTTAAAGTAATTTTTTGTATTTACTATATCATATTAATATTCTCATAAGTAAATAATTAATTGGTGATTGCTAGCTACTCCATATGTGAAATACATACAGAAAATAGTAATATTAATATAAAACTAAATGCATGTTAAAGAGAATCAACAAGTAAAACGGTAAAGCCATTTAGGAGATAAGAGATCAATAATTCTTTGTTGTTCTGAAATATCCTCTTGATGCTTACTATAAACTGTTAAATGTTTTTTCTTGCAATAAATACATTTACGATTGCATGTTGGGCTTCAAACTTGTAGTTCACTAAAAGTATGCACACCGTGTTTTAAATAAAAATATGTGCTCGTTTAATGTAAGCGTTCCAGCTCACTAAAGAATGGGACGGCAGTTCCCTTCAACCCTTTGAGCGAAATGTAGCAAAAGGAACAAAGTAGCCCGATCTAATTCAAAAATTTCCCCTAATTGAGACAGACATGTCTATTTCACCGAGCCTCTCTCCGAGACAGTGCCCAGACCGTTACACCTTTCGTGCGGGTCGGTACGCGTTGGTTGTGTATCTAGTAACTCATTAATATGTATGCACATGTGTTCTTCTAACACAACATATTCTTATTTTCTTGTTTGAGATTGATTCAGTGTAGCACCCCCAAGAGCTAAGCTAGACAAATCCCAGACCTTCATCTGACATAAGCCTAACCCGGACCTCAAAGGCCAACAGTTGCACAGTCGGTAACATAGCAGTGACCCTACAACACAAGATGGTAATATAACAAGCTCGCAACCGGGCAAAGGAGCAAAAATCACCAAATAAGGTCACTAACATGTCATTCATCGATACAACGGAAGGCAAATTATGCTATTAGACATAGCAAGATTAGCAAAAGGCCTAAGAGGCCAGTAGCATAACGGCGACGTCCCAGTCCAAAGATTCCAGGCTGCCGCCTGGGAAACCCAAGCTACTCGTCGATGTCATCGCAAAAACCACCATCGGAGTGACGAAGTTCACCTAAACCAAATTTAAGCAAGGATGAGTACTGAAGGTCCTCAACAAGACTTAATTAACCTATTATATATCTGCTTGTTCAGAGAGCTTGTATGAGGGTTTGTTTGCATAAAGCCATCTTTATTTCCAAATCGAGGAAGGGAGAGAAGCCCGTATAATAGATCTTTTTTAAAGGGTATAAGAGAGCAACAACACTAGCTTCATCCACCATCTTTTGCATCCACCGAATCATCATCAGCTGAATCTATCACATAGGTAACCCCCTCGACACCCTTGAGGAAGCAACCTTCAAACATTGTCAACAAGTTTTACGATCTTGTTCAAGTTGTAATCTATGATCTCGTGTCCGTCACCAAGTCGTCCTTAACCGTGGACACGGCTTTTCGAAAAGGTTTAACCCTGCAGGGTTGTACAATCCACACGTACCAACCGACTCTTAATGCCAACGTGTTAGCACTCACCAGGGAGTGCCGGCAGAGGGTGGTTGACCACGACCTTTACCTTGCTTAATTATATTCCATGAGTCACTCCAATAGGGTTGTTCCACCATCGCGAGATGGCCACCTCGAAGCGGTCCCTATTACTGTGCGCAGGGATCAAGATCGGAAGTCGTGCCTCTCTTGAACCCGGCCACGCCCTATGCGAAGCATCTTTTCTCAAAACGTTTTCTTTGCGTTAGCCCAAATTGAAATCCCGAACTATGTGACTCATAGGTAGACCTCAGCAAGTTAGTTAGTCGAGCAGGGTCTGTTAGGCCCCGTGCATGGATGTACGCTCAGTCTTGGTTCAAGCAGCGAGAACCCAAGGTCCTAGGGCGGCGAGAACGAGACAAATCACCACGGACCCACCATAGCCTCTCATCCAAGCCTTTGAACATGTTATACGTATCACTGATCTTTCCACGTCATCCTGTCATACTAAGTTCATTCGCAACTCTGATTCATCAACCGGATGGAGCAGAGATAAACAACTAGGCATGGCTATGCATAGCAGATATAAGGCTTTGGCGATGCACACAAGCCAATCTAGGGCTGCTAGGAGCAGTGGATCAGGGTATTTAGGCGATGCAATATATAGGAGAACTCTATCTGTCGACTCAAAATTATATTGGAATCGTATGCAATATACAAGAATCAAAAGGCTTTGAAACCACATATATGAGCAGATAAGAGGTTATTCATGCCTTGCTTCTTTGATAACCAATAATAAGTTGTTTGGAAAACGTCTGCTTGACTTGATCGTCAACGATCAAGTATTCGTCTTTGGTGTTGTCGATCTTGACTCCGGATTCACCTTCTACCGAGAAGAACAAAACTAAAACAGAAACAACATTCAACACATGGCATCGATGCAATGCGCACAATGTATGACATGACATGTTTAAAATATTGAAAGGAAATCCCTAAACATGTATAACAATTTAAATGGAGTTGGAATGCTCAAGAACTTGAAATTCCACAAACCCCATCTTTTAAAGAAATAGGGTAGATTGTTCCTCTATTTTAAACAACGTTTAAAGTTATTTAAACATGCATGATTATGTCATAATTAGATATTTTATTTTTCTGAACATTTCGACATATTATTTATATTTTTTCTGAATTTAATTGAATTAGTTATGAATTTCCAAAGTTTAATTCATTTAAAAGAATTTAAGAAAATATTAAGAGGAGGCTGACGTCATGCTGACGTCAGCAATGGAAGCGACCATGCTCTCGATGATTGAGCGCGAGAGAGGGCACGCACGAGGGTGCGCTGGACGCGCACGAACGCGGGCGACCTAAAGAGGGCGGCGCCGCGACCAAATGGTCGCCGGAGCTTCGCCGGCGACAAGCACCCGCGGCGGAGCACGGAGGCTCACGACTGCAAGATGAACCAGAACGAGAAGAAAAGGGAGGAGGGGTCCTGGAGGACCATTAGCTCACCAGGAGCACGTAGAGGTGGCTAGAGAGCTCGGGGAAGCTCGGTCGGCGACGGAAACATCCGCGGCGCACGGCGGCCGGAGTTGAAGGGGACGGCTCGATTCCGTCGATTGCTTGCTTCCCGGCAAGCACGGCTCGACGAGGACGGAGAATAAGGCACGGAGGAGCTCCATAGCTTCTCATCTTGGCTCGGGGTGGACGGAATCGACGGCGAACGACATCGGCTAGGAGCTAGGGTTTTGAATTTTGGAGGAAGGAGAAGAGGGATGGCGGCGATTAGGGTTTCTTGCGGCGCCAGAGGTCTTCTTATAGGCCGGAGGACGTCGGTAGCGAGCATCTCCGCGCACGGCCGCGGCGGACGGACGAGGGCGCGCCACCGAGCTGCTTCTCGGTCGGAAGGTTGATGACGATAGGGGTTTTACAGAAAACCCCCTGGGTTTTCAGTAAACTACAGGAACATTTCAAAACAGGCCCCTGGCTTGGAATTTAGAGAGATTGGGGCATTTTTTACAAAGAGAAAAATTGAGCAAAAATACCAGGAGACTCAGAATTTTACAAGAAAGCCAATGGAAACTTTGGATTTTGAAAATTTAGAATATTTTCGGTTCATACAAAAATAACAAGTGGTGTGAACCACTTTAAGGTTTTCTATTTTATTTTTATATTAAACCAAATTTTCTCAGGTTCAAATTAAATGCATATGATGCTCATGATAAACAAAACAAATCCTAATTACCAAAAACCAAAATTGGGGATGTTACATTCAGTATCACAAACAACTATTTCTAACTTGTTATAGGTTTGGGCAAGCAGTGGAGGTGACACGCGTGCTAGATTTCATATTTTCTTTGTAAGTTGTAAATATATTTTTTATATTTACTTCTTGTCTTAAGGTTACATGAACTTAACTTATTGCACTCTCGAGAATGATGGCCAAAAACATTGCTTTGATCTGCAATGTCCTGGATTTGTGCAAACTAATCCAAATATAACTTTAGGAGGAAGATTATCTCCAGTGTCGAAGTATGTTGGGCCACAAGCTCAGCTGAATATTTTCATTTATCAGGTATGCACTTGCTAATAGTTTAAACAACCTACCATTATTATTTTTCTATTTGCATGTTTTTTCTGCTTAAGTAAATGAGAAACAAAACTAACGAGTCTAGTGTTATGTTAGATTTCAAACATAAATTTTTTTCTAGACATTTTCGTGAGGTTCTCTTATCACTTTTGAAAGGACAAGGATGTCGCCTAGAGGGGGGGGGGGGGGTGAATAGGCGATTTAAAACTTTTCCGGTTTAGGATTGATAATTGCGGAATAAAATTAGGTGTTTAAATTAACAAGCCAACAACCTAAATATACTAGGTTCACCTATGTGCACCAACAACTTATGCTAAGCAAGACAAGTAACAACGTGATAGCAAGATATAATACTTCAAGCACGAAGGATATCACAATGTAAAATGCATAAGTAAAGAGCTCGGGTATAGAAATAACCGAGGCACGCGGAGACGATGATGTATTCCCGATTTCCTCCTTTTTAGGGGAGTACGTCTCGTTGGAGGGTGTGAGTTTAAACTCAAGACGCCACAAAAGGTCTCACCCTATTTTCTGATGAACCTCGCCCAAAAGCTCGGTTCACCTTCCACTATTGATTTCCTTTTGGGAGGAAATCGAGTCCCTGACAACAATCTTAAGGCACAACCCACAAAAGGATTGGGAGCTCCCAAGTGACCACAAAAGGTCCCAACTAGCCACAAAAGGCCTTGACCACAAAAGGTCACAAGAACACCGTCTAGGGTCCAACGACCCAAGAGTAACAAGCTCACGAACTTTCACTTCCACGAATCTTCGTGGAGAGAGCAAACCGATGCACAAAAGCAAAGGCAAGAACACAAGAAGTGCTCAAGTCCTTCACTCCCAAATCTCACCAAAAGCAACTAATGCTTATGGGGGGGGGGAGAGAAGAGAGGAAGAACAAAGAAGAACTCAACAAATTGAACTCCAAGGTCAAGATCCAAAGGGTTCCCCTCACTTATAGGAGAGATGGATTGGTGGAAATGTGGATCTAGATCTCCTCTCTCTTTTCCCTCAAAGATATGCAAGAATCATGGGAGGAATTGAGAGAGGGGCAAGCTTTACGAGGTCAACAATGGAGGAGAGATATGGGGAAAAATCGTGCTTGGAAGAGCTGCACACATTGGGGAAGAAGGGGACCCTTTTATAGGTCCCCAGAAAAATAGCCGTTGCAGGAAGCTTACACCGGAGACTCCGATCTGAGAGACCGGAGACTCCGACCTTGGCTGGAGACTTCGCAGACCTTCCGTTGACATTCCGGTCCCCTATGCAGTGGCTCTCCACCCCGAGTCCTTCGAGAAGAAATCCTGAGACCGGAGACTCCGGTTGGAGCACACCGGAGACTCCGGCCTAGTAAACCAGCAAAACAGCAAACTCAATAACTTTCACGTACGAAATCCAAATCAGGTGAAACCAATTTTGTTGGAAATATTAACAACCATAAATAGAGTAAAGTTACCAACCATGGGAAGGTGTGGAACTTTCCTCACGGATAAACCGATAATATTTCCAAACCCGAAACACAACAAGTTTTTCATCCGGACTCCGTTTTCTATGATCTTGGGCTTGTTTCGAAGATAATCAAAAGCTCCACAAGATCATGCATATACACATCATAGTCCATCATGTGAGGAAGAAACCAATAGAGGAGAGTTTTACCTCTCTAGAAAAGACAAACCGGTAAAACCTCCAACATCAAAAACTCAACAAGATATTCATATGAAATCTGTTTTTGATGAACTAGAGCTTGGTATGGAGATGAACACAAGCTCTAAATTCTCACATGGATAAAAGCCAAATAAGAATCAAGAAAGATTATATGCCAAGTATGCAAAGGTTTGAACTCTCCATAAAGATGCGATTAAGTTACTCACTTGAGAGCCCCTCTTGATAGTACGACATCTATCCTATAACCCGGTCTCCCACTAACAACATGAGACCGGTAAAATAGAAACCCTATCAAGATCATACCTTTGCCTTGCGCATTCCACTTGAGTTAGATGATGATGATCTTGACTCTCTCAAGTTGGAACACCTTTCTTGATCATGCTTGCTAGCACATGCTTGATGAAGACTTCTCCAACTCCCCCATACCCCATTATGGGAGAGTCTTGTTTAGCTCTGTCTTCATGTATCCATTGCAAGCTTCAAACAAATGATATCTTCCGAGATGGATCATATTGAACTTGCACTTCATCTTCTTCTCTTGACATATAGGATGGCTTGGAGATAAACATGAATGTTCCCCCAATCTTCTTTTCCAAGCCATACTTTACCATGTAAGCTTCTAGAATCCAACACATGAACTCCTTTCTTTTCCTATGGACAAGATCTACAAGGATATCTCAATGCAAACATTAGTCCATATGGATTGTCATTAATTACCAAAACCACGCATGGGGGCAACGTGCACTTTCAACTTTTCTTAGAGTATTATTTAATAATATAAATTCCCAAGTGATTTTATGCTCACTATTGTTAAAAAACCTAGAATTCCTAGGTAACGACACTTGTCTATATGTTTATGGTTATTTTCATAGCCTACAAAAATATTTTACTCATAAATCCCACTCTAAAAAAATTTATGTAATGTTTTCATACTTGATATGTTTTATAATGTCTCAAACCAAGGATTTTCCTATTCGAATGTTCTCAGAGACAATTATAATATATTAATGGTCGATAATTCATTTTGGAGTACATATGCATTTTAAAATGTTTTACTCTAAAATATATAATTGTCTTTAGTACAAAAATCTTTTGTCGCTATATTCTTAAAATCAGTAAACTTTGTTTGCATATGCTTCCGTAAATCATGTTTCTACTGAATATGTTTTTTGGTTGTACTATTCATATTGTTTGATCTTTTTTGTTAGGATGACAACTCAACAAAGTGGTGGGTAAAATTTGGCAAGGAGAACACTGTAATCGGATATTGGCCAAGTGAACTCTTTGGTTACTTGAAAGCGAAGGGTACCATTGGCTATTGGGGTGGTTTAGTTGAAGGCCCTACAATTAAATACAAGCCACCACCTATGGGCAGTGGACACCCTGCTGCGGAGGGGTATGGTAAAGCACCGTATGTAAGGTACATTAAAGTTGTGGATAAACAACACAATCTTGTGACCCCACGGTCTCGTGAGTTTGACGTGGCTGTAGAAAATCCGAAGTGCTACTTGATGACGTGAAATCACACGTTCGTTAGGAGACCC
The DNA here is from genome assembly GCA_947311845.1 of Poa pratensis. Lineage (NCBI taxonomy): Eukaryota > Viridiplantae > Streptophyta > Magnoliopsida > Poales > Poaceae > Poa > Poa pratensis. The sequence continues at coordinate 30,265,381 of CAMZMU010000097.1, read as the reverse complement.
CAAGAGGAAGGTATGAAGCAGTGCAGCAGTAAGTTTTCCCTCAGTATGAAACCAAGGTTATCGAACCAGTAGGAGTAGAAGCACTGCAGAAGGTTGTTGGTGGCGGAATATGGCACGGCGCAACACCAGGGAATCCGGCGACCGACGTGGAACCTGCACACAACACAATCAAACAACTTTGCCCCAACGAAACAGGAAGATTGTCAATCTTCCCGGCTTGATGTAACAAAAGATTAAACGTATGGTGTGGAAAATAATATTTAATTGTTTTTTTAGAACACCACAACTTTATTAAATCATAACACCACCGTTACAATCAGCTCGGAGGCTGTTTTGAAGGAAAACAGGGCTCGCGTCAGTCCATTCCTCCGACATGTTATGCAGGCACGCATAGCGTGCACATTCATGTGCGGAGTTATTGGCCGAACGACGAGTAAAAGAAACAGAAAGGCCTGAAAATCTAGACTTAAGACGCTAACTTCTTCAAGGAGAGGGGCAATCACAGGTAGATTCCTCCTCCTAGTCTCCCAAACACGCACTAGCTCCGAGCAATCAGTTTCAATGATAATGCGATTAAAATTATGAGCTCGAGCAAAAACCACAGCGTCGCGTAACGCCAATGCTTCCGATGTTAGGGGATCCACAATACCAGGGTGTGCCTTGCACCATGCTCCTCTGAAGACACCGGCAGCATCTCTCGCCACACCTCCACTCCCAGCCATAGTCTCTTGGGCATTAACTGCACCGTCCACATTAACCTTGATCACATCATCTGTTGGTCCATGCCAGGTGCAGTCAGGTCGCTTCTCAGATTGAGAGGCATTCTTTGGTGGTAGCTCTAGTTCCAGCAGTGTATCATGTACTGCCTTTACCGCCACAGTCGGGTCAAAACCCTTGTCGCCATGCGTCCATCTATTCCTTGATGCCCAGATGGAGTACATGACAGTGATCACTTTGGCTCGATCCTCTGGTGACCACCAAGATTCACACAAAATATCCGCAGCCCATGTGTCTGGGTGCAGTTTTGGTAGTTTGATATTCAGAATATCCCGCGCTGCTGTCCAAAACAAACCCGCGTGAGAGCATTCAGCTAATGCATGTAGCAAAGTTTCTGAAGTAGATTTGCAAACCGAACAGGTGCTATTATCTCTGACATGCCTCCGGGTGAGGGTTGAGTAGTCCGGCACAATGCCTCGCATAACCCTCCACCAAAATACGCGCACCTTTGGTACTACATTCAGACTCCACAAATGCTTCCATTGATCCTCATGACCTCGGGAAGAAGAAATACTAGCTCTGCCCTGTTCATCTCCATACTGTGAGACAAGCATACGGTATGCTGATTTGACTGTATATAGGCCAGACTTGTCGTATGCCCAAGCAACCTAGTCTTCCTCAACTCTGCTGCTGAGGGGAATTTGCATGATGCGAGCGATATCCAATTGACAAAATTTATTTTCCACAAGCTTTTGCAAATCCCATTGTTGACTATCAACGTTGATCAGTTCACTCACCTTCTCTATCGTAGCAGAAGGTGGCCGAAACAAAGGCCGCAGCGAACCGGAGCTCGGGATCCAATTATCTTCCCAGACTGAAATGCTTTCTCTGGTGCCTACACGTTTGATTATCCCCCTTGTCAGAGCTTCTCGACCAGCAAGGATGGCGCGCCAAGTGCGTGACGCTGACCTTGGGGCCGTAGCCTCCATGAAGCTCTTATTGTGATAGTACCGTGCTCTTAAAACCTGAGCACAAAGTGACTCAGGAGATGTGAGTAACCTCCATCCCTGTTTACCTAGGAGCGCGATGTTGAAGGCAGACATGTCCCTGAAACCCATTCCGCCTTGCCCCTTTGGTATCGAAACCTTGTCCCATGCAAGCCAGTGCATGGACTTCTTGTCTAGGCACCCACCCCACCAAAACTTCGCCATAATGGACGTCATCTTGCTGCAGGTTCCTTTGGATAGGTTGAAGCAACTCATACTGTAGGTCGGTTTAGCTTGGAGAACAAATTTAATCAACGTTCCTTTGGCAGCAAAGGACATCAACTTCTCCGACCACCCATTAACACTGCCACGCATATTATCTGCGATGTATTCAAAGGCTTCACTCGTCAAGCTACCAGCTGCAGTCGGAAGGCCTAGGTACTTTTCACTAAAGGCCTCCACATCAATATTAAGCTCAACCTTGACTGCCAGGCGCATCTCATCAGAAGTACATGGCGAGAAAAAAACTGAACTCTTAGCTCGGTTTACCAGCTGCCCTGAGGCCTGGTTGTAGATGTGGAGGATTTCATTCAGCCGTGCAGCACTTTCAACCGTCGCACTGATGAAGATCAAGCTATCATCGGCGAATAAAAGGTGTGTTATCCAGGGCGCCCGATGGCAGACTCGGATTCCTCGATCAACAAACCCTGGGTTATAATGATTCAGAAGCACCGTCAGACCTTCCGCACAAACTAGGAACAGGTACGGCGACAACGGATCCCCTTGTCTCAGGCCCCGGGACGGCTGGAATTGATCTAACAGTTCACCATTCACTTTAACCGAAAACCGAACTGACCTGACACATCTCATAATTAATTGCACCAACCTCGCTGGGAAGCCAATCTTGAGCATCATGGCTTCGAGGAAGGACCACTCAATGCGATCATACGCTTTCATCATGTCCAACTTTACAGCACACATGCCCTTCTTGCCTCTTTTATTTCTCTTCATTGTATGCACACATTCGAAGGCAACGAGAGCATTATCCGTGATGAGACGCCCCGACACAAAAGCACTTTGTTCCTGGCTAATCACCTCATTGAGCTCCGATCTCATTCGGTTGGCGATCACTTTGGCACAAATCTTATACAGGACTGTACACAAAGAAATAGGCCGAAACTGGGTTATGGACTGGGGGTTCCGTACCTTAGGAATAAGCACTATGTCTGTGTCATTTAAGGATTGCAGCAACTCCCTCCATTCAAGAATTCCAAGACTCCCCTGGTTATGTCTTCACCAAGAAGATCCCAGTGTCGCTGGAAAAAGCCCGCTGTGAAACCATCCACCCCTGGCGCCTTGGATGGGTGCATTTGAAACAACGCTGATTTTACTTCATCGGCAATAAATTCCCGGTCCAGCTTTGCTCGAGCATCATCATCAAGCTTGGCTGGGACCAAATCGAGGAGATCACCCATAATCGGTTCCCCCTATGTGCTATACAGACCGGTATAGAAGTCCTGAATTTCCTTCCCAACCGAATCTGCATCCTCGCACCAAGATCCATCGCTCCGCTGCAACGTCGTGATTTTATTCCTGCGCTTCCGTTGCGCTGCTTCGGCATGGAAATATGCTGAATTACGGTCACCGGCTTTAAGCCACATGATCCTAGACCGCTGCCTAATTCACACCTCCTCTTGGTACAACACCTCATTGATTTTCTCCGAGATCTTTTTCTCTTCCAGAGTTGGACCCGAGCGGACAGAGCGTCTCCGACTCCACTCTAGCTCTTTCCTTAGGACACTAAGTCTATGTTTGAAGTTTCCAAAAGTATTATTGCCCCATGAGCTCATACCAGATTGCATCTGGCCGAGAGCATTGGCCAGCCCTTGCTGCCCACTTTCCCGCGTAGTCGCCTTCCACAAATCTGAAATAACTTTGTCGTAGTCCTTGTGGGTTTGCCACACGATTTCATATCGGAAACTGTAGGAGTTTGCGCGATAGAAAACAAAAAATTTCTCTCTCATGCGGAAGCAACACTCAAGATCCAATCTAGAAGATGCCAGTAACGGGGAGAGTAGTTCATCATACCCTCGAAGAACACGCGAGTTGAACGTTTAATTCAACGCAGCTCGGTGAAGTTGTTGACGATGTTCGATCCGATCAGCACCGCAAACGAGCAGCACCTCCGGAGGCTTGCACACATACAGCTCGATGACGTCTCCCTCTTCTTGATCCTGCAAGCTAGAGGGAGAAGTAGGTGGGATCGATTCCAGCAGCACGACGGCGTGGTGGTGGATATGGTGGAGTGTTCCCGCGGGCAGGGCTTCGCCAAGCGGTGCGCGGGAGGAAGGAGGAGATGCGGCAGCGATTCGCATCACATGGTGTGCCTCTCTCATCTCTTATATAGGCAAGGGAGCTGCAGCCACTTAATTCTCAAGGTAGTAACCCCCTCTTTAAAGAGTGGTAACCCCCTCTCCTTTAAAAGGTAGTAACCCCCTCTTTCAAGATTGGTAACCCCCCATTTAAGGGATGCCCATTGATTGACCACTTGGACCAAGTAGGCCTGGTCAAATGGACCAGTGGGCCACCCTTGGTCGTTGGGTATAGGTGGGCCCCATAGTGGGACCCTCCGGAACCTTCTAGAACATTCCGACACTCTGCCAGAAAAATCCCGAACTTTTCCGAAACCCTGAAATCGACTTGCCATATATAAATCTTTACCTCCGGACTCTTCCGGAGCTCCTCGTGATGTCTAGGATCTCATCCGAGACTCCAAACAATATTCGGACACCATTAACAAAATTATCCCAGAGCTACTCTAGCGTTACCGAACGTTAAGTGTGTGACCCTACGGGTTCGAGAACGTGCAGACATGATCGAGACACCTCTCCGATCAATAACCATTAGAGGGACCAGGATATCCATAATGACTCCCACACATTCAACGAAGATCTTTATCGGTTGAACCACTATGTCGTGGACTACTATAATCCGTATACAATTTCCTTTGTCACGCGATATTTTACTTACCCGAGATTTGATCGTCGGTATCACTATACCTTGTTAAATCACGTTACCGGTAAGTACTCTTTACTCGTTCCGTAATACAACATTCTTTGTGACCAACTCATTAGTCATGTGCTTGCAAGCTTTACCGAATGTGCACTACCGAGTGGGCACAGAGTATATCTCTCCGAAACACGGAGGGACAGATCCCAGTCTTGATTCATGTAATTCAACAAGTACTTTCTGAGATACCCGTAAGACACCTTTATGATCACCCTGTCACGAAGCGATGGTTGATGTCCCCAAAGTATTCTTCCAGTACCCGAGAATAACATGATCTCATGGTCTAAGAAATAGGATACTTGACAATAAAAGGCATGACAATATAAAACTTAATGAAACGATCAATATTGTTATGCTTAGTTGGGTCTGTCCATCACATCATTCTTCTAATGACATGATCCCGTTAATCAATTAACAACTCATGTTCATGGTTAGGAAACCATAACCATCATTAATTAACGAGCTAGTCTAGTAGAGGCTTACTAGGGACGCGGTGTTGTTTATGCAACCACACATGTATTATGTTTCCGGTTAATACAATTATAGCATGGAAATTAATCATATATCATGAACACGGAAATATGATAATAACAATTTTATTATTGCCTCTAGGGCATATTTCCAACAGAAACGGTGCTGGCTGCTATGCGTGTTCCTGACCACCTGTTTCTGTAACGATGTCAACACAAAACAGTGGTCTGACTGTATAGACGAAAGGTGATGCACACGAAACATTAGATATAATTGTAGTAAAGCTTCATTCGCCAATGCTCGGTCTAGCCTCGCCTTAACATTTGCTGCACCCGGTTGCTTGTTATCCCATGTGAATGGCACACCGGTGTAGCCAAGATCTTGAAGATCACAGTCTGCAATTGCTTCTCTAAAGTTCCGCATATGCCATTCTTCCCTTCCATGCTCACTAAAATGTTCCAGGCCTGTAGTTGTTTCATTGAAGTCACCTACACACAGCCATGGATAATTTCGGAGCGAGTGGAGACGCCGCAGCAAGGTCCAGCAATGATGCCGATTCTCCCTTCGCGGCTCTCCATAAAACCCAATGAACCTCCACGGGGTAGAATCACCCTCCTTTGGAGTCACAATCACATCAATATGGTGTTTGTTATAACCCTTGACATCTGCCTCCACGTCCGCAGACCAGAAAATGCCGATACCACCACTTAGGCCAACACTATCCACCGCAAAACCTCCACACGTGCCGAGGCTGCTTGCTAACTTCTCTACCCGTTTTCCTCCTATCTTGGTCTCCATAACAAAGATAAGAGTGGGGCCAAACTGCTTCACAATGCTGCGAAGCTCACGAACTGCCGCAGGGTCCCCCAGCCCACGGCAGTTCCAACTTAGGGAACACATTATGACTGGCGCAGCTGCGATGCAGCTGCCGCCAAATTTTCAGACTTTCCCTCACTCCCTTTTGATTTCTTTGCATCAGGACTCGGTGCTTCTGCCCGCTTCCTTGGTTCATCAGTTGAACCACGCTTCAGTCCTGATGTATTCGGGTCGTAGGGAATCACAGCACTGTCCATGTCCTCAGCACTGTCCATGTCCACTGCACCCCCTGACGAGGAACCATCCGGTCGCATATCCAGCCTGCGGTAGGTTTGAAGATTCCCACGACCTCTACCCCTTCCTTGGCCAGCTCCCCTTCCCAATCCATTACGTGTGGTGGGAGGGAATTCTCCTTCATGCCTAGCCTTGTTAGCCTCCGCTCCACTGTTCCCAGGACCAAAGTGATCTGTCCTGGTTCTAACATATTGCTTCTTGTGTTTCCAATCATCTTGAGCACGGAGGGATGGGCCATACTGCCAACGACCTAGCTCATCACGCTCGCCTAGATCGGGGCACAAGAGATCAGCGTGACCTAGCCGCCCACGGGCGAAGTAGAAATACGGCAGCTCTTCATACGCCAGCTCATACCAATCACACGACTCCCTCCTCGAGGAATCGATGGCTATGCATCTGCGCAGAGGTTGATTAACATCAATCCACACTCGCGCTCTCAGGTAACCACCCGACGAGAGGCCTTGCTTGTTCACGTCCACCCGGACAACATCATCGCTAATCCATCCTGCAATTCTCTTGCCCCAGGTGGAATTCAACATGTTGAATGGCAGGTTCAACACTCTTACCCAGATCAGCAACCTGTCAAAACAGATCTCTGCCGGGCGCTGGCAGTCAACAAAGTTCTCCAGAATCACTGCATGCTTTGAGACGTTCCATGGCGATCGCTCCCACACGCGGTCGCGGTCTCGTTCTGCCGCAAAGGTTGCGACAAACATGTTCTCTCCGCCATCCCGGAACAGTAGTCCCTTTGGGTTTCCCCAAGCCGGCCGGAGAATATCCGAGATGGTTTGTATATAGAATACCTTCCCAGATTGAACCTTCCCTGCTAATGACCATGAAGGTTGACTTCCTTCCTCACGATCATCCAGTACTAGCTTCTTGGACTCGGCCTCCGTCAATTTCAGCCGGCGAATCCTCTCCTCCAGCGTCTCCGCGTCAGCTGGAGCCTTGCCAGCTCGCCGATCTCCCATGGACGAACTCTGCACCGACATCTTCTCTGAACTCCTAGCCCCAGCCAGATCCGATCGCGTCAGGGGTGGGAGGTTACTGAGGGCCTCTCCTTTTCGCCCCGACCAAAGCACGGACTGGACCGAAGGTTAGGGCACGCCGCCGAGAAGCAGGGCTTCCTAGCGACGACGTTCTCCCGGTGCGCCCCAACGTCGGCCGCCGTGCGCCTCGTATTCACTGGAAACCCTAATCGCCTCGGAGACGAAGGGGTATCCGGAAAAACATCAATACAAAACTCAACACAATCTGATCACGAGAAATCCAAATAATGTTTAATTGTAGAAAGTAAAAGAGAACAATTGTTTGCAGTTGGTGGTTTTATCAGTGTAAAAGAATGACCGGGGTCCACAGTTCACTAGTGGTGTCTCTCCATAAAGATAAACGACATGTTGGGTAAACAAATTACAGCTGGGCAATTGATAAAATATTGAGCGCATGACAATGCATATATATGACAAGATGACTACCATGATATTTAATTGGGCATTACGACAAGATACATAGACCGTTATCCAACCGCATCTATGACTAATAATCCACCTTCAGGTTGACATCCGTGTTCCCCGTTGGTATTAAGTTGCAAGCAACGGATAATCGCATTAAGTAATGTGCGTAATGTAAACAAGTACATATGACCGTGGACATAGCATTGTTAGGTTATCCCTAGTGGCAACAGCACATCCACAACCTTAGACGTTGCTGTCACTCGCCCAGATTACTGGAGACTGAACCCACTATCTAGCATAAATACTCACTCTTGGAGTTACAAGCATCTACTTGGCCAAAGCATCTACTAGTAACGGAAAGCATGCAAGATCATAAATAACATGTAACATAGATTAATAATCAACTTGATCATAGTATTCAATATTCATCGGATCCCAGCAAACACAACATGTAGCATTACAATAAGATGATCTTGATCATGTTAGGCAGCTCACAAGATCTAAACATGATAGCATAAAGTGGAGAGACAACCATCTAGCTACTGCTATGGACCCGTAGTCCAAGGATGAACTACTCACGCATCACTCCGGAGGCAGGCATGGCGATGTAGAGCCCTCCGGTGATGATTCCCCTCTCCGGCAGGGTGCCGGGAAGAGCTTCAGAACCCTCCCGAGCTAGGGTTGACGACGGCGGCGCCTCTGGAACTTTTCGTGGAATATGACTCGGGTATTTAGGGTTTTCGCGCGGGAGAATAAATAGGCGAAAGGGCGGCGGCTGAGGGCACCCGAGGGGCCCACACGCACCCTCGGCGCGGCAGGAGGTGGGCCGCCCGAGCCCTTGTGTGGCCGCCTCCTGGCGCTCCTCCGTCTCCCCTTTGGACTCCGTGTACGTGTCGGTAAATAGGGACCTCCGTTGATTTTCGTCCAATTCCGAGAATATTTCCAGAACAGCTTTTCTGGAATACAAAAACAGCAGAAAACAGGAACTGGCACTGTGGCATCTTGTTAATAGGTTAGTCCCAAAAAATGTATAAAAATGATATGAAGTGGATGCAAAACATGTAACAATTGGTATAATATCAACATGGAACATCAAAAATTATAGATACGTTTGAGACGTATCAGCATCCCCAAGCTTAGTTCCTACTCGTCCTCGAGTAGGTAAACGATAAAACAAAATAATTTTTGAAGTGACATGCTACCATCATAATCTTGATCAAATAGTATTGTAAGGCACATGTAAGTGAATGAAGTGATCCAAGTCAATGGTCTATAATTTGCTACCAAATAGATAATGAGTAAACACTGAATCATACAAGCTAAACTTTTCATGAATAGTACTTTGGAGACAATGCATCCACAGGTTTACATAAGTGTTAACTCATAAAGCAATAGATTCTAATAAAAGGTATTTAACCAACACAAAGGAAGATTTAAGTTTCAGCATTTGCTTCAACTTTCAACATATTTATCTCATGGATATTGTCAACACAAAGCAATATAATAAGTCCAATATGTAGCATATAACAAATGTTGTACCAAAGTTGACACTAGTGTTTGCTTGTGGAAGATAGAAAGAAGTAGGAAAACTGACTCAACATAAAAGTAAAAGAAAGGCCCTTCGCAGAGGGAAGCAGGGATTAAATCATGTGCTAGAGCTTTTTAGGTTTTTGAAATCATATAGAGAGTAAAAATTAAGTTTTGGGAGGTGTATGTTAATTGGTCAACGAATCAGTAGTGGAAAGTACAATATGACCCCGCCAAACAGACTTTTAAGAGCGGCTCCCATGAAGGACGTTATTTCTACCAGCAAGGCAGATCATCCCTCTTTTCTCTTTTGTTTACACATGCAGATATTTCACTGGTATTATTGCTTGACTGATAAATCAGGGAAAAATGTGAAGAGAATTAAGCGGTTAAAGTTGTAATTAATTGGGACTGGGCACCCCGTTGCCAGCTCTTTTTGCAAAATTAATAGATAAGCGGATGTATATGCCGCTAGTCTGATGGTAAAGTCTGCTTGACAAGTGACATAAAGACATCCACCACGTCCTCATGAGCTTGGTAAACATTGACACAAAAAGGAGTAGTAACAATTTTGAATAGTTTAAAGGTAGCACATGAAAAATTTACTTGGAGTGGCAAGGAAATACCACATATAGGTAGTTATGGTGGACACAAATGGCATGGATTTTGGCTCAAGGATTTGGATGCACGAGAAGCATTCCCTCTCAGTACAGAGTTTAGGCTAGCAAGGTTATGTAAGCAAACAAGAATATCAACCGGTACACCAAGTTTTATATGACCAACATATTGCAAGCATTATAAGACTTCATACCGTCTTCCTTGTTAACCAAACCCTTTTATTAGAAAATATCTAGACCTTAGAGATACCACCCATGCAAACCAAATTTCAACAAGCTTTACGGTAGTTCTTCACTAATGGGCTTAACTTACATGATGCAAAAATTTAATCATGACCTACTTGTTAACTCAAAACAATTGACAAGTATCAAATTATCCATATTAGTGATCTACAAGAGTATGCAAGTCTTTTCCATTATACCATTTACCACATGCAACATTTTCTGTTCCAACCAAACACCAATCAATTATTTCAATAACTCTCCAAACAAGTATAAGTGAAGTAAGAGAGTACTTTCTTTAAAAGAACTAATAGCTCTGACAAGAGATACATGAAAACAAGAGCTAAAAGCTTGAACACGCTAGATATGAATACTCAACAAATATAAGTGAAGAATAGGAGTATTCTCATGAAAAAGCGGAGCGTGTCTCTCTCCCAATCAAGAATGCTAGGATCCAATCAAGTTGATCACAAAATAAAAATAACATACTGAAAATAAAAGCACACAGACGCTCCAAGAATAGCACATATGATGTGAAAGAATTAAAATATAGTTTCACTAGAGATGACCTGATAATTTTGACGATGAAGAAGGGGATGCCTTGGGCATCCCCAAGCTTAGACGCTTGAGTCTTCTTGAAATATGCTGGGGAGATCCATGGGAGCCTCCCCAAGCTTGAGCTCTTCACTCTTCTCATCCTATTATATCACTCTTCCCTCTTGACCCTTGAAAACTTCCGCCACACCAAACTCAAAGTAAATCTCATTAGAGGGTTAGTGCACAATCAAAAACTCACATGTTCTGTAAAGACGCAATATGACCGTTACTTTAAACATTAGCTACTGCCACTGATGTTATGTGAAGCTCTTCCACCCAAAAAAGAATTCCACCCAACACTAGTAAAAGAGAGAATGCAAAATAAAAGACATAATCTGTCTAAAACAGAACAGTCCGCAAAGACGAATTTTTTCGAGGCACTTACGATGCTCAGATTGAAAAACTTTGAACTAATGAAAGATGCGTACATACATCAGGATTACGCACAAAAATTTGCAGATTTAAATCACATTCTGTTGATTTTAGATAATTAATACGGTGAACAGCAGAAATCTGTTCCTGCGCAGCAATCAAAATCTAGCATCATCTTATCATTAGAGACTACTCTTGGCACAACAATGCGAAAAGTAAAGATACAAAGGAGTTGCTACAGAAGTAAACAACCTCCTTGACTAAAACTGAAAACAAAAGATAATGGGTTGCCTCCCAAAAGCGCTTTCTTTAATGCCTTTTAGCTAGGCTAGAAGATTTTAATGATGCTCTCATAAGAATAAGAGTTGAAAAACAAAAGAGAGCATCAAGAGGCAATTATCAAACACATTTAAGTCTAACCCACTTTCTATGCAAAGGAATCTTATAACAAAATAAATTATTGAAGCATAAAGCAACTAGCATAGAAAGATGAAACAAATATAACTTCAAAACTTTCAACATAAAGAGAGGTGTTTTAGTGACTTGAAAACTTTTACAACCATATTTTCCTCTCTCATAATAACTTTCAGTAGCATCATGAACAAACTCAACAATATAACTATCACATAAAGCATGCTTTTCATGATCTAAAAACACATAATTTTTATTAAGCTAAAAAACAGTGGGGTCATTAAACCCACTTTTGACAATAGCAGTATAATTAATATTATCAGGCAATATAGGACCATCATCAAGAGAATTATCATATATAACAGTAGGGAGCACCATTTTATTTCCTGTTATTTCTTCTTTTATTGAGTCAAGGAATTTGTTTACTTCAAATTTATCAAAAGGAGATATTTCAATAGAATCATGACATTTAACAATATAGCGTTCTTCCTCCTTAGGTAGGCATGGAGGGTAATTATATAATGTAAGAGTTAAAGAGTTACTATCATTAGAAGGTAGATCCTCCTTTTGTTCATCACTCTCTTCCTCTTTTTCATCCAATGAGGCTTCAGTTTCAGCAATTTCTTCTCCCACAGGTTCCTGAAAGGCAACAAGTTGTTCTCGAGAATAAGTTTTCTCAAGAAATTCAGTAATATAGGGATTATCATTGTAATATTCAAGGCAATAACCAAGTATAGCAAAATTCTCAGATTTATAAGGAGAATCATCATCTTGAATAAAACCAGCAATTTCATAGGCACCCTTAAAAACAACAAATTCTTCAGTTTGTTCAAGATTACCAAAGTCATAGTTTCCTTTAGCATAAGCAGCCAAGGTTTCATTATCATTATAATCACATTGGAAAGGGAGGTGTTTATGCCTTCTACAGCAAAACGATTCATTAAAGCAGTAGGATTCATCATAAGTAGAGCACAAGTTTTTAGCAAAATAATTCAATCTATTTATTTGTTCCCATAAATGTACCCCTTTTTTAGACAAGCGGTATTCCTTATAATAATTTTGTTGTTCCTCCGTGAACCCACTTAGCCAACAAGATTTTGCTTCAAAGAGAGAAGCCATTGATATCAAATAAACAACTAGACATAATAACAAACCGAAATAAACTAAATGCAGATTTTTTTTTTGTGTTTTTGATATTTAAAAGCAAACAAGATAAAATAAAAGTAAACTAAGCAAGACAAAAACAAAGTAAAGAGATTGGAAGCGTGAGACTCCCCTTGCTGAAGCCTGCTAACTTCCCGGCAACGGCGCCAGAAAATTATGGCGTGTTGAAGGGGAAGTTAGGAGACTGCTGAACCGAAGTACTTCCACTCCCCGGCAACGGCGCCAGAAAATTAGCTTGATGACGTGAAATCACACGTTCGTTGGGAGACCCCAAGAGGAAGGTATGAAGCAGTGCAGCAGCAAGTTTTCCCTCAGTATGAAACCAAGGTTATCGAACCAGTAGGAGTAGAGCACTTCAGAAGGTTGTTGGTGGCGGAATATGGCACGGCGCAACACCAGGGAATCCGGCGACCGACGTGGAACCTGCACACAACACAATCAAACTACTTTGCCCCAACGAAACAGGAAGGTTGTCAATCTTCCCGGCTTGCTGTAACAAAGATTAAACGTATGGTGTGGAAAATAATGTTTAATTGCAGAAAGTAAAAGAGAACAATTGTTTGCAGTTGGTGGTTTATCAGTGTAAAAGAATGGACCGGGGTCCACAGTTCACTAGTGGTGTCTCTCCATAAAGATAAACGACATGTTGGGTAAACAAATTACAGCTGGGCAATTGATAAAATATTGAGCGCATGACAATGCATATATATGACAAGATGACTACCATGATATTTAATTGATCATTACGACAAGATACATAGACCGTTATCCAACCGCATCTATGACTAATAATCCACCTTCAGGTTGACATCCGTGTTCCCCGTTGGTATTAAGTTGCAAGCAACGGATAATCGCATTAAGTAATGTGCGTAATGTAAACAAGTACATATGACCGTGGACATAGCATTGTTAGGTTATCCCTAGTGGCAACAACACATCCACAACCTTAGACGTTGCTGTCACTCGCCCAGATTACTGGAGACTGAACCCACTATCTAGCATAAATACTCACTCTTAGAGTTACAAGCATCTACTTGGCCAAAGAATCTACTAGTAACGGAAAGCATGCAAGATCATAAATAACATGTAACATAGATTAATAATCAACTTGATCATACTATTCAATATTCATCGGATCCCAGCAAACACAACATGTAGCATTACAATAATATGATCTTGATCATGTTAGGCAGCTCACAAGATCTAAACATGATAGCATAAAGTGGAGAGACAACCATCTAGCTACTGCTATGGACCCGTAGTCCAAGGATGGACTACTCACGCATCACTCCGAAGGCAGGCATGGCGATGTAGAGCCCTCCGGTGATGATTCCCCTCTCCGGCAGGGTGCCGGGAAGAGCTTCAGAACCCTCCCGAGCTAGGGTTGACGACGGCGGCGCCTCTGGAACTTTTCGTGGAATATGACTCGGGTATTTAGGGTTTTCGCGTTGGGAGAAATAAATAGGCGATAGGGCGGCGGCTGAGGGCACCCGAGGGGCCCACACGCACCCTCGGCGCGGCAGGAGGTGGGGCCGCGCCGAGCCCTTGTGTGGCCGCCTCCTGGCGTTCCTCCGTCTCCCCTTTGGACTCCGTGTACGTGTCGGTGAAATAGGGACCTCCGTTGATTTTCGTCTAATTCCGAGAATATTTCCAGAACAGTTTTTCTGGAATACAAAAACAGCAGAAAACAGGGACTGGCACTGTGGCATCTTGTTAATAGGTTAGTCCCAAAAAATGTATAAAAATGATATGAAGTGGATGCAAAACATGTAACAATTGGTATAATATCAACATGGAATATCAAAAATTATAGATACGTTTGAGACGTATCACTACTCAGTTGCTTCTAAAGATGAAGAAGAGGATGGAGTATATGCAAATTGGGGTGGAGCTGGGATTGTAAGATCTGATGTAGGAACAACACTTGAATTACATTAATAAAATGTTATCTAAGAGTGTCTCAATTTGTGTTTTTATCTGGTAGTTTTTGTGTTCGTAAAATCCTTGTAACAACTCTAATTTTCCTAAAGATAACTCGACCTACCTTATCTAAAATGGGATTTCTTTCGGGTATCTAGAACATGTCAATTTTATATGAGCGTCAAATTGTAATTTATGAGGGTACCGTCGATTCCTAGCACTGTTAGCCCTCAATAGTATGCTTGAAAACTACGGGTTATAAGGAGCTTGTACAGGGTAACTCACTACGTGAAGGATTTTAAAAAAAGTATCATATTGGAACTTTGTTAATTGTTTCTAAAAAGTAGTCATGCAAAAAAGGATTGTATTATTATTATTTATTTATTTTCTTTCATTTTTTCATAACGTTTCAAAATCGTCAGCGTAACCATTCATAGATAGGACATGAATCATTTATCACCCTCGGTGGCTACTCCACAGAATCATACCTGGGTATTTTAAAATTATTTTGGCAATTTGTACGATGAAACTAGAGGGCACTTGTATTTCAAATTTGAATTAATTTCGGGAAATCGTCGATAAATCATTTAAATGGACGAAAGTATCTAAAAATCGAGAAAATTATTAAAACTGGGAATTATGTATCCAATATGATCTATTTTCTTTGAAAATTTGAGAGGTGTCATTTTGCACCTTACTTTTTTGTACCTACTTCACAAAACTTCCATTTTGCCACTCGGAAAATGAAAAAATTATGATAGACAGTTGGAAACTCCTTTTGACACTATTAAAAAATAAAATTCAAAAGTTCGCGCTTCAAAATCTAAGTATATATGCTCAAACTATTTTATTTTACTTGTCTGCCAACCGTTCGTATGGGGGCTGATATGCTTGGACAAAGAAGAGTGATTCCATTATACTTGTGCTTGTGTATGTTGTGTTTTATATCATTTCTGATTGGTTTTCGATTGTCGCTACATGAATCCATATTCTCCTCATTTCCTGTGGATTAGAATTCTACGCTCTTTAAAAAAAAAATCTTTTTAGCTAGCAAGCCCTAATAGTGGTTGTGTCTAGGGAAGAGCTCCTAGACTGAAAAATATAATAAGCCCCAATATAATCAGGCTAGTAGGTATACTTATGTGAACACTCAAATATATTAGTTTGAACGATTATTAATGCTAGGACCATTGACATGTTGACGATTTTATCCTCATAATACTCCCTTCGTCTCTTTTATTTGTTGTTAGTTATTTCACACGGATTCCACGTTTTTAGGCACAATTTCATCTCCGAATAGGATTTTTTAGAACTGTTTCAAGTTTGGCTCTCCCATAACCCGTGGTCCACTCTTTGGTTGCATGTTGGTCGGCTCATCTAATTGATAGATTGGGCATCCATAATGTTTATGGTTAATTTGCTATAAGCTAGGGCCCATTTAGCTTGTGGAAATGGCCACGACATATAACGTCATTTGCTATAAGCCACGGCCCACATGTCTATCAAAAGTACAAAGCATGTGTGTGAGAGAGAGAGCAAA
Source organism: Poa pratensis (assembly GCA_947311845.1). Classification (NCBI taxonomy): domain Eukaryota; kingdom Viridiplantae; phylum Streptophyta; class Magnoliopsida; order Poales; family Poaceae; genus Poa; species Poa pratensis. Next base: position 30,249,204 of record CAMZMU010000097.1, on the reverse strand, counting down.
TATTTTATTGTTTGTGGACAACCATAAGTTTATGGGTCACCCATACAAATATTTACTTAACATGAACCTCCACAATGTACGTGGATGACTTTATTGCTTATAGATGCCATATAGCCAACATTGCGACCGCCTGGAACCGTGGGCGTGATCATTCTGGTCGGAGAGTGGATTTCATTTTCTTTCTAATCAAAGGGAATAAATGTTTCGAGACTAGCGAGTATACCCGACGCTCATGGTAAAGGTTTTGATTCACTAATCCACGGTGGCTAAGATAGTTCTACGGAGTACCTATCACTGTCAGCAGTACATGCGCCCATAGATTTGTCCTTTGCTGCCGTCTTGCCAACCCTCGACGCCCATCGAATTGAGCCAGGTGCAGAGCGGCCGGGGCAATCACGCATGGCGACACCGAGAGAGCCCAAGGAGAAGACGAAACGGCTGGCCTCCTTTTCCACGATCGACGTGCTGCTCCAAAATCTTTCTCATCTCCCTTATCTTCTCCTTCCACGTCCTACTCACTGAACTGTCGCCAAACTATTCCAGATCTGATCTGCGCATCTCCACTTTTGCTTGCCTTCTTGTCAACGGATGCACACTAGAGTCATACCCTGAATCATCAAGTACGAGTTCTTCGGCAGTGAGAAAATCACAAACTCTTTACCTGTCGGTTAGATCGTCACGTCAGCAATGAGTGTGCCATGATGTTATCCGTTTGATAGGATAAAAGGATAAACTCGTGGTGCCGAAACCAACAGTCTCTCTGTTTAATTACACTAACAGCTTTCGCACTCAAACGAGTAGCAGACGATGCCTATTTAATCCCACCCTCGCCCCCATCCCCAAATCTCTCTCCCTTCTCCCTCTCTCAATCCATCTTCTGATCCTCCAGACTCCCAGAGCAGAGCAAGTTCTTGGGCAAGATCTCAGATAAAAGAAGGTTCTTTGGCATGGACGACGACTGGATCACGGCGAGGTACCTCCTCTCCTCCATTCTCGGCCGGAACCCGCTCGTGGTCGACCACGTCGACGAGGAGTCCTTCCCGGTCGACTACACAGGCCGCGGCGGGCCGGCGGAGGCGCTGGCGCCGGCGTCGTGGAAGCCCCCGCCGGCCGTGCGCGCGACGCCGGCCGTGGCCGGCACCGTGTGCGCGGTGTGCACGGACGAGATCGCGGTGGCCGACGCCGTCGTGCGGCTGCCCTGCGCGCACTGGTACCACGCCGGCTGCATCGCGCCCTGGCTCGGGATCCGGAGCACCTGCCCCATGTGCCGCGCCGAGCTGCCGCCGCCCAGGGAAGAGGAGGACCCAGCCGAGGACGGCGCCGGCGTCGCCCGCGAGAAGCAGAGGCGCGAGGCCGTCGGGACCAGCATCGCCGCCGGCGCCGGCGTGCGGCGGGACGCGTCGTACGGGCTCCTCACCGCCGGGGGCGTCCTGTCCGGCTGATGGGTGGGCGCGGTGGGCCGTGGCGGAGTACATAGCACTACACGCGTGGTGGACCGCGTCGTGTGTGCCATCTGCCATGGCTTTGTTTTTTTTCCCAAGCGGGTGCTCGTTACTTGCTGTACAAATGAAATCGATGATGATGATGACATGCTAATGTTTGATAAAAAAATTGTTGTTCGTTCATTACTTAACTTGGCATTAGGTTTTGCTCAATCAAGAAAGAGGAGAAAAGCACTCCGTGTTTTTCGATTTTGCAGAAGGGAAGAAAACGTGGCTGTGAAGTGAGAATCTGATTCCTTATCATTCCTTTGCCCAAATAAACATCCTCGTTCCCTTTGCCCAAATAAACTATCCTCGTTCAATTTGATGCTGTCCTGGTCTTGGAAGTTCCAGGGAACAACAAGAGTAGTTAATCAACCTCAAGCTTTAGTAACTGAGGGATCAATCTTGCCAAGATTAGCTGACATCTGAGCTAAGAATGTAAGTTTGCATGAAGATGAAACATTAAAGCACATCAAGGGCTTCTTTGGATCACAGGATTTGAAAACATAGAAATTGGAAAAACATAGGAATTTGACAGGATTGTAGGTGGAAAACAGAGAGAGTGGACTATTGGAACCCGGGCTACAGTGAGCCCTTTATTTTCAAAATTTTGAAAACCACATTTTAAAGTTGTGAAAAATTCTGAAAAAATTCCTGCGCGTAGACAATGTTGTATTCTACCGACGTGTAAAATCAAAAAATAATACCTCGTATTTGGGCTACGCAAAAATGACAAATCTGAAATTTGAAAGTAGTGAGCAGTGCAAAATTTGAACTCTTCCAAATCTGACAGATTTTGTCTACACGCAGGAATTTTTTCAGAATTTTTCACAACTTTAAAATGTGGTTTTTAAATTTTGAAAATAAAGGACTCACTGTAGGCCGGGCTCCATTTGTGGTTTCCGGAAAACAGATGATTACAAAACAGAGGAAAATTGCAGGAATGGTCATCTGGATGAAACACAGGAAAAGTGTCTCGAGCCTACGCGAATGTGTGTAAAAAACATGTTAGAGTGGATGTTGAAATTCCTATGGGATTTTGGAGGTGCCATTCATTGATCCAAAGTGATTTCTCAGGAAAGATTCATATGGATTAGAATACTCGAATATTCTTGTGAAAATCTTTCAATCCAATCCAAGAGGCCCTTAACGTGGCTTCCAACTTGTAGTACCCGTCGTGTCAAATGCTAAGTAATTTAATGATCAAATTTAGGATCAAAATTCGAGGGGCCGTAATAATTTACAGTCAATTAAGTAATGATAATGCTACCCACCGAACTAGTAGTAGTCTTGCACTGCCCTGCTCAAAGCCAGCTTGCTAATCTAAACGCGACAATACGTGCGGACTTTGAGAAGGTCGATCACGAGTTTCCAGCTAGCTCGACTACGTGATTTCCCTGTCTGTCTTACTCAGTCTGACGCGCTATTAGCTGACGTCTGACGAGTTGTATTCAGATGGCAATTGGCGCAAAACGTGGTTTCCCTGTTTTGGTCAGTCCGACGCGCTATATGTTACCTTAGCCACCTGTGATCACCATGGGCATCTTTTTTCCTTGACGCGTATGACGGCGTGTGCTTGCCTGCTTGGTACTGTACAACGGTAATTGCTACCCGAGTGTTATTTTTCATGTTTCGTCCCGCTTTATATAAGTACAATCATATGACCAAAACGATATAAAGTGACGAGTAAACCCTTTTACATAGCGGATCAAACATAAAAGAAGAAACATGACTAGTCACACCCCTCAAGAGGCATCCGAGACTACCAATTAGAAGAGACGCCACGCCTTCTTAGGCGACCGCTGGATATCATCACACCACACACAAGGGATAAGCAAGCAGTCAATTTTGTTTGCAAAAGTGTGCAGCGAGGAATAATTTGGTCTTCAGAGTTTTGTTTATATCCTCAAAACAAAAGGAAAGTAAATTGGATTAATACAAAAGGGAAAACCATCAAGTTACAAAAGTAATGTGTGGCAGAAAACAGAAAACGAAACACCATATGAATGAGGGAAAATTGTGAAGTGCCGACGTAAAGGGGGCAAATAATCAAATTTCCCCAAAATAAGACCATGTTGTGCTCCATGAAGCGACCAAATCGAACAAAAGTAAATTGAAGTGCCTTATATTTTGCGTACTACCAGAGATCAAACTCATGTTTTAAAAAAGAGAAGTTTTGGGTCAGGCCTAGTCGGGCCTCAGTTTAAGTGTTTTATTACGAGGCCCATGCCCGGCCTGAACATAAGCCTGACCCGGGTTTCTCGGGCTGGTTTCGGGCTGGGTCGTCAGGTGGGCTGCCCATGCCTAGGCGTGCTGTAGACTTTGAAACTTCGTAATTTCAGGCTTAATTAGTCATGTAAAAGTGTTAGTCCGCATCAAGTATATATTTTGTAAAGAAAATACTCTTCGGTACATGTAATGTCGTGATGTTAATCTATGTATTCCAAACTCCTAATCCTAGCCCAACGTAGCTTAGGTCAGATTTTGGATTGTAAGAATTTATAAGATTTTTTTTGTAGGATTCCATTCCTTAATTAGGCTGTTTTCCAATGAATTGTCAGGATTTTTTTGTAGGATTCCAATCCTTAGATTGTTTTTCAAAGAATTGTCTTTGGTTTAAAAGAACAGTGCTACTGTGGAACGGGTTCCTATGACTCAATTTCGTAGGAATTTGGACCTCCACTCTAGCCTTTTTTAAAAACTAAGCGCGTACAATTTTTTCTATATTTTTTCTGAATTTCATCCAAACGGGTTTACAATGCTCCTGTGACATTTCTATATTTTCCCTATTATTCTGTTTTTTGAACTGATTATTCTGTGTTTTTAATCCCGCAATAAGAGGCCCTTAATACAGAAGCAGGCTTTCGGCCTCCTCTACCTGACCGCAGTTTCAGACTTTCGGCCCGGTCGATCTCTCCACAGGCCACAAGGGCGTCGGAGATCGTCGTCCGCACTCCCGACCGAGCCCTTCCGCCCCCGTCAGCTCGCTAGCTAGATCTCTCTCTCCCACAGGGAAGTCGCCGGAGGAGGAGGGAGGCGAGCTCGGAGGGCGAGGGGATGGGGCGGGAGGTGTCGGAGAGCTGCGTTGACGGGGTGGTGATGGAGATGGTGGCCGCCTACTGCGGCCGCTTCTACGCCGCCAAGCCGGAGCTCGCCGCCGGCCGCATTGAGGCCATCGGCTTCCAGGTGGGCCACCAGCTCTCCGAGAGGTAAACCAAGAAAATACTCCCACCTTCTCTCGTCTTCCGTTGCTTGGATCCCAGTTGGTTTCCTTGTTGGATCTGTCATCTGCTGTTTTGACTCTCTCGCCGATCCGTCGCGGCTCACCCCGTGCCAGATCACTAGTTCCCTGTTCGTCAAAGCGGTAGGAGCTAAGTTGTCTGATTTGGGGCTAGCTGTGGATGTAGGGATAAATCTTGAAAGCTCATGCACAGATTCTTGAAATGATTACTGTATTTGACATAGATTAGGATTAGCAGCTAATTGTCTGATTTGGTGCGAAGATCAAGCTGTGGCCTCATTGCCGATCAGTTCTAGTTTGGTTTCCTTGCCATCAATTAAGTTTTAGTACCTTAATTTTAGACTGCTCTAGAATTGTTGGACTGAATTTGAGCGTGGGTCTATCTAATGATGTGTAGGATGAATATCTTCTCAAATAGGACAGTTTCATTGCTCATTTTATAAATATACAGTTTGACATATGCATCTGATAACTGAATACCATCATCGACATCAAATACCTTATTGGGGCGATTGCTATCAGAGTATCAAACGCTCATACATACATAGCCGTATGCTGATATGCAGTATTTTAGTTAATAAACCTACAAATCACTCACTTTACTGGCTATTTTACATTTATTCAGCTGAGAGAGCAGATATTTTTTTTGATTAGCACAACTGCAGTTGCTTTTTTTTTTTGAGATTACAACTGCATTTGCTGTAGCAGATATTTTAAAGCTATATGGACATGTTAATGGGACCTATAATTAGGGAGTTGGTCAGCATGTTCAAGTCAATATGCCGCAAGGTTCTATTAAGTGCTAGGTGCTAATTGAGTGTTTTGTCTCCGCTTTTCACTTTCTAAAGGATTTAAGCGCAGTTGAGCACTAGACGTTTTGCTCCGCTCAACACCTAAGCGAGCCTAAGCTTGCGCTTAAGTTTTCTTCTTATACCCTTGATATGCCCTAGCATCTATCTAGAAATTATGCCATCTTTGCTGAACTTGTGTGATTCCTACTTCCTAGTATATATTTTTTATTATAAAACCCATGGCAAGCAGGATAATTGGTAAGGGAACTAAACATGAATGATACTTTCGTATTAAGAGATTATGTTGATACTGGTCATGAATGTCATGCCTTTCCTTATGAACCCATTTTGTTCAAAGGTTATGAATAAGAATAACAAATTCAGGTGTTTCTTCTCTCATCAGAGTGCTAGGCTAGTAGGATTAGTTAATACTCCTATATTTCTGCACACCAAATATATTCCCTGCTGAACCCACATAATATATTAGGTTGATTAACTGAGCATTGTTTTGAGCAATGTCCTTAAACCCTTGAATAAAGATTTGGAAGCGAAGTAAACAAATAGAACGTTTCTTTTCCTCCTCTGCGTTTTGTCATGCCATATTTAGGGTCTCTTTGATTCGAAGGATTTTCAAAGGAATTGCATAGGATTTTCATCCCTAGGAGTTTTTCTTATGGAGTTTGATTCAAAGGATTGAATCCTCCAAAATTCCTATGGATTCCTTTCCTACTGTACAATCCTATAGGATTGCTAACAAGAGGTGGCCGTACTTTGAATACAGTCCCTTTACCGTATGCCCCTTCTACAGTATTTTGTTAATAATTACAGATCAAGTTCGACTATAACAAAATGAATTTCAATACAAACTCACTAATAGCAATTTTATGTCACGTAACCCATATATTATCAAATTAATTCGAAGTCAAAGCGTGAACTTGAATAGTCAAAAGACGCCTTATATTTCTGAATAGTGAACAGGGGGAGTATATCCTTTCTTAATGTGACTCCTAGCATATCCTTTCCTAATACTTCCTGGACCGTAGTCTTTTGGGGGGGTCGATATCGCGATTCACAAACCGGTTCATGCATCCCCCAATGGAAAGTCATTGTTTTAATTGCTGTGGAGGATGAAGGGCCTGAAGAAGTGGTTGGAGAAGAAGGAAAACTGGTATACAGCTGTGCACATTGGGATCTTTCGTGAACCATGCTTGGCCCATGTCTTCTCTGTGACCCATGTATCCTTTAGCATGCCAAATGAGGCAAAAACATTGTCATTACTAGCATATTCCTGGTGCCTCCTGTTCTCAAACACCCACGCATCTCTGTTAATTGGGTATCCCATGTAAGTCTTAGACTCTGAGAACACTAGTTGCACATAAAGTCCAATGTAGACTACAAGAGTGAGATGAGTGAGAAAACAGAACATGTGAGGATAGACATATGCGTAGTGAAGAAGACAAGTGGTGGATGCTTACATAATGAGTTAGAATGGTTGGTGCGACTTTATTGAACACGACTAAACTTTTGTTCGAGAAAATGCAAAACTTGCATTTTAATATATTGAAAAGGTAGGAATGGTGTTGCAAGCCTAAAGCAAGGCTAGGAATTATACACATCAGCATGGTCCTTTTATTTTTTATAATCATCCATATTGTTGAATTTCAGTTAATATTGATGATTGATTAGGTTCTTATCTTATTTTATCCACATGGTTTCTCCTGGTTTTCCTAGAGTTGTAGTTTATAGTGAATAGTGTTTCCAGCTTTCCACCAGTGTTATGTCAAGCTTAAACGGTTATGCTTGGTTAGACGTATGTTTATCCTTATTTAAACTTAATTGCTAGCGTAGTGGATTCATAGTGCTGCAATGCAAAGTTAACCGGATTTTTTGTTTATATGCAGATACACAATGGAGCGTCCTCGATTCAGTGATCATCTTGAGGCAATCAAATTTATTTGCAAAGACTTTTGGTCAGAGCTCTTCAAGAAACAGATTGACAATCTGAAAACAAATCATAGGGTAATCGAGCAGATAACCCATACCATATTATGTGTTCATGTTAGAACTGATATTACTCGACTTGCATGCAGGGTACCTTTGTTCTTCAAGATAACCATTTCCGATGGCTTACTCGTGTTTCTCTAGATCCATCTGTAGAGAGCACTGATGCAACTGAGAATGACTCTGCATCTTTAGGCGATTCGGCAGCCCAAACAACAAGCATGCTTTTATATTTCCCATGTGGGTTAATAAGAGGTGCTCTCACAAACCTGGGAATCCCGTGTGCTGTCTCTGCAGACATGTCGAACCTTCCGGCATGTGAGTTGATCTTTTCTTTTCCATGACCTTGTACTTTAATGGCATGTAATTTAAAAATGTGGTTATCTATTCAATAGTAATTTTTAAGATGACCTGTCAGTCACCCACCATACAGGTTGACTTATATGTAGTTACTTATATGTAGCCAACAACCTGTCGTCTGTCAATTCAATTGAAATAAATCAATTTTGGTTGTTCAATAATATAAAATGCATCAGTTTCCTGTCTGCCTGCTTTTGACCATTTCATTTTTTGTTGCAAAACCTTTTCCTTTAGCTCGTGTTCTCTATTTAGTGGGAGCTAAGAGAATAAATTATCTTGATTGAGCCAAAGAGAGAATTCATCATATCCACAAATTTCAAAATTAATGTCCCCGTTTAGAACATTTCAAACCTCGTTGAAAGATAGTTTCTATGTGTATTTAAGCTATTAATTAATAATTCAGCGCCTATTTTATGCATTTCAAAGCACATCACAATTCGTTATTTGAAACTCCAGATATCTCCCTTTTTTTAATTTCCATTGGGAGTTCGAAGGCGCCAGTCGATTTTCTATTTCCTGTTACCATTCCACGAAGTGCATTTTGTGGGCTCTGACAAATACGTGATTTATCATTTTTTTACAGGTTCTTTTGTGATTCGTATAAAGACATGATCTGCGATAAATAACATAAGTACAATACGAATCCCTTCTTGTGGTTCATGTGTTTTGGACAGTAAGGAAGAGGAGGTTCAGATATTTTAGTAGATTGTATTTTAGTGTTCCTCCTATGTTCGAATCTCAAATATTTGGTGTAATTCCTTGATTGCAAGATAATGTATAATATTCAGTCTGGACAATGCCTATAGCTATGCAAATTTTTTTTTTTGGTATTTTAGTCACATGATATCTGGATGAGCCAAGCTGCCAAACCTCCTAAGCTGTTCACTTGACTACATCGATCACACGGTAGAAAAAGTGGGCGTGCAGGATGAAGTGCCTTTGCATGCTGGGTTGGTGGATGGAATTCAGTAACAGCGTCCATTACACATTCTCACATGTCAATATACTGATTTGCGGTTGCTATGCCCTGACATACCAAATAAATAGATTAAAATCAGGCATCACAGCAACTATGGATATCCTTTCGTCTTCTCTTCTGCTGGCAAATCAATTTTTCCTTGCTATCGTGGCTATTTATTTTTTACAACATATTCTAAAGTAATTTTTAACACATCATGGTTTAGCAACACATAAGGCCTCTTTGGATTGAACGAATTTTGTATAAGTTCTGGAGGATTCAAATCCATATGAATTTTTGTAGCCTTTGGATTACAGGATTGACACCATCAAATTTATAAGGAATCTATTCCTACGCACCCCATTCCATAGGAATCTTAACATGAGCTCAAACCTCTTTTTATTTTTCCTTTGAGAAGTCCAATGCACTCACACTCCATCTCTCTCTACTATCTCTCCTCAATCCTGCAAAATTCCTGTGTTTGTTTTCTGTGCACATCCAAATGCATCTCTTACGAAAATCCTTTGTTTTGAAATCCTATATGAATTGAAGTGCATGACATCTCAATCCTTTGTTTTTCTTATTCCTACGTTTTGAAAATCCTACAATCCAAAAAGGCCCTAAGAGCTAACAGTAAATCCCTGGTTGAGCTGGCAGTTGGTTTAGTAGCGGTATAAACACATGAAAAGAAGACTATCTAATCAGCCACGAATATGAAGATAACATAGATGCACATGCACTTTGATGCAAGGCATCGGGATTAGACGATGGTGCCGAGCGCACATCACTCACTCCATGGGGCCTCGTTCTTTGAGTTGGCACCGATTGGAGAGACATGTGTTAGTTGTGGGCATAAGAGCATCTTCAACAGCTGCCCTATTTTAGACACCAAAAATGGTTTTAGAACACCAGCTTTTTATGTTTTGTAACCTTTAGGGTAATAGAAAATTTTCTTCTTCCATCTCCTTTCTCACTTTTATGATGGTTTCCAATGATTCTTTGATGTCATCATCTCCATTCTTTTTCCCCTTTTCCTTGGCTTGCTTTCTTCCGGTTGGCCCTTTGGTAGTAGCCGCCGAGTTGTTAGGCGTGGGGCTTTTTTTCCCCTCCTCCTCAATTGATGCATCATCTTCTTCATCATCACCAAAGATCATCTTTGTTTCTCCAACCGAGCTCTTTGGATTCTTATTCGGGAGTGTGTCACAGTTCTTCCACATTTAATCGTGCTCAAGCTCGGTCCAACAATGATGCAAGGTGGATGGTTTGCGTGGCTTCTTTCCCTTCTTGGTCTTTCCAATGAACAAGTTTTGAGCAATGATATTCTACAATGCAAAATAGGATTAGGCACACCTATACATGAGTTTTGATTCAAGAATTGACAAATAGGAGCAAATATTCACCTCGTCTTGGTCATTTCTACTAATTGGGTTCAAACGAAGAACTTGTGAAATAGCCGCCGACCACTTTTGGCAATCCTTTTGTATAACGATGACGAAGAGAAATGACCGTTCGGTCGTTGCCACTCTTGTTGTGCACATAAAAAACTCTTCATACAAAGCCAATAGGTGTTCCTTTGTTGCCCGGTTCCAACTGTCGCATCAAGTCCAATTTTCTTCCAAGTGAGGCAAAGCAACTTGTCTTCGATGATGGTGTAGTTCACCGATCATTGGCCTCCCCTATGCCAGAAGTCTAGATTTCCTCCCCGCTTGTCTCCATGTGTCAAAAGTCCACGTTCAACAATTGAACGCATATATAATGAGTTACAAGAGTGGTGGGTATGAGTCTATTAAATAATAGCATCTCTAGCAGACCCCTTAAACCCCTTAAAACAGGACCGACCTTGGAAAACGTGTTTTAAGGATCAGTTTGGGCTGCGGTCGAACAAATCACTTAAAATAAAAACGTAAAACCGAATATTCGCTTGTATTTTCCGCCACACCTTTTTCCCTCTCTCGCCGCGTGGCCCTGATACGTCTCAAACGTATCTATAATTTTTGATGTTCCATGCTGATATTATATCAATTGCTACATGTTTTGGTTACACTTTATATCATTTTTATGCATTTTCTGGGACTAACCTATTAACAAGATGCCACAGTGCCAGTTCCCTGTTTTCTGCTGTTTTTGGTTTCAGAAAATCTATTAAGGAAATATTCTCGGAATTGGACGAAACAAAAGACATCGTCAATAATATCACGAGGAGATCACGGAGTCCAAAGGGGAGTCGGAGCAGACCCACCAGGGGGCCACGCCACACTAGGGCGCGGCCCAGGGTGGGCCCGCGCCCCCCTATGGCGTGGTGGCCCCCCTCGGCCACCGACGCCGCCTCTTCGCCTATATATTCTCCGCGACGCGAAAACCCTATTACGGTCGATCATATTCCACGAAAAGTTCCGTCGCGGCCGTCATCGTCAATCTCAGATCGGAGGAGTTCTGAAGCTCTTCCCGGCACCCTGCCGGAGGGGAGATCATCACCGGAGGGCTCTACATCACCATGCCTGCCTCCGGAGTGATGCGTGAGTAGTCCACCCCTGGACTACGGGTCCATAGCAGTAGCTAGATGGTTGTCTCTCTACCTTGTGCCTCCATGTTTAGATCTTGTGAGCTGCCTAACATGATCAAGATCATCTTATTGTAATGCTAGATGTTGTGTTTGCTGGGATCCGATGAATATTGATACCATGTTTATTCAAGTTGTTTATCTATGTGCTCTTGATCTTGCATGCTCTCCGTTGCTAGTAGATGCTTTGGCCAAGTAGATGCTTGTGACTCCAAGAGGGGGTATTTATGCTCGATAGTGGGTTCAGTCTCTAGATATCTGGATCAGTGACAGAAAGGTCTAAGATGGTAGATGTGCTGTTGCTACTAGGGATAAAACATTGGTGCAGTGTCCAAGGGCACTTGTATTGATTACATTACACACTTTACTTCATGCAATAATCTGTTGTTAGCAACTTAATACTGAATGGATGCGGATGCTGCCTTGAAGGTGGATTATTTAGGCATAGATGCGGTTGGAATAACGGTCTATGTACTTTGTTGTAATGCCCAACTAGATTTCATAGTAGACATCTTGGCATGTATTGCATTGTTATGCCCTCTCTATTTGTCAATTGCCCAGCTGTAATTTGTTTACCCAACATGCTAGTTATCTGTTCTGAGAGAGACACCACTAGTGAACTGTGGACCCTGGTCCAATTTCCTCATACTGTTTACACAACCTGCTGCAATCATCTGTTTCCTGTTACTTGCTGTTTTTCCTGCTGTTTTCCACACCATACGTTTAACTCTTTGTTTCTGCAAGACCGGAGAGATTGACAACCTCTCTGTTTCGTGTTGGGCAAAGTTCTGGTTTGTGTCTGTGCAGATTCCACGTTGGTGCAAGCTCCCTAGCGCCAGGGGGAGTCAACATCAACAACCTTCCGATAGATCGTCAAGTCCTACTGGATTGATAACCTTGGGTAGATTATTCAAGGGAAAACTTCTGCTGTCTACATCATAACCTTCCTCTTGGGGTTCACCAACACGTAGCCATCAAGCTGTTTTCTGGCGCCGTTGCCGGGGACTTGGAGGCTATTGGAAAGGGGAGTCTCTCAGTTCCAATCTCTTTACTTTGTTTTTTGTCTTGTTTTAGTTTTGTTTTGCTTGCTGTTAAAAATCAAAAACCAAAAAAAATTAGTTTCTTGCATCTAGTTTATTTCGGTTTGTTATTATGTCTAGTTATTTATTTGCTATCAATGTCTTCTCTTTTGAAACAAAATCTTATTGGCTAAGTGGGTTCACGGAGGAACAACATAATTACTATAAGGAATACCGCTTGTCTCAAAAAGGGAAATATTATGGGAACAAATAAGTAGATTGAATTATTTTGCTAAAACTTGTGCTCTACTTATGATGAATCCTACTGCTTTAATGAATCTTTTGTTGTAGAAGGCATAAACACCTCCCTTTCCAATGTGATTATAATGATAATGAAACTTGGCTGCTTATGCTAAAGGAAATTATGACTTTGGTAATCTTGAACAATGAAGAATTTTTGTTTTTAAGGGTGCTATGAAATTGCTGGTTATATTCAAATGATGATGCTCCTTATAAACTGAGAATTTCTATACTTGGTTATGCCTTGAATATTATAATGATAATCCTTATATCACTAAATTTCTTGAGAAAACTTATTCTCCAGAACAACTTGCTTCTTTCAGGACCTATGGAGAAGAAATTGCTGAAACTGATCTCATTGGATGAAAAAGAGGAGAGAGTGAAGAACAAAAGGAGGATCTACCTTCTAATGATAGTAACTCTTTAACTCTTACATTATATGATTACCCTCCATGCCACTAAGGAGGAAAAATGCTATATTGTTGAATGTCATGATTCTATTGAAATATCTCTTTTGATAAATTTGAAAAAACATCTCCTTGACTCAAGAAAAGGAAATTGCAGAAAGTAAAAATGTGCTCCCTAATGTTATATATGATAATGCTCTTGATGATGGTCCTATATTGGCTAATGATATTATTATACTATATTGTCAAAAGTGGGTTTGATAACCCCACTGTTTTAGAGCTTAATAAAAATTATGTGTTTGTAGATCATGAAAAGCATGCTTTATGTGATAGTTATATTGTTGAGTTTGTTCATGATGCTACTGAAAGTTATTATGAGAGAGGAAAATATGGTTGTAAAAGTTTTCAAGTCACTAAAACACCTCTCTTTATGTTGAAAGTTTTGAAGCTATATTTGTTTCATCTTTCTATGCTAGTTGCTTTATGCTTCAATAATTTATTTTGTTACAAGATTCCTTTGCATAGGAAGTGGGTTAGACTTAAATGTGTTTGATATTTGCCTCTTGATGCTCTCTTTTGTTTTTCAACTCTTATTCTTATGAGAGCATCATTAAAATCTTCTAGCCTAGCTAAAAGGCATTAAAAGAAAGCGCTTTTGGGAGGCAACCCATTATCTTTTATTTTCAGTATTAGTCAAGGATGCTTGTTTACCTCTGTAGCAACTCCTTTGTATCTTTTATTTGCTGTTTTGTTGTGCCAAGGAGAGTTACTAATGCAAAGTTGGTTTTATTTTCGGGACTGCATTGGGACAGATTGCTGTTCGTCACCGTTTAATTCAGTAGAAAATCAGAAAAAATCGAAAAATGCTGAAACTTTTTGTGCATGTTCCTGATGATGTTACGCAACTTTCATTATTTCAAAAGTTCTTCATCTGAGCATCGTAAGTGCCTCGAAAAAATTCGTCATTACAGACTGTTCTGGTTTGACAGATTCTGTCTTTTATTTTGCATTCTCTCTTTTACAAGTTTTTAAGTGGTTTCTTTTCGTGTAAAAGTGCCCACTTGAGCCTAGTAACAGTGGCTAATGTTTAAAATAGTTGGCTTGTGAGTTTTGTCTTTGCTAGAACTTTGAAGTATTATCTTTTAGTGCACTAACCTGCTAATGAGAAAAGCTGTTAAGTTTTGGTGTGAAGGAAGTTTTCAAGTGTTGATAGAGGAGAATGATATTACATGATCAAGAAGAGTGAAGAGCTTAAGCTTGGGGAGGCTTACCTCCCCAGCATATTTCAAGAAGACTCAAGCATCTAAGCTTGGGGATGCCCAAGGCATCCCCTTCTTCATCTACAAATTATCAGGTCATCTCTAATGGTGCTATATTTTTATTGCTTCATGCTAGTGTACTCTTCCTTGGAGCGTCAGTGTGTTTTTGTTTTCAGTTTGTTTTGTTTTGTTTGCTGTGCTATACTTGTTGGATCCTAGTATTCATGTTTGGGAGAGAGACACGCTCCACTTTTTCATTAGAATACTCTTGTGCTTCACTTATACTTGTTGAGTATTCCTGTCTAGTTGCTGTTATTGCTGTTAGCTCTCAGTTTTTCATGTATCTCTTGTTAGAGCTTTCAGTTTCTTTTGAAGAAAGTACTCTCTTGCTTCACTTATATCTGTTTGGAGAGTTGTCAAATAAGTTGATTGGTGTTTGGTTGGACCAGAAAAATGCTATGCATGTGGTAGTGGTATAAAATGCTTACATGAATCTTTTTAGATCGTTGTCTTGAGTAATTTGATGCTTGCCAATTGTTTTGAGCTGTCAAGTAATTAATGTTTAAGCTTGTGCATCATGTAAGTAATGGCTATTAATGAAGAACTACTATAAGGATTTTCTGCTATAATAATCTGTTGCATAATTGGAAGTCCATAGTAGTCTAGATAATTTTTGGATGAAGGCTATGTGTTAACAAGGAAGACAGTGGGAGTCTATGGTTCGTCAAACCTTGTGTTTTATGTACACTCTTGCTATTCCAGTTGATAATGATGTTTGCTTATAATAACCTTGCTAGCCTAAACTCTGTACTAAGAGGGAATGCTTCTTGTACATCCAAAACCTTGAGCCAAATCCATGCCACCTGTGTCCACCATACCTACCTATTATGTGGTGTTTTCACCATTCCAAGTAAATTTCTTCATGTGCTATCTACTAACTACTCAAAACAATTTCCTTTTTGTGTCACTACTTGAAAAGCTCATAAGGACGTAGTAGTGAGATTTGTCATCTTCCATGCTAATTAATTTACAAGGATTGGCAGCTTCATCTGCTTCTCCACCTTTTATTTTGCATTAAAGAGCTGGTTAGTCCACCCTATAAATAAATAAATAGACACTCCTCCATGGTGAATGTTGGTGGGCACCCGAGGATTCGGTTAGCCATGGTTTGTGGAAAGTAAATGGTTGGGAGGAGTGTCACCAATAAGTGCTTGTTACAAGTGCAGTCCTAAAAACTCTCGGAACCGCTCTAAAAGTTAGTTAGCCATGGAAGATGACAAGTACCTGCTATTTGATTTGTTGACACCTGTATACACCATTACCTTACAAAACAATATTTTATGCTCTCTATATGCCTTCGGGAACTACAGCTCTAGCACATGATGTTAATCCCTGCTTCCCTCTGCGAAGGGCCATTCTTTTACTTTTATGTTGAGTCAGTTTTCCCACTTCTTTCTGTCTACTTAAGCAAACATCATTGTCAACTCCAGTATAACAGTTTTTACATAACTTTGTGTTTGGTTGATCATATTCTTTGCATTGACATTATCTATATGATATACATGTTGAAAGTTGAAGCAAAAGCTGAAGCTATTATCTTCCTTTGTGTTGATACAAACACTTTCATGTTGAAATTATTGCTGCTGTGAACTAACTATTATGTTAGACTATTATATCTCTAAATGTTTTATAGTATTATTCATGAAAGTTTGCACTTGTGTGATCACTTATGTTTACTCTTTATTTACTTGCTTGCAAACTATAGACCATTGGCTTGGATCACTTCATTCAGATCATGTGCATTACATTGTTATTTGATCAAAGATTGTGTTGGTAGCATGTCACTTCAAAAATTATCTGTTTTTATCGTTTACCTACTCGAGGACGAGCAGGAACTAAGCTTGGGGATGCTTGATACGTCTCAAACGTATCTATAATTTTTGATGTTCCATGCTGTATTATATCAATTGCTACATGTTTTGGTTACACTTTATATCATTTTTATGCATTTTCTGGGACTAACCTATTAACAAGATGCCACAGTGCCAGTTCCCTGTTTTCTGCTGTTTTTGGTTTCAGAAAATCTATTAAGGAAATATTCTCGGAATTGGACGAAACAAAAGACATCGTCAATAATATCACGAGGAGATCACGGAGTCCAAAGGGGAGTCGGAGCAGACCCACCAGGGGGCCACGCCACACTAGGGCGCGGCCCAGGGTGGGCCCGCGCCCCCTATGGCGTGGTGGCCCCCCTCGGCCACCGACGCCGCCTCTTCGCCTATATATTCTCCGCGACGCGAAAACCCTATTACGGTCGATCATATTCCACGAAAAGTTCCGTCGCGGCCGTCATCGTCAATCTCAGATCGGAGGAGTTCTGAAGCTCTTCCCGGCACCCTGCCGGAGGGGAGATCATCACCGGAGGGCTCTACATCACCATGCCTGCCTCCGGAGTGATGCGTGAGTAGTCCACCCCTGGACTACGGGTCCATAGCAGTAGCTAGATGGTTGTCTCTCTACCTTGTGCCTCCATGTTTAGATCTTGTGAGCTGCCTAACATGATCAAGATCATCTTATTGTAATGCTAGATGTTGTGTTTGCTGGGATCCGATGAATATTGATACCATGTTTATTCAAGTTGTTTATCTATGTGCTCTTGATCTTGCATGCTCTCCGTTGCTAGTAGATGCTTTGGCCAAGTAGATGCTTGTGACTCCAAGAGGGGGTATTTATGCTCGATAGTGGGTTCAGTCTCTAGATATCTGGATCAGTGACAGAAAGGTCTAAGATGGTAGATGTGCTGTTGCTACTAGGGATAAAACATTGGTGCAGTGTCCAAGGGCACTTGTATTGATTACATTACACACTTTACTTCATGCAATAATCTGTTGTTAGCAACTTAATACTGAATGGATGCGGATGCTGCCTTGAAGGTGGATTATTTAGGCATAGATGCGGTTGGAATAACGGTCTATGTACTTTGTTGTAATGCCCAACTAGATTTCATAGTAGACATCTTGGCATGTATTGCATTGTTATGCCCTCTCTATTTGTCAATTGCCCAGCTGTAATTTGTTTACCCAACATGCTAGTTATCTGTTCTGAGAGAGACACCACTAGTGAACTGTGGACCCTGGTCCAATTTCCTCATACTGTTTACACAACCTGCTGCAATCATCTGTTTCCTGTTACTTGCTGTTTTTCCTGCTGTTTTCCACACCATACGTTTAACTCTTTGTTTCTGCAAGACCGGAGAGATTGACAACCTCTCTGTTTCGTGTTGGGCAAAGTTCTGGTTTGTGTCTGTGCAGATTCCACGTTGGTGCAAGCTCCCTAGCGCCAGGGGGAGTCAACATCAACAACCTTCCGATAGATCGTCAAGTCCTACTGGATTGATAACCTTGGGTAGATTATTCAAGGGAAAACTTCTGCTGTCTACATCATAACCTTCCTCTTGGGGTTCACCAACACGTAGCCATCAGGCCCCGTTGGAATCGATCGTTTCCGCTCGCTCGCGTGGGAATCGATCGATGGAGAAACTAGCCACGTACACGTTGAGCCTACCTACGCGTGGGAATCGATCCATCCAGGAGCGAGCTAGCTAGCTCCCGGCGCTGCTCGCCCTCGGGGTATCCACTCGACTTCACTAGCACGTAGAGTAGGAGGCTGCGAACATGGGATCCAGCAACTGCCGTTGCGGTGCGCCCGTCCGCGAGCTCCTCGAACCCGCACCGACCATGGCGGTCGTTGCCGATCTCCGCCTACGTTTATCAGAAACAACTGAGAAGCGTCAGTGGAGTGGTTCCATGTTGAAAGTGGAGCGGAGGCGGTGGGTATGACCGGAATCGATCTCCGCGGGCGGTGACGAGGATGGGAGACACTGTACCTGAAACTTTGCTCCCACCAACCCCGTTTTCCGTGATAAAGAGCACGGTGGTGTCGGGGTGTTTTACAGGCAGCCCTTAAATTTTTTTAAAGGCTAGGGTCGTCTGTTCGACTATTCGGGTCGTTTTTTCGCACAAAACTGTACACTGACGGTTATTTTACAGCTCCGCGCTATATAAGGCCTATGCTAGAGATGCTCTATGGCTAAAGTAATTTAATTGGTGTGACTAACCTACAACAATTGGCACATGTGGATGTTAGTTTTCTTACTTGCTCACAATACTATAAACCCAATTTCCCCGTTAAAAAAAGTTATAAAAAAACCAATATCTTCATCTCACTTATTTCATTATTACAAATATTTATTTTTTCTATAACACCAGTGCTGATACTGCACATCTTATGTATTGAACTCACCGAAATAACAACAACCAAGTTGAATATTACCAAGAAAACATGACAGCTCCTTAAAAATGATAAACGACACAAAGCGCATAAAAGAGAAACATACAGTGGCCTTCTTAACCATCTCGTCCTTATCTCTAAAAAGAAGGGCCATCTCTTCTCGTCCAATAATGCTTTGTACCCTTTTTATGTTCCAACAAGAAACTGGCGTGTAGGCCTTGGCAGTAAAAACATATTCAAATTCAAACCTATTTATAAGAGGGGAGTCTACAAGCATGACCGTACAAGTGAGGAGGCATGCATAGGAGGTTGTATATAAACCCTATGTTTCTTAAACAAGCACATCAAGCCTGCTAGGGCGGGGATTAAGCAACTCCTCCTTTCATTATGTAATTTAAAGTATTAAATTGATCTCTGATTCCTTCTTGAAGAGAAAGGATCCAAATGTCTTGATTTATAATACCCCAATTTTCACTCCTTGAAATCTCATGGTTTTATTGGGGTCATTTTCCCTAAATGATTTCTCGGATTTCTTCGGATGGTTAAACCTCAAAGCTAGGCCAAGAGTGGTTATGATACGTCTATATCATCACCACTACTATTAAAAGAGAGAGACTGTCAGATCCGGATCATCTTGACCATTCATATGTCCAAATCCAACGACCCACGTCATCCCAATGATGTATGATGTGCACATCAAAACTAACCGCCCGGAAATCCTGCCCCTAATCACGATTGCAGTCCCCGCCGTCCTCCTGCGCCTCCATCCTCGCATCTTCGCCGGTTGTCCTCTCACCTCTCTCCCCTCAACTGCCCCTAACCTCGATTCAATCATGAGTATGAGACTATGAGACCCATCGCGTTCGCGTGGTCCAGCCGGCCGCCTGCTGCATCCGCAACCAGAGCACGGCAGCGGGCAGCAGATGGACGCATTGCTTGGCCGACAAGAGCAGAGAAGCGCAGGCAGCGGCGACGTGGGGATCGACGCATCGCTAGGGCTCTTGGCTAACTTCGAGGACACATACATGTTTTGGGTGTTCGTAGCCGAATTCTTTGACGCCGAATTCATGTAGATGGATCGGTGGAGATACACCAATCGTCGAGGTATCAGGTCGCATCGCATGTTCACCTCGCTCTAAGCTTTTGGTTGCTTCCAGCCCACCAATTGTATAGTGCAGTTCAAGTATTCTCGCCCGGATCAGATCGCTTGCAGACCCTGTCAAAATTTCCTGTAAAAAAAAAGTCGCTTGCAGCAGCCCCTTCCAGCCTCCGTCTCAAACGTTTGGTATGGCCATACAGTCTCTTTTCATGTGAATTGTTTTATAGGTACCAAGTATTCAATGGAGGATCGTTCTTCTACGGTTGTACTATTTTCTGTTCCATATAATTCAACCATGCATCCCCTTACTGATCGTGTTGGAGAAATCCTATTATGTACTATGATCTTGGAGCCGTTTCTGATAGCTACATGGACTGGGACAATTATCTATAGCTTTTACTATGTGCACGTATGCCAAAATCATATTAACCATATTATTGGAGTCGTTGTGTTTACTAGCTCGGTTATGCAGGGGAGCAGGATGGTGAAGACTGGGAGACGCTACCATCGAGTTCCTCCTGTATGATTTAATTCTAGGTACGCTTATTACATATTGTCGTGATATATGTTACCATAAGCTAAGATTCTTTCCCTGAACATAGCCTTTTTATTGTTTAGTTTAATAAGGATTACATAATTTGCTAAGATAATGTATCATATACTTGATGATGTGGTTCATGCAGAAAATGTGCAT
Source organism: Poa pratensis (assembly GCA_947311845.1). Lineage (NCBI taxonomy): Eukaryota > Viridiplantae > Streptophyta > Magnoliopsida > Poales > Poaceae > Poa > Poa pratensis. The sequence continues at coordinate 30,228,741 of CAMZMU010000097.1, read as the reverse complement.
GATTTTCTATCACTAGCTAAAATTGAAGCTTAAATATTAGCTATGGTATGTATGATCCAAACCAAACCGCTCCTCCCTATGTTCAAACGATATATATGAGTATGTAGATTGTATAGTAGTATAATTTTTTTTCTCAATTTTTACCATAGATATCTATGTAAGTATGCTGCTGCTTCCTGCAGGAATATAATCTTTTTGCCGCATATTTAATCAACGCCTTTTATTGAAGCACTAGGTGGGTTTTCACGCCACGAAGGTCAGAAGAGCAACTCTTTCCTGATTGTCTATTTTTTTATTTTGGCCTTGCCTTCTTTCACAGAGTTTACTTGTTACACATTGTTTCCCCACTGTGAGTTGTAGGATCGGAAATCTTTGCCAGGTCCATGTCAGGCTTGTTCCAGTTCTTATTGTAGAATATGTAGTTGGTCAACAGGTATGCTCTACTCATTTGAGAAAGACATAGGATGAATATATAATAAGCTTCAATTGTGCTTGTTCTCTTAGGCTTTTACTAATTTGAGAAGTTTTTGACAATCAAAAGTTGAACGTTGTGTCCAGATTCTAAATGGCGCAAGTGTGATATTTTCATGAGTCGAGCAATCCTGGAAAGTTGTGCTTTGAACCTCGAGTTTGCCATGCAAATGCCGGTCTTTGATCATTTAGCTTTTGGTGTCATTCCAGAATAGCTTCATCAATGTTGTTTAGTGTTGTTTTCAGTGCTCCTATACGCAACACAAATTTCCATCACTTTAGCTTGTTTTCGATCAGCCTTTGATCTAAAGTCCGCAATGCAGTGGATGGATCTATTGTTTTAAGAAAGGAAATGATGATATTCCATTTCTGAAGAAAAAAGACAATCGTTATGGTGGTAGATCGGATACAAACGCATACTGTATGTAGTACAACTTACGTGCGTGTGCACGTGCTCAATTACTAGTGATTAAAAGTCTTGACTATGGATGGCAAGTACATCTAGTCCATTTTCCATCTATACCCGTGTTGGAAAATAATTCCTTTTCCTATTTAAAGAATACCTATTCCTTTGAGCTTACAAAGGAGCCCTCATTATTGCTCAAAAGTTCCAAATAAGTATGTGAAACATTTGTTGGCTATATAAAGCCAAAATATGCGACAAAGAAGAACTCAACTTGCGATAGATTGTTTTTGAATTATTTTATTTTGTTTCTGCCCTAAAAATAGGAAAAGACCAAAACCTATTAAAAATTCTATGAAAAATAAGATATGTGTATATGTCTTATGGGTTTTCAGCCAAAGAAGACGGTCGTAGGCAGATCAATTCAGACTCTACTCAAGTTTGCCGATGAAATCGATGAGAAAACTTCCGATATATGTTCCACTACTTGTTTTTTTTAGATTGGTCCATTTAAGTCTTCATTCGAACATCAACCGACTACATGACGGTTGTCTTCTTAGGCACTTTGGTTCTCAACGAATACCCCGAGAAACAACATCCCATCAACCGAGTAATTGTTTTGTTACAACGATAGAGGCTTAGCGAGTGCACCTTATAGGAGATGTAGCATATGACTTGCAACCCGAGGATGAACCCAAGGTCCATCCTCCTTAAATTTTTGCAACACGTTTGCAGTAGTGTATATACGGTCGGAATTGCCGACCTCCTTTTCCCCCATTTGTTATGCGCATTGTCTTACGGAACTGGAATTATTATGTAGTCATCCTTCCAAATACTGAGCTCCCTAGAAATAGAGAATTCTCCTTCATTGTGGCCTCACCTTTTGGGGAATTTTACCTTTTTCCCTTTTTTACTTAGCATTTTGATTATTTGCCCTCTTTTACATTGTAATTTAATTTTTGTCCCACTTTTCTTTGGACTTTGATAATTTGCCCCTGGTAGGTTGGGCCCGCTTGCCAATGACGAAATTAACCTTTTGTTGTTTTCTTTGATCGAGCCGAACCAGTAGCGCTCGTCTCTCCCGACACAGATATGGAGAGCTTGCGGCGGCCACGCTGTTCCCCTAGGATGCTCTCGCCCCGCTGACTCCGTCCTCTGTTCGGTGCTCGATTCTCATGACGACAACCGTGGACGCATCGGTGTTGAGCGTTCGGCTATCGCCCGACCCGTCGAAGCTGGCAAAACACATCTAGGCCCCGTGCTTGGGTGGCTCCGGCAGCGCCCACGAGCACGCTTCTGCGCGGCTGCGCCTCAGCACCACCTGCAGCCTACAGCAGTGCTGCCAAGGGAAGGAACAAGAGACTGTCAGGGAGAGGACGGTGCAATTGGAGTTGGACGCTACCGGAAGTGTTCGGAGTTCGAGGCTGTCACAAGGGGTTCGGGTGTACAGATGGAAGCGGTGGGGTTTTAGAGAGAGAGAGACGAGGTTGAGTGGGAGAGCGAGGAGGATATCGCTAGACTTGGAGAAGAACACCAGATTTCGGAGAGCGGGCGGCAGGTGGTAGGACTAGCAACTCCTCTGTTGAATAGACATGGCATTAATCGATGATGCCTCACGTAATTAGATGATGTTAAAGGAACTCAAGAAAATCCAGAAGGGCAAATGATCAAAGTCCCAAAAAAAGTGGGACGAAAAATAAATTTTAATGTAAAAAGAGGACAAATAATCAAAGCTCAAAGTAAACACCAGCAAAATAATCCCCCACTTTTTAGGTTGTGGAGAAAAAACCCTATAAATAGAGAGTTCTTGGTGCTTGTGGTCCCATGTTTCAGGTTGTGAAAATTTCTTTTCTGACTCAGCCGTACACCACCTTGTTGTTACCCATTCGTGTTGAGAATACTAGATATTAATTCTTGTAGTGATACGTTATGTTAAAAATGAGCATACAACATTTTTATTATATTATTCAAAAAGTCCAACAAAACAAATACATCAGTCGATTAAAGCCTTCTTCCTGACGATATATGTCGCCACATCTAAAACAATAATAGGATGGTATTGATCGCTTTCAAGTATCCTAACCTCACACCAACGCACGCCACTTGAAGCCTCACGAAACCAACCAAGGGCGAGCCGGGAACATAAACCGGCGCAGTAAACTCTCAGCGCACACAGTCTGCATACGCTCTAAAAGTTGCCACCTCCCTCTTCCGCCTACCCATTCTAAGGAGAGATCAACGCATTGACCTTGCCAGGCATGCCGTCGACGCCACTGCGCCACACTGTCCTGCGCGCGTCCATCAACACGGGTCCGCCGCCAAGATCCCGCGGCGCCACGCCATCGAGACTTGCTGTTATCGACATGCGTCTCGACGCAGTTCTCCCTCCCGGTGCCGCCTACCACTATCGTCCGATATGGGAGACCTAGACATAGGGTTTTCCCCGGAACATCGTGGGCGAGAAAACGAGCGATGCAACAATGGTGTCTTCTTCAAGGTTTTGCTAATTCTCATACTATTATTTTCGGACACATGTCCACTATTTGTTAATGGTTTTGCTAATTCTCAATCTATTATCATTTTTTAAAGATCGAGTTCTCAAGGAAATACTATGCAGTTTCTTTGTTTTGTTTAACAGCTTGGTAGTGGTCCATCAAGACAATTATTTTACAGTCTGACAGTATCTTCTTCTAACTTTTGGGAATGACATTAGAATTCCTCATAGCAATAGTTGTTTTTTTGTATCTTTATTTGGTACAAAACAGTTTGTTGTCTAAGAAGATAATTGAATGTGTGTGCGCGCACGAGCATTGTTTAATACCAGTGACGAATGATACTCTTGTGACGTCTTGATTTTGTTATCTCGAAAGCTATCCATACATATCTATCGATATTCTAATTATTTTGTTACCTCTAATGTTTTGTGTGAAATGAATTTGGTTTGTGACAGAAAAAATTGCTAAACAATAAAGATGGTAAAGTAATAATAAATACGCTTATAGATAATGAAATTATTCACACGCATTGAATACTAAAAACACGTTATACTCCAATATAATTTGGTAACGCGCGCCTTACCTTTCTAGTCTCTTCTATACACCTAAATTTTCACGAGCATCATGTTTTTATGCCCGTCTGTCAAAAGAAAAAATGTTTATATATGTGAAGCGATGTGACAACGCCTGTACAGCTCGACTAGTTTGATTAGTACAATTGGATTAGTCCTACCACCACGTTAAGAAATATTATTACGAGAGTATTAATCTGTTTCACTAGAGGGTGGGCCCCGGCAAGGAGTTGGCCCGTTCTGACAGTGAGCTAACGAGTACAGCTGCTGCGTGTGTGTACCAGTGGAAAAAGAAAATCTAGCGAGATCTGAAAAGATGCCTGTCCACTCGTGCTTTCGTCGTCAGTGCCACACACTGACACACGCTACTCGAGAAATCTACGAGAAATACGTTTTGGAGCATGCACTAGGCGTGCCGATACACCGTTATTTCAGACTTTCCATACGTGTCGGCAACCCCGTTTTATAATTCCGTCTTGATTAGCCCGATTCTTCCGTATCGACAGATTTATCGTAACTGATTTGTGGTAGCCCGAGTGATTTGTAAAGAAGGAACGAGATAATCACGCATAATTTGTTGCCTAATTTGTTTTAAGTTTCTTTGTAATCGCCACCGTGCTGCTCGGGGAGACCGCTGGCCTGGCTTAATATAAGCCGCCCCTTGCGACCATCGTGGTCATCCACCCCCTTCTCCTACCTTTGCAAGTTGAGCTCCCCTCTGCTATCTCTTCCTAAAATAGTCCTCGGCACCTGCCTGAAGAGCTCGGGCGAGCGAGCTCTTGGCCATGGCACGGCGGCGCTACGCCGGCGAGCTCTTGGTCGTGGCACGGCGGCGTGCCCGTGAGGGAGCCTAAGGCACATACACCTGCGTGTGCCCCCTGCTTTTGTATCATGAACGGGGAAGTTCTATTCTCTGTGAGTTCGACGGCCATGGTGTTTCGTCCAAGGTATGATGATGCTTTTCTCAACCCTTCCGAATCGAATTTGTTTCTTGGTGGTTTGAATCTACATATCACACGATTGGAAGTGTTTCTGCCTTTTTGGATCTGCGTTTTTTTAAGTCTTCCCTTCCCCTTGGCCTTCTGAAACGGCCTTGGTTGTTGGCCAAGCCGCCCGGATGAGACGAGACGTGCTGGCTAACGTTTTGCATCTTCCCTCCGCGACCAAGTTTGATCTACTCGAGATCTGATATGGTTTTTCGTTCCAAATATGCATATGTCGATTTACCAACGGTTTTAACTCCTTGGAATTTCACAGATCTTCATCGAAAGAAAATGTGCATTCTCGCAGTTTCTTACTGAACCCCCTTGTTTCTTCGCAGAGACCAATCCGCGTCTACACTGAGGTTGGCGCATTGGCGTGTTTCCTCTGGGAAAACGAACCCGAACGAATGCGCCTTGGTAGGCATTTCGCGTCTTTCATCCCGAGAGAGAGGATACTCTACCGCAGAGGAGGCCCAAGCCCACATTCAGTCCCCTCTAGGCACTAGGGTTTTTCGATTTACCAACGGTTTTAACTCCTTGGAATTTCACAGATCTTCATCGAAAGAAAATGTGCATTCTCGCAGTTTCTTACTGAACCCCCTTGTTTCTTCGCAGAGACCAATCCGCGTCTACACTGAAGTTGGCGCATTGGCGTGTTTCCTCTGGGAAAACGAACCCGAACGAATGCGCCTTGGTAGGCATTTCGCGTCTTTCATCCCGAGAGAGAGGATACTCTACCGCAGAGGAGGCCCAAGCCCACATTCAGTCCCCTCTAGGCACTAGGGTTTTCCGTTTCCATAAAATCTTTCTCCATCCACCGCCGGCGCAGTTGCTCTCTCACCTTCTTCTTCTTCACCGCGAGCCCACTGAAACTGCGAGCTCATCTGCCCTCGAGGTGAGTCTCCATTTCCCCTCCCCCCTCCCCCCTCAGATTGTGTCTGTTTAGATTAGTTCTACTATCTGGTTAGTTAAACTGCGCGTGTTAGATTTCGCCTCAGATGCGTTGAAGGCCTAGGATTATTTGACCAGATAGAGGGTAGCGGGGTGATTTGACCAGAGAGAGGGTAGGGGGCGCCGTGCGTGGTCATCGGGTGTTAGCATCTCCAAGCGGAGCCCCCAAATCCGGCCCGCGTCCGCGGGTACTGACCGGACAGCCCCAAAAACATGGTGGACGCTGACCGGACAGCCCCCAAAAACATGGTGCTACAACCACACACCTCTAATTTAAGATACCAAATTACTACAACCTCTAATTTAAGATACCAAATTACTACAAAAGCATGCAACGTGAATACAAGTTTGCTACTTATCCTACGTGCAGTTCATGCGACCGGATAGCCATCTAGCCTAGTCTACTCATCGTCGGACAGGAGGATGGCCGTTGCCGCGCCGTCGCCGTCGCCGGAGCCGCCCTGTGCCGCAGCTGGAGGAGGGTCCGGAGAAGACCCCTGCTCGTCGGAGTCGGTGTAGGAGTCAGAAGATTCTGGCACGTAAATGCAGCCTTGACGGAACGCCTCCTCCGCCTGCTTCTGCTTCTCGACGAAGCCGACCCTGTTCTTCATCTGCCCGACGAAGATGCGGTCCGTGGCCTCGGCCTTGAGCTGCTCCTTGGCCAAACGGTGCTCCGCCGCCACCCTTGCGCGCTCCTCCGCCCGAACCCGCGTGGCTTCGTCCTCCGCCCGCATCCTTGCCAGCTCCGCCTCCGCCTGCTGATTCCACTCCTCCGCCATCGCCTCCGACTGCGCCCGATTCGATTCGTGCATCTGCCGGAGGTACTCTGAACCCGTCATTTCGACGATGTCGGAGCCCTCGCGGATGATGCCGTAGCCGACGTCTGTCCCCTCCGCCGCCAACACTTCTGCGGACACGCGCGATTCCGCGGCCTCCGCTTCTCGGCGGAGCTGCGCCCACTTCTCCGCCGTCATCTTGGCGCATGTGGTGGGGAGGCGGCGAGGCATGGTGGATGAGGTGGAGGAGGAAACTCGGCACTGGTGGATGTGGAGGAGGAGAAGAGAGCGGCGGAAGTGCGGTGCGGAGTAGGGTTTGCTCCGGCCCCTCCACTTTATAGTCGGAGGTGGCCGGTGGCCGGTGCGCCATGAATGCCGGCCGGTGCGCCATGAATGCCAACGCCGGTCAAGCTAGCTTATCCGCTCCGCCAGGCGGTCAAAGCGTGGGTCCGCGATGTCAGCGAGTGCGGGGCGGACGCGTTCGGGCGCGCCCGGGCGCCCCCAAACCCGCCCCAGATATGGGCTGGGTTTGGGGTGTGCCGGACCGCCCGGACGTTTGGGCTGGCTATGGGGGCCTCCTTTGGGTGGTGGTTTTTGGGCCAAACCCTGTCCGGGCGGTCCGCCTGGACGTTTGGGGTGGGTTTGGGCCTCCGGTTGGAGATGCTCTTATATCTATATGAATTTTGGAGGTATCTGCAGTCTCTGGTCCTTGTTGAGACCTGTTCTTTTACTTCAGATTTGGGCATTTGGCAAGACACACAGAGAGAGAGAGCATAGGGGGCCTGGTCATCGGTTGATTTGGAGGTTTTTGCTTGGCAAGACACACAGAGAGAGCGTAGGCCGTAGGGGTCCTGGTAATCGGGTGAAGTAGATAAATTTGGATGTTTCTGCTGTCTTCACCTGTCGAGAGGGGCATGTTCGTTCTTCTCGGCCTGAGTATCCTCCAAGGCTTCGTTACATGTATTAGAGCCAGACCTGGATTCCTGCGGAGAAAAACCTCATTTTTTTTCTATTACGACAATAAGTCCTTGTGACCATGGGTAGAGTGATGACTAGGTGCCGAACATGATGCATGTTTTTCGACCAGTTGTGACCATGTGTCCTGCATATCTGCACGGATTTGCGTCCTTGCTAGATGGGCACTAATTAGTTCTTTAAAAAAACCACTTAGCTCGAAACAGTGTCTTTGGAAACAGTGCATTTGTTGTCGCTTGTCTGTTATTTGTATCTTGTGCCTATTTTGTTGCTTCCTAAAATGTTCAAATTGATTGCTTCCGATGTTCATTTTGTTTTCTTTGCTAATTAAGCATCCTTGCATATTGAAAAGCTGAATTTGGTATAACTGAAGCAAGCATTCAGCGCATTATTATTGATAAAAATACCTTTGACAGGATGACGATTAGCACTCACCTCACTGCATCCAGCTCTCGGGCCGAACGGCAGCTCCGGCAGGAGCAAGCGCAGCTGCAGCTGCAGCAGCAACAGCTGGTTCGTGAGCAGGATAACCTGAGACGCGCAGAGAACCGGCTCCGCAGGGATGTGGAGGTGGAGCACCTCCAGTCTGGGCGTGAGCGACTACGCCGCGATCGGGAGCAGCTGAAGAAGGACCAGGAGCAGCTGCAGCGCGAGCGTGACGACTTCCTTTCCAGGGATAACGAAGCCTTGGAGGATACTCAGGCCGATGGAGTTCCCGCGGCTCATCCTTCTTGCGAGAAGTGAATGTGGCAGTGGCAGTGGCAGTGGAGCACCATGGGAAGTTTGGTCACCTCACCAGGATTCTATAGGAGTGAGGCTGCGACACACACCGTGGTGGTAGCTCTACCCATGTTTTATCATTTTAGCTCTTAATTATCTGTTGGCACATCTCCATTGTTGTGAGTTTTCGGGATGTTCATCTATTGTATCGTATTGCTGGAAATGATATGTTGAGTCATCGAGAACTTATGTTAATGATGTATGTGCTTGAATCTTTCCCAACCTAGGATTGGATGTGGTATAGATATTGACCATCCTTACCAGATGCTGCCTACAAAGTATAACAAGGTATAACGAATTGACTTACTAACGAATAGAGATCAATGATGCACCAAAGATTTTTTTTTTACTGTAAGCAGATTGGGCACAAACAGTCCTAACTAGCCCAAAGTGGGAAGCGTCGGACGATAATCGTCGTACGCAGAGCAGTTTCGATAGTTTAGTTCGCCTGAAAAAAAGTTAGTATTTTCAACCTAAAAAATAGGAAACTTGAATGTTCAAACTCCCAAGGAACAAATATGAGATATCTGAGAGAGGGCATTTGCTAATTTATTTTTTTTGATAAAATTTACTAACATCATAGAAACAAGTTAAAATGGTAGGATGCCATATGGTAGTTTAGCGACATTGAATTGGTAAATTTTACTTTCAGAAATGATTCGACAGGCAGCTCCAATCCTTAAATCCAACAATAATTACATCTATGTCGATCAACACACTGTCATCTTAGTAAAAATCGTGTTGAAGCCATCTCAAATGAAATGCACCCCAATTCAGATGAGTTAATTTGATCAACCTGGGAGAGCAGCAAGAAGTGACAACTCTCGTAAACTGCATGATTTTTTTCAAGTACCGCGTGGATCACAGATAGGTCTTGATAATACAATGCTAGGTGCTAGGCGTACCCAAAATTTACCTTTCACCTGTAGTAAAATAGTAAATGGAATACAAGCCAAAACTAGAAAAAAGCAGAGCACCCTTTGCACAAATACTTGTGCTGAACTGCTGATGAATCAAATACAAGTGTCAACATGACTGGAATAATGCTTGAACATATAGGCATACTACAAAACACATAGGGATGTGTATATATAGCTCCATAAGAAACAGGAACGAGAGAACATCACCTACCATAGCGGGCTCGTTATTTTCTGATGTAAATTTGGCACCCTTATTTCTTCCAACAGACCAAATATGATAATGTCCACAGTAACTTCTGAATTGCTCGAGAAACATAAAAATTTCAGAATCCATCCCAAGCGCTTTTATTGTTTACTTAACAAATCAAGACAATTTGGGGCAGTAGGAATAATTCAGTACATTTTATGGTATATGCAGAGCCATAAACCACATAATCTTTCCATCTAGTATTTTTTTTTTGAAACTAGGCAAAAGATTTGCCATTTTTATTGATTAAGAAGAAGAGAAGCTCACTGACCATCGCGAGGCACACACGACCACTCTAGTTAACCAACGCAAACCGCACACTGCACACACACTACTGAAGACGAAGTTCATCGTCGAGGTTGCCCACCAAGGTCATCGTCATCACTCGACCGAGAGCGACTCCGACTTCACCGAAGAGATGACCACCTAAGACCTCACCGCCGCAGTCTCGCGAAGCCCACGTCGGCCCATGCCAAACAGATGACCCTTCACGTAGTAGACTGGTAGCTCTGATTCTAGAGATGAGCTCCGAAGAGGATATGGGAAGGACCCGCACCGAGAGAGGTCGTCACGACCGGACCGCCTAACACATGTTATCATCGCCACTCAAGAAACACTGGTCAGCAGCTCCGACTTCATACCAGGAGAAGTGAAGACGAGTCGGACACGCCGGAACAAGAAGCCGACTAACAAGATCTTGCGGCAACCATACCATCGGTCACATCCATTGTCGTTGCCGCGCTATCCACCGTGGACCCCGCATGGGCCGCATCCACCACCGTAACCATCCACTAGTCCCTTCGACCGGTGCACACCTCCAAGAATGATGCCTCCAATTGGCTGACGTCGTAAGAGCGCCGCCATCATCCGATCCACGGATCAAGGGCTTCCCCCGGAGATTGCGGAAAGAGGTGTACGCTTTGCGTCGGTTTTTTAAGTTCAGCACAGTGGTTATCCAGGCAGAGTTTGCTCGGAGTGATCATGATTCGGCCATGTTCGTATCAGTTTATCCTCGAGGACGTGCTATTCTGTTGTTGTATGTTGATGATATCAAACTGACTGGTGATTACTCCGATGATGCCTTAGGCTTAGGAAGGGGACGGTGCGTGAGGAGTCGCCATCATCGGCTCGGACCAACGGTCGGAGACAGGTTTTCACCCGGGTCAGCCCAACATCTCCATGCACAACGAGTGCACCAGATCGACCACCCTCAGTAATCTTTGTCGCCGACCGAGACCACGGTAGACCATCACCCGTCTGCGCTCTAGGCAAAGTTCTGAGCGTGCCTTTGGCTTCTCAGATCTTCCCATCTAGCAGATCTGATGATCATGTCTGTTACTTCTGTTTGCGCATCGTTCTCTCTCTCAAGCATTAACACATGGACTGTGTAATTACAATTCTATGTGCTCAACCTAATCAGTGAAATAGCATGCATTATAATTGTAGGAATTGACAGGCCACGTGCATCTCTTTGAGAATCAGGGGAACAAATCAGAATAGAACTTGAGATCACATTGATTAGATAATAGAGACCACTAAGTCAACTCATACAGGCTACACAGAGAACAACGAAAGCTGCAAGGAATTACTCACTCTGTCCTAAAATGTGAGGCGCGCATTATTTTGCACAGTCTTTGATGCACGGAATCACTAGTAAATACCAGGTTATATGAATTCGGAATGTATAAAAAGGTATCATTGCATTTGTTTTGCAAATTCTTTCATTTCATGTATCTTTATATTAATTTCATGGACATATCATAAATAGTACAAATCATAATCAAAGTTCTAAGTTGTTGGCCACCAAAAATCAAGAGCCCGTTCAAAAATTAAGAGTCGCTCTACTAGTCTCTGAGTCGGTGAAAAACCTTGTCTAGTTGCAACTAGTCATGACCCCGTGACTAGTCCATGAATCAGAGCCCTAGCAAGTCGGCTCAACTCATACACTCGGAATCCTAATCCTTGGACACTATATTTTGGGACTGAGGGAGTGGATTAGCAATCTAGGATATCCGGCGGTAAGGAAGGAATATCCCTGACCCGTGACACAACCAATTAATTATGATTCCTATGAATATATCACCGAGAATAAAGGCTATGCTGATTGCGTTGTCTAAGAGAACAAATTTGATATAATCACCAACCAAATAACCAGAGATCACAAAAATGAACCCTTAATTTGTTGACGCTTCTTATTGTTAATTGCACACTGAAAAATCTTATCAGAGAAGGAACAATACCACATTACCTTCAGGGTTAAGAGAATCTTCAGCGGCACTCTGCAAAGCACCCCAAACGTCCATAAGGTGTCGGACAGGAAAAACGGCCACGGCAGCACCCCCATCAGTCTGACCCGACCCACTTTCTGTTCGGCACCCTCGAGCGGGCCTTCAAATTTGGGGGCAGCCTCAGGGTGCCGGACAAACGTCTCCGATTGGTTAGTCCCGCTTGTCATAGACAAACGCCTGGTTAGCCGCGATTAACTGAGACATGCAGGCCGGTCACCTGGCGACATGAGCCGATGGCACCAGGCGAAGTGATCATACACTGTTTTTTTTTCCTTCCTTGCGCATCACGTTAGCGCCGGCACCAGGTGACGGGCGTTGCACATTCCCCACGCGTAGCAAACGCCGGTGCTCCTCGGTCTATCCCCGGTGGCGGTGTATAAAGAAGACCTCCTCACTCGACTGCTTGCCTTCATCTTTCTGACCTCCCACGCCCTCCCTCCCTTCCTTAATTTGCTTGCCACACATGCACACCACTGCCGGTATGGATGTGAACAAGAAGTGGCTCTCCTATCACGAGGCCAAAGAGTTCATCGAACACTTCATTCCCGTGCCACCGAAGGCAATATTGCCGAAAGGCTTTGCCATCAGTTTGGGCTAACCCCCGGTGGCGCAGCTCCCCAAAGCCGGTTTCGACTTCAAGTACACGGTTTACGACCGTCAGAGGAAGCTCCGGCTGTTCTCCTACGCTTGGATCTATTTAGAGAGCCCCTAGTGGTACACCTTCTTCTTTCAGAGGAGCGAGAGACGGAGTGATAAGGATCACGCCGGTGATCCTTCGATTGTTGCCCAATCTTTCACAGCGAGTCTACCGATAGATAAATCTTCCAATAACGCGATGAACGTCACCTGAAGAAGAGGAACGAATCCAGCAAGCAACGTGATGAAGATCACCACGCCTCAAACCACAGCTCGATAATCCTTGATGACGCAAGAACCCTCGCAGCAATCTTTATTGGATAAACGGCGGCGCCGTCCCCGGAGGGATGCTTCACCTCGAAACACACGTGATAGTTTTTAGACTAAAATTCTGACTACCTAACCTAACTCGACCAGCTCCTCTATATGGAGGCTGGTGCGCCCAACAAGTGGGCCACGACCTGACTTGTTTGGACAGGCCCAAACCAAGCCAAAACTCACACAACACAAATATAAAAACTATTTATTAAATTACAAAGACACGCCTAGCTTGGTGGAGTCCTGAAATTGGGTTGCACCTCCTTCGTCGTGCCCATATCATTCTCCCCCCCCCCCCCCCCCCCCCTTCAAAATGCGTTGTCCCCAACGCGTGACGGTCTGCTCGAAAGGGTGGCGTGATGTCAACAAAATCAGCACGCGTCTTCGCCATCTTCAAATCTTGCTTGCCTTCCTCACCACATCCTCCCGCTGGGCCTGCTCGACTTGATACGGTCCTGGGCGCATGCACCTCCTTTCTTCTCCACATGAGCTTGGACCTAGGCGCCACCATCTTCTTCTCAACTCTTGCTGGAACCTTGCGTTGCTGAATATGAACCTGCTTTGCACGACCCGGCAAAAGATGAGTAATGCCCGGGCCACACAACTGACGAACACGTCCGTCTTTGCTTGTGTGCATCCGCACTGCTGCTCCAACAAAACGCCTCACAGGTGCGCTGCCATAACCGCGACGATCATAAACCCGTGGCACCATATGTACCGGGACTGGATCAGCACAACTATCATCGGTCGGAACACCTGTGTCAACACAAACTGGAATATCCTTCTTCTCATCAATCAGAGGCTTAACTTCAACCGGCTTGTCACTAACAAGTACAACTGGCTCGTCATCTACAGGCATGGCTGAAACAATGGCAACACTGACGCTCCGTGCATCATGCTCCTCAGGTTGCGGCGTAGCTAGCCTAGATTTTGGCTTAGCCTTGCGCAACTTCTCCTTGTGTACCACCAGCTCAACATCAGACTTTATTTGATCATCCTGCATAGGTTTCAAAGTCCGCTGTTTGCCATCATGCACAAAAGAATATATATTTGCTCTCCCAGCATGAGTAACATTGCGATCATACTGCCATGGACGTCCAAGTAACAGCCCACACACCTCCAATGGCAACACATCGCACTCCACCTCATCAACATAATCACCAACTGCAAATGGCACACATACCTTATGAGTAACTTTCAGCATACCGCAGCTATTTAACCACGCAACATGCTTAGGTTCAGGAATACGCCATGTCAACAAACCCAACGTCGTCACCACAGCCTTACTAATGCCATTACAGTAGCTACCACCATCCACCATGAGCTTGCACGCTTTGCCCTTGATCATGCACTGCGTTTGAAATAAACTCCAACGCTGACCCTTGTCAACTGTTATACAAGCCTCAACATGTACCCGCTTGAGTTGCATATTCAGCCCATGTAATGGTTCAACCGTTTCCACTGCAGTTTCAGCGCACACAACAACTCTATCAAGATCAGGCTGCTTGTCGTCAGAAAATTTGGTCACTGCCACGCTTACCATTTGCACTGGAACAACTGCCGTAGCCTCCGTCGCACACGGCGCCACGACGGACACTGAGCAAGGTACTGAAATCTTGGCAGCCGCAGATACTAACTTCTCCTGAGAAGGAATAGCTGCAATCGTCTTTGATAACGACTTTCTCGTCTTGCCAGTATCGTGCATCTGCTGCACAATCCTGAGTGGCCGCTTGGTTGCATCCATAGTCACCCTGGCTGTTGTACAAGGTACCATGCTACTAGATGTCACAAAGCACATACGCAGAAATTTCTGGAAGTCAAACCAAGTTGCATAGGTAATGCCCTGCGCACACAGCTCCTCATTCCACCAACTGGCTACCTCCTCATCCACACGTCGGACTGCAAGTGTCAACTGTGTACAATCGTCCAAGCAATCAAAGGAATTACATCTGTAGAAACCTTCCCGCATATGATATTCCCACGACCCATATTCTACGGCCGATGCAAAGTTATTCAGTCTCCATGTGACCTTAGATTCAGAAGATGGCACACCGTGCAAGATGTCGAGATAGTCATTGAACACGTCACCAGACTTCTCACCAGTAAGACACCTTTTGCCATAATAGTCTCCCTGATACGATCTCATTGAATACATCACGTCAGATTCGGTTCGGACTGACAGAAACTCTGAATTTGAAACGGACGTGGTTTCCTCGTACGAAGTCCGAAACAGGCAAATAAGCACTTGTTGAAAAGATAATTTTATGTACTTTCCAATGGGTAGCCTCCCAAGTCCCGATTCGTCACGTACAGGTCGCTGTGGCCTGAACAAGACGACGGTCGTTTCTGGACTGGGCAGAACGCGAGATCAAAGCTGACCTCTTTCCTTTTCCTTTTCCACGTAGCAATCAAATCCAAACCTGCCTTTCCAGAAATAATTCCACCAAATTCGGAACAAAATCAATTCCAAAATCTCCTCCTTCCTTTCCTTTTCAGCCTTTTATTTCTGATCCGACTTTTAAGGAAAAGTCACGTCAGATATTTTCTGATCCAAACGCAATTCCTGTTGCTCCTTTCCTCTCTTTCCTGGAATTCGCACGATCACAACCGCAACCAAAACAAACCAGATCGCTTTCCTTTTGCACCCAATCCGATCGACCCTAGGAGATGTGGACCGCCCGGACTCTCGAGCAGATCGATCGATCGGATCTGCTAGGTACCGTTGCTTCCCTGGACGTCAACGAAACCGATCGGGAGAAGGGAAAATCGATCGAACAGATCGATCCTGCCTAGATCGATCCCGCTTTGGCTGCCACGAAGAAAACCAACGAAGACACACCAAAACTTCGAGAACACCTGACGACGACGAATCCGCAGATCAATCAATACTCGCAGTGATAAACCTGGTGCTCTGATACCACATGATAAGGATCACGCCGGTGATCCTTCGATTGTTGCCCGATCTTTCACAGCGAGTCTACCGATAGATAAATCTTCCAATAACACGATGAACGTCACCTGAAGAAGAGGAACGAATCCAGCAAGCAACGTGATGAAGATCACCACGCCTCAAACCACAGCTCGATAATCCTTGATGACGCAAGAACCCTCGCAGCAATCTTTATTGGATAAACGGCGGCGCCGTCCCCGGAGGGATGCTTCACCTCGAAACACACGTGATAGTTTTTAGACTAAAATTCTGACTACCTAACCTAACTCGACCAGCTCCTCTATATGGAGGCTGGTGCGCCCAACTAGTGGGCCACGACCTGACTTGTTTGGACAGGCCCAAACCAAGCCAAAACTCACACAACACAAATATAAAAACTATTTATTAAATTACAAAGACACGCCTAGCTTGGTGGAGTCCTGAAATTGGGTTGCACCTCCTTCGTCGTGCCCATATCACGGCGCTCAACCAATTTACCAGCGATCATCCATCACAAGACAACAACGTCACCGAGAGGAAGCGGTACTGGCCAGTCTGATCCAGGCTGCACCGTCCGGTGCAAATCAAGGCCGCCCGGGCAGAAGCCGCATGTCTTCAACCTATGTCTGATGCCTTCGAGGCCAGCCCCAGTGCCCATTCCGTTCATGTCCAACGTACATCTGACAAGGCGCCGCCAAAGAGGAGGCGGTTCATTAGCTTTAGGTTTTAAATTCATTTACCATTGGATTTTGTGTGGTATGGAATGGAATGCAGATGCTCTTGGCCTAGATCAGCAAACTGTTTTTTTCCTGGCGTCGTTGTGGTCAGCACCCCCATTGTGTTGGACAAGTGTCCGCAGAGCGGACATACTTTGGAGGGTGCCGGACAAAGTTCCGGGGGGTGCCGATGGACATGCTCTAAGACAAGCAAAGCAAAATAGTGGGTATGTGGGTAGCAGCTTGGACCAATACCATGATAGCACTACCGTGCCAATCGCCACCTCAAACAACATAGGAACCATGTAATGAAAACCCGTACAGCTCAAGTACTCCCTACAGCTCTCTTAATTTTTGTACAGATAACCATTTCATAATCAGACCACCAGATCAACCAAGAAATGATACTCTATTAGACATTATATTGAGTAAGTTGGGAAGCATATAACTTACACTAAAATGTATAGGACAATATTAAGTCTAGGCATCGTATACCTTTGCTTATTGTATGACCATTTCAAAATTTAAACATCAGATTTACATAGAAAAGATATACGCTCTATTAGACATGATTTTGAAAAGGGGAACCTTATAAGACTTAAAGTCAAAATAATCGAAGTCCTGCATCACATTCCTTCGCTTAATACTAAAATGCAGAATGATTAGATATAAAACCAGATACTTAGTAAGTATAAAAAAATATAACATCCAAATCATTTACATAGAAAGAGAACATGACAGATATGATACAGGATATGGTCAAGAGTTCACCGAAACTGGATTTCTGGTGCTTGGAATATCTGGAAGCTAAGAAGATCTTCGAAAAACTTATGTTAGCATCTTTATCAATTGCTCAAGTTATACATTACAGCCAATGTAAACAAGTGGACCAGGCAGGGACATAAATCATTTCATTAAAATAGACCCAGCAGAAAACTGAGGTACATTCAGCTGGTTTACAACTTGTAAAAGGTACCACAGATCGATTCTCCAAAAACCTACCACCCTAAGGGGGAGCGTCAGGAATATCATAATGTTCAAAACATTTACTAATAACTATGTTTCTCCCTAAGGCAACACTACAAGCTTCAATTGAAGGATTAATAAGAGTACAAATGCAGTGACTACTGAATTATGGAGCGCAGAAACTCGTTCAAACAACATAAGAGGATAGATAAGAATACAAATGCCATGTTTGATTTACATAAGACTCAAGATCATAGTGATGTCATGCATCTTATTCTTCAATTATTAGGACCTGAAGTGAATTACAGCAGGTGAACAGTTCCACAACTCCTTAGTAATCCGCTGCCTCATAAAATCCTTCTCCTCACTGGTCCACGGATATCTAGAAGGACAAACCTTGATACTGGGGTCCAAGTCGCTGCAGCGCTCACACATCTCCCTGTCGTGCAGAGATATCTCCTCCATGTGCACCGCAACTTCCATGACGCGTCTAACGTATCCTACAAAGTATTCGTCAGGTTGGAAGCCGTGGATGGTGAGCTTAACCAGATTCTTGTGCTTGAAATCAAAAGTAGATGGTTGCCACTCCACGTTTGCTTTCTCACAGTAACCATTTTTCCTTCGAAGATCCTTGTTAGTCACCATTTTGCATAAATTATCCAACACCGAGATTCCTAGCTCCTTTAGGGAGGGTGCAGCTTCAAGAATGAACATGGTCCAAGCAATATCACATCCTTCAGGAAGATTGTCCAGATTCACAATCTGTAACGCTCCAAGCACAGGCGCAAGCAGTTTGGGGCATTCTGGTAGAACCCAAATCTGGCAGAGAAGAAGCAAGTTAATAACTGTGTGCAATACTGCAAGCAAATTACACAATCAAGGCTAGAAAAGACTCAATTAAGTCAGTACTATTACAAGCATAAGAGAGTAGGAATGAGAGAGATGGCTAGAGTGAGTACCTTTTCACTTTTAAAATCCAGACGCAGGTCTTTTATGTGTACATTAGCAAGGAGTTCACTTAACTGGAGATTCTTAGTCGAGCTAATACCAATGTTTTCAAGGCTTAGCCTTGAAAGCTGCGGGACAAAACCAAAAGTGAGGGGATCTTGATAAGACCAACAAGTATAGTTCACACTTTGTAGTTTTGGTAGAAAGTTGAGGTGCACTGCCTCAAATTTCCCAAAGTCAATGTGGAGCTCGACAAGCTGAGCATGTTCTACTTGCAGCATGGAACAGACCCCTGCATCACAGTAGGAGAGACGCAATGATTCCAACCGCTTGCAGGCGCTGAGGATGTTGGAGATGTCCAGTTCACCAAGCCTCATATTGCGCAGCCACAGGCGCGTGAGACCGGCAAAGGCAGCTGGACAATCAGCAAACCAACTATTGAACTGCTTGGCATGGCAGAGGAGATCGTCGTGAGTGCATCTTAAACAAGGCGTCACTGTGAAAAGTACAAACTCAGCATCGTCCACCTTCTGGGTTGCCATTGTGTGGGCAACAGCTTTGCCGATGGAAAGACATTCATCACGCCTCAAAAAGAACTTCACCCGCAGCTTGCGGATGGGGATCTCCACATTCCTCGCACTCAGGATCTTGTCAGTGACACCAGCCACAGCACGGTTGTACCGAACAAGACGAGGAGTGGTGTTGCCACGGGCCTTGTTGTGACTCACAAGGGAACCAATATTTATGTCAAACCGCGAGAGCATGGTGCAGAGTTTCAGCATTCGCTTAGAGAGGATGCAGGTTCTTATTGCATCTAGCGTGTCCACCCTCTCCAGGATGTTGAGTAGAATGTCATTTGGAAGCTTGTTAAGCCGATCTCCTCCGGCTTCACCAGAAGCTGCATCAACTTCACGGCGACCAGTGGCTTTCTGCATCACATTTATAGAAATCTACGTTGCACGGATACGGCTCAAAACCCACGTATCCTGTGTCGGATACGCGCGGATACCCGGATACACGGATACTTCACCGGATACGTATCCAGCCGTATCAAGCGATTTTTTGTTCTAAAAAACTAATAAAACAACTCGAATATGGGTTACCGGTACAAAAATACCCTAATCCTTCCCGTATAAAGCCACCAACACCTAAGCTAGATGGAAACGTGACCAAGATAGAGCTGCGTCGCTGCCGTTATGAAGTTTTTTTGACGAACAGCCATATAAAGGTACTCCTATATATCCTGATCCGTGTTTTAAAATTAGAAATTAGTAATTTTTATATATTATTAATTTTAATTATACATATCTAGATGTATCCCCGTATCCGTGTTTTCAAAAAATCGACGTATCGAGGTATCGCCGTATCCGTATCCGTATCCGTATCGCCGTATCCGGGCATCCTAGATAGAAATTACACAAAGAAAATGATAGTCTAGTACCATAGACATGACAACATGAACAAAAGAGGAAGCATGAAAAGCACATACATTGCGGCTGCGTCGAGTGCCCTTCTTGTTCTTCATCTCCAAGTCTCCAGTTGAACAGAGTTCACCTTATTCGATGAACTCAAATTCTCCTCCTACACCTACTCCACTACATGTTTAAGGGCCGGCTCAACTAGAGGACTCAAATCCTAACTATACTACTTCTCAAGACACGAACTTTCCTAATAAAAACAGCCCCTTTCTCTTTCAACAACACAAGGTTATGGATGGACGACGCACGACAGAGCAAACAACTAGAGGGCTCTCGCCCCCTCCCCCTTTATATATGGAGGAGGACGGTCGGTGCAACAAAACAGATTACTAGTCGGAGTCGACGAGGACTGAATTAAGAGCTCCTATCCGAATCTGCTTGTGTGATCTGAATCCAAGCTGAAATCGATCTCCTTTCTAGAACGATTACAAAAAAAGTAAATCGACTGCTCCCATGAGCTTATTCTGCTCAAAATGCAAAAAGATATACCCCTCACCGGCCGCAAGAGCGCCGGAGAGAGTAGTTGTCGCCGGCGGCGTGGGTGGCGCTGGCGGCGGGGAGCGGGCTGGTAACTGGTTGGCAAAAAGGGGTTTCTGTTCTGCTGAGCCTAGCGTGCGCATCTCAGGCACGTCAGGGGCTGAAAAGTTACCCGTTCAACCATTTACTTTTTCAGAAAAAGGTAGCCGCTTGGATTCGTTGCGTCACGCTATTTCTTTGCTAACAGAAAAGCCCCCTCACGTCACCGCGCGGGACAGCAGCGTACTGCGCGGCGTAGGCCGTAGGCGGGGTGGTGCATGCCCGGCACGGGGCCGATTGGTTCTCATGTTTTTTGACTTTTTTTTAGAAATTTCGATATATTATTTTTATTACCCTGACAGGTGGGACCCGCACTATCTTATGGGCCACACTCGCCGTTAACGGCGACCCAACGGGCGTCAACCCAGTCAGCTTGCCACGTCCCAGTCAGCTCGACAAGTGGGACACCCACATCAGTTTCGGTGTCAATTCGCGTTCAGACACCGATGTGTGTTTATTGCGAACGAACGCCACCAAAGTCGCGGTTTTATGCGATCCCACATCATTATCGCGGTTTTTCGCAATTTGAGCATCAAAGTTGCGGTTTTATGCTAACAACTCTTACTCTTAGGTACTTGGATGCCCTAAAGCTTGTTCTATTGGGCACTCCAAGTGCCCTAGACAGTCGTTGTTCATCTCGGAGTTTTGGTGGATCGCGGGATTTGTTGGGAGCCTCAAATTGAGTTGTAGAGTATGTCTCAACCTTGTTTATCTCCATGGTTTTGTGAGCCGCCGAGATTTGTTGGGAGCCTCTAATTAAGCTGTGAAGATAGTGTCAACCTTGTATGGGTTCGGTCCACTCTCAAGTGTCCTCGTGGCACTCCACATTTGTGGGGGCACAAAGGAGATTATGGTGTGCCACTGACGGCTATTCGGGATCACTTTGTTACTTCGCACCACTCCAATGGAGACTTACTTCCATTAGGAAGTGAACTGCGATAAATCATCGTCTCCAAGTGACTCGGTTATTTCTATACCCGAGCTCCTTGCTTATACAATTTACTTTGTGATAGCCTTCGAGTTTGTAGTAATATATCTTGCTTGCACATAGTTGCGCCTTAACCATTATATTTCTAATCACCTATTCAACCCCCCCCCCCCCCCCTCTCTATACAATATTTGTGTCCTTTCAATAATGTAACATCCCAAAAAAGTTATATTTTGGAATGTTAAATTAATTAAATAAGTGTTTGAAATCATGAAGGATTTAAAAAATGTGGATTTTTCTCAAACCTAGATTAAATAGTTTTAAGAGTGGATTAATATGACTATCCAATATATAAATCTTGGTTTGGAAAATTTAAACAAATTCATCATTTTAAGTTGATTTCATCTATAGTGTTGTTCTATTCTAATATCTTTCCTAACATGTTCAATTAATTGAGAGAGGAATAATATGAATTTCCATAATATAATAAATGTGTTGCTAATATTCTCTTTTGGTATTATTTGAATGTTAATGCATCTTTGGATTTTTCAAATATTTGAATCTATTTTAAAATGACGAATGGAAATAAAGAGAATTATAACATGATGTTCTCAATATAATACTTTGGAAATTATTTAAATATACTTTGTATGCACATTTATATCTTCCAAAAACTTAAAGGATTTAATAAATCTTATAAATCAATTTGGGCTTTTATTAAACTTTTATCAGTGTCTTTCAGGAACAAAATCTTTTTCAAAAAATAAACTGGGTGGAAATTATATTTCCTAGACCCTTTATAATTATTTGTTTTATTATATTTTCCTGCAGTTTTGGAGAAGTTTTGGCAATTATATATGCCACATTCATTTTTCCTGTAATCCTTAAGTAGAAAAATAATTTAGAGATGCAGAAAAAAACAATTTGGGCTGAATCTGGACCATCTCATTCCTCTGTCATACCCGAACGGGCCAGCCCTATTTCCTTTAACTGATTTTCCTGTCTTCTCTTTCCTTTGGGCCGCACAATTATCTAGCCCATTAGGCCAAATGGACCTAGCCGAGCTCTCGCTAGCTGGTCGTCTCCTTCCTCTGATCATACACGTAAAATTGGCTCCCAAATTGCCTCAAATTAATATTCACGTATAAAATGGGAGGGGGGAGGGGGTCCGGATGACACCCGCTGGGTTCGGGGCCAGGTTTGGCACCCCATACCCGTCCCCGGCCCCTCTACCCGCCCCCGCCACCTGCCCCCATACCCGCCAGCGGGTCTAGATCTCCACCATACCCACGACCCGCCGGATTTGCGGGACCCACCGGGTAAACGCCAAGATGCACAGTCGCCGGAGTCTCCCTCGTTGACCTAGCACAGCCCGGCCAGGTGCGGCCCGTTGCCATCGGGAGCCGAGAGCGTCAAATTTGCTCCCAACCTCCATGGAGCCTGATAATTGAAAACAAAAGAAAACTAATATTTATATGTTTCAAAAAACAATGGTTTATAGTTTTACGGAAATGTGCGCAATTAGATTTATATGTTTAATTATTCGTCAAGTTTATTTTCATAAACTAGCAGTGGACTTGTGTACACTGGAAGGTAAAATATGCACTATTTTTTCATTGATGATTAGTGTAAACAATGTTCTTTGAACTAGATGATATTCCGCATGTTGCGGCGGGAATGCATATATACATATTATAGAATTATAAAACTAAAACTTATATAGTTATTGAATCCATTGTAAAGTGTCTTCCAGATCGGCGTCAATGCAAAATGAATCCTTGTTCTTTGGCAATATCTGAATCCCCTGCTTCTACTACTTTATCCACTTCTTTGGTGCTCTTTTTCCTTGTTTTCTCTAGAAATTTGTGGATTCGGACCTGGTCAATGACAAGGAAAAAAAAGGGTACAAAAGGCTTTACAATTCATGAGCCACCTTGGAAGGCTCATATTTCTACCCGTTTGGAATATCCTCCACAAGAGGTGACTAGTGACGGACAATTTATGCACGTAGGAAGTTGTAGCCTCCGAGAAAGTTTGGCATGCCCATAAGGAAGGGAAATATCATTGTATTCCTTGATCATTCATTTATAAAACGATTAATCTAACAAGGGGATGTGCCCCAGGAAGTGATTCCATCCGGCGCATGTGGAGGGAACAACGCAACGCATGTATGCATGCAGAGAATCTTTTCTTAATCCGAAAATTCTAAATAAATTATCTCTTAAACCGTTAATCCATTGGACGATCCGTTTTCACCGTTAGTTTCGTCTCAGCGAGAACTTCCATCTTAATATGTTTTGACAAACTTTTTTTTTCGTCGTCAGTTGCCAGGCTATAATAGTTACCATTAATATGGTTAACGGTTACCATCCAAATAATACATAGTTACCAGATAACTTTTACATACTTTTTTGTCATAGCCATGATGTATATGTCTAGATTATGAGGATTTGATCCACTTTAAACACATAAAATATGTCATTACCATCGGGAAACATTACATTGGTAAGGAGCAAAGTTCAAAAAACCTGAAAACTTTGATTTTAACCTGGTAACCAACTCGTTTTCAACCTGTAACCAACTCGACTATGCCTGGTGATCAAGTGAATATAATCTGGCAACTAGAGGTCAATTTTTTTTGTCAAAACATATCAATATGTGATCTGGTTTCGACGATTTTGTCGTGACAAAGGCAACCGTGAAAACGGATCTGAATTTCGAGTTGCGATTTAAGAGATAAAACATTTTGAAATTCAAAATCCGAATGGATTTTACGTGAGCTGCATGCATGCATAAGTTGGTTGACTTAATCTACCCATGCCCACAGATTGCTTTTGTAGGGCACGTGCCTTTAGTAGCACAGTCCTTTATAAAAAGGACAATAATAGCCATGTCTGCCAAAATACTGAAAACTACACCTAGAGAAGGTAATACTACCACCCTATCCATATCGTTCCTTGGACATTTGTTAAAATTGACACTTCTGCAAACTGTATGCGAAGCCTTCAGCATTGTTTTGTACCAAAGAAAGCACCCGTGAAGCTTGACAAATCCCGCAGCAACAAAATTGTGCACCTGAAGCACCACTTGAGCCTCTTGCCAAGAAGCAAGCGTTAATCCCATTCCATCATTTGTGGTAAACTTCAATTGGGCGGTCAAAACCAGCGACGGAACCGGCCAATCTGTCAGTAATCACCTCCACTGACCTGAATCCGACCTGCAACCAGTACCACTTCATGGCTTAAAACAATTCTGCTGCAGGGACCTAGAACTGAACATAGAATTCATTGCCGATATAGAACGCACCTTGTCAAGAAGTATCTCTCGGAATTTCTTGGGATATATGCAGATGTCATTGAAGTTCTCTTTGGCAGACTGAAACCCACAATAAATGGCCACACACCGTGAGTGAGTTAACTTTAGAGAAACAATGGTAGGATCAGGATTTCAGTTAAGTATCCATTCTACAATGTTCAAGCTTGTGCGGTCAGAGGTAACAAAAGCAGGTTGGGCAAGAGTAAAAACCAACGTGAATGATAATGATGAAAGCCCAGCTAGCAACTCAAACCAAGAGTACATGTAGCTTCTAAACAACCGAGGGGTCAAAGCAAAGCAATTCAATCCATATACAAGTACATACCCATCAGAAATAAAGGAGAACTTTAAAGTTTAAACGAGTATATCAAGCCTCACAAAAATCATATAGCAGAAGTCATCACTCTGACAATCAAAAAGTACCTCTGATACTAATCTGTTTTTCTTATACGAGGACCAAGGTTGAGGTTCCATGATAAATATTCCTCCCTGAAAACAAGAGAAGCCAGAGGAAGAAAAAAAGCTATAGTTAGTTTTACCTCTTACCATAGAGGTTCAACATAGGCCTAGCCCAGCAAACAAAAATACAAATAGATACCGGTCTTAAAAAATTCCAGATCTTCACAAACAAAGTGATTATGCCATCATCACCCCAGTTCAGATGGATCCATTTTGTCACACTCAAACTGCACGAAAACAAAAGCACCGCATAATAAGCGTCATCCAGTGTGGACAATGGCAAATAAAAATAAATCACAAATTCTCTGACATGTCTCATTGTAAATTTGTAACTTACCACATAATGGTGTCATACTGTGAATATTTGTGTGCGCCCTCTACAAAATTTTCAGGCCGAAATGAGACCATTTCAAAAAGATCATGTTGTTTGTGCTTCGAAATATTTCCATTTGACATCTCAGATACCAATTTTTTTGGACAGCTTTGAGTTGTAGAGTCTGACGAGTTATGAACCTTGAGACTTTTCATATCCACCTTGCCCGTTCGAGCTATCCTTCTTAAATTCCAGTTAGCAGTTTCAATCAAACCTAAATGGTTAAGATCAGAATCAGTTCAATTCAACAAATTAACACAACAAATCATGCTACACAAGGAACTACTCAAGTATCGTGGGCGATATTTATTAGTAAATCTCAAAAATTATTACCTAATTACGGACCATGCATACAATGTTCGGAATATACAGGGCATCCAAGTTTGACAATAATGAATGCCCAGACCTTCATCACAAAATTCCATACCCCGCTAAAAACGAAATAAACCATACAAAACTCATATAGAGCTTCATAATTTAATGACAGGTTCAGTTATCAATAGAAAAAACATCAAATTTGTAAACATGAAGGTGTGGGCTCCAGCAACGATCTATACCTTTAAAAACATAACAAACAATGTCCCACAAAATTCCATTACTTTAGACCTGCAACCAGATGCCTCAAAAGCGTGTGTTGATACATGATACATTAAACTCCGACCTACTAACAACACTTAGCAGGCATGTGCAATAACTGGTCGAGGAAGTGGATTATATGTTAAACAGAACTAGATTTTCTCATTGGCATTTTATATTGGTCAGCAATGTAGATTAATTTTCTCAACCAAAACATTAGATATATGAAACGAGCATCAACTATATCTCCAGATTCCAGCTATTACGTATTCCATACACCCAATACAATAACAAACCGATTACAATATTACTTCCATAGAAAACAGTTTAAACCTGAATCGATATCAACTCCAAGCATGCTTCGACATTCAAACTTCATAGCTGCACAGGGTTAAAAAATAGAAATGAGAAACTGTGTTTTTCAAGGAATTTATAAAGAGGAAAAAAACATTTTACAGTATATCAATCTCTTGTTACTGTGGCATCTATCCTAACAAAACTAAACACATGTGTCGTTATCAAATTTTGCCAAATGGATGTCAGAAGAGGCACCAAGTCATCAAACACAGAATAACGAAGCACAAGACCAGCAACAGCTATTGGCATTCAGTTTTCATATTTAAATTCATTAGGATCAACAGTTGCAGCCAAGAGTTATACATGAAAACCATGCTATTGAGACCATAGTTCAATAAGGTAGGCAACATGTTTGATTACAAGTGACAACCCAAAACAAACGGGCACATATTTGATGAAAATTATCTTAATATAACCATATAAAAGAATACCACGCTTAGTAAAACAAAATCATGATAATACTGAGCCAACTTTTATACTTAACAAGAGCCACTAAAAAAACAATGTAGCTGCATAGCAACAGAAGTCTAGTAATTCGAACTGAAGATTTGAAGACATAGGCATAGGACAGAAAGTTCATCACCCAAAAAAAAAATAGACCAAATTATTGTCCCGGAACATTACCTAGACCGATTGTGACCAACCCCTGGTTGCATCCAATATCAAGACAATCCTTGCCTGCAAACCACTCCTTCCTGAATATCTCAAGGCGGGGATCTTCACCAACATTACGATCAATCTGTCAAATATCAAAAGATTTCAGTTATCAGTCAGATTGGTTGATCCGGCCATTGATTGACTTTGCGTTGTATTAAATGAACTATCATTCACAGCATAAAAGGGTCAAATGTCAAATATACTGAATAGACCATCTTTGGTACAGGCCATTCCATGGTGTATTTAGCATAACGATTTCTATATAAACAGGTATGTGACTATGTGCAACGAGGCTCCATGCTCCTTTACTCCTTCTCTGCCTAGTAGCCACCCATTAAGTCAGTGACGGCCCTAGGGACATTTATCAATTAGCACTTCTCCTGCATGCCCCAATATGGGGTCAAAAGCTCTAAGCAGCTGTCAATACACTGTGTCCCCTAAAATTTGAGAACCATGTCAAACACAGTACCAGAAAGCCTAAATTGTCTAAGCCAATGAAATGATGAACTAATTCTACTGAGTAAAAGCAGAAATTCGAGGGTCAATCGACTATCGCGAACCAAACAAGACAGTAAAGAGCAGCACCGTTTTCATCTTGCTGCAGTTTCCATTCAATACCAAAACGTATGACTGACACTAATCAGTGGCGAAGTCTATTAGTGCTCAGAACCATTTCATCAAACAGCTAGGGCACATCCTAAGCAAGAGCTCCACCACTTGGAACTAATAAGAATCCCAATCCGTATAAACCATCCAAATCGCAATGTCCAGAAAATCCTTTCACCAAATAATTCCATGATATTGCACAGCACAATGGAAAAGAGAGAGAAGACACAGTGGAAAAGGGGAGGTTTAACTCACTCGGTAGCCGTAGTAGTTCCTGTAGTTCCCGTAGATGAAGACCTCCTTGTTCTTCCGCTTCTTCCCTTTGCCTCCACCACCAGCTCCTCCTTCTCCTCCTCTTCCCGGCGCGTCGCTCTGTTTCCTCCCCGCCTCTCCCTTGGTTCCTTTGGCCTCGGATGGAGGCTGGACGACCTCCTCCGGCGCCGTCGTAGTCTGGGTAGGGGTGGCTCTCTTCGCCGCGCGCTTCATATTCGTGGGGGTGGTGGGGAACAGCGCGGAACGGCGAAGCAGACGACGAGCTCGGTCGAGCAAGCTCGGTACAGGGGCTGAACTGAGGCCGGCGGGGAACGGGGGCGTGGAGGACGGCAGGGAACGGGAACTCTGGGGTCGAGGACGGCGGTGAAGGGGAGCGTCGGAGCTCCGGCGGCGGGGATTACCAGTCGCCGGCGGGGGGGCGGCGCGGTCGTGTGGCGGCGGGGGGCCCTAACCTGCCGCTCGCTCGGGGAGTGTCTCGGGGACGGTCGGGGTGGGAGGCAGGCTGGGGCTAGGTTTGCTGTTTCCATACGGTGGCATTTTGCTTGTAATTAGGAGCATACCTGGCCATGGGACGGGCCGGGCTTCGGGCCGGGCCTAAAAAAGCCCGCAGGCAAAATCCCAGGCCCGGCCAGGCCAGGCCATCGGGCATATATTTCAAGCCTAGGCCCGTGCCATGACTGCAAAATCCCGTCAGGTCTCCGGCCTTGGACCGGGCCTCTTCCTGAAAACATCAATATGCAAAGCCCAGGCCCGTCCCGTCCCGTCCATCGGGCCGATAGGCCCGTGGGCAAGCCCATGACGGCCCAGGCCCGGAAATTTCGGGCCGGGCCGGGCTTCCCATGGCCAGGTATAATTAGGAGCAACGAAATGACCAGAAGTCAATGCCCCTTCGACATTTGCGGGGTAGCACGGCCCGTTAGCCCCGTGTCGTGTCGGGCTCCTGACGGGCTAGGCACGACACGAGCACAGACCCATATGTACTAACGGGCTGGTCGCGAGCACAGACCCATATGCAGACTGAGAGGAAAAAATACCTCTTGTCCGGCAAACCCTATTTGACGACCAGGTCAGAGCGCAATGCTCTCCGCACACCTGGTCGCCTCGCCCCGTTGATTATGGGCCGGCCCAGTAGTGCACCAGCTTCTCTTTTTTTTCTTTTGGCTGTTTGTTTTTTCTTTTCTTTTTTTTCCTGTTTCTTTTTCTTTTTTTGCTGTTTCTTTTTTCTTTTCTATTTTCTTTTTAGATATTATTTTAAATTAAACTTTTTGAAAATGTTCAAATTGTTCAGATTTTAAATTTGTTCATACTTGAAAAATGTTCAGATTTGAAAAATGTTCATATTTGAAAATTATTAATATTTCAAAAATCGCTCAAAAATAATTTTCGTCAATAGAGTTTTTGTTCACTTTCTTAAAAATCGGTCAAAAATAATTTTCCTTCACAAACTTTTTTCTGTTCACTTATAAAAACCGTTCAACAAATATTTTCGTTCATCGGCCTTTACTGTTCACTTTTAAAATAGTTCAAAAATAGTTTCGTTCACCGCTATTTTTCTGGTCATTTTTTAAAATCGTTCAAAAATAGTTTTCATTCACCGGCCTTTTCCGTTCACTTTTAAAATCATTCAAAAAATAGGTTTCGTTCATCGCCATTTCCTGTTCATTTTTCGAAAATCGTTCAAAAATAATATCTGTTCATTGAGTTTTTTTGGTTCACTTTTTAAAAATCATTCAAAAATAATTTTCGTTCATAGGATTTTTCTGTTCAATTTTAAAAATCGTTCAAAAACTATTTTGTTCACCGGCCTTTTCTGTTCACTTTTAAAATCGTTCAGAAGTAGTTTCCGTTCACCGCTATTTTTCTGGTCATTTTTTAAAATCGTTCAAAAATAGTTTTTGTTCACCGGCCTTTTCCGTTCACTTTTAAAATCGTTCAAAAATATGTTTCGTTCACCGCCATTTCCTGTTCATATTTCGAAAATCGTTCAAAAACAATTTCCATTCATAGATTTTTGTTGGTTATCTTTTTAAAAATCATTCAAAAATAATTTCCGTTCATAGACTTTTTCTGTTCACTTTTAAAAATCATTCAAAAAATATTTTCGTTCACCGGCCTTTTTTATGTTCACTTTTAAAATCATTCAAAAATAGTTTCGAACATCTCGTATATGACCGTCGAAACGAAAAAATTATAACATGAAAGTTGTGCGAAACATGGATATGAACCTACTCGTTAAATGATATTTTAAACGGTCAAACGACTGGGACGAATTCGATTAAAAATGTTCACATTTGAAAAAATATTCGGATTTTGAAAATGATTTAGATTTAAAAAATTGTTTGTGTTTGAAAAAAATTCATTTTTAAAATGTTCATTCTTGAAGATGGTCTAGATTTGGAAAAAAATTCAAATTTGAAAATGTTCAGATTTTAGACTTAGAACAATCTAGGTGACAACAGGATGAAGAGCAGCAAGCTGAACAACGATGCGGTGGTGGCGACACAGGACGGCGGCGTTGCAGCAACGATGGCGGAGGTCACCGCGGTGATCGGCGACAACACAAGTTGAAGAAGACACTACACTGAGCGGAGTGTAAACATGTTCAAATCTACACTACAAGATCTGCTCGTATATGACTAACGAAATGGAAAAATTATAACACGAAAGTTGTGTGAAACGTTGAGATTAACCTCCTCGTCAAAGCATATTTCAAACGGTCAACCGAATGCGACAAATTTGATAAAATTTGTCTAAAAAAGTTCTGAACATTGATTTGAATTTGAGAAGTTACAGTCGACGAATGTTCAAACTGATTTGAAATATTTGGGTAGATCAGCTCCGAAAGCCGCACGAGAAAACATGTGCGAAAGCCGAAAAATCACTCAATATGTTACTACACGTTGGTTTTTAAGTAATTGGAAGGCTGCACGCACATGGCACTGCATGCACTCGAGCTGCCGTCCAACGGAATCAGGAAAAATTTGAACATCGATATTCTTCTTTGTTGAGCACGAAGCAGGGAAACGGGAAAAACTGCACCACTAATAATCACGAAACAGAAAAACCAGGCATTCCCGCGTGAAAAAGTGGGCCGAGCCCATTAGCCTCAGGAGGGTACGCGGAGCGTTGTTAGCTCCGCATAACGCGTAGAGTAGGAGCTCCCTCTTGTCCTCTCTAGAGATCTTACATGATCTTTTATTCGAAGTTCGAATATATCCCACTATAAATACCTGTAATGTTTCAAAACAAATAGGTTTGGACCCAGTGGCATATGACCCATGCTGGACGTATCTAGCCATATCAATGCATTTAGCCACATCCATGTATCAACCAATGGTCGCTGGAACATACAAAAGAAATATTATGTATAGAAAACAAGAGACATTTAGAAGGGGCAGTCGTGGTGCGACCTAAGGTGAGTAGCAGATGGGCGGGCCGGAGGAGGTCTGGATCGGCCTGACTAAACCATTAAACTCTATCACCTTTTTAACATGAGCGCCGTTTTGGCTCCCGGGAAAATGAGATCTAAAATTTGAATTTCTGATAGGAAATTTGTCATTTTTGTACAGGGCGCGTACGATGTCATTTCGGCGCGAAAAAACACACGGTGGTGCGTACCATGGTCAGGTACGTGCATGATTTTTTTCATATTTTTTTGATAAGTTTTCAAATTTTGAATTTTTTTTTAAAATACCGGGAGCATATGCTCCCGGGTGCCAATGCGAATTTCCGCTTTTTAACAGCCTATGTTGCAAATAATTTAATCTCCCATTATCCTCAGACAAATTCAAATACAATAAAAATATGAAAACCACACTTGAAATAGTTTGTACATTCTCGATACAGGTCTAAGGGTTTGTTTGTTTGGTCTGCAGCTTTTGAGAAGCAGCTGTAGCTGTTGAGCTGTGGAAAAACAGTTGTGAGAAGCAGCTGCTGGAAGCAGAGATTTGATGTTTGACAGGAGTGCTGTTGGCAGCTGTTGCTGCTGGTTTTCTGGGTGAAATGTCTGAAATGCCCCTGAGTGTAGAAGATGTTATATAAGTGCCGATTTGAAGCGAAACAATTGTTTTACTTATTTAATTCATTATTACGATGTTTAGGTAGCTAAATCATCTCAGTTTCTCTATTTATATGTAATAATTGAAACACATATTTATCCAAACATAGAGCATTATATAAATGTCTGAAATGGCCCTAAATGCTGAAGAAGTTGTATAAATGATGATTAGAGCGGGATAACGGAACGACGCGGCAATGTACAATGGAGCGGCGCGACGGCATACAACGTCAGAGGTCGCGGCAGGAGTTTGGAGCGAGAGCACACACCACCCCACCATAAATTGGTTCAACAAGCATAAACGCGTACATTATATATATCTGCCAAGATGAAAACGTTACAACACGAAAGTTGTGTAATACGGCGAGATGGATTTAGTCATGAAAGGAAATTTCCAATGGGTGGACCGAGTACAAAGAATTTGATAAATTTATCTAAGAATGATGTGAACTTGGGTACAAAATTAAGAAGCTACATTCCACAAGCGTTGAAACCAATCACGGGAATGGAACGTACTCGTCTACGCGTATATGTTTTGTGTACTAATAATTTTGAATCAAACTATATTTATGTGAGAGTATATACCGAGCATACAATTAAGTACTACTAATCTAGGACGTGAGCTAGATTAATAAGAGCTTGGACAATTTTAATAGGAGGTAGCATGTCCGTACAGCGGTACAGAATCAGCAAGTTTGCACAGGGATATGAGCAAGCTAGTATGTACGAGAACAATGAGCAGCAGCGTTGCTGGGTCAGGCGGGTGGAGCTCAGACAGGGGCAGGCGTGCGTACCTACTCGGTGGGAACGGCACTAGCAGACTCACATGCCCTTTCGATGGTAAGTTCAAAAGCTGCGGGAAGCACGCATCTCTAAGAGAGCCCTTAAAACGGCAAAACCCGTAAAACTCCGGCGAGTTTACGGCCGATGCCGGTTTCGTGGCCAGAGCTGAGCCCATAACGACGGCTCGGCCCGTAAACCGGATAAGGTGGCCCGTGAATGCGCGCCGCAACCCTCTATTTATGACGGTTGAGGGCCATTTCACAGTTCCGAAACCTCACCCTCCCACCGCCGCCGACGAGCAATCCGCCGCCCGCACTGCCGCCTCCGACGCGCAATCCGCCCACCGTACCTGCAGATCGAGCGCCGCCGCGTAGCTAGGATGGCGCCGAAGAGGGAGATCTCGCCGCCGCTGCCGGGCGCCGACCGCTTCGGCGGGGACTACTCCGACGAGCGGTGGGCGGAGTTGGTCTGAAGCGACGGCGCGCGGAAGCGCTGCGCGCGCAAATGGACCAACGAGAACCGGCTGGTGTCGCCGCTGCTCCGCATCCGCCCGGACGAGGAGTTCGACCGGCTCCGATGGGAGTGCGAGCTGGTCCGCCGAGCTCAGCTCCAGCGCGGTGGCGAGGGGAGCTCCACCGGCGCCAGCAGCTCCTCCGCGCCGCCAGCACTTCCACCGCCGGAGGAGTACGACGCCAGCGGCTTCGTGCTGTCGCTCGCGCCAGAGGACTTCGTCCGCGATGAGGACCTCGAGCACACCATGGCGGTGGTCAAGCTGTGCTCCAGGCGGCGGAGCGCCCTACGCAGGTCGCCCGCGTCCAGGAGATCAACCAGATCTTCCTGCACCAGGGGCTCGAGCAGGACCGCGTCGCCAGGGAGAAGAAGGCGGCTTGGGAGCAGGACATGACGATGGTCATCGACCTCGTCTCCGACGACGAGTGAAGCTCCACCGCCGCCGCCGCGCCCGAGGCTCCGGTGAGCCAAAGTTTGGGTTTAGGGTTAGGGCGGCGACGGTTTAGGCTAGTTTGCATTTTATTTTAGGATAGTTTGTATGTAAAATCCGTATGAATCGATCAAGAACTCGTGTATGCGATGAATCGATGAAGAACGAAGTTTGTTCCCGCCAAAATTGCTAAATTTGCAGTTTCGTTTAATTTTACTGCTATGCGCCGCGCGTATTTGGGAGCAGAAATGGCAGAAACGCGAACCGCAAAACGCGTTTGAGGTTTGCCGTTTTAAGGGCTCTCTTAGAGATACTCTTAGCCAGCTTTCCCCCGTGTCCCCTCTAGTAGTTCATTTCTCGCAAGTGCTTCTCCACATCGCTTTTCAATAGTTGGCTGTTTATTTGGGCTTCTGCTTTTGGAGCCCAAAAGCAGAAGCAGAAGCCCAAACAAGCAGGGCCTAATTATACTTAATACAGTTTATCATGTTTATCATTGAAGAATAAATTCATAATAGATAACAAATACAAGACCACCCAACTAGAATAAAATTTAATGCATGATTTTCCTTGAATAAGATTCCCTCGTAGACTAGAAATTAATTTCCAATACAAAGTATGCTCCACATTTAGGTATTTTGCATAACCTTCGTAAGTTAAAGCAAATAGTTATAAATATTCCTAAAATAAAAATGGCTACACATAAATATTTTAAAAATTGAAGCTATTATAATGACTCAAAAGAAAACCCATGATTATTGAAAGTGCATCTATTGCCTTCTAAGTGGGTTTTGGATGATAGATGACAAGTGATTCAGGACTAATTTGTTGTTAAGAATAAACATGTTATTAGTCCAAAAAAATTGGTTAAATTTCATGGATATTGACCCCTAAAAATAAAATGAAGAACCTACGTTTCGGTTTTGAAGGAACGGGATGGTTCTTAAGAAACAGGAGCAGACTTGAAGATATGTTTTGCTTATACATATGGATATAAACCATCTTTTTAATAATCTGTATAAAACGTGACAACCACGGGCAAGAAATTAAAAGAACCAACAAGTGTTGTGCGGCAGCCACGCCGTTCGAATCTAGTAGTTTACATCTCTGTAAGTGTTTGAAAGAGGTTGGAGAATAATACTCGTAGCTCAGTACTAGTACATATGTACATGGATGGACTTGTTGCTCTCTTTTTTTAGTTATCGTGGACCTGTGTTTCTCTCTTATTTTTTGATCATAAGAATAAATAAAAGGAGCAAATTAATGTTCTACGAATATCATCATGGAAAAAACGGAGAAAATTAAAGACATTGAGAGAAATATGTTTGACTTTGTGATGAAAAGCTATCATATCTAATTTTGAACATTAAATGTGTGTCGGTTGTCTTTCATAATCTTGGCCGCTTGCCCTTCTAATATAAACCCAGATGTGCCTTACAAGGCATATCCTTGAAAATTTTGAACATGAAAGACAACCGCTTGTCTGAATGGCTGCTAAATACTTCTAGTGGAGTAACAAATTGTTGGGACATTATGACTATAATTTGACGTGGCATATTTGTCCTGTATGGCTGCCTACGGCAGAAGGTCTAGTTAAGGTAAACCAAAGGAGTCAACAAGTCGAAAAGAGAAGACGAGGGAAAAGCCCAAGAAAAAGAAACACATCAGGGTACACAAGCGCATGAGTGGTTTTGG
Organism: Poa pratensis; assembly: GCA_947311845.1. NCBI lineage: Eukaryota > Viridiplantae > Streptophyta > Magnoliopsida > Poales > Poaceae > Poa > Poa pratensis. Next base: position 30,193,297 of record CAMZMU010000097.1, on the reverse strand, counting down.
ACCCGTGTCTGCCGGTAGATCCCCTGAATAAAAAAGAAATACATCGGGGTAAGAGGTTGGTTAGTCCGACGATGGAACATGCTCTCCCCACATTGGTAAGTCTAATTCGGCATGAATCTTTAGTCAAGCCTCTTACTCGCATGTGTGGCGCTACTTATTCATGGTTTATGTCAAAACTATTTCACTTTGATGCTTTCATTCATGGGGTCGGCAGATGACAGCTTGTTTGTATGCTCGTGTGTTTGAGCTAGTATATGGTCAGTGAAGATGATAAAGGCTAGAAAAAGCCTGAACAGACATGTACTGACTCATTATAACTTGGAAAGATTATCGAGATGTGGCACATAAAATGGGGGTGAGGCTTGAGAGCAACTCCAATAGGTAATGAAAAGATGTAAAAAACATATAGTTTCCATAAAATAAAGAGGAAAACACTATCGCTTTATTATATAGATAGTATCGTACAACTACAATGGTAGCTATGAATTAATTCTCCACAGTATAGTGTTGCACTCACTAGATGAACCACTATAAATTAAGAGAAACAAGAAAAAATGACAGGTTAGGTAAGAGGCCAAAAAACTACATATAATTACATTTACAGGAATCTGATCATATGTCGAGATGTGAGAGTGCTCTGCGTGAGCCCTAAGGAGAAAAAAAGGCATAGATAAAAACTACACTATATCACTCATATGTCGAGATGTGAGTGAGAGTGCTTTTTGATCATGGTTTCCAATTATTTTGACCGTCACTTTCTTCAACCTCCTGGGCCAGCTCTGTTTATTGCCAGTTTCGTGGCAATACTGATGCACGTTGCTTCCGGCAGATGATGTTTAAACCATGGAATTCTTGCAGCAGAGCAAGAGCATCTTCTGTGTACCTCCATAAATACATTCTTGTGGGATCATCTTCGTTTCCACAAGTTAACGCGTCAATCAGCAAAAGAATTAGCTTGATCATCTGAGTCGGTCATGTACTTCGACAGAACTCAAGATTTGTGCAAAGGCCGCAGATGGGCAGCAGAGAGAAAAAAGGACAATATGCCACTGAAAATCTGCTAGTTGAAGAAATACATAGACCGGAGGACATCCTTCATGTCAAAATCTCCCCTCTCTGGCAATGGTGGAAATTTTAATTTAGGGAAAGATGTCTCGAAGCTCTCCAAGAGCTGCATCAAATATACTGTGTTAACAAATTGAATGCACAGTATAGGAAAAGAACGACACAGAAAAAGCAAGCTCGGCATGGTGAAGCATGGAACTGGAGCCCACCGCTAGGTCGTGCAGATAAAGAGGATATAAAACAATAGATGACAACAGTACATAGTGGTTTATAGCTAGTATTAAATGGGATGCTCAATACTAGTGTAAATAACTGAGATGGCAAAATACATACATTTTCTAAAATAGGTGCGTCGTACAGTTCCACGAACTTTTCCCGTAGTATCTTGTTCATTGTATCAACATCACAAGCATGGGTCCAATATGAATCATGAACTCCTTCATCGATATACAAATGTTAATAGTAAAATACACAGACGCAGATAAGGATCCCATAAATAATCTGACAGATAGTAAAATACCAACCTGCAAAATATAGACCTTGTCTTTTGCAAGCAACAGCAGTCATCATCATATGAGAGCCATCAAGGGAGTGTACAAAGTTTGGAGGGAAAGCTGTCCTCTGCCGCTTAACCATAACCTGGTTGATGGATACACGTTTAAGCACAGAGTCCTCAATAGATCTATCAGATTCCAAAAATATGGATAATGGTACATTATAACAGTGCCAGACTGCCAGTGCTATGATCAGGAAAATAAAATGTTCAGCGACTCCAATAATGTGATGCACAAGTTATGCAAACAAAATTTGATTATTTACTCCTGCCCAACAAGCATTCAGCAGCCAACACCCTATTCTCAATTAGAGGTGTTAAATATATCCATGTAAAGATGGCATACCTTGTCTGTTTCTCGCTGAAGGGTCAGGACTTGTAACGATGTTTTGATCTACAAGAAAACATCAAGAATGTCACTTTGTTATTAATAGTTAGTCAACAGAAGGCACATATTTAATTCTCTGGAAGAGGGATGTGGCAACAATAATCAAGAGAAGGTGAAGAAACAACTATACTGAAACACGTACAAGATGCCTTCCTAGTTTCCGATATGGTTGTACAACTGGAAGTCCAAGAGGGGTCGTCCATCTCACGGGTTCATTTTCACAAGCAATTACCTGTCGTACAAAGCAGATGGACTATTGTTCAATATCCATGGTTATAAACGCCAATCCATTTAGAAACACAAACTCAAAAAGAACAGCTTGACTATCAAGAAAGAATGTTAACTGAAAGATGGCTGTAGCAATTTGCCTCAACAAACAGTTAGTTTAAACTTCACTTATAATCTTAAGTTGTAGGTCGGTTGTCATTATTACAATAGTCATGACAGAATTTAAAGTTTTATTATATTTTTTCCCCAAGTTTTCCTCTCTCGGGCACTGTTTGCATAGCACTGCCTTTCCAAGCACTCATATATTTCTGTTCACGAGTGCGATAGACTGGTAGTTATTACCTCTGTTCGGAATTTCGCTAGGCTATTTTAGCCTACCAAAATGTCTTATATTTTGGAACAGAGGTAATAGTTAGCATCATCTTTTATTTAGATAAAACAGTGCAGTACAATCCTACTGAAATTAGTTAAGACTCCCCTAACTCACAAATAACACAGCACACAACAGAATAGAACAATACGGCAACCACAAACAGGCCCTTTATAGTGAAGAATATGCAACTCCTCTATAAACAATAGACAGAACAAGGAACATTCTATCTGTTGGGGCAGTTACAGGATGTCAAAGGAGACAAATTTAAGATAATATACTCATACAATGTTGAAAAGGGAACATTCTATCTGTTGGGCCACTCACAGGATGTCAATGGAGACAAATTTTAAGATAATATATACTCATACAATGTTGGAAAAGGAACATTCTATCTGTTGGGGCACTCACAGAATGTCAACAGAAAGATAATATACTCAACCAATGTCTTCACTTCAGCGTGTCAAAAAAAGATTGAAAACGAAGAAATATATCCCAATTACAATTAACTATTTAGTGTGTGAATGGGGCCAAGTATTTTTGAAGGATTCCAAGAAAACTGTAGTTTTATATACTTCAATATTCACGAAACTGCACTAATTTTGAAGTACATAAAAAAAAACCCGGACCTCTTTTCCAAAACTGAAGTATTGGTTGCCTAGCATGGAAATACTGCAGCTTTCGAATACTTCAGTTTTAGAAACAGTTCGCTGCCAAACAGAGACTTAATTTTTTTTTTAAACACTCACAAGCCAGCAGATCACATTTTGCAGTTTCATTCAATAATGAATCCGTGATTACCAAACAAAAATAGCGTACAAATGAAACATATGAAGCAGCCAAAAAATGATGTTGAAGTAGACTTTCTGATGCACAATGTAATTGCAGCATCAAACATTGCCTGATATTCAGAACATAGACATGATACTACAGATGATACCTTGGCACAGTCTCCAAGCCAGTTCATGATACTACGAGCAGCTTCGAACATCTCACCAAGCGCTGTCAGCGTAACCTGTCCAGAATAAGAAACGAAAGAAAAAAGTTGTTTTAGTTCTATGTGTATATGTTAGATGACGAAACAAAAGCTTCAATAAATAAGGTAATTCACCTTAGCAGCATAGCATGATGCACCAAAAAGATCCTTGTCATCAGCAATGACCCCCCTCTCCTTTAATCTTCTTTTTATTTGTTCCCGTGCTCCAACGTAAGTGACACCATACACAGATGTCATCACTGTTTGTTTTACCAACTTTCTGTCCACCTGCATTTGATAATAAGCACGTAAAATTTCAGATAATCTCCAAGTATTCTTTATGGGCCTATGAGACACCAACTAAAAGCAATTACATAAATCAATTGTCCCGGAAATAGGTAACACAAACAGTATTCAGCATGTTAGATTAACACTAATAGCCATGTTAGTCAGCATGTTTTTATATCAACTGCATATATAAGGGCCCTCTAAAGTAATGTCTCAGATAAACTTCGTTTAGGATAATATCTGAGCTAGGTTGCACTAATCCAAGGAGTTTCCACATAACATTACAAATCTTTTGTTCACAAAGTTGAGAAAAAGTAGGTGTTGCTCATATATTTTAAAAGATGTGTCACTCATAAATTGGTTCGGCTTTTAGCACACAATTGTAACAGAATAAAACTGGACTGGCAATTTTTACGAAAAACAATGAAACTCTAGGAACAAATGCTGAATTTACCGTAACATTAGCTTTAGTATTTACCAGGTCTCAGCGGTAGTGCACAAATGTATAACTAGGTGGTAGAAAGTCATCAAAAAAAATATTCTTAAACACTGAGTATTTTCATCATGTAATATTTATGAGTTCAAATATGACCAAGGACTAGCGAAGAAGCTTCACCTGATCAACTAGCAGACGAGCACGGGCTGCATCAGAATCTTTAGCTGGGTCTTTTTGCGCGTCTCTCCTCATAATCTCCACCACCCTGGATCAGAAATATGGAAAATATAACTCCAAATCACAAGTTGAAGAAGATATCACATCTGTTGCATGTCAAGATGGATAAACTGGACCTGATCCTTAAAGCTATAATTGAACAGTTTATTGACATGTAGATAAGGCACTGCCATGTTAAACGTACTAAGCAGATCCCAATAATTTCACAATAAGTACATGGTCATCCAGTTTAAGCTTGTTGGAATTTATATCCAATCTGTTGTATTTCCAAATTCATTTCAGGATCACATTATAAATGTGAGCATATATAGTACTTCAAATCCAGTCCACAACTGGTACTTTTAGGTGAAAAGTATATTGTCCGTCCCTCTGTTGTTGCGAACATTTAGAAACCGGATGAATGTGGTCCCTCAGACTGATCGGAGTTGTTTTTGGTGGCAACAAGGCATGGTTTTGACAACACGGTACAGTTTTGACCATTGACCTTGCAGCGCCATCCACGTCAACTAAATGAAACCGTGGACCGTTAACTTGATACGTGGCTGACTGGGCCACAGGGAGGTCAGGATAGCTTTGTACAGTAAGGAATGGAAACCAGTATTTATTTGTTGTCTCGCTGGTAAACATGAATGCTTTTTATAATAGAATGAAAAGAGTAGAAACTTAATAATAATCCAAATGAATTTAGTCTACACTCTACAGGAGCAACTGAAGACACTGGAATACTGGACGCATCAGCATGATTGTAGTTGTAAATTCTGAAACATGAGAAACTGGGTGTATAAGATTGATCGGTACAGACATGATGATAGGTTATGGCATACAGACAACATGTTAAATCGAAATGTTGAGGCCTCCCATCAAGGTGCAGTAAGACAGAATAGCCTCTACCTGGTAGCTATTCCAGAGTAAACATCTGCAGGTTTCTCCCCAGAAACTAAGTTGACAGCAATGGCACCCAGCTGCATGAAATTGATAAAAGAAATAATTATGTGTTTTCACTAGCCAAAAATTAAAGATTCTCCATGCCAGACAAAACCATCTTTTATAAAAGCAACAACATAATTAATAAAAACATGAACTGACCTTGTCCCTTCCAAGAGCTGCATAGTGCTGCAGTCCATTACAAGAACCATCCTGAAACAGAAAACATCATATCATGATTCTGCTCCAGCATAAGCTCGTAACCAAACACCTAGCCTTAATATAAAAGGTTAGGTTAGGTGGGCAATTACATGGTTTAACAACAGCACCAAGTATCCTCACTTCTTTTGCATAAATGTTAAATGTTCTAGTTACAACTAACAAGTTACAACATATAGCTCACATGCACAAAGTAACATTTCAAAAACTTCTGAAAAGAGAACACACAACATAATCGTGTCCATGATGCTAATCATATTCTCAGGGTCTTATATGTATGTGTCCCCATCTATCAGGATTCATGTCCCTCAGTAAGTACATTTGGATGTAATGGATCACAACTGTTAACATTAACTTCACTTACACATGTTCATTTGGATCTCCCAGTACTTAAATGGTGCATACAATGTAAGAAAGACTGTCAGTCATCGCCACTTCTCAGCCTGACATTGGATGTTCTACATCTTTATTGAGTTGATAACCTTAACTGAATTGATTTCCCGAAGCAGAGACATGATACTCTAGCGACTCAAAATCCCAAGGTTTGGAAAGGCGTAAAAAAGGGTGCAGTTAAGCGCGCTTGAGTGTGAAGTGCAGGCCCTCTGCCTAGCTTAGGGACTAAGCGCCTTATTATGCGCTGGGCGTGAAAACTTTGACGCAGGAGTGAAAAATTCCATGCACCTGCTGGCTTGTGCATGTAGGGCAAAGGGTTGGAATCTTGCCCCACCTCGTATCCTTTCCTTCATGTCGCTTACCTCCCCCTGTCTTCACTGCACCTGTCTTTTTCTGCTGGTTTTTGGTCTTGCTGGCCCTGCCTCTGTCTTGTTTGGCCTTGGAAGTCTTCATTATATGCCTAAAATTCCTAATGTCTGCTGTTTATTGGTCCTGCCATTGACCAAGTCAACAACGCTTAAGCGCGCATAATCTGCATAAGCGCTAGGTAGAAGCCACCACACAACATACGCTTAACGCTTCTTTGAACCACACAAAATCCGTTTGTCTTTGGATTTAACATTTACACGAGCAGTCAGGATATTTGGTGCCGTCGCTAACCCTGTAGCCCATGTAATTGCCCACCTAAACTTGTCTAGTAGCGCTAGTATTCGGTGGTTATGTCCTCAGATTAGAGAGGATAGTTGGGATCGAAGAGACAGAACTTGGTACATAGAAAGCTGTTGTGATAAAAAAAACAGCTAGAGGGTATCATGAGAGAAATGGGATAGTTAGTTTAATATTTGCTTGCTTTTATACGATTAGCATCCCTCCTTAACAAAGATGAAGTCCTTACAAAAATCAAATAACTAAATCGTATTATCGTAACAGATTAAAACATCAACTAAACCAATCCCAACCTAAACCTAACTCATAACAAACATGTACATCCTTCGTGGACTCAACGCGGACGTGCTTCCTGCACTCGAGCAGCTGTTGCTATGCCATGATCCCATGACAAGTTTGGTAGAACTCAGAAACCTTATCAAACTAGTTCACATGGGGCAAGAAAATCCTTGCTCTTAAGATAACCCATGTACACAAGGTTATTTGCACATCATTTCGTCAAGCCACGCTCACAAATAGTTCAAAATAAAATTTATACAATATTTTTGGCATTAGTTACTTTCTGGAAAGCATCAAAGCATGCCCCGGTTTTATACTTTCAAGGCACAAGAAACAAATATGGCTAATCTTTTCTAGCCTAGCAAAGCAAACATGGACAAATTGACTAAACATGAAAAATATTGCTGGGAAAAATGAGATAATGAGAAGCAGAATGATCTAACATGGACAAAATATCAGTACCTGATGCACAGGAATATGTGAGATCATTGTTTCAGGAGAGGGGCTTCTTAAAGCTTCAGTAAGATTCATGCAAACTGCCAAGCATTGGAATGGATCCTCTGCCCCAAGCCACCATCGCTTGCCTTCAAGAGGCCTATTAGCTGAGTCAAATATGTCCTCCAGGTGATTCTCAGTAAATGCAATTCGACCATCGTATGATAACTTATCAACACCTCCAGCATACAAATTTGCTAGGTGTATCTTCAGCCAGCGCAAGCCTGATTCACCAAGTGGTCGACCTTCAGAAAACTCCAAAACTCCACGACAAAGATCTGAGCCCAAGTGATTCAAGTAAGGATGCATTGGATAAGCACGGCCTCTAAAATCAAGGTTGTGTGGGTAGTAAAACCCCTCTTCTTCCTTCATTTTCCGAGCTACCTGTTACCAATAAGTATAAATTAGATGAAGAGTAAACGTTGAGTAAATTATGTCCAGCTCAATCGTTAACAATAGCAAGACCCCTTAGAGTCGCTTACGGCGAGTTTAAGCTCAACATCACATCTCTGGGAATGCCTTTCACTATTCTCCTTCTTGGTTGTCCTCAAGCTCCACTTCCACTTCTTCAGCTCAGTCTCATCTTCAGTGTCAGGCTTCTCTGGTGGGGAGATCTAGAGTACATGAAACAAAAGTTGGCATGTACAACATTAATGCCTTAAAAGTCTTCATAAGATGAAATCAAGATAGGAAAAAATGGCAGCTCACATCAGCACGATCAACCAAGTCAGCAAGTCGGCCCCCACTCGACCATACTCTGTCAACGATACTAAGAACCTTTTTGTTGACCCTCCACTTGGTGCTCCCAAGAGTATCTAAGGCCTGAAACCAAAAAGGCCTCAAAAGATGATATCGCTAGACCAAAATATTTGGCAAGAATAACCATGAACACGTCAATGTGCAAGACCATATCAACAAGAGAAGCAGCTATGGTAAAACACCAAGTGGGCTAAAAAGGATCCCCATGCATGTGATCTTAAAGTATCTCAATCATGAATCGATCTAATCTGCAAAGAAAATATAAATATGAGGCAACATAATACCTCAAAAATAGATTGCATCTGTTCCTTTGGAGCCCTTTTTACAGCCTCCCTTTGTTGCCTAGCTCCGTGGGTGCGCATGATATAGGATGGCAAAAATAAATGTGCACCCTTGTCATATCTGTAGAAATTTATGTTAGTTACTTATATAACCTAACATTTACTGGATGACACTACTAACTTCGAGCCAGTATGTTATGCAAAATTAGGGATAAATTTTGCTGCTCGTGAGTTCATTCCGATTAGTGATTACACTCAGCAACAATGTTATGTAACCTAACATAGAAGCACAGCTGACCTACTTAGCAACATAACTAATTTCAAATAAGCACAGTACATATATACAAAAGAATAATGAGAAACATGGATAAGCAGTACCAACCCAGTCCAATTGATTGGTGGCATCAACATAGGCATGTAAGGTATGACCATATGCTTTGCCTGTACAGAAAATATTTCCATGAAGAAGATGTGACATTATGGGAAAAAAAATTTGATGAAGAAACCCATTGTAAGTATAACATAAAGGACGACTCACTGTTCTATCTAGGCCTTGTCGAACCAGTGGATCACACTTGATAATACCATATCGTCGACTCTGCTTCCTATTAAGTACAAAGCATGAGAGAAAGCATATGTTAGAAGAGAGTAGCACTGCCCTTGAGACGATAAGGTATTAAGTAAGAGTTGACATGATTACTGTTGTTCTCTTGCCACAGTTCGCATCTCATGTGTGAAAGCAGGTCGGATTTCAGGTGTACTATCTGCAGACTGACTAGCAGGTGGCTGTATATGAGCCGTTTCAATCAATATCTCAATCAAACGGCTACCAACCTACAGAACAGCAAAAGATAGTATAAAAATATCATTAGTTAAAGAAATAACACATCTATCAACCCATAATAAGAAAAAAAACATACTTTTGCATGAGCATCTTGACCCCATGGCTTGGTGTTATCTTGCTTCTTCACTATATGCCTTACTACCCGCAACTTCTGTTTTTTCATCAGATCAGTGACTTTCTTTCTTAGACGCTGTTGTTCTTTGGCAATATCTGAATCCCCTGGTTCTACTACTTTATCCACTTCTTTGGTGCTCTTTTTCCTTGTCTTCTCTAGAAATTTGTGGATTCGGACCTCATGCTCGATTGCTTCACCGATCTGGCACGCAGCCTGGATGACGCGGACGCTCCCGTCGCCGCTGCCCGTCATAAGCAGCCCCATGAGCTTGTGCATGGTGATGACGGCCATCATGTCGGCGGGGAGCAAGCTAAAGTAGGGTGCGTGGGATGCGCGCGTCCCCCGCTCGCCCACGAGCTCCTGCTCGGCGATGATCCTGTCCCTGAGCGGCTCAAACCAGCCGAGGAAGAGCGACTTGACGTAGGGCAGGTTGGGCGCGAGCTTGTGCTCGCACATGTCGGCGAGCAGCTCGCGGTACTCCCTGGCGGCCTGCTCCCAGGCCTCGGTCTCGATCCGGATTTGTCGGCGGCGCAGCCCCGCGTACTTGGAGCACGTCATCCCGTGCTGCGCCGCCGCCTCGGTGACAAGCTTGCCCCGCCCGCGCCCGCGCCCGCGCCTCCGCGCCGCCGCGGGGACGGGGAGGTTTTGGTTGGGGCCCGCGCGGACGGGCGCGTGGTGCGGCTCGTCGACCTCCTCGGAGGAGACGGCCTCGGCGGCGGCCGCGGCGGAGGACGACGCGAATCGCGGCCCCCAGAGGAGACGCGGGGGAGGGAGGATACCGGTGGCGGGGGCGGGAAGGAGGAGGCGGTGGAGGGGAGGAGCAGGGGGAGCTGCGGAGCAGAGGCGGAGAGGAGGGCAGAGGCGAGGCGGCGGAGGGGAGGCGGCGCCACATGAGGGCTAGGGCTTTGGGGGGTTGGAGGACTGGAAGGGGAGGCGGAGACGGCGGGGAGATGGCTAGCTCGGCGGCCGGAGCTGGGGCGGAGAGCATCAACTGGAGGGCGGCGCGGGGGAGGGAGGCAGAGACATGGGGAATGCGGGATGTGGCGCCGCCGCCAACGCAGGAGCAGAGAGGTGGGGGGTTGGGCGAAGGGGCACGAGTCGCACGACGGCTTAAACCCTTGCGCACGCTGCGTGGTTGATTTGGGGTTTAGGGATGGAGATCCTTCCCCCACGTCTCTCGCTTAACTTGAAGTACATTGCAGATTAGTCTTCTCTGTTACTCCCTCCGTTCCGAAATATAGTGCGCTGGGCGTTTGTAGGCGAAATTCTGTCACGCTACGAACTTTTTTTGTTTTCCAACTTTGCCCTCCCGCGACCGCGCTCTCTCTCTTTCGCACCGCGCACCGCGACTGCTCTCTCTCTCCTCTCGCTGGATCCCTCCCCGTCGCCTTCTTCCTCCCCGTCGCCGGCGCTACTCTTCTCGCCGTCGCCGGCGCTACTCCTCTCGCCGTCGCCTTCTCCCTCCCCCTTGCCGCCCCGCTCCCCACCAGACGCGCTCCCTCTCGCACCCAATTTCTCTCCACCACACGCAACCGCGACAGCCTTGGTCAAAGATTGGTTTTTTATCGTGCTGATGGCGAGATTGCGCTCGATCTGTGCCCGCCGGCGATAGATCTGCCCTCCGGTGGCGAGGATGCGGCGAGCTCCGGTGTCGTCTCCGCCCTCCTTGGGCGCCACACATGGAGCCGCCGCGGATCTCACACATGGACGGAGACGGCGATGGAGGGCCTGCGGCGGCTTAGCGGGGAGTCGGCGGGGGCGATGCGGTCGAAGAGGTGGCCCCGAGAGCGGGCCGGCAGAGCCAGGCGAGGCTGGCGAACGCGTGCGGGCCGTCGACATCGAGCGGGAGTTCGTCTGTGACGCGCTGCCCTGCAAGCTCGTCGACAGGCTGCTCATGGCTGCTCATTGAGCTCTACAACGAAGCGGAGAGGCGGCCGCGGGGAGGTGGGCGCCCGCACCTACAGCTCGTCGTCGACTACCTCTACAGCGGCCGCGTCATCCAGGACCTCCCCAAGTCGGCCTGCGTCGACGACCAAGGCGCGCGCACGTCGGCTGCCACCCCGCCGTCTCCTTCATGGCGTAGGTCCTCTTCGCCGCGTCCACCTTCCAGGACGCCGAGCTCACCAACCTATTCCAGGTCCGCTCCAATGATCTTGCCTCCTCCTCCTTCATTGCCTGAAGTGAGTCCGCTCCCCATCCATTTCAGGATTGCAGTGAGAATCGTCTAGCTAGCGGGATCTCTTGGGAGTCTCGGAGGGGGCGCTCTAAAATGGTCTGTTCCAGGATGAGGTACTGGTGGTGTGCAGAGATTTCGCTGTTAATTTGTGCCCGCACATGACATGACTAGGGTGTAGCGACTGACGTTGGGGAAATTAATGCTGAATTTGTTTGGGTTGCAGGTTTAGGAACGCTCTTGGTTCTACTCCGGTGGTGCTCACGTGACAAACACACGTCCGTGCAGAAGCTCACCTTGCTTCTGAGAGATCGAAGCTCCTGAACAAAGTATGCAAATTGATGTCACCACTTGTTTGTTTTAACTTCCGGTTTTCCCCCTGCATCAGTATTGAGTTTGGTTATGTCTATCTCACCTTGCTGGCTTAAATAGAATTGATATGCAGTAGCTGTCCTGAATCCATGCACCAGCAGTTTAACTGAATTTTGTTGTTTGTTTGTGCAACCTTTGCACTAGCAATACTTGTTCAGTCATGTATCCATTTTAAATTCTCATTTGTTGGGAGTAGCTTCATTGATCTTGATATGCTTCCATTGTCATATTGTGCTATACTGACAGTAGAACCAGATTTTTGTGTGTCAAGTTACTCCAATCCATGTTCAGTCACCCATTTAAAATTCTGATATTTTGGAACTGTACTCAAGCTTGCTGTGCTTGTATTGTTGTTGCTTGCTGTAGCGTCACTTGTTCATTTCATCTCATGTACTCCAATATTGATGATGCAGTAGGTTAATTGATACTGCTGCTTGAATAGATATTTCAGTGGACTATATACTCCAATATGCTTGCTGTAGCTTGCATTAATACTTGTATGTAATGAAATCTTGTACTCTTATACTCCAATATACTCCATTAGGAGTATATGTACTCTTATCTCCTCTATTAGGTGAAATACAGAATCATAAACAGTTAGGCAACACACAAACATTAACTTAAACACACACAAATGTTTTCAGTACAATAACACACAAACCATAAGCAATTGCTTGCAGCAACTTAGACACATTAACATACACAAACCATAAGCAACCACTGAATATTGTCTCTTTTTGTGATGGTATATTGGGAAGCATCTTCCTTTTTTACATGCTTTTGATGCTCAACACACATTATAAACATACATGCTCCAATACTTTCCTTGCTTGCTTGCTGCAACAGTTAGGCAACATCTTGGGCTTGGCCTAGAAAGTTTAGAGCACGTGCAATAACCTCAGGAGGGCAACGCAGCCTTGTAGGTAGCTGACCCAACCTTTCACGCTTGTCCTTGTTTGCATGAACCAGCTTCAGACCATTCTCTCCTAAATTGTTCATTACCTCAGCCATAACAGACATTAGACTTAGGAAAATTCGGTTCAGCTTTGATGATTCATATGCTCTGAATTCAGCCTCAACACCTTTAATAAACTCCTTCAGAGTTTTAGAGCTAAGGGTATTTGTTAGAGATTGAATGGATCTAAAAAATCCTAGATCAAGTACATTCAGATCTGGACTGTTTGCTGGCTGCTGAATCAGCTTGATGTTGAATCTAGAATTGGCTACAGCTTCTGCGAATGCTGGGTCATTGGGCAATAGATGCGGCTTCGCATTATCTTGCTGTATGAAAATCGTCTTGCCCACATCTTCTTGAGGCCAAAGTAACTCTATTGCAGGCAGTAGTTTTTCAATAAAGTACTCCCGCATCACTTCCCTCGTTACAACCAGGTTCTTGGTCTCCAATGTGCCTTTCTCTCTATTTTGACTTCGTCTTTGCGCCGGTACCTCTTTCACGAAAGGCCACATACCTATTTTCCATCAAATGTCATTTTTCCTTCACTGTCATACCTAGGTCGAGCTACTGCTGTGAGGAACATGACTTTGCCTATGCAATTTCCAACTGCAGCCCTTTTAGGATCTGGCTCATCAGGCAGCAAGTAGTAGACCTTGTTATTCTCTGTCATGTTGAACCATTTTTCATCAAGATGCAAAAACCTGTACATGTCATTGAAAAAGGGATCTGGAGTTGCAATTGTGTCTTCATCTACCATTCCTAAACAAAATTGTGCCCTGTTTCTCTTGTGTTTCTCCGTGAGTGGAGGCGTTAGGGCATTTGAGTGTCTTCGGATTAGTTTCATCTCAAACTTTCTGAATAGTGTCGTAGGATTGACTCCAAGTTGCCAAGCGAGAGACCTAATTGTTGACCTTTTGTTTAGTGGGATAGTAGAGATTCGTGATAGATCAATCTCTAGTGGCTTCCTTCCGGACCTGCCCTTTCTTCTGCTTGAAACGTCAACCGGCAAACCCTCCTCAATCTGCTTCATAGCTCGCTGCCAAAGACTCTGTATCTGTCGAATACCCACCTCAAAAAAATTTGCAATGTTCTTCATATCTTCTTTATCAAATTTTCCACCTCCTTTCATGCAGAGTGCATGCAAAGCTACATAAGCAGCATATTTTTGAGTGTCACTGAGTGTTTTCCTTGTCTTCTTTGCTTGCTGAACATTTTCCACAACTGCATCTTGAACATTTTCCATAACTGCATCTTGACCATTGATCATTTCAGGTGTTGCTGGCAAGTTGAGGTCCAGCATTGCAGCTTCTGCTTGGACATGATGATTGACATGATTGACATGCTGAGCACCCACACCTACAGCAAATGGAGTAAATGTAAGTACATGTAAGCAAATGGATCAAGTAGCATTAGATGTCTATTCTTGTGTTTTGGTATCTGATTCTGCTGCAACCACTATGCTAATTTATGTACGTTTGATGGCAGTTGCAATTGTGCAAAAACAATTCCTCTAGCATAGAGGAATTGCTTGTGATTGTGCAAAAACAATTCTTGTAGTATTTCTTTCAGCCTCAAAGCTATCACTAAGTAATTACTCTCCTCTAGCATAGAGGAATTGCTTGTGATTGCAAGCATTGTATGTTTAGTAGGTCCTCATCATAATCAAGAATGGTTAAATCTGCTGTTTTAGTATCTTAGATTGCTGATTTGGTAGGTCCACGAGCCCAGAAAACTAAGATGATGGTTAGAATGGGGAAAATTTGGATCAACTGTGCCTGCATTCTTGAAGTTAATATCATAATTTGGTTCTGAACTTCTCAGCATTGATTTGTGTTTAGACTTCAGACTTCACTCAAAACAACATTTATTTTAACATGACATTCCATGTGTGCTGGAAAATATAGAAAGGGCAGCTCGTATGGAAAAATATAGAAAGAGCAGCTCGTATGTGTGCTCGTATGCTTGGAGGTAGTTCAGTTTGTCGTTAAGATTCTGTCGATGACGTGCGTGCTAAGGATTCACCAAGCAGAACATGCTTGGAGATTCTGTTGTATTGCTGACATGGTTCATAAGATGGTATTTGGGGTGACACAGTAATTTCGTAGCTAACATGCTTGGAGATTCTGTTGTATTGCTGACATGGTTCATAAGATGGTATTTGGGGTGACACAGTAATCTCGTAGCTCTGTTCATTAAGCAATGATGTACAATAGCCATGCTATTCAGTTTTCATTTGGTGTTTGGTTTAAATGGGACGGGGCCTAGCTAGCAACGAAACTTGATATGTCTAAACTGAATATGTCAGATGTCAACTCACTCTGCTACCTCCTGATAAGTCTAAACTGAATATATGGCGTAGTCTAAACATCAGAGGTACAAAGCACAGATTTTCAGTTTTGGTTTTTGAAAAGGCGTGGTATAGATTTTCAGAGGTACAGAGAACTGTTTTTTCTTTGCAAATGCCTTATGTTGAAAATAAGACTGCCGGTTGATTTCAGTCAATTTCTGAGTAGATTTAAAGCATTTTTAAGTACAATAGCACACAGCATATGTTGAAAATAACTGCATGATTTGCTTCTCATGTCTTAAATGTACCTGCAGCCACAATGCCGACATCTTCCATCTGATGATCAACATGGACCTCTTCAGGCTGCTCGACATGGCCTTCATCAGGTACTCCAGCATTGTCATCTTCAGGTGGACTGCAATTGAGGTCCAGAAGGAGAACCATTTTGTTGTGCCGTGGACTGCAATTGAACTGTCCGAATTCTTGCAGGGGGAATCGAGGCGCTGGAGTTCCTGGCGCATGCGGTGGTTCCAATCCTGGGCGCTGGAGTTCCTGGAGTTCCTGGGCCGGTGATCTGCGGGGGAATCGAGGCGCTGGAGTTCCTGGAGTTCCTGGGGCCGGCGATCTGCGGCAGCCGGCGGCCGGCCGGCGAGCTGCTGCTGCTGGAGGCCGGCGATCTGCGGCAGCCGGCTGCCGGCGAGCTGCTGGGGGCGATCTGCTACTGCTGTGGACCGATCGAGAGGCCCCAGCAGCGGATCAGCAACAGAGGTGGTGACGCGAGGCCCCAGCGGCGGATCGATGTGCGGCCCCAGCAGTGGATTGATCGCGAGCTCCCAGCAGCTGATCAGCAGCGGAGGTGGTGACGCGAGGCGGAGGTGGTGACGAGATTCAAAATTTGAATTAGAAAGTGGTCGGTTCGCTTAACTGCGGGAGGGCATTCCCTGTAACTTATCAGAACAAGTGAGGGTATAAGTGTCTTTTTCTTGTTTTTCACCTGGTCGGAAATTCCCACCAGCGCACTATATTTCGAAACGGAGGGAGTACTACATATATGAAAGCAGTGCAAAATGCCGGCCTCTCAGTCACCCTCGCACTGTAGAAGTCTACAGTGTTCTACAGTACGAGCGGTGGGGCCCACATGAACAGTACTCGCGCTGTAGATTACTACATATATGAAACTCGCGCTGTAGAGTCTACAGTTTCTACAGTGCGAGGGCGGGCCCACATGAACAGTATTCCTTTTTCCCCTTTTTTTGCGATTTTTTTTAAATTTTTTTTTGTTTCCCAAAAAGTTATATGAAAGCGGTGCAAAATGCCGGCCTCTCAGTCACCCTCGCACTGTAGAAGTCTACAGTGTTCTACAGTGCGAGCGGTGGGGCCCACATGAACAGTACTCGCGCTGTAGATTACTACATATATGAAACTCGCGCTGTAGAGTCTACAGTTTCTACAGTGCGAGGGCGGGCCCACATGAACAGTATTCCTTTTCCCCCTTTTTTTCAATTTTTTTTGAATTTTTTTTTGTTTCCCAAAAAGTTATATACAAGTAATATATGCGCGAAGACGAGTAGGTTTCATTCTCCTGAATAGTTTCAAGTTTTGTCGACATTTTCGACACAACTTTTAAACAAATTTTTCCGGTAATAGTTTCTTTAAAGTTTTTCGTTAATTGTTTCTTTAAGATATTTTTCCCACAACGAACAAATTTTGAGTGCATCTTATTTTTCTCCTAATTTAATTTTTTTCCACGCTCATACTTTTCACACTCCTTTCAAGCATATATGAAAGACATACAAGATCACGAGCTCTCAGCCACCCTCGCACTGTATAATTTTTTTCCTGTAATTTGTGATTCACAATTTTTTACGAACATCAAGCTACGGTGATTTCTGACACACCTTTTAAACATCGTTCCCAAATGGCAGCTTCTTCACTACAGTCTCAAGACACTTTTCACATGAATAACAAAAAAAATATCTTATTTTCCCCTAATTTTCACTTTTACAAAAAAAAAAATTCTTTCCCGCACTAATATTTCCGGCACAAATTTTAAGCGTAGTTTTTCGGTGATACTTTCTTTAAGCGAGGGTGGGCCCCACATGAACAGTGTTCCTTTTTCCCCCTTTTTATTGAATTTTTTTTTTGCAATTTTTTATTCGCGAGAATCTACAGTGTTCTTCACTACAGTCTCAAGACACTTTTCACATGAATAATATATCAAAAATCTTAAAAATTAACAAATATTTAGACTGTCCACACAAAAGTTGCAAAAAAAAAAACATTGTTCGCAACTCACAACTTAAGGAATTTTTAAATTTCACAAAATTTTAAACTTACCTCACGAACTAATAAATGGCCTTTTTGTTAAAAATCTGATGAATTAGCTTCTTACCTATTTTTCTATTTCCTCGCTAAAAAAAATGCACGACAAATTCAAACGGACTTCGACATTTCAAATCACGCCGAGTGCGGCGTTTTCAAAATTTGTTCACCTTCCAAAATTATTTCAACTCATAAATTTTGTCTTCATTTCAAACAATTTAAATCTGAACAGTTTGTCATCAAAATTTTACATCGAAAGCAGTGCAAAATGCCGGCCTCTCAGCCACCCTCGCACTGTAGAAGTCTACAGTCTTCTACAGTGCGAGCGGTGGGGCCCACATGAATAGTACTCGCGCTGTAGAGTCTACAGTTCTACAGTGCGAGGGCGGGCCCACATGAACAGTATTCCTTTTTCACCTTTTTTTTTGCGACTTTTTTTTTTTGAATTTTTTTTTGTTTCCCAAAAAGTTATATACAAGTAATATATGCGCGAAGACGAGTAGGTTCCATTCTCCTGAATAGTTTCAAGTTTTGTCGACATTTTCGACACAACTTTTAAACAAATTTTTCCGGTAATAGTTTCTTTAAAGTTTTTCGTTAATTGTTTATTTAAGATATTTTTCCCACAGCGAACAAATCTTTGAGTGCATCTTATTTTTCTCCTAATTTAATTTTTTTCCACGCTCATACTTTTCACACTCCTTTCAAGCATATATGAAAGACATACAAGATCACGATCTCTCAGCCACCCTCGCACTGTATAATTTTTTTCCTGTAATTTGTGATTCACATTTTTTTACGAACATCAAGCTACGGTGATTTCTGACACACCTTTTAAACATCGTTCCCAAATGGCAGCTTCTTCACTACAGTCTCAAGACACTTTTCACATGAATAACAAAAAAACATCTTATTTTCCCCTAATTTTCACTTTTACAAAAAAAAAAAACTAAAATTTCTTGGGGCAGAGAGGTGGGGGGTTGGGCGAAGGGGCACGACGGCTTAAACCCTTGCGCACGTTGCGTGGTTGATTTGGGGTTTAGGGATGGAGATCCGTCCCCCACGTCTCTCGCTTAACTTGAAGTACATTGCAGATTAGTCTTCTCTATTACTACATATATGAAAGCAGTGCAAAATGCCGGCCTCTCAGCCACCCTCGCACTGTAGAAGTCTACAGTGTTCTACAGTACGAGCGGTGGGGCCCACATGAACAGAACTCACAGGAGCAGAGAGGTGGGGAGTTGGGCGAAGTGGCAACGCAGGAGCAGTCTTCTTATTTTCCCCTTTACTACATATATGAAAGCAGTGCAAAATGCAGGCCTCTCAGCCACCCTCGCACTGTAGAAGTCTACAGTGTTACATATATGAAAGCAGTGCAAAATGCCGGCCTCTCAGCCACCCTCCCACTGTAGAAGTCTACAGTGTTCTACAGTGCGAGCGGTGGGGCCCACATGAACAGTACTCGCGCTGTAGAGTCTACAGTTTCTACAGTGCGAGGGCGGGCCCACATGAACAGTATTCCTTTTTCCCCTTTTTTTTTTGCGATTTTTTTTTGAATTTTTTTTTGTTTCCCAAAAAGTTATATACAAGTAATATATGCGCGAAGACGAGTAGGTTCCATTCTCCTGAATATTTTCAAGTTTTGTCGACATTTTCGACACAATTTTTAAACAAATTTTTCCGGTAATAGTTTCTTTAAAGTTTTTCGTTAATTGTTTCTTTAAGATATTTTTCCCACAGCGAAAAAAATTTTGAGTGCATCTTATTTTTCTCCTTGATAACCCACAAGTATAGGGGATCGCGTGTAGCCTTTTCGATAAGTAAGAGTGTCGAACCCAACGAGGAGCTAAAGGTAGGATAAGTATTCTCTCAAGTTCTATCAACCACTGATACAACTCTACGCACACTAAACGTTTGCATTATCTAGAAAATAAAACTACAGTAGCAATACGGGTATGAGAGGTAGTTTTGCAAGATAATAAATACAAGAAAGTAAATGTTAGTGCTGCAGCAATAAATACACTAAGTAACCATATACTAACAGTACCATGAGTGTGGAAAAGTGGTGGTAATTGTGGTGGCTTTGTCCAAGATTAATTAGTGAAGGTACTTGGTTCATTGTCTTCGATGCAGTTTTCTATGTGGGAGAGGCTAAATATACATGCACTCCACTACTTGGGATTACAAGTACTATATGATTGGATTGTTAGAAAGCATCCGCAAATACTAACAATGCATTAAGGTTTCCCCAACCATAGCCTTAAGTTCAAGGTCCTCTTACTCCCATACGTGCAACTAATCGGTTCGCGTTCTCAGGTTTCTGTCACTCCGGCAGAACTTCCCCCGCTTCGTTACAAATACTACCAACCCTAGGGTGTTTGATCCATGCGCGCACAAATATAATGGACACCAAAGGACAGCACCATATAGACATACAACTCTAATGAACCTCATGCATTCAATTAAGCAATCAAAAGACAAATAAACTACGGAAACATGATGTAAATCATAGGATAAATATTATAGCATCAAACACCATGTTTACATAGGACGGTACAGAGGTTTGTGGGAGGATGAACCACTGAATACAAGGAGGAGATGGTGATGGAGATGGCGGTGAAGACGGCGGAGAGGGGCAGCGCGGCGGCGCAGGGCGGCGGCGCGCCGGCGGTGCGGGGAACTCCTTTCCCCGCCGCCGGCAAGCTTGGGGAGCGCCGCCCCTTAGCCTCCCTCCTTCATGGCTTCTTGGGAGCCCTCCCCCATGGAGATGGGATCCATGGGGGAGGCAAAAACGTGGCTTTTGGTGGCTGAAATTCGTGGGTGGAGGAGTCCTCCACGAATTAGGTTTCCTCCCTTTATATATCTTCTCGGATTTCCGTCACCCCCTTTTAGGGTTCCACCAAAACGGGCCTACAGGCCGCGTCCGAACTCCGATTGGGCTGATCTCGGGCTTAAAATCTTCGTATGGAAAATTGTGACAACTTTCGTAACAGCCAGGTCTCCATATAACGTCATCTTCGAGGGTCAAACTGGCAATCTTCGTAAAAAGTTCTCAGACAGATTTCAGGAAAGTCCCAATTCGACTCCAACAAGGTTTCCTCTTGTATTCTTGATAATTTCTACACATCAAAGAGTAAAACAAGAACATTGTGCACTTTTGCAACTATTAGTAGGTTAGTCCAAATAAATAATAAACTTAATATAAAACAAGTGCTAAAAGCATAAAAATGGCATGAAACAATCAAAAATTATAGATACGTTTTGGACGTATCAACATCCCCAAGCTTAATTCCTGCTCGTCCTCGAGTAGGTAAATGATAACAAAATAATTTTTGATTGTAAATGCTATGATCAGGTCTTTAACAATTGCATGATGTATGGATAATAAAACTTAGCAATCATGTTTCCTAATGAAAAGTATCAACGAACTAAGAGCTTATAACATGAAATTTATAAACATCAACAAGATTGTAATGACCATAATAAAGCATGATAGAGTGGTATCTCGCTTGCCCTTAATTGTGGAGCAAAACATAAATGCCAAGGCACCTCTGAAGTTCAAGTGAAGACTAGATATAGAGATATCAAAGATAAAAGCATCATGGTTATACCTCAATTAATCGTATTCTGGGACAAGCACATTACACTAAGAACGACAGCTATGCTCTCGAAGAAGTGCTCAAAGAAAGGATGGTGACTCAACATAAAAATAAAAGATTGGCCCTTCGCAGAGGGAAGCAGGGATTAACACGTGCTAGAGCTTTTTTTTTAAAAACAGAGGTAAAAATGTTTTGAGAGGTGTTTGTTAATTGTCAACGAATGGTAGCGGGTGAGAACAGTATTCTACCTGTCAAACGGACTTTTAAGAGCGGCTCCCATGAAGGACGTTATTTCTACCAGCAAGGCAGATCATCCCTCTTTCTCTTTGGTTTACACACATTCAGGTATTTCACTGTTTGTCATTGCTTACTGATGAATCAGGGCAAAAGTGTGAAGAGAATTAATTGGTTAAAGTTGTAATTAATTGGGACTGGGCACCCCGTTGCCAGCTCTTTTTGCAAGTTATTGGATAAGCGGATGTATATGCCACTAGTCCAGGTGTAAAAGTCCATTTGACAAATAGAATAAAGAATAACCACACTAATTCCTCATGAGCTAGTAAACATTGACACAAAAAGAGAAATATTTTGAAGGTTTTAAAGGTAGCACATGCAAATTTACTTGGAATGGCTTGAAATACCATGCATAGGAATTTTTTGGTGGACTCTTTGGGATAACTTGGTTTTAAGGATTTGGATGCACGAGCAGCATTCCCGCTCAGTACAAGTGAAGGCTAGCAATAGACTGGGAAGCGACAACCACGAGAGCGATAACGGTCATAATCATGCTTGCGACAAAATAAAATTAACGGAGGCATAAAAACGATACTAAAACTCTGAGGCAAAATAGATCATCAAGGCTTAATTGACTTTTATTTTTCAGTCATAACATGTGTGAGCATGTGCCAAGTCGATTCAAGTGAATTATTCAGAGGAGGATACCACAATACCATACCATCTTATGAACAGGACAATGCATGTTGATATCAAAATAACATAATATGCACTATTAGCTAGTTGAGACTAACCATAAGAAAACATAAACTACTAAACAGTATTATTCACACATCATTTTTAAGTTTCAACAAGTAATCCATTAACCAAGTAAACATTGAAAACAGAGGATAAATAAAATATGTGACGATCCACTTATTAATGTAACTGGTGTTTGATGCTAAGATAAATAGATAATAAAATACAGCCGCTTCAAGTTTAGTTAAGTTCCTATGTTGCTCAAAAAACAAAGTTTAAAGGTTTGCAAACCGTGGGGTTATTGATGAAGAGGGATGCGGGGACATCCCCAAGCTTATGACTTTGGTAATTCTTCAATATTCCATAGTTTGGTGTTCCTTCATTCTCTGTGAAAAAACTTCAACACAAAAACTTTCCCATTCTTTTCTGCGGTTAGACATTAGTACAATAGATAATATTTCCCAAGTGCTACTATTAAACCAAATAAAATTTTGTTTTTAAGTTACAGAAAGGTTGCTTAAATGGCCAACTTATAAATGAAAGGTAAGAACCATTAAAAATCAAATGAAAACGAAAAGAGGCCACTCTTGCAACAAAAGTCAGAATCTGTCCAGAAAAACAGCAGCTGGAAAACGCAATTTTTAGGTGCACTTAAACATGCCCGAAATTTTAGCCAATTTTTGTACATGCAGAGGATTAGGTGCTACAACATCAGTAATTTTTTCGTGATTTTTAGAGCTTCCAGTAAAATATGAAAAATCGCGCAATAAGCAGTAGATACCGAAAACAGAAAATCACTTTTTACATATGTATCAACTAAGCTAAATGGATAAAACTTGGTACTTTATTTTTGATAAACTAAGAAACCAGAGGCTAAGCAAGACCTAAACATGCTAGCTACAGCAAGGAAAACTCTAAATAAAAATCAAAAGTAAAACCCAAATAAAATTAAAATAAAGAACCAAACAAAGAAGCAAAACAAAAGAAAATATTTTTGTTATTTTGAATTTATAAGTGAAAGTAAAGAAGCAATCGAAACCAAATAAGGAGCCTAATAAAACTAAAGAAGGTAAAACCAAGACATATAAAAGCAATTATAATACAAGTTAAGACAATACATATCATGTGGACGGGTAATATAGAGTATGAACGAGACAACCTCATGTTAGTTGATGAATAGGGGGATGACTCGGGCATCCCCAAGCTTAGATGATTGTATCTTCTTGAATATGTTCTTGGGATGCACCTACACATCCCCAAGCTTGAGCTCTTGCGTCTTCTTATTCATCTCATATCACCATATTGATTAGATCTTATAAGCTACATCCACATAAAACTTCACAAAACTCATTAGTAGGGTTAGTACTCATTAAATAAAATCCACTCATGTTCAAGCATTGACAAGTTTTATAATTTTTACTCAACATTAGCCACTGTATATACTAAGGTGTTCATGATTTCCGTTGTCCGTCGAAAAACTAATGAAACTAACAACACCAAGTACAATATTGAATAAACAAAGAAATCTGTCAAAACTGAACAGTCCGTAAAGATGGCATTCAACGAGATAGTTAAGTAGCTCAAATCGAAAAACTTTAGTCTAATGAAAGAAAGATAATAATCTCAGGTTTATGCACAAAAATTTCAAGTCAAAATACTATTCTGAGATTTATCACGATTTTATTTACAGAGAAGCACAAAATCTGTCTAAACAGAACAGTCAGTAAAGATCGAATTTTTCGACCTATCTACGTACCTTAAATCAGAAAAAGTTAGTCTAATGAAAGAAAGCTAATAAGCATCACTTTGCACTCAAGAAATTTCAGATCAAGATCACGTTCTGGTGATTTTAAACATTTAATACGGTGGAGCACAGAAAATCTGTTTCTGGACAGCAAAGTAAAACTATCAACTTTCAATTAACTAAAGACTATAATTAGCATTTTATTTTTATGTACAGAGGTATATACACAATATTTACATGTTTTTAATGAAAAGCTTCCATGGAAAGATTTGTTTTGGTTTCATAGGCATGAACACAAGTGTTCAAGGTCGACCCCCATTTAACCATTACTCATCTTTCCAATCACTTTTCTTTTTGAAAACGTTTTTAGATAACAACTACACCTAATTTTTTTTGTAATTCGCATTCCCTATCCATAGTAAGATAAAGAACAACTTAATACTGAAAATAAAAACTACTTAGAGATAAAGCAAACAAGTGCACACAAGAACATTAACCTACGCTATGGCTCCCCGGCAACGGCGCCAGAAAAGGTCTTGATAACCCACAAGTATAGGGGATCGCGTGTAGCCTTTTCGATAAGTAAGAGTGTCGAACCCAACGAGGAGCTAAAGGTAGGATAAGTATTCTCTCAAGTTCTATCAACCACTGATACAACTCTACGCACACTAAACGTTTGCATTATCTAGAAATAAAACTACGGTAGCAATACGGGTATGAGAGGTAGTTTTGCAAGATAATAAATACAAGAAAGTAAATGTTAGTGCTGCAGCAATAAATACACTAAGTAACCATATACTAACAGTACCATGAGTGTGGAAAAGTGGTGGTAATTGTGGTGGCTTTGTCCAAGATTAATTAGTGAAGGTACTTGGTTCATTGTCTTCGATGCAGTTTTCTATGTGGGAGAGGCTAAATATACATGCACTCCACTACTTGGGATTACAAGTACTATATGATTGGATTGTTAGAAAGCATCCGCAAATACTAACAATGCATTAAGGTTTCCCCAACCATAGCCTTAAGTTCAAGGTCCTCTTACTCCCATACGTGCAACTAATCGGTTCGCGTTCTCAGGTTTCTGTCACTCCGGCAGAACTTCCCCCGCTTCGTTACAAATACTACCAACCCTAGGGTGTTTGATCCATGCGCGCACAAATATAATGGACACCAAAGGACAGCACCATATAGACATACAACTCTAATGAACCTCATGCATTCAATTAAGCAATCAAAAGACAAATAAACTACGGAAACATGATGTAAATCATAGGATAAATATTATAGCATCAAACACCATGTTTACATAGGACGGTACAGAGGTTTGTGGGAGGATGAACCACTGAATACAAGGAGGAGATGGTGATGGAGATGGCGGTGAAGACGGCGGAGAGGGGCAGCGCGGGGCGCAGGGCGGCGGCGGCGCCGGCGGTGCGGGGAACTCCTTTCCCCGCCGCCGGCAAGCTTGGGGAGCGCCGCCCCTTAGCCTCCCTCCTTCATGGCTTCTTGGGAGCCCTCCCCCATGGAGATGGGATCCATGGGGGAGGCAAAAACGTGGCTTTTGGTGGCTGAAATTCGTGGGTGGAGGAGTCCTCCACGAATTAGGTTTCCTCCCTTTATATATCTTCTCGGATTTCCGTCACCCCCTTTTAGGGTTCCACCAAAACGGGCCTACAGGCCGCGTCCGAACTCCGATTGGGCTGATCTCGGGCTTAAAATCTTCGTATGGAAAATTGTGACAACTTTCGTAACAGCCAGGTCTCCATATAACGTCATCTTCGAGGGTCAAACTGGCAATCTTCGTAAAAAGTTCTCAGACAGATTTCAGGAAAGTCCCAATTCGACTCCAACAAGGTTTCCTCTTGTATTCTTGATAATTTCTACACATCAAAGAGTAAAACAAGAACATTGTGCACTTTTGCAACTATTAGTAGGTTAGTCCAAATAAATAATAAACTTAATATAAAACAAGTGCTAAAAGCATAAAAATGGCATGAAACAATCAAAAATTATAGATACGTTTTGAACGTATCAACATCCCCAAGCTTAATTCCTGCTCGTCCTCGAGTAGGTAAATGATAACAAAATATTTTTTGATTGTAAATGCTATGATCAGGTCTTTAACAATTGCATGATGTATGGATAATAAAACTTAGCAATCATGTTTCCTAATGGAAAGTATCAACAGCGAACAAATTTTTGAGTGCATCTTATTTTTCTCCTAATTTAATTTTTTTCCACGCTCATACTTTTCACACTCCTTTCAAGCATATATGAAAGACATACAAGATCATGAGTTCTCAGCCACCCTCGCACTGTATAATTTTTTTCCTGTAATTTGTGATTCACAATTTTTTACGAACATCAAGCTACGGTGATTTCTGACACACCTTTTAAACATCGTTCCCAAATGGCAGCTTCTTCACTACAGTCTCAAGACACTTTTCACATGAATAACAAAAAAAACATCTTATTTTCCCCTTTACTACATATATGAAAGCAGTGCAAAATGCCGGCCTCTCAGCCACCCTCGCACTGTAGAAGTCTACAATGTTCTACAGTGCGAGCGGTGGGGCCCACATGAACAGTACTCGCGCTGTAGAGTCTACAGTTTCTACCGTGCGAGGGCGGGCCCACATGAACAGTATTCCTTTTTCCCCTTTTTTTCAATTTTTTTTTGAATTTTTTTTTGTTTCCCAAAAAGTTATATACAAGTAATATATGCGCGAAGACGAGTAGGTTCCATTCTCTTGAATAGTTTCAAGTTTTGTCGACATTTTCGACACAACTTTTAAACAAAATTTTCCGGTAATAGTTTCTTTAAAGTTTTTCGTTAATTGTTTCTTTAAGATATTTTTCCCACAGCGAACAAATTTTTGAGTGCATCTTATTTTTCTCCTAATTTAATTTTTTTCCACGCTCATACTTTTCACACTCCTTTCAAGCATATATGAAAGACATACAAGATCACGAGCTCTCAGCCACCCTCGCACTGTATAATTTTTTTCCTGTAATTTGTGATTCACAATTTTTTACGAACATCAAGCTACGGTGATTTCTGACACACCTTTTAAACATCGTTCCCAAATGGCAGCTTCTTCACTACAGTCTCAAGACACTTTTCACATGAATAACAAAAAAACATCTTATTTTCC
This sequence comes from Poa pratensis, assembly GCA_947311845.1. Taxonomy (NCBI): domain Eukaryota; kingdom Viridiplantae; phylum Streptophyta; class Magnoliopsida; order Poales; family Poaceae; genus Poa; species Poa pratensis. Next base: position 30,166,202 of record CAMZMU010000097.1, on the reverse strand, counting down.
CCTAATTTTCACTTTTACAAAAAAAAAACTAAAATGTCTTTCCCGCATTAATATTTCCGGCACAAATTTTAAGCGTAGTTTTTCGGTGATACTTTCTTTAAGCGAGGGTGGGCCCCACATGAAAAGTATTCATTTTCCCCCTTTTTTTTGAATTTTTTTTTTGCAATTTTTTTATTCGCGAGAATCTACAGTGTTCTTCACTACAGTCTCAAGACACTTTTCACATGAATAATATATCAAAAATCTTAAAAATTAACAAATATTTAGACTGTCCACACAAAAGTTGCAAAAAAAAACATTGTTCGCACCTCACAACTTAAGGAATTTTTAAATTTCACAAAATTTTAAACTTACCACACGAACTAATAAATGGCCTTTTTGTTAAAAATCTGATGAATTAGCTTCTTACCTATTTTTCTATTTCCTCGCTAAAAAAAATGCACGACAAATTCAAACGGACTTCGACATTTCGAATCACGCCGAGTGCGGCGTTTTCAAAATTTGTGCACCTTCCAAAATTATTTCAACTCATAAATTTTGTCTTCATTTCAAACAATTTAAATCTGAACAGTTTGTCATCAAAATTTTACATCAAGGGCGCGGCGTGCGCCGCGCCGAATTCAACTAGTTACTATACATTTCAATTCATGTTTAACAACTTGCTTATGTATCTCTCTGATGAGGTTCAGAAACAACGACTCTACTGGCCACCATGGCATGAACTCCGTTGGAGATTGCAAGATGTAGAACTTTGCTAGGTTTCCAAAATCATTTTGCCTAGGGAGACTCTCATTTCCCCATCTAACTCTCTCTCTTCACCCTTTTACCCGTTGAGAGTCTCCACCCGACCCCCGGCTCCTCCCTCCCTCCTCGCTGGCGGTGCTGTCATTCGGCGTCGGTGGGAGGAGGGGGCCGGCCTCTCGGAAATATGGAGCAACCCTAGTATTTACAGGAATGGATGAAATAAAGTATTTTATCTCAGAATCAGCGTCCCAAATTCAAGTGCTCAATAAAAGGACATGAAATGGTCGATCATAAGAGCGAAGTTGGCCATGTCCAACTCTACAACGAGTGGTTCAAGCTTGTTCCGCCGCTATATCCTCTACTTCCAAATTTCAAGGCATGTGTTCATGCCTATTTTGAAAGGAACTAGGGATCATGATGATTACTTAAAATTAAATAAAGATGCCACTGAAAAGATTGACTTTGCTTCTTGTCGGAAATGCATTGTTGTTGTTTGGATGCTTGCATATGGAGTTGCTGGTGTAATATCATTGATGAGTACATGCGCATGAGCGAGTTCCCATGCCTTGAAGTAATGTGGTGGCTCGGGCGTTGGGCCAAGAATACTTGAGATAAGCAAATTCCGCGAATATAGCTCGATTGTTGGAGATCAATACTCTGAAAGGGTTTCCAGAGATACTTTTTTTTTTGCGAAACACAGTACAACGCAAGCGCTCATATACACGCGCACACACTCACCCCTATGAACGCACGCACGCACACCCTACCCTATGAGCAGCTGAGAGTGGAATAACTATACATTTGCTTGGTAGGGAAAATATAAAGAACATGTTGGAGAGTGCACAATCATATTTGAAGTTGTGGCATCGCAAGATCTCTAAATTTGCCGCTTTTTTTTGGCATGGGAGGTTCTCACAAAGTCACAATGACATCAATGTGCTTCAATGTTCTCAAAGCTTGCGGAAGGCAATTCCACTAGGTGAACTATGAGATCGATTGCCACCAATACACCACGGGTTAATTACTATCTAGCTAGTTGATGGTATCTATACTCAGTGGTATACATCTGTGAAAACAATCTTTGCTCACCAAGGTAACAAAAGACATACATTTAGTAAAGAACAAGAGTAGCCCCTGGCCGGGAAGACCAGGTAGTTCTGCAGGAAGTCGCTGGCGTCGATGCTGAAGATGTAGAGGGCGCCGCTCACGATGTGGCGCGCTGCCGCCTCGCCCTTCTTCCGCCGGAGCCTCGCCGTGTACCGCCTGAAGTGGTCGATCTGCTCGCTCAGGGTCATCGCTGACTGCGGCCGGCTGGTTGAAGGGTGTGATTAGTTGCATTGTGGGAACGATGGAGATTGCTAGTGATCAAGTGAATGCTTGGTTACCATGATTTGCGAGGTCATGTTGTCCAGGCCCGCGCATGCGGAGGCGAAGCTGACGCCAGTGGCGAGATGGTGGATGGTGTGGCCGGGGTCCAGGTACGCCGTCACGGAGGGCGGCAGGCCCAGGGCCTCGGAGACGAAGTCGGCGGGGAGGCGGCCGTTGGAGAATCGGCCGGTGGCGACGCCGCCTGCGTAGTCGCAACCGTACGGCGGGTGGTTGCCCCTGGCCATGGTCTGGATGAAGTTGTTGTTGCCGGTATCCGCTGTGGAGTCGCCGAACACGATCACCGCCGGGACCTTGCCAGGACCAGCGGCGGCGACAGCTCCCTGGCGTGCCGCTGCCAAGACGACGTGAGCAAGGACGAAGAGGGCCGGCATGGCACGTTGCACGCGTCGCGGAAGGGACATCTTTTGCAGGCTTGCGAGCTGTTGGTTGGTGCGTGCGCATTTGCGTACACACCCAGCGTACTACTCCCTCCGTTTCAAATTAGAACTCCGTTTCAAATTAAGATAACTTTCATTTGTCCATATGCGGATGCATCTATATAAGTATAGATGCATCCGCATGTGGAAAAATGGAATTCGTCTAATTTAGAACAGAGGGAGCCCTTTTCCTAGCGATCAACGCACTGTTCATCCGCGGTTCACTGTTTATCCAACACTTCTACAGTGCGCGGCACTGTTCATCGATCCTCTCTCTATAGTGCGCGGCCGATCCGTGCCGTCCGATCTGGGTCTTTTGATTTTTCCTAGCAATCGACGCACTATTTATCCGCGGTTCACTGTTCATCGACACCTTCTACAGTGCTCGCCACTGTTCATTGATCCTCTCTACAGTGTGCGGCTGATCCGTGCCGTCCGATTTGGATCCTTTTGATGAAAACATATACACGAACTATATGCGCGTCGACGAGTAGGTTCCATTCCCGTGATCGGTTTCGAGTTTGGTCGACTCTAGCTTCTTAATTTCAGATCCAGATCAGCAAAAACATTTGACGAATTTTGTCAAATTCGTCGCACTCATTCATCCGTTCGAATTTTCCTCTCACGAGTAGATGGATATCACCCTTCCAAACAATTTTCATCTTTCAAACTTTTTATTTTGACGGATATATACATATTTCTCTCTAATCTTCAAATTAGTTGTACTTTAGGCTGTGAAAAAAGACAAATTCTGACAGATTCGAAGTTTCAAAATCTCGCTTTTTTGCAGAAAAGTCCCCGATGTGCACTTCAATAGGCAATCTCGCTTTTTTGCAGAAAAGTTCATGATGTGCACTTCTACAGTGCACGCCGCTTTTTTGCAGAAAAGTCCTCGCGTTCCCCACAAATTATGAATCGGTCGCCCGGAATAAAACATTTTTGCATCAACGTCCCCGTGTTTTTCAAAAATTGTGAATCGGTCCTCCGGTACAAAACACACGGAAAAGTCCACGCACGCCGCTTCTTTTGCATATAAAAGTCCTCGCGTTTTCCGAAAATTGCGAATCGTTCACCAACAGTAGCTTTCGACAGATTTTTTCTACCTAAAATTTTCCAACCGCATTTACATAGGTCTATTTCCCAAATAAGTTTAGACTTTATAACGGTATTTTTCTTTAGCCATTTTAGAGTTTTTAATACATTTTTAGATTTTCTGACAATAAGTTTTGGCGTATTTTTTGTCCAAATTTTTTCAACCGCATTGACACACTTTTCAAACAAGTTTAGAATTCCCAGCTGTATTTTTGGCCATATTTTTTGGCTGAAATTTCTCCACCACATTTATATACATCTACCTCCCATATAAAAAACGCCTAATCGATTTTTCTCTCTTTTTCCCCATTTCTTCTTTTCAGCCTAGAATGATAAATTTTGACACAACTTTTCGTGCGATATTCGGCCACTGTACATCTCGCTATTTTTAACTAACCGTACCGCAACGAGTCCACGCCGAAACAACAGTGTTACCGACGAGTGCCAACAAGCAGTGCACATAGGGAGGTGAGCACACGATCTTATCCTCTCCCCTCCTTATCCTCTCCCCCGTGCTACAGTCTCTGAGAGTTCGTCGGTGTATGCCGGGCCGAACCGAGGCCATTCTCGTCGGCGTTGCTGGCTGGGATGAGCTAAGGGGAGGTGCCGGAGTAGGTAGTGTGCATATTAGGACTAGTTGCTTCTGGTTTGGTTTGTTTTGCTTTTGCAGTGTCGTGGCGGATGCCCGTGTTCTTCCTTTCTTCTCGGGTTTTGCTGGTCTGGTGATGACGCACGTCACCGGACAGTTGCCCTCGACCTTCTCCGTCAGGGATCCATGGTGGATGGCGATGGAGGAGGCTGTTGGTGCAGGCTCGTTCAATAAGTGCGGTTGTCTCCAAATCAGCAGCTTCGATGTTGGGCTCTTCCTCTTGGCCGGCCGTGGAGGCGAGGGGGTGGTGGAGACCGGCTTGGTTGCTGCTGGAGCTAGAAGACGGCGGGGGAATCGACTTGCTGCAGATATGGATTGCTCCTCTTCTACAGCTGTTCTTGCTGCCATGTTCTTGCAGGTCAGGGCGGTGGCTTTCGCCGGCGTCGCTGAGCTGACTGCCGGATGGAACCGGGCCGTGTGCCCCACCGATGCGTCTTCTCTCTTTCTCAAATCTCGGTGTTTACGTCGAGTGGATCTTGCGGTGATTCCAACGAGGCGTCGTCCTCTACAGGCTCCATCCGGTGACCCAGCTGTGGTTCGCAGGTGCTTTGGCGTTCTCTCCGGCGCGGTGGCGCGGCCTCTGCGGGCGACAGCCGATCGGGCAGATTGCGGAAAGGTCCAAGGACTTGTTTGCAATTTCTTGTTTCTTCAGGGTCCTTTCTGTAACTTTGTAACAGCTGTTCCAGCTCTGGAACAATCGTGTACCTTCGTTTTCCTTACTTAATATATTCCAGTTGTTGGTGTCAAAAAAAAAAGCAGTGCACATAGAAAATACCGAGAAACCGTAGTAGTTTACAAACAGTAACATGGAAAGTTTTTCCCTCCTTCGTTCCTCATCTTACCCTTTTCGACAAAAAAATTGACGTGCATGTTTGTTTAAAATTTTCCTACTATCGTTAACTATACCTACCTCCAAAAAAACCACCTACATGGTATTTTTTCCCAGCCTCTTCAACGATTTTTTTTGCCGCACCTTTCCTGATTTTTAGCCTCTTCGACGAAAACTTTTGACACAACTTTTTTGCTAAGATTTCCCTGTCATAATTACCTATATCTACCTATCAAAAAGAATTTGCCTTGAGTTTTTTTCCGCCGTTATTTTCAAACCTACTCGGTAATAGATTTTAGAGACATCTTAATTTTCTGAAGTTAGTTCTCCTACATTATGACAATATTTTTCAATACGCCACCACTTCTCAAATGTGGAACTTTTCTTTAACAATAATTCTCCGACACGACTTTTATTTAGCAGTAATTCTCAACCACAACTTTCGACAACCATGTTGACAGCGAATCTAACCATATACACGGCTGAACAAACGCCGGGGGCGCGGCATGCTGCCGCGCCAGGTTACCTAGTAATAAGGTTTTATAGTGCTCAGTACGAGCTCTCACGTAGCAGCTTGGCATGGCGAACGATGAGCCGAGCTTCTTGCATTTATTCCGAGTTTTAGGTAGCCATTTCAGTGATTCGTTACAGGCAACGTACAACCGAGCTGGTAGATCGATCTAACTCGTACAACCCAACAACTAGTAGTACTTGATTAAATTTCGGTGGTCACCCATGCACCGAGAAGTGATGCGCGGGTGCCATTTTTTCAAGACAACGGGCTATAGACGGTGGCCACAAACCCGTATTGAAGATCAAACGAAAGCTCAACAAGGGGTTCAAAATGCTGCAACTAGGACAGATGACAGTAGGAGCAAAGCACAACGAGAATGGAGGCCGGAAATGCCACAACGTAATATTGTACAACAACTTTAACCAGTTGATCTACAAATGCTAATATTGTTTACAGGTGCTACTCAAAAGTAGCCTATTCGTACAAAACAAAAAGGCTCGTGGATTTACATGGAACACAAACCGTGGAGTTTTGGCTCCTCAGCTCCTCCCAGCTTGTATGGCTGCCCGCACAAAATCATCGCATTTCGTGTAGCCACTGGAGAATACATCTGTCAGTGCCCCCATGACATCGAAGGCCTCCTGCAGATCTTCAGATGAGGTCATGTCCTCGAGCCACGAGAGCAGATCCTTTGATAGCCCCACCATCTCCTTCATGTTGCTCATCCTTTCTTTCATCCTGGACTCCCACTTTTCATCTTTCTCGCTCGACTTGCTAGTCCCAGATGGTTTGCCCTTCTTGAAGAACTGCTGCAGCTGCTCAATCAAGCCAGTGTATACCAGCATCGACTGCACAATGCCAAAGAGCCTCTTGCTGTCGTTTGGATCTGCGGATGAACCTTCATCTGACCGGACCGCAGAGGAAGACGACTCAGCCGAAAGCTTGAGGGTAGATCGCCCGTGCTTGTGTTGCATGTAAGCATGGTAGATGCCCCTCTGCAGGAAAGCAGGGCGGTGCTGCATCCAGCTCTCATAAGACTCGGAGAGCAGAGAATTGACCATCATAAACTGTACGGTCTCTTCTGACGACCCTGGACTACCACGAGCTCCAGAGAGAGAAGCTGAAACCCGACTGGGAGATTCTGGACTTGACAGAGAACTGGACAGGTAAGTAGAGACAGCCTTGGCCATCGCATGACGTTGCTGATTAGCACTTCCATCTACAAGATGAGAAGCCATCTGGATCATGAAAGGAAGAAACCGCGAATTGCTCTCCTTCCCCCCACCTTTGCAGTCAGTGCTGAAAGAAGCGCCTGTGGCAAACCTGGCCAACATCTAGCAAAAATAACAGAACCATTTCGTACGATTAGTCATGTGTCAGATGTGAAATAATGTCTATCCAGGAAAATGTAAGCAATTCAGTAAAAATTGCCAGACCCAATTACGTTCACCCAAGTTCCAAACATAGCAAACGTCAATTAGACAAGAATAATCTTCATGGACCAGTTTTGCATCCTTACAATAGCAAATATGACCATTAACTTCAGTGCCAGATTGGTAAAAGGACCGACACGAGTGTAGATTACACCAGAAGTTTAAGTTTCCACTTTTCTTTGGAGCAAGCAAAATAAGACATTTTGGAGTTGACCACATATTCCATTTGTGTTTTTTGGTCTTTCTAAATTGGTTTTGTCCCGTGTAGAATTGTGTGCTTGCTGTTTGTTCATAATACTACCTCCAATCCATATTAATCGTCACTGAATTGGATGTATCAAGACATGTTTTAGTGCTCCGATTCAGCAACAGTTAATATGAATCGGAGGGAGTTTAGGATTCTAACCCACTGTCATCATACATTTATTCATACAGAAAATGGTGATAGTGCAAACTCTAAAATTCATTTCGTATTTGTTTAACAAGGAGATCAAAACGACAAGAGTCACGTACCAGAACAATGTCGTATGTCAACAACCGGAGACGACTTCCATCTGCTCGTCCTTGAGAGTTCAATTGGTCCCAATATTGATCAACGCACCGGTTGTACTGCCCAAGTGGAACAGATGGGCCTCTCAGCGGAAAGATACAATTACACAGTGTCTCGTTATTTCTCAGGGTAGCTCCGTCCCATTCCTTTTTAGGAGTCTTCAGTGCAGCATCAGCTCGTTTGGCTTCCTGGTGACATTGGTAGTGTATGATGTTGAAGTGGCTAACAGTAGTGAAGACACAGTCCCCACGGCCACTGCCAGAACTTGTTGCACCCAAGTTCACCCGTTTACTGAAAGCATAAACTCCTAGCATGTCCGTTGGCCTTAAAGTATACCCTTCTCTGCAAACCATACAAGCTAGCCCTTCCTCCTCTTCTTCCACGTCATCAAAACCTTCAATTATAGGCTGTGAGACGACTATGCGTCTACCACCATCTGAACCGAATTCTTGTCGCATTCCTAGCCCCTAAAGAAAGAAGGTAGCAAAATGTTACTTAACTTTATGGCGCACATACAGATCCCAAGGCCAAACCACAAAGCTACAAACAATGGCCTATAATTTGAGTTCAGTGTTCAACACGATTTGCACAAAACAGTTTTGATGTAAGCATTTGCAGAAGAAAATAATTTTTAAATGAAGGATCAAAACAATCAGTGGAAACATAACAGCTTATTAAACTATATCTGTAGCGGTTACCTGAAGTAGCATTTCTCTTCTCTTAAGAGCAAGGCGGCGCATCTCATCCCTTGTAGCATGCCGCAGTTTTTCAATCTTCTCTCCCAGGTAGCCATCACCATTATTTTCTTTGTTGGCTAGGGTGTCTAAAAGATTTTCTGCTCTTGCACCAATTTCGTTTTCACCAGGCACCCCTTCTAAAGCATGGAGCAGCGGTAAAATGCCTTCCTCATCGACACACTTCTGTGTAGGCAAATGTCCCTTTGCAAGCCCTTTCAACATTGACAGGATGAACGGAATAGATGGTAGCTTTAATCCAGCTGTCCATTCTGCACTAGTTCTAGATCCAGTCTGCCCTGCAGAAGCAAATCTTTCCCTCAGATGCCCTAGAGCAGCTTTTGTGATGCCCTTCTCTAGAATAATCTCCTTTAGCCTCTCACCACATGAACTTGTCTTGAGTGACTCTGAGACTCGAACAAAGTTTTCAACAGCAGATCTCTGCATTGATGCCTTTTGGCTTAAATCATCATCTTTTTTATTCTCTTCGTGTTGCTTTTGCAACCTGTCAAACTCGCTCCAGTCTCTAAGGTAGGGCTCAAAATGTTCGACCAGAACTTCCATAGCTGCTGGCTCCCCATAGGTCAAGTAAGGCAAGATTCTGGCCACCATCTCCTCATTCCTTTGTTGCTTGTTGGACTTTTTGGTACCTAAAGGATGGCATAACCTCTCCAAAAACATGAGAACAATTTTCTTGGCCTGCTCACAAGCCCCAGTCTCCTCAATATTAGCTGTAAATACACTTTGCGAGATACTTATGTCACTCTCATTAGCTTCCAGTGTAAGACTTTCTACAATTAACAGGATGCCTTCAGCTGGTTCCATTGCATCTACTGAGAATGCACGCCTGGCTGTATCAAGTAGCAAACCAAGGGCACCCAGACGTAGTAAAGCACATCTATTTTCACGGATTTTGCAACAATACTTGAGAAGGTTAAGAACTGAAGCCAACTCTTCCTGGTTGGTTCTTAACTCGTCATCACGTAGGCTCTGGTAAAAAGGAAACTAAGATTCAATACCAGAAACAGGATCTGAGTACAACAGCCAAATAGATGTAATTTTTTTCAAATTCATGACACTACACTGCTTAAGGGACAAGAAACGATGTGTTGACGAAACATACCTGGATCATGCTTAATATAATTTCAAGTCCTCCGCATTCCCTCACAGCACCTGCTATGGCAAACTCTATTTCGGGATCTTGTGATTCCTCTCTTTCCTCTTCTAGCTCTTTAATCATAGGCTCGGTTGCTTCACCATCTAAACCCTGATCAGAAAAAAAAATCTATTAACACAACAATGAACTATGTGAACAAATCTGGACATACATTAACCCAACAGGAGGCAGAAAATCAAGCACGATGCTTAACAATCTTCAGATTGAATTAGACTATACACAGATTTCTCAATTCCTGTACAGCAATGTCCTTTACCAACAGAAACTATTATGGGATACTAGGAATATAAATGTGATTGTAATGTGCACACAAAAATTACTTAAAAGTTTCGATACTTGGGAGTTTACAGAGGACACCATTAAACTATTCAGAGGTTAAAGGTCAAGACTAACTTCTTTGTGACCAAGGGACAATGCATAGAAACAAGCATCAAGATACGAAAAACTTATACAGCTAGAAATAAAAAAATTAAGGCAAGAAAAGTGAAGCCAAACCCTCATACGTACCTGCAGTCTGTAGGTTACTGTCATTGGTGGGCAATCTCTGACAGATGAAGCAGCAGAGAGTGTACTGGTATTAGACAAAGAATGCTGATTTTGTCCATGGTGTTTTTTCCACACTTGCTCGTAGACTTGGGAGATGCTAAGGTCAAGTGAGATTATATTCCCAGCAACCAGTAACTCCATACCATAGTCATCTTCTATAAGTCCAATCATATCGAGTTGCTGACATATTTTGTTTTTCACATCTCTCATAAGTGGGCCATTCTCCACACTGGAGTATGGATTCTTTGTCATAGAACCCCTGATGAACTCTTCTTGAGTATGTGCCTTGTTCAGAATCAAAAGGTAAACAGGCTCCGGTTTCACTGGGCAAATCAAATCGCAGAGCTGCTCCAAAATAAACTGCAAAAGAGTAATATCGCAGGAAGATGCATTTTGTTGTTATTAACGATAAGCAGTATACACAAACACTATACAAAAATAAGTTTGTGCTTGTACCAGAGATGTACGTCTCCTTTTCTCCTTCACATGCTTCTGCAATCCAGAGATGCAAGCACGAATAAATTGGCGTTTGTTTGCGGTACTCTCTATGAGCAAACTATCAAGAAGGTCTTTCAAAAGCCGATTGCAATCATTGATTAACTTTGTCTTTTGCACAACCAGTCCACGGATAACCAAAAAGGCCTCCAGCACCTCGGACAGTAACTTATCAGTCATAAATCTGGAACATGGAGAAAATGTGAAGACATAGTAGAACAAGTGTACAAGTCACATGTAAGCTAACAGAGAAAAGGTAGTGGATTTGGGTATTGATTTAAGATTTACCTTGCTCTAATATTAGGAATTTCAAGAAATTTATTTAGGAGCTCGACAAGCTTATGAAGAATGAATCCTTGTGATATGTCAATACTAAGGCTTCTCTCCTGTGATTCAACATTGTACACTTCTTTTGTTATCAAGGAGCACAATGTGGTTAAACAACCACGGACAGTTAAGAAAAGACGTGAAGCCTCTGAATCAATCATTGTCCCCAGTAACTCGAAGTACTCTGCTGCACTCTCACCAGATGACAGTGTCCGAGGAAGTAAAGACATGAGCAAGTTCAATAACTGAAACTGTCTGGGAGAGTTTGATGGGCATAGCAGGCTTATAAGAGTGCATATTTCAGATCTTATTGACTGAGAACAGGAACTTAAAATCAAGTCCGAAACCCAGGAGCCCAAGGCAAATTTTGAGAAGTCACTTTTAGATGACTTCCGACATGCACGACGCTTCCATCTGAGTCCATATTTTAAAACGAGGTAATCAGATTTCTGCGGATCATGCCGTGTTTTCTGTACTCCTTTAACGGCCTGTGATACTTTGTATTGCCTCCTCACGAAATCCAGATATGACGCACCACTCTCCCATTCTGAATAGCTCAGAAGTGGCATATCCTGACCTCTTCGACTTCCATCAGAACTTTTTACGGATGCATCAGACTGAACCTTGGAAGCGGATACATTAGCTGGCGAGTGACCTTTTGTATCATCATTCTTTGATTGCAACATCAAGTTGGATTTTCCCACAACTGGCTCCTTGTCCCCAGCTTCAGATTTTGGAGGTGTGCAAGCCTGAGAAATTATCCTCAGACAAGGAAGAATAATATGCTCCGAAATGGCAGGATGCTTTGCTCCAACTTTAATAGAAGAGAACAACAGCTGAAACGCGACACGTAGCCTTGCCTCCCAAAACTCATCTACAAGGGCACATGTCTCCGAAAGGAGCTGTAACTCTTCTCGTGTTGATTGTGCAATATCCATGGAGCGATGGTGCTCAAGACAATACATCACCTTCTTCTGAATCAACTTGTCCAGTTCCTGGACTGCATCTGCATCACTTTCAGAGAATGAAGATAGCACGGCCCTCGCGAGAGTGCGTGAAGTTCTAGGGCCCTGATGAATGTTGTTCTCAAATAACTCTGATAAAATGCCAGCACCGACAAGTTGCTTCCTGCAGTTTGTGTGTTTGGATAACACTTGTAATAACTCTAGGCATTGGGTAACAAATGTAGTACTACACCCATAGCAGCTACTCGGAGACCTTGGTATTGAAAAGGCTGGCAATGCATTGGTATCATTAGAATTTTTCTGGTGCAGATATGCCATTAGAACACGGCGCAGTCCTTGTAGTGTCTGAACACTTTTGCTGACTGAGTCAAAAGCCGCTTTGCATTTTTCACCATACAGAACACCAAGAAGTGCGATCTTACGATTTACCTTGCAAGTGGGCCCAGGTAAGGACACCATCATCTGCTGGACAGCATCTTTCTGTTGTGAATCTATCTCCTGTTCACCTACACTGGATACAAGTTTGATGAGAGGCTTCTTAAATCCCATTAGTTGCTGGTATCTCCTATGAGCATTTTCTGACTCTGACTCAATTGCTGCCAATCCTTTTCTCATATCCTCATCGTTTTCCATGTTATCAAACGAGAAACTTGGTTTTGCCATGAAATGGAATTCAAAACGGCCATATTTGCTGTAGCCACACTCATTGCAAAGAAAAGAGTCAAGGTTTTCGTAGTTAATATTTCTACATTGTCTACACTGATATGCATTTTCATGGCAGTTGCTACAGATTCCATGCTTATCAGTGACAGACCTGCTACACCTTGGGCACTGCAATGACTCGAGGGAAGAAGCTTGAAGATTTTCATAAAATGAATCAAGCTCGATCATGAAATTGCATGCTGTAATTGGGATGGGGAATTCAACCTTCAATTCTGTCTGGTTAAAAGTAAGATGACAGCTTTTGGCACGCTTCCACAAAGACCAATTGTTCTTCAGTTCAGACAAATCTGTCACAGGCCTGTTGTTGTAATACAGGTTCAGTACTTTCACTGACTTTGACTTTCGAGCATCATAAACATTCATGGTCACTGACTGTATAGTAAAGCTTCCAGTACATTTTACTATTATCCTGTTGTCAGTAAATTTGGTCTCAGACTTGAGGCTTTCAAGCTTCATTCTTGAATACGGAACATCTGGACAGCTACAGGTAACACAAGGCTCACTCTCCAAATAATAGCCATCAAACTCCACTAAGCAACTCAGTGTATTGTATATACGGGAATTCGGATGATTTGCTAATAGCTCATTCTGCGAATGGAGTGTGTCAAAAATGCAGCTTATTACATCGGATGTTAAGCACTTATTCAGAAGTTCGGTGTCGTTCTGCTTTGCGCTAGAATCATTTGCTTTTCCTAGTAAACAGGTCATGAGGTCAGTGTACTCAATGATGTTCTGACCGTACATGGGAAGATATTGCACCTTCTGCAGTAGAACATTTAACATTGTTTCCTTAAACAGGTTCTTTGCATGGTACCACAGACCAAACAGAACACATTTGGCCTCCTGGCGGACACTTCCTGAGTTCCACTCTAGCAAGAATGTATCAACAAAACGCTTCAACACATCCCCTTCTTTGCCATTGAACCCTTCCACAGCCTGCTCCATGTCCATGCAGGATTTTTCCGAAGCACCTTCCGAACCATCATCTCCCTTTCGCTTCTTTTTTGAATCTGAAGATTGTGAGCCAGTTCTTGTAGGACCTCCAAGATCCACACTCTCTGTTTTTTGTACATTATGATTGACGTCTTTTCCTGAATAAAAGGCCAAATTCAGAAGCTTGAGAGTCTGAATAATGCACTCTTCACTGAAATAGTAAAAGTTGTCCATCAGGAAAGGAAGAAGATCCATGTGCTTCAAGCAGAACTTCTGCCAATTTCTGGGCCTTGCTGCAGCCACATCACAAAGAGTAGATAAGCACTTATGAGCTTAACACTTCTCTCATAAGGCACAGGATTTCGAAAACCTCCAGACTTGTTTACGATTTTACGAAGTTTCTTGACTTCATGGGAATACTGCCACGAATCCCTAACACTGTAATAGTGAGTCTTGCTGCCACACAAATGAAGGAATAGCCTCCTTGCATATCTACGAACAAATGTAGTATGAGGATTGCTAATATAGCTGCAAAGAACATCCTGAAATCCATCCAACTTAAGATCCTTAGTGTTGGGAACCTTGTAACTTCTATCCTTTTCAGCTGACTTCTCCTTTTCCGGTCTAACCATGCTATATACTAGCCGGAAAGTGTTCTCCAACAACAATTTGTTGTAGTCCATAAATAGATCAGTCGGGTGAGATTTGGCGTATGAATCAGAAAAGAAAGGAGAGAAATTTCCAGCTGGTAGCTCTCTCCGCACTGTCAATAGGGATCCACAACCTGAACCAGAAGAACCACCTTCTCCATTTGTGGAAGGTGACTTGAAAACATGAACAAGCTGCTGCAGTATATCCATTAAGTAATTCAGAAATGACTGTTGCCTGAGGGCTGAACAAGCACGAATTAACTGAGAAGCAAACTCATTTTTATCCTGGTCATCACTGGAGGACGGAAGACTTGTTGTTGATACTGGAACCTGAACAGGACCTTTCTCAGTCAAATCAGAACTTCCACCTGACTTCACATGAGAGCTATCACTCCCAGGTTGATGCCAGTTACGGAACATAAGTGTGAAAAACATGAAAATAAGGATCGATACTTCTCCAAAGGAACATCGTGCTTTCGCAGGAAATGGTTTACTTGTATTGATTTCATCCATTAGCCACTTAACAAATTTTTCCAAATCAAAATGTCTGGCTTTGAGCTATCCATGAAAGGTCCACCAACTGCAGATGAAAGTCTGTAGAACAACTGCATTATAGGTATGGCTTGAGTGCCAGCTGTGGTCCCCATCCAGCCTCTGAGCTCTTCAATTAGACAACTGAGGAGCAGGGAGTTAATAGCACGTTTGGATGCAGAAATTGAAACTGTTCTTTGGTCTGTCATGGACCCAGGGAAATCTGCAGATCCACTTGCATCCAGTACATGAATTGGTGACTGTGAGGTTTTGACACTTCTATCCTCAGGAGGAGGAGGAAGAACAGTGGTATCTGTTGGCTCATCAATGGAAAAATGAATATCATTGCCCTCACCTCCAAATGTGTCAAGTTCAATTATTATTGCTGACATAGGATGATCTTTTGAATGTGGTGCAGGTAGACGGTCTGCATCAAGTATCTCATAGCAGGTTTCACACAGGTCAAAGTCTGGACAAATGTTGCAGTGCCATCTTTGCCTAAGTATTGGAACAGTGGAACAACCATCACAACAGTACTGCACTGACGATGTCGCAGGATCTTCAATCATAACCTGAGCATTTCCACCAGTGGGATTCATCAATGAAGCACTTGTTTTTGCATTATTATCAGAGCCATCATCATTAGCTATCATTGTCTGCTTTGGGAAAGGGACTTGTAGAAATCGTGATGAAATAGCCAAACTGAAAACAAGCAACAAAATTTAAGCTAAACACGGAAAGAACTATGAGAGCTGATAGCCATAAAAAAATGGGGAATGTCAATGTATAGACATATACAGAAAGATCACCTGCTAGAAGTCTGAACAGCTTCATATGGTGCAAATAGTAGCTTCTTCAGTAGAGCAACTGCAGGCGCAACTGAAGCACCAGATTTTTCATTTGCACACAACGCCAAACACTCAGCGTAGCTATAAATAAATTCCACACAAGGTATGACAAGATTATTTATCATTTGAGTATCTGGCCTGTCTAAATCCAAAATGTCCCAAAAAACTTGCATAAGACCGTCAACTAATTCTGTACCTGTAAAATACAAAGATATGCTATTATTCTCCACAATTTAGAAATATGCCAATTTACAAATATTGTCTTTTTTCGCGGAAGGCCGTAGTTTAATTTAATAAATGATTCACGTTCCTATACATTCTGTGCATCAGGTTTTCAGAGAGAACACTTTAGCATCAAAATGACAACAATACAATAGTGACTATTTGAGAATGTAAATGTACAATAGGTGACGGAAAAAATTGGTAATGTACTTCAGTCTAGGATTTGTGTCTCTGATACTCTACAAATTGCTCCTTTGGGCCTCAATGTAATAAGCACATTAACGAGTCATAATAGAAAAATGGACTTGATAAATTCGTCAATAAGTTAAAATTGGTTGCCATATGATATATTGCTAGATCTCTATATTTTGTAGTTCAGGATTTATAATTCGTACTTGAATTTTCTCTACAAGAGCATTCTTGTATAATATGACTAGGGGTGGGCATATTAACCGAGAACCGATTTACCGAACCGAAAGAGCCAGGACAAACCGATTTTTCTGGTACCTAATTCAGTCATCATTTCTGGAAAACCTAACTTAGTATGGTTAATTCGGTTGTCACGCTCAGGTAACCGAAAGAAACATAAATAGGCCAACTCCACCTCAAAATCTTAAACATATCAGGCCCAGCCCATTAGGCAGCAGCCCATCTGATGTGCTCATGCCGATCAAAAGGAGTAGGACCATCAGGTCCAATCACGGGCACACCGACCCACTATTTCCCAGCGGCAAGCAGCGATCGTGAGGGCATGTACTCAACAGAACACACAACGTGAGCCTTCCGGATTTCTTCGGTGCTGCTCGGTCTTACCCGACGACCAAACCGAAATTTCAGCTGACCAAAGTCTCGGTTACTGTATTATCTAAAAACCGATCGGTTATCAATTTCTGAGAACCGAAATAAATTAAAACCCGAGTAACCGAACCGATCGGTCGGTTAACCCGAATGCCCAGCTCTAAATATGACAGAAGTATCCTTGTATGACAAATATGCCAATGTCAATATATCATGTGTTATATTGATCATTATGAGTAATGGTTATGCAGCCAAGAGGGAATGGATTAAAAAGGAAGGCCATTTTTGTGCAGTAGTTGGAACAATAAGAAATCACAAATATCAGACAATGAGACCTCTATAAAATAAGTGCTGAAGTAGAATTCCTTACCATGACTCTCAAGAAAAGAAGCCAAGTTTAATTTCCTGTACAAAGCAACTTTAGACACTGTATGGATCTGGGCGATAAATTCTTTTATCACCCAGCTAGATGCAGCACCTCCGACTCCTATTCTTGAGGTAATTCCTGGAAGTGACTTTATTACTCCTAGAAGGCGCATAGTGTCCTTAACCTGTGCAACAATTAAGAATAAATTAGAACAGTGACAACAAGCAAAAGGGAACGCCAGGCCATAAATGTTAGAAGTATATTGAACAAAGATACTTGAAACTTACATGATAGTATATTTCCTTCTTTGGAAACACAGCCTGAAGGACACGGCATGCAGCAGAATGTAGAAGAGGCTCCCTGTCACTTTGAAAGATGGTTTCCAATAAAGCTCTGCATTTTAGATTATTAAGTTCCATGTCCGCATCAACCGTGTCAGTACAGGAGCTCGGTTGACAAAGCAGATATATCCGTGAGAGGATCCTGAGAGCATCTGCCAAAATCTGCTCCTGGATAGGAGCAGTTTGCATCGTTTGGGGTCTCGTTCCTGTTTTTCCACCAGCAGTACCACCCATGACATGTGCTTCCATATCAAGTACAGCATCCATTTTCTCTTTCCACCCAAACTCATCTTTGGCTCGACCATAAACTTCGATAGAATCTACCCGAGGCATAGATGAACCATCGAATGTTCGGCCAACTGTAATTGTGAATTCTTCATCAGCCAGAAGTGATTCTGCGGTAGTAAATGGAACATCATACCATGATCTCATGCCTTCATCTAGCTTGACAACTCTGTGGAACATCGTGATTTCTGAAGGGATATTGCTAGCCGATGTGTTACCCACATGGATCCGACAACCAACCATGACAATATCAGGATTTGGATTTGAAATAGACACCTAAGCCAAATAATAGAGTGCAGATAAGTAACTACATCTATTAAAGGATAGCAGAACAATATAAGCTATAGCACCCTCATAGGTTAAATAATTCACAATAGTCAAATTGGGATTAACAGGTCAGTACTCCCTACCTTGAAGCCAGCGGATGTCACACTCTCTAAATATCCATCATCTGAGGTCAGTCTCTGCTTGATGCTTTCAGAATCACCACTTTTGGTTGTATCACTACTAAATTTCACATCAGACGTGATGCAAGTTGTCTTCTCAAAAAAATCAAGAGGAAATTCTGGTTTGGTGCCAGCGTAAGCCTTGCTGCTGAGGATACTGCTGCCCAACTTCTTTGTTTGTTCTGCGGTAAGGCTCGTCGAACTATCACCTCCACTAGGTGTATGTGAGTAAATATGGAGGCTTCCATCATCATATAGAAGAAGACAGTGTGTTTTATCTTTGGACAAAGGCTTATATGCAGCTACACCCACCATTGGAGTATTTGAGCCAGTACCATATCTCATGTTTTGTGCAAACAGCTTATGAGGACCCAGAGACACAGCGAGAGGAGCATTTGATTTGAATTTTGATAGACAGGTAAGAGTCCCACTGCCAGCTATTAGCTCTCTCCAACGGTAAAGCCCAGCCGGCATGGACTTACCATCTTGATCTTCCTCGCATACATATGATAACTCAGTAACTGATGAACAATCAGTATCTAAGCGCCCCATGAAAGTAGTGCCATCTTGATGAGACACAAATATAAGCCTGTAGGTTGGTGAGAAGTACAACGATAATCCCTTATGCATAGATACTGCATCTTTAACCAAGATTGTGTCAGTCAATGTTTTGGCACCAACATCACCCGCCAATACAACATTGAGCCTATACAGTAGGCCCCCTTCAGAAAGAACAAGAAGCACCAATTTGCCCATTGAGGAGGGAACGAGGGTGGCATCAACAATAATATCATCAGCCACAGTAAAATAATGCAATGGGCTTATATTGTCCTGTGAGAGATCATAGATTTTCACAAACTTGTTTGTTACTACCATCAGCTGTACCTGAGAACCTGGAACCCATTCCACACGCCGAATGTAAGCTCCTTGCAGAGCAAGTTCTATGGCTAGGCGATCTGTCACTTCACCACGACTATTTAATGTCAGTACTTGGCAATCACCATATCCAGCAACAGCAAGGTAATGATCCAGTAATGGATTGAAAATCAGATGAACAATTTCAAAGCGAACTATGTTTCTGGAGAGTGGCTTCACATTTGTTTTGTCTGCTGTAACAAGGGCTGCAGTAGGCTGTCCAATAATTTGTCCCACATCAAATATAGCTACTTTATCCCCTTCTCCAACAGCAACCTTGCCTCGAATGCCAACAGTCAGCAACGATTTAGTAAGAGAACCATTAGCAAGATGTGACTTAAGTTCCCTGGAATTCGGATAATCCGCCTTTATCTTCAGGTCCAGTGAACCACTTTTGAAAACTTTCTTTAGTTGGAAAACATCAGAAGCGTGTGATACCAGCATATCACCTCCTAACAAAACTTTCCTATCTTTCAGAAGATTTAACTCTCTTTGGCTAAGTATCGTTGGAAGCAACTTCTTGCAGAGTTCAAGCATTCGAACTTC
Organism: Poa pratensis; assembly: GCA_947311845.1. Lineage (NCBI taxonomy): Eukaryota > Viridiplantae > Streptophyta > Magnoliopsida > Poales > Poaceae > Poa > Poa pratensis. The sequence continues at coordinate 30,146,737 of CAMZMU010000097.1, read as the reverse complement.
AATATCAAGATTATTCAGAAATACAGGGAGCCCATCACTGAAGCCTTTTGGCATAGATAACTTAAGAGAATTATCAGTATCATTTGAGATGTCATCTTCAAAATCAGAGCCACTATCTGCAACCTGTTCCAGATCATCGTGATAAGGCAACATGGGCTGGAAGCTGCAAGCAGCAGGTGGTTGTACACTGGAGGTTCCTGTAAATTTCCGAGGTTTCAAGCACTGGCAGTTGCTTCCTCTCACACCACCAGCTCCACAGTCACAGAAGAAACGGCTTGAGCGAGAATAAACAACACGATGCCCCCGATGACACACCTTGGCACATACAGAACAGCAACCTTTGGAAACAGTCAAATCACAAGTATAGCAGAAGTACCAATGTTGTTCCATAAAATTACTACCACTGGATGTAAACGTGCACACTTTGGATGCTAGTGCCCTTTCACTGTTTCCATCGTCTTCATCATCTCTATCCATGCTCCCCAATTCCCCATCAGATGTTCCATCATCTTCATCTTCCTCACCAGAACTAGCATCACAATCTATAGCAGAATTATTTTCTTGATTGGTGCGAAGAACAAGGTCTTCTGAATTCTTCAATTGCTTTGGTATGAGAGACCCCGAGCCACAACTGTTGGCAGAATTTTTAGATGAAAGCCTCTTAAGGGCAGTCCTGTTTAGTCCAGCATCGCCAAACACCGACTCCACAAACATAAACAGAAACTTCAAAGTATGAAGCGAACCTTCATTACCAACCATTGTCTCCATCAGCACCAGAGTCTTTTCAAACAGCTGCTTGAAATGTGATTCCTCACTCGACAGCTGAACAAGAAAATGGAAATATGCTTTGGCAGTCTGGAGATCACATGACAGAAATGCTCTATCAAGTAAACGTAGCATCGCACCAAAGAGGTGATGTTGAAGTTCTTTGGCTAATGTTTCAGATGAAGGGCAGATAAGGCACATAAGAAAATCCACAGCTGATTCCCTTAGGGCTGTCGAACCTACTGCAATACCATTGGCGCTTTCAGTTTTCAAAGAATGGCCCAATATTCTGAAATCTAACCAGGAAGAAAAGCAGGACAATTCCATTCCAACAAATCTATTTTGCAACTTCGCCTTGAGAGTGGGACAAAGACCAGCACCTAAAATATCAGTGAACAAGCGAAGGATCTTCAAATTAACCTCCTCCGACTGGCATCTGTCCAACATATCAATAAAGACTGACATTTCAGCAAGCTCAGGAGCAAAAAGACTGCTTGCTCCTTCAGGTGCACCTTCTGCATCACCAAGGAAAATTTAAATACGTCTGATTTAGCTCGAATGTCCTCCACTAGATCAACAATGACAGAAACTAGAATTTCTTCCGTCCCATGGTCAACACATTCTTTCGAATTGATGTCAGCCAGGAACCCTTCTAACTGCTTCAGGGTAAACAGGTCAGTGTATCCAGCAAGATCGTCCCTGTAGTTGATTAGATTCATAAATATGGAATCACACTGTCCATAAATGGATCTGAATATTCGATCCGATCTTACAGCCATCACCATGCTAAGCAGTTTGGAAATAACATCTGCATCAACTTGATCTCTATCTCTTGGTTGCATGATCTTTATGTATCCATCAAAGGTGTGTATGATCTCATGTATTACAAGAATACAAGAAAGAAGAGCACTGTTGCTAGAAGCGTACTCTGATGGAAATCCATGTAACAGCACTTCAAGGGAAAACAATTTTTCTGCACTTCACCTAGTTTTGTAGCAACTCCATCTATCCTTGACGGAAGATCACATATATGTTCCAGCATTTCCACATTTGAACCAACTTTCTCAAAAAGGATATGATGCTTGGATTTGTCGATTGCAGAATGCTTAAGCAGCAAGGAAGGATAACAATGATCCTTAGAAGGCCTTCCTCTATCAACAAGTGAGAGATATGCTTCCCTAAAAGTTAGAAGATAGGTCTCCAAAAGAGATGATAAAACACTTAAACATTGTCTGCTGTTTTCACTTATGTATGTAACAAAACTCTTCCCAATAAGAGATTGCTCTCCATCAACGACCACTGCTTTCCGTATGAGTCCACATCAGTTTTTTCACTTGCTTGGTGCCTCCAACACCAGTATTGATGAGAGAGAGAATAAAAGAAAGCCATGCTCCTTTCCTGGAAAAATCCCAAGTTTCCAGCTTGTTTGAAGCAAGAAGAATTCAGAATGCAACAACTTCAGGAATCCAAAAGCTACAGCAGGCAGCTTGGCACCCACAAGAGGCGAAGCATCATCGCTTGCACTCAAAGCAAATGAGAGGAAGAAGTCGACATTTGCAAAGTCAGGGTTGGACAGACCATCATTCCGAAGAAGAGCATCGTTGCCATGATAGCCTATACCAGAAAGAGTGCTCCAGCATATCAGAAATACATATCTTTCAACAATGAGATCATCAGCCACTTCAGGTGTCATATCCCTCCAACAACCAAGTATTTCTGAAATTGTTGCGCTCAAATCAGCCACGTTCAAGCCTAAAGTTCCAAGACCAGACTTGTCAAAGTAGAAATCAGCATGAGCTGGAGTCACATCAAGCAATTGCGAGAACAAACTACTAGTTGTAGCATATTCCTTGACAGTATCAGCAAGCATGCCCTCCACAATAACAGTTGCAAAGGATGGCAAACAATCATTCATGGAACGTAGCTGCTCTTCCTTCACTTGGATATCCCGCAACCTGGATCTTAACCTCATAAACAACCATGATGGGCGTGTCAGCGGATACAACAAAATATGTCGCAGGACAAGCAGAAGTCTTGAAAGGACTAAAGCCCATCTTGTGAGCTCAGGTGCAGTTTTTCCAGGTGGAGAATGTTTCATTATTTCGAGGGAAGAAAGCACAATCTTAGTCAAATCAGATTTCTCTGACACAGAGGTTGAATGGAATGCCACCAAAAGTATTTCCAGATGAAAAGCACAAGGAAGAGCTTCACAGAAATCGTTGAAATTCAGTGAGCTGGATGGCTTGTCATTTGCCTTCTCCAAAAGATAATCAAAGTACTGAACAAAAACTTTTCTTCCCAGATTATAAGCTGAGTTTGTCCCAGAGATAATGGCACGGGCAACTAGAGCAAGTGTATACTGGTTATAAGTGTATTTACCATCATCAACATTCAGCACTTTCTCCACGAGGTCTTCTCTTAGAGAAGTAGGACAGTCCTCAGAAACAAGAAGCATTTGCAGCAGTTCAAAACAGGCCATGTTGATGTGCAATAGGTTAGTCTCCATATGGTAAGATGATGTGTTTTCAGCACCGTTTTCATCAGAGATACAAGACTGGCAGTTAAGTATTGACAAAAATTGTTCCAAATGATTTGTGTGAAACTTCCTGCAGGCATCCATATATGTAGCATTGCACCATTCAGGAGAGAAGATGCACGTTTTCATAAAGCATATCAAATCAGCAGCTAATTGAATAGGCCATGCTGGCTGCTTGAAGAAACACTCCCAAGAGAAGTTGGCTGTTCAACACTATCAGCTACTCCGGTAGAACGGGCTTCAGCAAAGAGATTTCCGAACAGTGCTTCTTCCTCATGACTAGCCACAGACTCCAACTCTGAAACAACAGCTTGTTTTGTGCAACTCAGCTGTGGCTTCTCAAGTGCACTCATTGATTTCACTCCTTCTTCATGGAGAAAAAATATGAGATGCACCAAATCATCCAACCATTGCTCTTCTGAAGGGAAGATAAGCTGTAGATACTCCTCACATGAGTATTTCTTCAACAATGGCACTACCGTAGAGCGAGCTCGACAAGACAAACCATCTATATCGGAATCGCATGAATAATCAATAACAGCTTTGCCAGGTATGTCCCTGTCAACACGACTTGTCCACCGCTTGGTGCTTTTAAGAAGCTTCAGCACATATTGCACAATCTGAGGAGAGTAAGCTAACGGGGGCACTAAGCACACACCTGATTTTTCATAGCTCCACATCTTTGTACTGAATATGTCCAAAAGGGAAGCAAGTATGCATACTTGAACAGTACAACAAATATCACTATTGCAGAAGACAATTTGAATCAGTTGCAGGAATTCTTCAAGTATTTGCAGCAACATAATTCCAACTCCATCCCCAGAAAACACTCTGTCATGGTTAGAGAACTTGAACTTCAGTCCAAACAAGACTGGCAGACTATCAGCACACCTTGCTACTGAGCATAACATCATGGTATCAGAAACGTCACAAGGAAATTCCACAGCGAGACCATGGGCTAACTTCAAAATTCTTTGAGTAAAAGACAACCTCATGTTAAAATTGATATCTTCTAAAACTTCCAAAGCTGGAGATTGACAGAGCTTATGAACCAATGTAAGAAGGCGAGGTATGCAATTTAGATGAACAACTGCAAAATGTCGTGCTATTGACACCATGGCACTTGGAGATGCTGCATGCAGTAATTCAGTGTTCTCTGGAATAACATAATTTTGCTGCAAACACTCTGGTGATAAGGTCAAACGAAACCGTTGCAGATCATCTCCGCTATTCGAGCAGTTGAAACCTGGTCAATAATCATCAAAGAATACACAAATGTCAGCAAATGAAGCACCAACAGTGCAGAAAACCTTGAATCACATTTGAATGGACACAGCCTGAAAGAGTTAACCTTTTAAATAACAGAAATATCTCTCCTGCGGGCTCAAGCGCTCAGGTTCGACTGGGACAGATGACCACTGCTCGATAATGTCATTTATAATGCTGGCTCTAACGAGTAAGCCTTGCTGGCAGTCCCACTAAGCAGCACAGATTCCATGAAAAAGGCAACTTCATTCTGAAAAGATGCAGAACATATTTAACAAAGAACGAACCCCACATTTGTCAAAACATTGATCAACTAAGGTGATGGAAACCACATGCTGATAATGTCTCAATTCATAAGATCACAACAGTTGTCAGGAAATTGCTACGTTAAGTGGACTACCCACATTTATCAAAGTCAAAACACTGACTCGACCAAGGTGATGGAAACAGCATACTGGTAACATCTCAAATTAATAAGGTCACAGCAAGGTGAACTTGGTGGTCAGAAGGAATAATGCCAAAATAAAATCAGGTCAAAAGAACTTACTAGTAAGCCAAAGTCATCACATGCATATGATGATCTTTCGAGATACAGGAGACAGAATTCCAAAGACCTCTCGGCAATCTCCACAACAGTTGACTCCACTTGCTCCACTGACAACCAAATTGGAAAGAGAACAACGAAGTGAGAAACACATCAATTTGCTAGACAAGTTCCTCCCTAATTAGGCAAAATCACAGGAAACGGTAGAAAGTGGGATATCATCGGAAAAAATATATTGCTTTAAAGCAACATACAATTCTAATAGTGTGTATGCAAGGATCTAAAAAAAAAAGTGCATATGCAAGATAAATTTCGATCTAAAATAAGTTGAAGCTATAGTACTTCCAGTGGTCAGCCATGATGCCACTGCCACACTAGGATTTCCTAAACTGACGCCATTCAGCCTAAAGCCTAGTTTAAGTATAAGCCAATGCTACATAGAACATAGGAGAAGAAAGGATAGCTGCAGAGTAACATCAGAAGCAGGAGCATACTCCTAACTTACTGAAGAGCATCAGATCAGTAAGGCTGGCACCCAGATGCTCAAAACAAGGCAATGAAATGTATCAACGGGATATCCATGCATATGAGAGAATTAGATACATAATATGCATCTACCACTTTAACTGAATAATAGTGAACTAAACAAAAAAAGGAGAAGAAAACGATACATAGTAAACAAGATACTATAGAATGTCGTCAGAAAGCTGATCCAGACGGTGCATAAAAAAAGTAAATTAAGAGCTCGATACTGCAGGGATCACAAAATGAAGGGCTTAACACCACAAAATTTGCACATTCATGGAAGCAACAACATATCAAAATGCAGATCTGTAACCAGTAGTAGTGTTCACAGACCTAACAGGAATAAGGAAATTACAACTGTTAACCAAAGCTTACATAACCTGCTAGTTTAGGAAGTAGACATTCAGGATTTATACCACAGGTTACTGCAGGATATAGATGATTCTTACATAAGCTTGCAAATTTTCTTGTTAACTACAAATACCTAGTTTGAAAAAGAATGCGCAGGGGGGCAAAAGTAACAGCATATATTTCTACCAAATCAGTCAAACAGTCAATATCTAGCTTATTTGTGCTGACTGCCAGATTCCAATCATCCTACCAGTCAATCAAAACCAGTTTGGTCTAAGAACGATGGCCACCAAGCGACAGAACGATAGAAAATATGAAGAGCAGGTTTGATACTAGCGCACTAGGGCCTAGGCTATAGATACCCGCGGCTACAATCAGCTCACCGGAATTCATTCATGCTAGCAATTGATTAGTGGGATGATCACCAAATGTAAGCATTCACTTGTTCAAAAAGTATGTAAATAACGTAAGCATTCATGACCTCACAGCACAAATAGTACCCCAAGCTAAAACAAAAACGTTTACTCTCGTGACACTAAACAAAGCAATCGAAACACAACACTGAAGTCAAGTGTGGCTCCATACACGAGGATGGATCGTGCTTCGTGACAGCACGGTCCAAAACAACAGCATGGCGATAGCAACCAAGTAGAGGAAAGCCTAAGCTGCAACAGGAAGGAAACAGCACAAACAGTGCTCCAGTATAACAGAGACCAGACCGCTAAAAGTAGAAAATCCATACACGCACCCTACGATCATGCAAAAAAGGAGTAGGCAAAAAGGAAACTACATCGGGAAAGTTTGCTAGCTGCACCGTGCAATGAAACGTGGATGCTCCAGACCGATCGGAAGGAGATAACCAGCTATGCTTTCACTACTAGAACAATCCAAAACATGACCCCTAAATCATCCAACCGCTCCTCTAACGATGTGAATCCTACTCCCGGAAAGGGATGACCAGACTAAGTATCAGAATTCACGAGCCAATGCAGCGGCGGGAGCAGCTGCAGCGCATCTCGCGCCCGCCAAGCTTACCACTGGAGATCACACGACCTACTACTACCAAAATACTAAACCCTCGACTGAAGCAAAGCGGACACCCTCGGAGAAGAGTTCGCCGAGACGGTAGAATCCTAGTGGTTGGCGGGAGATCGGGGGAGCTCACCGGAGGAGGAGAGCACGGCGGAGACGACCGCGCGGGCAGCGGCGAGGACGGCGGCGGCTCGGGCGGGCTCGGGCGGCGGGCCGGCGGCGAGGGCCCCCGCGAGCGCCTCGAGGCCCGCGCGGGCCGCGGGCGCGCGGAGGCGGCGGGACGGCGGGTCGGCCGCGGCGGGGCGGAGCAGGTCGAGGAGCGCCGAGATCTCCGCCGCCATCTCCGAGGGATCTCCGATCGGCGGCGGAGCCCTAGAGAGGCGGGCGCGGCGCGGGGCGGGATCGATCGGCTAGGGAGGCGAGGGTTTTTGCACTGCGAGTGTGGTTTCTAGAGAGAGAAAGAGGAGAAGGGGGTAGGAAGGAGATGGAGGGGGAGGTGGGCATGGGGAAAGGAAGAAGACGATGCAGCAATGGGGCGAGTGGCTTTTATTTTACGCACGGGTGGCGTGGCGCTGGCTGGCTGGGGTTTTGGTTTCTTCGGGAGTAAGCAGCAGGGAGAGGATTCGTTTTAGACTCTGGCTTAGCTGTGTGGTTAGTGATTGCTCCTGATTTATGAGTCGGCTCGAGCTGATTCCATCAAACAAAAAGTCGGTTCATGCGGATCTTTTTCTATGGAGGTTTTTTTTGTATGACCCTTGTGAAATGGTGATTTTCTGTGGAAATATCCTCTGTTTTGTAAGCTCATCTTGCCGCCAAAATGAGAAGGAGCACCCGGCGACGCCCCCCCTGAAATCTCACCGTCCCCTTCGTTACCAGCGCATGGCCACGATTCGTCGCTCCCACCGTATACCAGCCCGTTATTTTCGTATTTTTCACCGTATCGTTCGCGTATTCCACCCACATCCTGTACCACAGGCCCACACAGTGATGTAAGCCGAAGTTAATGCAGCGAGACGTTGTGCTATCTACCCCCTTTCTTCTCCAGCACAACCTGTTCTTAATCTCCCCCCACCCCTCTCCTGCCCTTCCTGTCATCAGCTCTTCTTCCCCCACCCCCTCTAACCTCTAAACCATTTTGTTCTAGATCTTCGACACTGTTCGCCATGATAATGGAGAACTCAACTCAGCCTCATCCAGTGCTGCAACAAACCATGGTGCCCAGGAAGACATCGCGCCCCTTCCGCTTATCCGATGCCCCAGGTGCCAACACGGATTCATTGAGTGGTACATATCCAACACTTCCAAGAACCCTGGCAGGCACTTCTACAAGTGCCAGTTTCAAGGGGTATGCGATATTCTCCTAGTACAGATCTGTTTTCCTTTTTTTTCTACTATTTTTGTCCATTCAGTATCTGACTGCTACCATTTTCACCATCCGCGCTCAGTCTGGCGCTTGCAGTTTCTGGAAATGGGAGAGCGCGTACGTCGACTATCTCCGTGCTCGTTGGGGCCATGTACTCGGCGGTGCCCCTCCTGCGCAGCCATCTGGAGACATCCAAATGCTGCTTCTGCAGCACCAATCGGAAACGAAGAACATTCTGTTCACGAGGTTAGCAATGCTCGCGATGGCGATTTTTTTTATCAAGTTTTAGAAATTATTGTAGCACAGGTTCCCGGGATCCTGCCAGCATTAGTATTTTTATCAGCTCGCGTTATGTAATCACGGCATTAATCTTCCTTAAGAGCCCTAATTAGTTTATCCTGTTAACCATCATTCGTTTTCATGTAATGACCGTGTGTAACAATGGTCTATGATGTAATAAAGAACTGTTTATTATTATCCCAACTTCACCTTTGTCAACGTGTGTTTAATGCCCCGTTTATCTACCTCATTCAATGCCTGGTCACATTAACTACGTCCCTCATGAAAGATAACAACACGCCTCATACGGTCGCCGTTCAAACCGATCCAGTTCATCATTTGTGTTCTCGCCGGGACCTCGCCGGAGAACAAGCAAAGTACCTTTGCAAAGCTTATCTTTGATCCGTCAACTATTCATGCTCTTTTTGGTTTGTTTGCTTCACTCTTCGTTCTCTGAGTACAACTGTGTTCTCCACAGTATATGGGTTCGTCATCCTATCCAAACAACGGCTCACACCAATCCAGTAGCGGCAGTCAAGACCGAGGGGGATCGTCTATGCAAGACGATGCATTCAGCAATAGCATCCCTGGACCTTCCACAACGTCTCGAACCTCAGTCCAGAAGGTGGTTCCGGTAATATCAAAGCTAAGTGATTACAAGAAATTCCTTTTGGAAGAAATAGGTTTTTTCTGGGCTGCTCAAGCTCCCCCATCTTGCCAAGCTAAACATGAAGTTTAGCAAATGGATAATGGCTAGGATAGATGTCCCATCCAAATCCATAGTCATAGACCAAAAGAGGAGGATTAGGTTCTGGGCTGCTGACGTACACAAAGTGTTCGGTATACCTTGTGGTACTCGCGACATTCATGATCCACAATATGGATGCACAGACCAAACTGTTCAGTTCATACGCTCTGTGCTAGGAATGCCCGACAAAGGCAGTCACATCCTCAAGGCAGCCGAAGCTGTCATCACAAGGACACTCAACGAAAAAACATCCAGCAATGTTGAGAAAGATAGCTTCAAAATGGCGTTCGTGATTTTCGTGATGGGGCACTTGCTAGCTCCGTCCACAAAACACGATTATTCCAACATCGACTACTGGTGTGCAATCACGAACACAAAATTCGTTAGAGAATTCAACGGGTGTGAATACGTGATTCAAGACCTGTTAACCGCTGCCCAGAAACTTCAGTCGGAAACACAGTCATCTAGCTCAGTCACTCACTTGCAAGGTTGCCACCTTTTTTGTCATGTATACAGTTTATTTTCGAGTGCACAGATGTTAGTCAGTGCTAAAGACAATATATATTCGATTATATTGACCAAAATGTTTTGTTCTTAAGGTTTTTTATCTAGACAATATTGAGTTGGGGATATTCAACCTGCGCCACAATGTGCTACCCCGTATATCATGTTTCGACGATACAAAATTCAGAAGAATGATCAATCAATGTGGAGCTATCATCAAGGGTCTAGAAGATTTTGGAGCAGCGCCGGTACATTTATACGACATAGTCTTTTTTTTGTTTCGACTATTGCTTTTTAACATTCCGCCACATTGTCCTACACAGATACGCCAGGTTGATCAGATATGTTACACAAGGAGTATGTGGGACATCCAGCCAAATAGGATGACACCTGTCGCACCTCAGCTACGTCGCCCCAATCAAAATGCAACGGAACCTAAGGGAAAGGGTTCTCTTGTGTACCCAACTTCAGCTGCAATTGTCAACAACAACGTTGTCAATGGCAAGGCTTTAGTTGTACAACCCCTTGCTGCTATCGCTCCCAACAGGAACCAGGCAAATGCATCTGCAAATAACACACGCTCCATAGCAATTGGTTCCACCTCTGCCGTGAGCGGTTCTGATTTTGGGAACTACATGAAGGATAGATACCCACAGCTGGTACAACCGTTTTTCAATTCCAAAACTTTTTAACTAGATAGTTGACATGGGTATGCCTATCGGGTACCCTACCATGAGGGTACCTGGTACACGTATCGACTAGGCCCAACTATCAGAGCCTACATGAAGCCCATGAAGGGAGGACCACGAAGATGAAGTATCCTTCAAGTTTGGCGAAGCAATAGTCGGTTTAGAGTTTCCTTACTTGTAAATCGAGTCGGTTACGAACACCCGGGACCCAGCCTATTATTTAAGGACTGGGAGGGCCATCGAACCAGACAACGAACCACCAGAGCCACAAACCCTAGCGAGATCGACATCTCGCCGGGATCCTTGTAACCATCATATTCACAAATCAATAACAGACAGGCAGGACGTAGGGGTGTTACCTCCACACGAGGGCCCTGAACCTGGGTAAAATCTTTGCCCTGCTTGTCAGCCGACGATACTTCCAGCTCTACCACGTTCTCTCCCCCATATTCATAACCTAGGGACCTTAACCATGGGTCTTGATGAGTCTACCCCTCGTCAAGTGGCGCCGACCGTGGGGATGAATAGCGCTGGACTCGAAGTTTCGCCGGTCCCAACAGCAAACGGCAACTCGCCGATCACACCAGCAAACGGCAACTCGCCGATCTCATCTGCAAACGGCAACTCGCCGGCCATGTCAGCAAACAGCAACTCGCCGATCCAGGCGACACATGGCGACTCGCCGATCTAATCGAAAAGCGGCAGCCTGCCCGCTTCACCCGCAAAAAGCGCATCTGCTCTTCCAACGAATTTCAATCCGCACTCGCCGGAGCTTCAGGAGGCGTTTTCTGGCCTTGAATCAGGTTTGAGCTTAACTGTTGGAGCATTCAATTTTTTCGTAAACAATCTTGGCACGCAGGACTCGACAGATCCGCAACAACCGGTGCTGGGTGCACTCGAGGCTCCGTCGACTGCGCTCGTCCCATCGTCGAATCCTGAAGCCTGCTCGCCCGCAACAACCATGTCGACCGGCGAGCTCGATAGGTTCATGATGACGGAACTCCAAGGCGAGGAAGCAGAATCAGCATACAACACAAGCAACATCGACTTCAACCTACCACTCGACGAGAGTTTCGACTGCGGGATCTCCCTCGATGACTTCTACGAGCCCGCGATTCATAACGACAACAATGTCGACTCGGAGATCTTCACCAACACCAACCTCGACTCAGAAATCCGTAATGGCTTCGCCAACACCGAGATGATCATAGGTGATGAGCACATCGACAACGAGATTCGCCTCGAAGATCTACTCGATGAACACACTGGCTCTGACATGAGCCTCGATGGCGATGTCGAGTCTATGACTGGAATCGACACCACATACACCTGTCCTCGGGTCACGCCCCATCAGGTCTACGTGGCCTTCACCGCAGAATCATCCGCAGACGCTGCCGCTCGCAGGCCTGCACAATTCCCATGCATGGTAACCATGCCAGATGGGGTCACAACCTTGACAATCACGGAGGAGATGGCAGCAAAAGCAGATAAAGTCATAAAGGAGTGCACTATGATGCCGCCAAACTCCACTCCAGAGGAGATGTTGACCTTCCAGTACTTCAACTGGCAGGAGTCAATTCGACTGCAAAACTACCGAGCGACGCTCGAGGAGCGCAAAAGGCAAGCCAGCCTCTCGAGTGCCCGACGAAGGGAGCAATCCCTCGGGTCCACACAGCAACCAACCCCTCGACCTAGGTCGCGGTTGGCAAGCCTTCCAGAACATGAAAGGGCAGCAATCACCCGTAACCTGTCGTTCATGACAGAGGACGCTAACGGAATCCCAGTACCCAAAACTGCTGCGGGTGCATTATTCTCCGTAGGTGCTTACCTCAAGGCAATACAACCTCCGGCGAATGACCCTAACGCAGCCCTGCATCGCCAACAACTCAAATCGCTAGCTCTAGCGGCACAGGCTATGCAGCCAGAAGACTAATAGTTGTAACAATGTCAAATATCAGCTATAGTTCGTGCAAGCACAACAACTAACAGTAATTACTTTTGCCACAGGATATGCAGATGTTCAAACCCCACAGCCACTTAAACCTACAGTTCCACCTTCCACTACAGAGGCAGTCAAATCATGGTCCGACACCATCATTTCCGCCATCGTAATGTTGAACGACGATTCACACCCGCCATCCGAAGCTGTTCTTATCGATCATACCTCCAAGCACTTCCCTGTTATGAACCATGTGCACCACAACAGGTACGCGGATCCCTACTGGACAGCATCAAGAGACATCAAATACCCATCTATTGCCACTCAAGACAAATTATTCAAAATTATGTCTTCGTTATCTACTGTTGACATGAATAGGAATGTTCTGACAATTTTTTTTATCATTTTCAACATTTTGCAACATCATATATATTAACAACTTGGTCCTCATCAAACAGGTCATTTGTAACGCATCTGAAACCACGATTCATTTCCACTCCGGTCATGTCTGTCATCACACAACTCGTTGGTAACGATATGCTGGAACATGAACTATGTTCTATCATATTCCGAAGGCTTCGCCAGATAGATATAAACATTCTATATAAGGGATTGGACGATACCTGACGCCTTTTTTTTTAGCAAACTTCGCGGTAATTGACATACATTACGGTCACTACGCTTTGTATGCAGTACACTTCAAATCTCATACAATTGATGCTGAAATATGTTTGCACATAACAGACTAGCATCCTGTCTGGGGACATTGCATGGCAACTCAAATCAATACAGTTCCAGTTCACAGGCGAAGACATCACATTCAATTTATGCAACTGTAGAATGGTAGCACTAGGATATTAGGCCGGCGGCGGCCGGAATCGGCAACGCGGGCAGTGTTGACGGGGACCCATAACTCTGTAAGGCGACCTGCCGTGCTCCTCCACTGGCTGGCCTAGGTGTAGGTGTCCATGTACGAGCTCCACCATAGGACTACTAGTCCACGAGCTGCTCCTGGAAGCCTAACTCAAAGCCCTGATCTTTTTGTTGCCTAACATATCAATTGTGTTGCCTAACGACATATATTAGTTGCCTAATTTTAGCAATTTGTTGCCTAAATATTCCAATAGTTCCTCAATCTACCAATGCATTTATGAGGTTATATTAGTTGCTCAACTCTATTAATTTGTTGCCTAGCGGCATATATTAGTTGCTTTTACAAAAAATATCGTGGTGGTGAAAAACTAAACAAACATAATTGCTCAAATCTACCATTTTGTTGCGTACCTGCATATATTAGTTGCTTAATTATATCAATTTGTTGCCTAAAATATTTCAATATCAATTTGTTGCGTACCTGCACCATAATAGAGTTGCTTTTTTATTGTTATGTAAGTTCCTATCGATAGTGTGAAGTTACTTCATTGCCCACCTAAATTGTTTACCGTTGTTTTGTGGATTTGCTTCAAGGCACATCGAAGTTGATTCGCCTTGAAACAAAGTTGTTATTAATTATTGTGAATTTGTTTACCGCTGTTTTGAAGTTACCTCATTGCCCACTTAAATTGTTCACTGTTGTTTACTGTCGTCAGGATGCAGTTGGACTTGTCCACTACTTCCTCGTCAGCGATGCTATTAGCCGCAAAATATAATTGCAGGTTTAGTAGTGTCCGGAACTGCCGCCGCTTTGTCGCTAGTCACAAAGCCAACATGTGTTTTCTCCTAGGCTGTCCATGACTAGAGAGGCATAAGGGGACAGGGTACTTTTGGAGTGTTTCGGGCAATTTTAATCATTGTTGTAGCCAATTAAGTAGCGGTTCAAACAATTTTAAATCCTTGCTTAGGCATTTTTGTAATGTTTTGGGCAACTAAGTAGTTTTTTCACACAATATTTGGATTGTTTTAGGCAACTTAAATCATTGCTTACGCTTTTTTTTTGCAGTGTGTCATGCAACTAAGTAGTCATTTCAGACAAACTTTGGAGTGTTTTAGGCAATTTTAATCATTGCTTTAGGCAATTAAGTAGTGGTTCGGTCATTTTTAAATCCTTGTTTAGGCATTTTTGTGGTGTTTTGGGCAACTAAGTAATTTTTTCACGCAATATTTGGATTGTTTTAGGCAACTTAAATCATTGCTTACGCTTTTTTTCCCAGTGTGTCATGCAACTAAGTAGTCATTTCAGACAAACTTTGGAGTGTTTCAGGCAATTTTAATCATTGCTTTAGGCAATTAAGTAGTGGTTCGGGCAATTTTAAATCCTTGTTTAGGCATTTTTGTGGTGTTTTGGGCAACTAAGTAGTTTTTTCACGCAATATTTGGATTGTTTTAGGCAACTTAAATCATTGCTTACGCTTTTTTTTTGCAGTGTGTCATGCAACTAAGTAGTCATTTCAGAAAAACTTTGGAGTGTTTCTGGCAATTTTAATCATTGCTTTAGGCAATTAAGTAGTGGTTCAGGCAATTTAAATCCTTTTTTAGGCATTTTTGTGGTGTTTTGGGCAACTAAGTAGCTTTTTCACGCAAAATTTAGAGTGCTTGAAGTAACTTAAATCATTGCCTATGCATTTTGTTCTCGTGTCTAATGCAACTAAGTAGTGATTTCAAGCAAACGTTTTAGTTGTTGAGGAATTTGAAATTTCGTTTTAGGCAATTGAGTAGTGGTTCGGGCAATTTTAAATCCTTCCTTTGGCATTTTTGTATAGTTCAGGGCAACTATGAGTGTTTTCAGGCAACTTAAATCATTTTCAGCACCTACATGATGCGCTATGCCCGTCGTGCGCACATGAGACACCAACCTCTAGCTTGCCGAGAGGGAGGATCGTTTCTCTCCGCGGCTAAAATATCTTAAAATGTCGTTTTCTCACCGCGCATGAGACCAACCTATAATATCTTAAATTTGCCTTCGAACTAAAATAAGTTGCCGATATCTTTCTCAAAGTTTATTTTTCTTGGTGTACAGTTGCCTACCGCTGTATTAAGTTAACTTGCTCAATTCTACTAGTTTGTTGCCTAATTGCACTTAGTAGTTGTTCAATTCTATCAATTTGTTGCCTAAAATATTATATGTAACTACAGTATATTGCTGCCGGGGCAAATTACACTGACCCATCTGTATACTGATCGACAACAAACAGCATAAATTGAGCAACTATTATTCAATTATAGGCAGCTAAATTATAGGCAACAAATTGAGCAGCTATATTAACTGACGTAATTAACCAATTATTAGGCAATAAATTAGCATAAGTGAGCAACTTCTGTGTGCTCCTAGGCAACGATCTAACAAAAATAAACAACTGCTCTACGTAAAAGGCAGAACATGTTTGTTCCCTGCTTTGTGTGGCTCTAGCATGTGGCACGGCAGAAGGCCCAAAGCCCAAGGCCTGACCTAAAAGTAATTTAACTCCCGATGCAGGAAGACAGGCAGCTAGCTTTGTGCGAGGAGCCATGGATGCGAGCACTCGATGGACTGAATCACTGAAAGCTGGCTCGGCGCGGCCGTGCGGAGCAGCCAGAAGATGCGGTCTCGAATCTCCACGCACAGGAAGCCGACTTGACAGCCTCCACGCAGCCGCGCAGCTGGAGGACGCAACCTCGAAGCACAGGATGCTGCTCAGTGGGCGGCCGGAGAACGCGACGTGGACGTCCAAGAATGGAGCCATGGAGGGCGGCGAGTACAGGTAGTGCGGGCGGCGCTCGTGGCCGGAGCGGAGCGTGCGGTAGAGGCCTGGGAGCGATTCGGGAATGAGGAAGACAACACAGGGGAGCAGCAGGCGAGAACGGCTCGTTCGATTCATGGAGCTGACGGAGAGACGAGAAAAGGGGATCGGGAGGGAGGAGGCTCGCCGGACCGCTGGGCTCTGACGCGGTATTTCCCTTCCTTTTTGGTCACGTGGGGAGACAGATTCTTACCTTTTTGGGCGGCCGTTGGGTTCAACAAACCAACGGGCGGCCGCTGTGTAGACGCGTCCAAACAAAACATACCCTCAATCCCGTCCTCCATCCAATCTCTCGATCAAACAGCCGTATTGTCCTGCCGTCGCCAAAATCCCCCAAATAAACCACCATCGCAAGGCTCCCTCGGTAAACCGGTGGGCAAGCGCTGAGCGACCTCAGCTTCAGGCGGCGAGAAGCGTAGGCGGAGAAGATGGTTGTTCTCGTGGTAGCGACGGCGTCGGACCCGGCGTCCATCGGCCCCGCCGCCGCGTTCCTGGCCATGCCCGGCTGGTCCCCCGGCCCGCCCATCCCCGTAAGAAAGCCGTCGCAATACCCCCACTAATCTAATCGCTTTCCGTTTCGAGCATCGACCGCAGCACTAACTCTGCTTCGCCGAGTAAGGATCGATGAGCAGTAGCCACCAAGTGCGGCGCCCGTTAGGGTTACGGTCGGCCGCCGGTGCACGCGTGTTTAGAAATAGATGAATTGTTGTGTTCGTGATTGTGAAGCTTGATGCTTAGTCGACGAGAAAAGGAATCTTTGCCTCACAGTTTGCTGCTTGAACTTTGCTCTTCGTTTGTCTTCTGAAGAAGCTACCTTATGTGTTTCATCATAAAATCCGTGCAATAAAAATATTCCGACTACGATATTTAATATGTATCGATTTTTAGATTAGTCGGACTGAAACAATTTGGGAAGATTTGTCTTGAAAAATAGCTCTAGGGTAGATTTATCTTGCAAAATAGATTTAATGCTACAGTCTTTAGATTTTGCAACTGTATCCAACACGGCTACTGCAGACCTGTTTTAAACTGATCTTTCCTGACCTTCTGCTTGGGCTGTCTAGACCAACACAATTCTGACTTAAACTCCATGTGTTGCCTGGTCATCTAATCAACGGATCTTCCTCCTGGTACACTGCATAATGCAAACACTGGACTCTCTATCTTCAGCTTCTGGAATAGAACTGCTGCTGCTATGAACTTTCCTGCCGCTACCATCAATTTCCTTGTGAGACCTCTGGCATGTATGGACCCAAAGGAGCTCACAACAGTCGTAGTTCTGCTGTCTCTCAATCCTCCAACTTAGGTACCTGCTTTTGACAAGCATGCCGGCTGTTTATAGCAACACAGTGGCAGTGAGCTCAAGTAAGGACTAAGGAGTAAACAAGCAAACTGTTTGCTAGGTGCATTGTTCCAAGAATTTTTTAATCCACAAGTATACCTTACTAGATTTCATTCCTCAGTGGCATACTGAGATCTCGTATCATGTAACGAAACAATGGTGCATTATGTTCCAATGACTCTAATGACTCTGATCTCAGTTAAAATTATCTTGCAACTTTTATTCTTATTTTCACTTTTTCCTAAGGCATCTGGTAGATGCTATTTTTGTGACATAGTTACCAACTAATTGTTGCTGATATTTGTTTTTAGGAGGGGATGGAGAGCTTTACAAATGGGAATGTTAGGTTATTAAAGCATGAACGCAGCATTATTGCAGAGGATGATCTTGACCGTCGGTGGCAGGAAGCCACTGGAGAGGTTGTTTCCGAGGTCATATTCCTGAGCAAACACACTGCAGTCTCCAACCGCCCTGCGCTCACTGTTCATCCAATCGGTTAGCTCTGCATCCATCTGTGTGCATCTTGTTTAACCCAATGATGCAGTCAAATGTGTGATATGTTGTGTGTAATCTTATATGGAATATCTAAAAAAGATACTGAACTTACTCTTCTAGCATACATGCAGTTCATTATGTTCTATAAGTTCTCTAATTTCCGAGTATACTGTGGTTGTTCTGTTTGTGAACAATGTCCATGTTTTAAATGAATCACATGTATGTACACATGTTGATTTGTGCAAATTAGTGTTTTCTTCTTACCTCAATCATTGTTTTGTGATGTTTAACATGATTTGCTCATTTTTGTGAATGTATTTTGAAGGTGTGCCACATCTGCGGGAGGATGAGACGCCGCCTCAAGGAGGGAGGCCTGGATGGGCAGCATTGACAAACCCTCGAATTGGCCCATGGCTCCGGTTGTTGCAAAAAGTTGCTGCAGACCAAGGTCTTGTTCCAGAATTTGAGGTACTTTGCTCTTGTGATGCCTTCCTTTTTCTGAGTCAACTGGTTTTAACTTTTAATACTGACTACTTTTGAAGATCACACTTGAAGCTACTCACCATGGGCCACTTACCAGTACACCCACGATGTTTGTTGAGATAGGTACAAATTTATAACCATCCTCAGTTCCTTACATATATTTTCTGTTAGTTTTTTTGGGTAAACTCTTACAAGCTAGTTTTTATCTGTCCCATTGACTCTTTCATATTTTCAGAAACACCTTTACCACTAATTTATTCGCCTTTTTCACTTGTGATGCTAGTTATATTATTTTTGCATTTTTGCCGGTCATGTGACATCATCCTTATGCCTATAAACCTAAATATGTGCTAAGTGGCAGGATGCAATTGTTGCAATTAATGAAATAATGAATAAACATTTGTGAAACATGTGGTTACCTGACTATTAATAACTTAGTTAGTATTGATATCCCTAAAAGTATTATTTAGAATTGTAGGCACATTGCTGCGGATTGTTATAAACCTATTTGGTTGAAACTATTATTTATTTATTTTATCATATGCTGACCCACTTTTGTTTTAATCTGTGATTGTTTAAAGTCACATTCTGGCTAACACACAAATGTCAGCAGCGTAGTATTTTAAGTTCGGTGTATATTAGAATTAGTTAGATTAGAATTTGCATTGGCAAACAAAACACTTAAATTTTCACAGCTACTTTTCTGTAGCTACATCTGAAATAAATTCAGCACATCAACACCCCGAATAGAGTCTTAAAATGTGGGGAATTTCCTACCTGCACCTACATGCAACAATGGCCACCACGGCTGACAAATAGGCTAGGCCG
Organism: Poa pratensis; assembly: GCA_947311845.1. Taxonomy (NCBI): domain Eukaryota; kingdom Viridiplantae; phylum Streptophyta; class Magnoliopsida; order Poales; family Poaceae; genus Poa; species Poa pratensis. Next base: position 30,127,332 of record CAMZMU010000097.1, on the reverse strand, counting down.
CTAGGGACAGCACAGCACTTAGCACAGGCAAACGGCTGGTGCCTGGTGGTTCGCCTATGCCTTGGTATTTAAGACTTACACATAAATTCACGGACAAGTCTTTATCTAATATATGCTCTGTAGGGCTCTCCTCTATCGTTTCTGTCAAATACAATTTCCATGAACTACAACAAGGATACAACAGTTCACTGCCCAAGCATTTTGGCACTCATTTATCGTTATTATTTGAAGTTTAAAAATCTAAGCATTAGAAAAGTAGAGAAAGAATTATCTGAACTATAATTCTATCATACCATATAAAAAACTCACACTTATGCAACCCAAACAGCCAAACAACCACCTTTCTAAATCATTTTGCATGACACATGAAAACCAAGAAGCCAAATAATCAACTCTGTTAAAGATGCTGCACATAGAAAATAGGCCAATTGAAATGCAAGAAAGTGATTACATTTGGGTGCATGTGAACTTCCTGATATAAAATCAGCAGATTGCCACTCCTGCAGCTGATTCTCATATAAATGCTAACAAGGAAGTCCTATGCTACTGTCAATATGTATGTTGTACCAGAATAGCTAATGTGAACCTTTTGTATGCCAGGAAGCACAGATGAATACTGGGGTAGACAAGATGCTGCGCAGGCGATTGCTCTAGTTGAGTCTCTCTCTCTGTCTCTCTCTCTGTCTCTGTCTCTGTCTCTGTCTCTGTCTCTGTCTCTGTCTCTGTCTCTGTCTCTGTCTCTGTCTCTCTCTCTCTCTCTCTCTCAAATGTACTTTGCTCTTTTTTGTGGATTTGCAAGAGAACCCAAAGGTTTTATTGTTACAGGTTGACTGATGCACCAAACTTTGTTCTATTTTAAATTATGTCTAAACCCTTTTGGAGTAATACAAATTACCCAATGTGGTAGAAGCATGTAAACATAACTTACAAAAAACTCTCGCCACTGTTTAACGTAACCAAGCGCTCATGAATATTTAATATTAATGTAACCTACATTTGACGACTTGTTTGTTTGAAAAACAACATAGGATAACATGACACTGATTTTCCCTGCTTAAAAAACTGAATTTCCCAATCATTGCAGGTTCTATGGAAAGGTCTTGGTCTTGAGGATGGAAATGCTGTTGGAACTTGGCTCGGGTATGTTGACATATTCTTTTTTCTTTAAGGGGTCGAACAATGGAGGTGTGTGTGGTTGAAATCTTCGCAGATTTTTATTTTCGTTTTATGGTGAGGTAATTAAGAATTCTAATGGGAGCTGTAAATCGCTCCGAGGAACAAGATGAATGAAATTCGTTAACTCGCATTAAAAAAATATGTGAATAAATTGTTAGATCATCTGCAACGGTGTATGAGTAATTTTTTTTCGGACCTGGCAGCTTCCATACTCCCTGCATCACTAAACATAAGCTGTCAGGTTGGGCTTATTATTGGCTTTTGGATTTTAGTGGGACATAAGCCAAAAGCCAAAAGCCAAAGGCACCTATTTAGGTGCTTTTGTGGCTTATATGCCAAAAGCCAACAATAAGTCCAACCAGACAGCCCCTGTACAGTCAAGCACTTGATTTTAACGTCGGTATGTAAAAATGTCACTCCTAAACCTAGACAGACCAGGACGGAGATGGATCAGTGTTCTGGTAAACGGGGAGTTATTTTAGTCATTATGTTAGGGTTTGCAAACTAAAATTATATGTCAGAAGCATTGGTCCTTTTAGCAATATGTGCCATGGTTCAGATGACCTTAGTTTGTAAAACCTATATCATCATGCATGGACATAATTAAGTTCTCATATTCTCTTGCATATCAGACTGTATCTTATCACTGTCATATTTTGTTTGTTTGGTATCTGAAATGGAGACCTTTATTTATTATTTATTATTATTCATCCATTACCTTCTGTCTTTCTTCTTAAGGCTCCAACATCATTTCTTGTTATGCAGGAATGCTGAAAAGGTTCTACTAGGTATCGGTGGTGGTCACTATGCCCTCGTCATATGGATATTGTCGTGTAAGCACCGAGGCGAAGTTATTCTTACTGACAGTTTCTAACTATGCATTTTCTCCCCTGAAATTCTTGATTTATAATGTTTTTTGGTTGTGATTATTCAGTAAAGTGTATGATCTAAGTTTGCTCTCACTCGGTTAGAGATGGATGAATCGGCTGTTTTTTTGTGCCCGTGTCATGGAGTGAAGTTCCTCACTACCTTGAGACACTCTGATATTGATCATGAATCATGATGATATTATTCTAGGGAACTTCCGTTTGATTCACCTTAACCTTAGATCAGATTCTGCTCGTCTTTAATCTAATAAGTGCATTTTGTGATTCCTTCTTTTTATAACCTGAACACTGTAAAGAGATGAAATGGAGGAGAGGTAATACATGTGGCGAATATTATGCAAGAATATGTGGCGAATATGAAATGCTCAAATGCCAGTGTGCCAAAAGGCATTCCTGAACATTGTATTCTTGGTATCTCTTTTGCTGAAGTGAACCTATAGTCTATGCAACCCAATTCCTATGTGACTAGTCTTTCCTAACTGGAGTATATGTTCTGAGTTTATGTATACTTTTACTAAGGGGCAGACTGGTATAGACATGAGCATTTCACTCCTGCTTAGTGGTCTGATATTGTTTTACTTCCTCGTATTATTTCAGCAAAGATGGTGTATGGGTGGGTCATCTACTATCTGGTTACTCGTTGCCAATGGAGGCGCCTCCCCAAGGAAATGCTAAGAGTTCTGGTGAGGTTGGTGGGATGTGGAAGCACTCCATCAAAGTTTCATATGAAGCCACGAAGGCAGGATTTCCTGGTGGTGAGGTTATAGCACATCTTGATCAAAAGTAAGTAGCATAACCAGTCTCTTCGGGGGCACCAAATCTTATAAAAAGATGTTACCTCACTGCTTTTTTTAAGCCAGTGTTAGCTATTGTAATTCTTTTGGTTTGAACGAACATTTGCTAATGCCACCTCGATCATAAAATACTCCTTTTCTGTTTAGTCTTAACATTTCTATCTTTCGGTGCTTGCTTTGCAGGAGCTTCAAGGGCTGGCAGAAGAACGCTATCACAAGCTATTTGCAGGAGCAAAATATCAGGATAGGAAAACCTAATGATTTCCTCTAATATGCTGCAGCAGTTCTCTACAGGAAGTATCATTGTGCATCATAATTACGTTTCGCACATGCTCGCATTGTCGTCACTTTATTTCTAGGATCTGGCACATACAGTTGAGTAAATATAGAGCACACACTGTACTTAAACAATCCAATTTCAAGTGAGGTTCAAGTGAAAGAGCCATGATTTTGATGAATTGCTGCTTGTCCTAAATTTGTCTTTGTTTTCCCCTGAAGTGTGCTTATGAACCGTTATTATCCCTTTTGTGTGTTGCTGTCTTCATTGGTCGATGTGTGGAATAGAGAAGACAGCGTTTGACATTATTGGCCTTTGTAAGTTTATTTGGTCGCTGAAAGTTTGGACTTCCAATCTTTTGTAATGATTTGTAGATTTATGTTGTTTGATAATGTGTGAACCTGCAAATTATGGGTCTATTTTGGGCTAGTTTCGGCTACGTTTTCTTCAGTTTGCATTTTGGGTCAGTAGCAAGATCTATTCCGGGCAGGGTCACAGTCGAGGCACCTATATTTTGGTCTTTGCCTGACAATACCTCCATGTCGATGTGCATTCGTTCTCTTCCATCCATTTTCTTACTGTGAATACTCTTTCCATCCAGCCATGGTGCCAGTTCGGTTAGTTGCACATCTTGAGCAAATCTCTTGCTGTACACAGCTAGGGGTAGAACGCAGCCACAGCCCCCTGTATGTTTATCTTTGCGTGTGCGCCGGGCCGTATAAGATATTCTAGCCATTTCTGAATCGTATGTATATTAGACATGTTTCACCATATCAGTTTACTCATTTCAGTCAGTATATCGTCCATGTTGAAATATCCAAAACATCCGTCGAAAGAGAGATTATATACGGAGTATGTTATTATAGAAGTAAAAAAGTGGGAACGTTTGTGTGCTACTCCATCGTTGACGCAGGAGAAGCGACAAGGCAAGAATTATGGTTACAGAAGTTGACAGGCCACTATCATTGCCCGTATTTTATTTCCGTTGTCAAAATAATGGTCGAGACTGCTCCGTACTACGCTTCAGCTGTTGGAGCGTGCTAATCAATCGCAGTCACAAAAAAGGAGTTCGTCAAGTGAACTGTTAATTAATCCCCAGTTCCCACACGACAAGCCATGGAGAAGTGTGGGCAAGTTAAACGCGCTGCCAACTGAAGACGTACGCTTGGACGTACAACGTGCTTGCAGTCACTCTTATCCAGGGTCTCTTCATTTCGGCTTGGTGCCAGGCAGCAATCGTTTCAGTACTCAAAATTGAATCGCACATTGTTCTCAGTAGCAACCCATGTACAACTAGTAAAGTTTCAGTTACACCCCATGTATAATTGGGAAAATCTCACTTGCAACCCATGTTGCAACTCATAACTAGCACGGATCACGACGGAATCTAACAGTGTGTGTCGACTAAGAACTAAACTAATTATAGGAGAATTAGCAAAATCGTAATGTTAAAGATGTCTATAAATATTTAGTTCTTCATGTCTATAATGTAAGGACCAAAAATAATTTTTGTTGCTCTTTCTATAGGGGGCTAAAATGTGCGTGCTAGACAGGTTGGAAAAATTAATGATACTGATTACTGGATAAATCATCGTGCATGTAGATGTAGGCGTGTGAGAGATATCAAGTACTCCCTCCGTCCATAAAAAGATGTCACAACTTTGTCCAAACATGCATGTATCTAGACATACTTTACTGTGTAGATACATACATGTTTGGATAAAGTTGAGACATCCTTTTATGTACGGAGGGAGTAATACTAATGTTTTAGGTCATGAGGATGTTCTCCAACAACCACAAAAGAGTACCACGTATATGCAAAAGGAACAACCTTTTGGTAGCTGTTCAGAGTAATGCACGAATGCCTAGCTTTAAGAAAAATAAGAGTAATAATCAATAAAGTATAAATGAATGAGGCTGTCATGCTTAGTCTTTTTCTCTGCCTAACATATAAATTTACGGGCGATTCGTTCAATGCCTAATCGTGTCTAGAGCTATCTCCTAAGACTTTGCGGAAATAGAAAGGTATGGTGTGGTTCATGGTGTTGCCAGCTAGGCTCACGTATTGGTCGTCTAAAGTAAATGCATATTCTTCTTCATCATCTTCTTAGCTTATGGCCTTATTTTGATATCTAGTTCATCTAAGAAGTTCTCATACACTTATCCACACCGTTTCTCATGATTAGTGGGAACCAAGCTCTATAGTTAATGGGCAAACACTGCTGTCACACGTCAGTTGAGCTAACCAACAGTTGTTGCTGCATTTTTTAAAGAAGAAACCAACAACAAAAAATCTCAAATTGCAGAGGAATAGTTAGATGAGCACTTGCAGGCTTGTAGCATTGGATTGGCATTGCGGTGGAACATATTATTCTGCTTGGATAAATTGATTTATGTATTGTTTTCCAGGTCATTGCGTTATTTTGGGAGCTCTGTTTTGGGGTAATTCCAAACTGCATCCAAACTAACAATACTGAAAATGTGTATATCACCTGTGGTGAGTGTTGTTTGCTTGTTTAGCTCATTTTAGGATCAAGATTAATCTATTTTCCTTAGCATGGTGCTCAGTTTATCTGTATTTACATTTGCACGACAATTTATAAAATAATTTACACAACACAATCGGACAACTCCATTTATAACTCAGTCAACTTACATTCAGTTTCAACATAAGAGGGTCATATGAAGAAGAAAGAACAACCACACGGAACCCATGTAAGAACCTGAGTCTAAGAAAGAGACAAGAAGCTCTTAATGACATTAGCCACGGATTATGACCCTAGTACTCCCTCCGTTTTCTTTTACTTCGCATATTAGTTTTGTCTTAAATCAAACTTTATAAAGTCTGACCAAGTTTATATGAAAAACACCAACATTCCCAATACTAAAACAGTATGTTACGATGCATCATTTAATATATTTGTGTATTGTGTTTATTTGGTATTGTATGTATTGATATTTTTTAATATAAAGTTGGCCAAACTTTACAAAGTTTGACTTAAAACAAACCAAATATGGGAGTAGAAAGAACACAGGAAATACCCAATAAGGCATGCATCATGGTAAGCACGTAGGTCTACTTCCATTTATTACATGTGCCACCTTGGATGGTTACAATTAAACCTAACTTCTAAATATCGTGATATTTTAGCAATGCCACGTGAGATGGTTGTTGAGTTGGAGGAGAGAACAAGGGATTATCTTCTCAGTTGAGAGATGTCTCTTAATAAAAAAGTAAAGGCATTTTCTTTGTTTTACGAGATGTCTTCTCTTACTCATGGTTTTCTAGTTTAATTTTAATCATGCCTTAATTTTAGGAGCACACAAACATAAATTGTTGAATATAACACTAAGAGGCAACCCATCATACATATGTTTTTTTGCCTTCTCTAAAAGACATGCAATGCATAAGCTAAGATTGTCTTATGCTCGAAAGTTCAAAAGTGACCACATGAGTTAATTTGATCCATATGTGCCCCCTGCCCCATGCAGAAGGTCCGCTTCTGGGTCATGTGTGGATAAACACTATTGGTATAGTGGGCTCACTAGTATAGAATGACGCACAAGACAAGCTATATGGAAACGGCGACGAGAAAGTAATTGTAGAAATAAATTTTTCGCGTTGCCACAGGAGGGTTCCAGCACTGGGCCGTCGACGGGCCTACCACAATAGCACAATGAGTAGAACTTGCGTCGAGCAAATAAAATTCATATAAAGGCGGATATTGAAACCCGGTAGTGAAAAGTAATGACGAAACCTTACCAAATGATGAACTAGCACGAGAATTTTAAAAAAACATGTATCATATGGATGTCCTTTAAATCAATGTGCTTTCAAGAACATGACTTGGTTTATGTGGTCAGTTGTCTCTTAAGTGAATATAAAAACAAACTATATTGAAGATAACCAACAAGCACGGGATGCTCTCTTTGAGTAAAATGTGGGTTCTTCTCTTATTCTGTTGTTATGTTTCTTAGAACATCCACACCCCTAGCACCAATATCTTTTTAATCTTAGGTGTACACACCATGTTTTCTCTCCATTCACATCTGTAAGCATATTACCACATCTTAGCAACGCCTGAACGCAATAACATTTCTAATATTGTCTTTAAATTACAATAACAATATGGCTAATCCATCAACTATTGCCAAGTCTAAGTTTGGTATCTAAGTTGCAATACTAGAAATTTGGGTACATTAAGTGTCCACGAAATACCTAGATTGTCCTTTCATCCCATCCGGAAAAGATTTAAGAAGATGAGGTGGCGGTATTGCACAGTCAAAACACATTAAAACTAAAAAAAAAGAACACAGACACAATTTTGTAGGGAATTTAAACCTATGTTAAAATCAATTTCCTTAATGACGACTTAGAAGAAAATAAAGTAAAAAATGATAGTAAATGTGAGAATATTAGGAATATTCCATTAAGATTACGGCCTCGACACTGGAATTATGAAGTTTCTTGTGCTGGAGTTGAGGGACCAAACTGTGGATTTCGATCTGTTGGGGAAGGGAAGACCAAACATAGTGTTAGAGCCACAAACATTGGCAGCGTCATTTTCGGCTAACGGCAGAACTTGACGCCCAACGACCTCGATCGATTCAGAGCGCTACAGACAAATGGTGATTAACATGAGGTCCTCATGATGAGGAGACTTAGAAAACAAACCAAACCAGCGCAAAGTAAGAACAGGTCCTTCAAAAAGAAAAAGTAAGAACAGAACAGTGACAAGGGCAGCTCACCGGATGTACTGGCCGTCCGATGCGTAAAATACTCCGTCGTTACACACTGCACATAGCGACCCCGCGCCCAACCCGACCTTCTCCCTTTCCCGCCATTACATATACCCACACGGACACACCCCTCTCCCTCACCTCTCGCTCACATCTCTCTTGCTCTCTGTCTCTTCTTCATAGCATCTCTGCACCGGCCGCTGTGTGTGTTGGCAATGGCGAGAAGCCAACATTACATCTTCCTGGCCGTCGCCGTCGCCGTGACGGCGGTGGTGCTTCTGGCCTCCCCTGTGGCGGCGCAGAAGAGCTTCAACATCACCAAGATCCTGGCGGCGCACCCGGAGTTCTCCGAGTTCAACGCGATGCTGAGCAAGACGCGGCTGGCGTCCGACATCAACCGGCGGCAGACGATCACCGTGCTGGCCGTGGACAACGCGGCCATGGCGGCGCTGGACCAGTACCCGCTGCCCACGGTTCGCCACATCCTCTCCCTGCACGTCCTCGTCGACTACTTCGGCGCCAAGAAGCTCCGCTCGATCCCGAACGGCGCCACCGCCTCCGCATCCATGTTTCAGGTATGCACACGATAAAATTATATATTGACATCGACGACTATTAGTTGCTTAATTGTTCACACGCTAATTGTGCACATTAGTTATCTTGCGCTCACATATCTACATTCCCATATATGTAGGTATGCTTCTTTAACGTTGACATGATCATTTTTAAGTATCTAACCTAAATACATTCGATAGGCGTTGTGTGAAGGTGTGCCATTGTATATACTATGTAGTGGCGTGTCCGTCTCTGTGTCTATATTTGTATCTACACATTGTATTTGATGTTTCTATAAAAAATATCCAAAGTTTTACTCTGACTTTGTTCAAAAGAACGGTTTAGTAAGATGGTCGCTAGGACTATATGAGTAGAGGATAGCACGATTCGAGATCAAGTATTTCGGCATGGAAAATGTAGTACTCTCCATTCCAAATTAATTGACGCAGATTCAGTATGAAATTTGTATTGCATTCTCGATTTTTTAATTGTAGCATTAAATCTTCCTCAATTAATTGTACTAGATTTGTGTCAATGAATTTGAAACCGAGAGAGTAATTAATAAACTAACCGAGTTCAGCACTATTTCCGACTAACTAGAAGAATTAGGGGGATTATGATCGCTTTGATGCATTCAGGAGATCTCATTTTCAACACAAGCTGTTGATTATTTTTGGTCACAAAATTCCACGATGCACGTATGATGATTGTTGTCAAGTTACTAAAGCAGGCAGTGGTACAGGTCGTACAGACGTACTAATTTTTCGACGGAGATGTTTGGTATGGTAGGCTTGGAAACTCCATGCATCCCGGTTGCTGTCACCTTTACCACCACATTTCCTATCTTCCATACCTACAACCATGATTAACTTCAGGGCCTGCTTGGATCGTAGTTTCAGTTTCTGGAACCGTATTATTTTCCGCCGTTACGCTGTATTTTTAGGAGGGCCTTACTTTCGTCCGTGAAAAAATCCGGCCTGCTGAACCAATCGGGCAGGTATATACAATCCATGATCGATAATTTGGTCAAATGAAACAGGAATAGTACTGATTAAAAATTAATTTAGATGATGTGTAATCAACAAAGCTGCAAAACATAATTTGTTTTACTGACCCCATGCTTTCCCAACCATGACCTCAACCAGGCCACCGGATCGTCGGGGGGCATTTCAGGCTACGTGAACATCACGTCCAAGGGCGGCAAGGTTGACTTCGTCTGCGAGGACGGCGACGTCACCGCGACGCCGTCCCGTTACGTCAAGTCCATCAAGGAGATCCCCTACGACATCGCCGTGCTCCAGGTCAGCTCCGTGCTCTCCTCCTCCGAGGCCGAGGCGCCCGTCCCGCCGCCGGCACCCGTCGACCTCGTCGAGCTCCTCTCCAAGAAGTACTGCAAGTCCTTCGCGGGGCTCGTCGCCGGCGACGCCGAGGTGTTCCAGATGCTCAACGAGACCAAGGACAATGCCCTCACGCTATTCTGCCCCGTCGACGCCGCCGTCGCCGCCTTCATGCCCAAGTACAAGAACCTGACGGCCAAGGCCAAGACGTCCATCCTGCTCTACCACGCCGTGCCGGACTACTTCTCGCTTCAGCTGCTCAAGTCCAACAACGGCATGGTCTCCACGCTCGCCACCACCAGCTACGTCAAGAAGGACTACAGCTTCGCCGTGAAGAACGACGACGAGGATGTGACGCTGGTCACCAAGGTCGTCACCTCCACCGTCATCGCCACCGTCGGCGACAGCGAGCCGCTCGCCGTCTACGCCGTGTCCAAGTTTCTGCAACCCAAGGAACTGTTCAAGGTCGTCGAGGCGCCGGCACCGGCGCCGGAGCCGTCAAAGAAGAAAGGCAAGGACGGAGATGCGGATGATGAGGACTCGTCGTCTGACGATTCCGATGATACCACGGCTGATAAGGGTGCTGCCGCGCCAGCGATGCTTGGCCGGTGGGCGACCGCGGCAGCGACGATCGGAGCAGCATTTGCGCTATTGGCCTAAACAGTGAAGGCGGCCGCATAGTTGTCTTATTTCCAAATTTCATTACATACTTTTGGTCAATTATTATCGGTTGCTTTTTTCTTCTGCGGGCAAATTTCTATCACTGTGGTGGAGAAAATAAGTAGGAGGCTGATCTCTTTCGAACATAGAAAAGTCAAATACTTGGAGGAGTGATATGTAGTTATCTGTTTGAGCCTTGTTGGTTGCTCTGATGTAGTTAATTATTTTGTATGTATTCAATATGGTTGTCAATAAGATGTTAATAATGTTTGGAAAAGCCTGTCCGCCACCGCCATAGCCGCCACATGGCAACCATCTTCTCGTTAGCCATAGTTCTACTAGTAATTTTGATTTCATCGCGGGCGACATTGTAGGACTTATATACGGAGTAAAATGTTTCTATTTGTGATCTCTCGCGATACATCAGTGGTTCCCTTGGACTGAAGGCCGAGGCCTAGCCTCGTAGTACCATGTGCGTGTGATTTTTTTTTCCGATAAAGGGACTTTATTACTTAAAAAGTCCTAAGCATGTACCCGGCCTCTGCATATCTAAGATGCACACAGCCACACGTCCACAAGGTAACCAAGTACTGAGAATAAAAGACGAATTACATATCATCATGAGAAAGTGTAAAAAAACGCCTAAACTGCTGGAGGGCCAATCCGTAGATTATGCTGTCATCCATGTTGGGAAAAAAATCCCTCGTCGAATCCAACCGCGTACACGCCTCCGTGAATAGGGATCGGTGCTCCGCACGCTGTAGTGGCACCCATAAACGGATCAAAGCCGTACTCCGGTAGATGACCTGCATAAGAGAAGCATTTTTATCATTAAAAATCTTGTCATTTCTATATAGCCAAAGCGACCAAATAACGGCAATCGCTCCCACCCTAATTAGATGCTTAAACCTAGAATCAACCCCATTGAGCCAATTGCCAAATATATTGGCAACACTACGAGGTGGATATAAGTTCGAGGCTATCTGAATGGCTGACCATATAGATCTAGCAAAATTACAACGAAAGAAAAGGTGTTGTATACTCTCGTCATGATGACAAAAGACACACGATTTGTTTCCTTGCCAATTCCGCCTTGCAAGGTTATCTTTAGTGAGAATTACTTCTCGACGAAGATACCACACAAACACCTTAGTTTTCAGTGGTATCTTCATCTTCCAGATTTTCTTATTATTAACGGCTGGAATCTCAGGTTGTACTAACACTTTGTACATATAATCCATAGAAATTTGCCATTCTCATTGAGATTCCATCAAAATTTATCAGGTCCTTGCTTCAATTGTCGCTGTACCAAGCATTCCATGATGCTTGTCTAGGACCAAATAGACTTCTTCTGAACGACACATTAGGTGGGGAAGATTCCATCACCTTGGCGAGTGTATCGCTTTTGTGTCACACAATGTTGTACAAGGCCGGAAATTGTTCGCGAAGAGTGGCATTACCTAGCCATTTATCCTCCCAGAACCTAATTTCCGATCCATCCTGAATAGAGAAAGACCCGTGTGGAAAAAAGTATTTTTTGGTGGACATTAGTCCAGCCCAGAAGTGAGAATCACCCGGCTTCCAGTACACCTGTGATAACGCTTGTGAACCCACATACTTTCTTCCTAGGAGGGTCTGCCAAACCCCATCCTCAGATAGTAGCTTAAAAAGCCACTTGCCAAGGAGAGCCCTGTTCTTGACCTCTAGGTCATGAATTCCAAGTCCTCCTTGGTCTTTAGGTCGGCAAACCACACTCCACTTAGTCAAACGGTACTTTCTTTCTCACTATCCCCTTGCCAAAAGAATCTTGATCGGAAATAATCCAATCTTTTTAAGACCCCTTTTGGCAATTGGAAGAAAGATATCATATACATTACCATATTGCTTAGTACTGAATTTATGAGAACTAATCTTCCGCCTAAGGATAATAATTTTCCTTTCCAGCTGTGTAATCTAGCCTGTAAACGTTCCTCAACCAGTTTCCATTCAGCATTTGCGAGTCTCCGATAGTGGATCGGAATTCCCAAATACTTAATAGGAAATTGTCCCTGCGCGCAGCCAAAAAGCTCGGCATACTGAGAAACATCATTTTGAGCCTCGCCAAAACAGAACAATTCACTCTTATGGAAATTTATCTTTAACCCCGGTAAATGCTCGAAAGCTGAGAGAATTAACTTCAGATTTTTTGCTTTTTCGATGTCATGATCCATGAAGAGAATTGTATCATCGGCGTATTGAAGTATGGACAAACCACCATCCACTAGATGAGGAATGACCCCTTCAATTTGGCCATCGGCCTTAGCGCGTTCAATCAAAATAGCGAGCATATCCGCCACTATATTAAATAGCATCGGCGACAAAGGATCACCTTGTCTAAGTCCCTTTTTGGTTTGGAAGTATCGGCCTGTGTCATCATTGACTTTAATGGCGACACTTCCTCCCGAAATGAAACTATGTATTAAAGCCCGCCACTTATCGGAAAAACCTTTCATTTTGAGAGTCTGTTGTAAAAAGGACATTTAACCTTATCATAAGCTTTCTCAAAATCCAGTTTCTGGATCACCCCATTCAACTTTTTGCGGTGCATCTCGTGGACCGTTTCATGAAGGGTAACCACCCCATCCAGGATGTTACACCCTTGCATAAAAGCTGTCTGAGAAGGACGTACCACATGGTCAGCCACGGTATTCAGCCTTATTGTCGCAACTTTGGTAAATATTTTAAAACTAACATTAAGGAGGCAAATGGGTCTGTACTGTTGGATCCTTTCGGCCTCATTAATCTTAGGTAGTAAAATAATTTCACCAAAATTCAAGCGAAACAGCTCTAATTGTCCACTATGAAGGCAGCAGAACAATTGGAGGAGGTCTGACTTGATAACGTCCCAAAAGTTCTGATAGAATTCAGCTGGGAAGCCATCTGGACCGAGGGCTTTGTTGTGTTCCATTTGGAAAATAGCCTTTCTCACTTCTTCCTCAGAATAAGGTGCAGTAAGAATGCTATTTTCTTCATGAGAAACCTGGGGTATATCTGCTGTTTGGTTGTTATCCAAGGAAAATGATCTTCCTCCGGAGCTCCAAACAGACACTTATAATATTTAGTAATATACGACTTTAGTTGCTCATGGCCTTCAATCGTTCCCTCCTCCTGTACAAGGGAGAAAATATGTTTCTTCCTGTGTCTGCCATTGGCAACACTATGGAAATATCTCGTATTTGAATCCCCTTCCAGAATGAATTGAGCTTTGGAACGTTGATATCATTTAAGCTCCTCCTCGCGGAGTAATCCAGCAATCTGTGCATTCGATTGGTTTTTCAACTCAATTTCATGCACGGATAACGCACGGATTTCTGCCAAAGCCTCGAGGTCATCGATAATTGATGAAAGCCGATGCTTTTCTTTCTTCAGTAAACCCGTTGTGTGACGAGCCCATCCAATAAGGTAGTTACGTAGAGCACGTATTTTGTTATTCCACCTCTGGATTGGCGTTGTACCAGCAACCGGCCTTTCCCAAATCTTTTTGACCATATCTTGGAAGCCTTCACGGTGTAGCCATCCAAGTTCAAACTTGAACCGACGATTACACTGTGGTCTCTACAATCCAGTAGTCAACAGAATGGGATCATGGTCTGACAGAGCCTCAATACGTTCTAGAGCCCGTACCGATACCATGGGGAATTTCAACTCCCAATTCGTATCCATAAGTACTCGGTCTAGTTTTTCGTATGTGGGTTCTGGCAGACTATTTCCCAAGTAAATTGTCTTCCAACCATGGAGACCTCTCTCAAGCTCAAGCTGTCAATGACTGCATTGAACAAAAGAGGCCAATGGTTGTCAAACCGGCCTTTACTTTTCTCAAATGGAAATCGTAGGATGTTGAAATCCCCCCAATGATCATGGGATGTGGGTTATCTTTTACTAGATTAACCATTTCCATAAGAAAATCGGCCTTTGGCTCCTCCTGGGCAGGTCCATACACGGTGACAAGGCTCCATACGAAATTATCAACTTTGTTACGGATGTGTAATTTAATGTGAAACTCACCATCTGTAACTGTTAACACTTCCATAGTCTCAGTCCTTACTCCGAGTAAAATACCCCCAGAACGACCACGTGGCGGGCGAGAGAACCAAGCAAATTCTATACCTCCGGAGAGTCGGTTTAGAGAACTTTGCGAGAACTCACGCCTACCGGTCTCAGAAATACCCAAAAAGTCCAAGTTATGATCCCGAACAGCATAAGCGAAATGCAAATATTTAGCCAAGTCACCAAGACCTCTGCTATTTGCAAACATACCATTCATTGGGAAACAATGGGGGATTTGGATAATTTGGTCTTTTTTCGAGACCTCTTGTTAGAAGAAAGTTTGGATTTTCGACATGAAGCTTTTAGCTCATATAAAGGGTTGTCGATATCCAATCCAACTTCCGACACTTCACCAACTAAATGAGAGAGTAGCTGACCATCTGATGTGGCATCCGCTTCCTCATCATCTATATAGGTGGCACTTAGATCGGTCGAGACTTTAGGAATAACCGCTAGACGGTCAAATTCCATATGTCTCAAGACTCGAGTCGAAACAGAAATTTGAGAGCTATCATTACCTAGCTTTACTCCTACTTTAGCAAGCTTTGATGAAATAGCTGAAGGCGAAAAACAAAGAAAAGATTTGGAAGCGTTATCCGTACCATGCGAGTCGAGATTAAGCTCTGCCTTGCGTCGCATAGCCTTCACCATGGAGTCTTCATCGGTAGGGTTAGCTCCATCCATCGCCGACTCAAACCTCCCGCTACGATGCGGAGTCGCAGTAGGAGGTGGAGTGCAAGGCGAGACAGAGCCAACCATGTCCGAGTGAGGCCCCACATAACGAGTCGGGGTCAGCGTTGGTGATGTAGGAGCTGACCCGTCCACCGTAGGATCCAGCTGCACCGAGGGCTAGAACGGCGAGGACAACGTCGAGGAAGAGTCCACCGCCGCCCCAGCTACAGTGCTACCAGCAGTGCCGAAACGCAGGTCCAGGGGAGGCAGAGTCGGAGAAGAATCCTCCCCTGGTCCAGCGCTGGCGCAGCAACAGCTCCATGGGCCGGTCCAAGGTCAGCAGCAAGAGACGGCCCGCTCTGGCCGGCGCTGGCGACCGCCGTTGGTGGCTCGTCGAGGCCCGTCTGCGGCCCAGTCTGGCCGGTGCGCGCGGCCACCGCTGGAGGTGTGCCACGACCCGGCTGCGGCCCAGGCTGGCCGACACTCACGGCCAGCTCCTGTGGCTTGCCATGCCTTGGCTGCAGCCCACTCCGATCAGTGCTGCATGGAGGAGCCGACCCATCTTCCACTGCTGTGTGTAGAGCTGCAGAATTCCCCTTTTCAACCAAATCAACACAGTGCAAAGCACGAATCAGCCCCGGAGATGACCTTCGGATGTTCTCCACAATTTCAATCCCTCTAGGCGTACGTGGGTTGGGGTTATAAGGCGTAATCTCCATAGCCGGTATAGAGGTAGACGGGCCATCCAAGATCACCGTCTTGCCATAGTTATTGTCCTCCGTCGACTTGCTTGCATCAACATCCATACTAGTACTTTGTGTGTTTTGCATACTAGCCGACCCCGAGGAACCATCCATGCCCTCCTCATTACCTTCCTCCTCATCAACATCATCACCATTACGTCGCCAAAAATAAGGGACGAAGTTGGCATCCGGGACGAAATCCGCAGCCTCGCGACGGAAAAAGAACTCATACTCTCTAAGTTTAACCACACAAGCTGCTCCAATATAAGGCCCATTGACATTCGTACTCTTCTCAAGTGCCTGCGGCTTAAGCATACCCACGAGAATGCGAACAATACCACGACTCCGGTAAGTGACAAGATCAACATCGAGAGTCGTCCCTAAGAGAGCCAACAGCCCAAAAACCAAGAAAGTGTCTCACTGGATACGGCACGCCTTTCACATGCACCCAAACCTTCTCCATCACCCTAGACGGGGTAATGTCCTGGACCTTCCACACAGAGAAAATAGCCTGAGCCTTGTAAGAAGGGATGTTCATCTGTAAACCAACCATCCTCTGGAGGTCTTCCTCCGATGGTAGTCCAATCAAGAAAGCATCAGCTCCATGGGGGAGTGCCTCCCAAGTCCACTGAGAGCTCGAGGGGCACATTCTAAATGTCAAGCTCTTGATGGCAGCCACCGGGACAGGATCACCCACAATCGTGACAAGCGCGGTAGGTGAGCTCGTCGGTGCCAGGTGAGGCTTATACACGCTATCAGGCAGTGATACGTCTCAAACGTATCTATAATTTCTGATGTTCCATGTTGATATTATACCGATTGTTACATGTTTTATATACACTTTATATCATATTTTGACATTTATTGGACTAATCTATTAATAAGATGCCACAGTGCCAGTTTCTGTTTATTATGTTTGTGTATTGCAGAAAAGGCCCAAAAACCAAAATGCTTGGAAAAATCCAGAAAAATTACAGAAATTCTATTTCGCCAGAAGACCCACGGAGCCAGAAGGGCAAGTCCAGCGGAGGCCCACAGCCTCCACACCATGCCTCCGCGCGGCCTGGAGGGGACGGCGCCGGGGGGTGGTGTGGATGGCTCGTGCACCCCCTCACGTTGCCCTTTGGCCTATATATTGCTCCTACCCCGAAAACCCTAAAAGGATTGACGATTTCGCCAGAAGAGTTCCGTAGCTCCGCCGCCACCAAAAACCCTAATTCGGGGGACAGAAGTCTCTGTTTTGGCACCTTGCCGGGACGGGGAATTGCCCCCGGAGCCATCTCCATCGACGCCACCGCCATCTTCATCACCGTTGCTGCCTCCCATGATAAGGAGGGAGTAGTTCTTCATCGGGGCTGAGGGCTCTACCGGTAGCTATGTGGTTTATCTCTCTCTCCCATGGTGTGATCTTTATGTGATCATGAGCTTTGTAATCTAGTTGAATCCATAGATGTTACTCTTCATTATCTTATATGCTACTTGAGTGGTTTTATTAATGTAAACTCCGGAGTCACCTTTGTCCCATGGTGCGAAGTTGACAGTGTGCGCACCGTGTGTGGCTCTTAGGCTAAAGATTACAGGAATACTTATCATGAGTTATTATTTGTGTTGGATGTCTCTATGAAATTGTGGTGTTTGTCTAGTACTATTTAGGGCGCTCAAGTTGACAGTGTGTGGTTCCCTAGATGTGGAATGCGACTTTAAGGTGTGCTTTTATAGCCCTACACAGTGAATTGGTGTTCGTTATCCTACAGGAGAATAGCTCAGAGTAGCATAGTGAAGAGGAAATATCTATGTATTCAATTATATTATTATTGTTGAGAGTGTCCACTAGTGAAAGTATGATCCCTAGGCCTTGTTTCTAAGCATTGAAACACCGTTTACAACCAGTTCTGCTATATGTTTGCTTGCTGCCATTTTTATTTCAGATTGCAATTACCACTTATAATCATCAATATTACTTGTATTTTACTATCTCTTCGCCGAACTAGTGCACCTATACACCTGAATTGGGTGTGTTGGGGACACAAGAGACTTCTTGTATCTTAATTGCATGGTTGCTTGAGAGGGATATCTTTGACCTCTACCTCCCTGAGTTCGATAAACCTTGGGTGATTCACTTAAGGGAAACTTGCTGCTGTTCTACAAACCTCTGCACTTGGAGGCCCAACACTGTCTACAAGAATAGAAGCGTGCGTAGACATCAAGCTATTTTCTGGCGCCGTTGCCGGGGAGGTAAGTGTTGGAAGGTATCTCCTTTAGATCCTGCGGTTATATCTTTTTGTTTCTTGTTTTTATTTTACTAGTTAGGCTTAATGGAAAACAACAAAAAAATTAGAGATCTTTATGAACTTTATATTGAATTAGGACATGATGCTTTTGAAGAGAAAATTTAAAAACCTATGGAAGTTTGTTTGCATAATAGTGATAGCAATGTTATTAGCATGAATTCTTTGAACACCATTATTGTTAATGCTATGGAAAAGTCTAAGCTTGGGGAAGCTAGTTTTGATGAAAATGATCTTTTTAGTTCCCTAGCTTTGGAGGAGAAAATTTGTCTTGATAATACTTTGTCTCCCATATGTGATAATTCTAATGATGCTTGTGATATTCTAAATCCACCTACTGAAAGTATTCCTTTTGAAATACCTATGGAAATTGCTGAAAAGGTTATGGATGAACGTTATGCAGGGGATGAAACAGTCCATCCACGTGATCACTTGTGGAAACTTACAGAACTTTGTGAGTTGTTTAAGGTTGCAGGTTTATCAAGAGAAAATGCCATGAAGAAATTATTTCCATTGTCACTTAAGGACAAAGCAAGGGAGTGGTATGAGCTACTGGATGATCCTCATCATTCGGAGTGGAAGGAGCTTGAATCTCTCTTTTACTCTAAATTTTATCCTCCTTATAAAATGCATTTAGATAGGAATTACATTTATAATTTTTGTCCTCGTGATGGAGAAAGCATTGCTCAAGCTTGGGGGAGACTGAAAAAACTAATACTCAAATGTCCTAACCATGAGCTTCCTGAGGAAATAATTGTTACTAATTTTTATGCAAGGCTTTCAGGTCATTGCAAGGATTATCTAGATGCCTGCTCAGAGGGTTCTTTCACAAGTAAGAAGGTTGAAGCTAAATGGGATCTTCTCGAAACAATTCAAAGCAATACTGAAGATTGGGATAACGACAAAGGTAAAGAATCAGGTATAAACTATGAGTATGATTGCATTAAGTCTTTCGCTGAAACTGCTAATTTTCAAGAGCTTAGTGCTAAATATGGTCTTGATCCTCAAATTATTGTTGATTATTGTAGAGCCTTTGCTTCTCATATTAATGTTCCTAAAGAATATTGGTACATGTATCATGAACCTTTTAAAGACACTTGAATGAAAAATGAAATTGTTATTAATGATTGTAATAAACATGGTCAAACTTCTGAAAATACTATTTCTTATAAGCATGTTAATTTTTGTGGAGCACTTAGACCTTGCGAAAAGAATCAAATCGAAGAAGAATATTGTATCCATCATAGGAATGAAAAAACTAGAACGTGGCACAGGGCTCTAAATGATCTTGGTGAAAAAGTTTGTGCCCTCTATCCTTTTATTTGTGAACTTTGTTCTAAAGTGGGTCATTTCAATTTTCAATGCTCAGGCTATGATAATAGTATTTCGAATCCAATGAGTACTTGATTACCCCCAAGAGCAGGGGATCACTATAGCACCTCTCAATGTGGAAGTAAGGTATCGATCCGCAGGAGCAAGAAGGAAAAGTTATCTATTCCCTACAACTAAAGTGTCACAAGTTTTAGTTGATTATGCACTAAACAAGTTTAAGGAGCAAGGTGGTTGATTTGATGGATGGAAGTTTAATGTAACCAAGCAAGAATGTAAAAGTGTCCCAATCCTCTTCAATGCAAGAGGACAAGACAAAGGTTTTCTCTTATAGGAACAATGGACATGGGTTCATGGGTTCACTTAATCCTCTCTCTCTCATCTATGGTGATTATCATGTTATAGATAAAGTACACATAATTGTCATGTTTTAGTGGTAGCTTTTATAACGGCTACATGTCCTAAAAGACATAGTTGAAAGAAATACTCATTTGTGTTGGTAGTGTCACCCTCGTAAGGCTAGCGTGGTTGCTGTCACACCCACATCATACTTCTCCCTTTTTACCCCCAGATAATGGATGTTGGACGGTACTGTGTCACTCAATACCTATGCCTTCTGTCACATTGGCCACCCAGTACCCACATACATCATACTTCATAATGGATAATATTCTAAACACTAGTGCAATGATTTATATTTCGTGTGTGTGACCACATCTCTCTCATCTATCTACACTTGGTGGTGTCAATCACCTCATGATAAAGATAAACAAGGAATTATGCATAAATCAAACCATCACATGCATCATAGAATATCTCCAAAGTATGACAAGTCATAAAAGATCCAACACAATAGTAAATGCATAACAAATATTATCTCACACCACAATATCCAACATGGGAATTACATAGATGACCGTAATCATGTTCAGCAGCTCATACGGTACTAATTAGTGAATCTCAAAGAGAGGAGAGATACATAAGTTACCACCACAAACCCAAATCCAGGGGGTGGACTACTCCCCCTTCATCATGGAGACGGTGGAGAAGTCGTTGGAGAAGGTGGAGACCACCCCGGCAGCGCCCCGCCGGAGTTTTCCCCCTCCAATCTGCAGCTTCTGATATCCGTTTCGGTGTTTCTGTGTTTGTGCGGCGCTCCTTCCAGAGAACGTCGGGGGACCTTTTTATAGGCGTTTTTAGGTCAAGACTATGTCGGTGGAGCGAAGATCGACGGCAACAGAGCCACGAGGGCCAAACGAGTGGGCCCCACGCGGCCACAGTACCTGGCCGCATGGGCCACCCCCGTTTGGGCCTCGGGCCTCCGCTTGTTCGCTTCCTTCGCCCACAGGTCTTCTTCCTTCCAAATATTAACGCCCGTAAATTTCCAGGTGATTTCGTTGACGTTTGGGTCCCTGAAACATTAAAATAAGAAAACGGGGTTTTCTGCCTGTGCAGGGTTAATTCCATAAAAATAGGAAATAAATGAATATTCCCAAAAATCATTATAAAACATTGATATAACCCTTATATGATGCAAATATGATTGGAATATAAGCAATTAAAGTGCAAAGTTCATGTATGCATTTTACATGCATCAGTACTGCGAGTTTGTATTGTGATGACATGATCACTCCTAATCAGCATGATGAACTTACATTATTTTTGGGGTGTGAAGAGTTATCAAGAAAAACTTCTTTGGTAGATATGAGTGCTTTTGATATGAGTAGCGTCCTGCATGGATGTCATCTTTATTGTGTTGATAATTGCCACGCAAATACTTACATACAAAATATTACAAAAGATGGGATTTTACCAAAATATGACAGGACTAATGTGTGTTTTGTTCTTATTAATGAAAGAGAGGAATCCTCCCAAGTTTCTTCTATTGTTTCTATCAATAAACCAGGGTATGTGGAGAAGCCTCCTTTCAAGCCTTTCCCTCCTAAAGAGGGAAAGAAGAAGAAGAAGAGGAGGAGTAAAAGGAGAGAGGAAACGGTATTTTCCCCTAAGCATGTTGCTCCTATTATAGTTGTTGCTGATGAACCTGAATTCGATGATGATCCTATGCCTGTTACTTATAGTAGTGATCATGATTGGGAAAAGCACACTACTTTTGATATTGAAAATCTTTTGGGTACCAATTCTGAAAATGATGATGTTAACAATTGTTATACTATTAGTACTATCCATGTTCCTTCCAATGATGATATGGAAAGCTCTAAGCTTGGGGATGAGGTGTTTGAAAATCCTTTTGCTAGTAATAATTATATATTTGAGACCTCTCCTCCTAGTGATGTGTTTGAAAATCCTTTTGCTAGTGATGTGTTTGAAAATCCTTTTGCTACTGATGATTATATATTTAAGACATCTCCTTCTAGTAAAAATGATAATGATATGTTTACAAATGAACACACTTTGGAAGATAACTATTCTATTGTTTATGATGATACTATGCCTCCAGTCTTTGATAATTATTATAAAGATAACTATGACATAGGTTATAATTACAATCATCCTAATGAAACTTGTCATAATTATGGAGGGATTTCCCAAAACCATCCCTCTAATATACAACTTGTCTATCATGTTCGAGTTCTTTATGATGATCCTACTCCCATTGTTATTAATAAGAAGAACTTTGCTTATGTGGAAAATATTGATACTTTTATGCATATGGATCATGGTAAGAATGTTTCATGTGATGGTTATATTGTGGATTTTATCAATGATGCTACTGAAAGTTTTTATGAGAGAGGGAGGCATGACTTCATATATCTCAATAATATTAAGTCTTCTCTCTTTATGTTGAAATTTTTGAAGTTCTACTTGTTTTGCCTTCCTATGCTAGTCACTTTGTGCTTCATTGACTTGTTTTCTTACAAGGCTCCTATGCATAGGAAGAGTGTTAGATTTAAACATATTTTATATATGCTTCTTGATGCTCTCTTTTATGTTTCAACTCTCATCTTTATGTGAGCATCATAAAAATCACTATGCCTAGCTAAAAGGCGTTAAAGAAAAGCGCTTATGGGAGACAACCCATTATTTTTTATTTCTGCAATTTTTCTTTTATTTGAGTCAAGGTTGTTTACTTCTGTAACAATCCTTTGTATCTTTATTTTATCGCATTGTTGTGCCAAGTATTGCCTCTAATAGGAAGATGATGCTAGATTTGGATTTCTGCGCAGGAACAGATTTCTTGTTCACCGTTTTAATTCTGTAAAATCACAGAAAAATTATTTAAATCTGCAAATTTTTGTGCGTGATCCTCAGATATGTACGCATCTTTCGTTAGTTTAAAGTTTTTCGATCTGAGCAACGTAAGTGCCTCGAAAAAATTCGTCTTTACGGACTGTTCTGTTTAGACAGATTCTGTCTTTTATTTTTCGCATTCTCTCTTTTACTAGTGTTGAGTGGAATTCTTTTTTAGGGTGAAGAGCTTCACATAACATCAGTGGCAGTAGTAATGTTAAAAGTAACGGTCATGTTTGTGTCCTTATAGAACATGTGAGTTTTTGATTGTGCACTAACCCTCTAATGAGAATTACTTGAGTTTGGTGTGGCGGAAGTTTTCAAGGGTCAAGAGAGAAGGATGATATAATGTGATCAAGAAGAGTGAAGAGCTTAAGCTTGGGGATGCTCCCATGGATCACCCCAGCATATTTCAAGAAGACTCAAGCGTCTAAGCTTGGGGATGCCCAAGGCATCCCCTTCTTCATCAGCAACTTATCAGGTCATCTCTAGTGAAACTATATTTTAATTCTTTCACATCATATGTGCTTTACTTGGAGCGTCTGTGTGCTTTTATTTTCAGTATTTTATTTTTCTTATGGTCAACTTGATTGGACCCAGCATTCTTGATTGGGAGAGAGACACGCTCCGCTTTTTCATATGAATACTCTATTCTTCACTTATACTTGTTGAGTATTCTTATCTAGCTATTGCTATGCTTTTAGCTCCTGTTTTGCATGCATCTCTTATTCAGAGCTGTTAGTTCTTTTAAAGAAAGTACTCTCTTGCTTCACTTATAATTGTTTGGAGAGTTTATGTTGAAATAAATTGATTGGTGTTTGGTTGGAACAGAAAATGTTGCATGTGGTAGATGGTATAATGGAAAAACTTACATATTCTTGTAGATCACTGTATTGGATAATTTGATACTTGTCAATTGTTTTGAGTTATCAAGTAGTTCATGTTTAAGCTTTTGTATCATGTAGTTAAAACCTATTAATGAAGAACTACCGTAAAGCTCGTTGAAATTTGGTTTGCATGATTGGTATCTCTAAGGTCTAGATATTTTCTAGTAAAAGGGTTTGGTTAACAAGGAAGACAGTGTAGAGTCTTATAATGCTTGCAATATGTTTTCATATAAGTCTTGCTGTGTCGGTTGATATCCTGTGTTTGCTTCAAATAACCTTGCTAGCCTAAACTCTGTACTGAGAGGGAATGCTTCTCGTGCATCCAAAACCTTGAGCCAAAATCCATGCCATCTGTGTCCACCATAACTACCTATATGTGGTATTTCCTTGCCATTCCAAGTAAATTTTTCATGTGCTACCTTTAAACTATTCAAAAATTATTACTCCTATTTTGTGTCAATGTTTACCAAGCTCATGAGGACGGGGTGGATGTCTTTATGTCAACTGTCAAACAGACTTTACCACCGGACTAGCGGCATATACATCCGCTTATCCATTAATTTTGCAAAAAGAGCTGGCAAATGGGGTGCCCAGTCCCAATTAATTACAACTTTAACCGCTTAATTCTCTTCACATTTTTGCCCTGATTTATCAGTCAAGCAATGACAAACAGTGAAATATCTGCATGTGTAAACAAAAGAGAAAGAGGGATGATCTGCCTTGCTGGTAGAAATAACGTCCTTCATGGGAGCCGCTCTTAAAAGTCTGGTTGGCAGGGGTCATATTGTACTTTCCATTTTCTGATTCGTTGACAATTAACAAACACCTCTCAAAACTTATTTTTACTCTCTATATGATTTCAAAAACTTAAAAAGCTCTAGCACATGATTTAATCCCTGCTTCCCTCTGCGAAGGGCCTTTCTTTTACTTTTATGTTGAGTCAGTTTTCCTACTTCTTTCTATCTCAGAAGCAAACACTAGTGTCAACTTTGGTGCAACAATTTTTATATGCTATATATTGCACTTATTATATTGCTTTGTGTTGACAAATATCCATGAGATATATATGTTGAAAGTTGAAAGCAATTGCTGAAGCTTAAATCTTCCTTTGTGTTGGTTAAATACCTTTTACTTAGAATCTATTGCTTTATGAGTTAACTCTTATGCAAAACTTTTGATGCTTGTCTCGAAAGTACTATTCATGAAAAGTTTTTGCTTATATGATTCAGTTGTTTGCTCATTATCTACTTGCTAGCAAACTATAGACCATTGACCTGGATCACTTCATTCATAACATGTGCTTTACAATACTATTTGATCAAGATTATGATTGTAGCATGTCACTCAGAAATTATTTTGTTTTTATCGTTTTACCTACTCGAGGACGAGTAGAACTAAGCTTGGGGATGCTTGATACGTCTCAAACGTATCTATAATTTCTGATGTTCCATGTTGATATTATACCAATTGTTACATGTTTTATATACACTTTATATCATATTATGACATTTATTGGACTAACCTATTAACAAGATGCCACAGTGCCAGTTTCTGTTTATTATGTCTGTGTATTGCAGAAAAGGCCCGAAAACCAAAGTGCTCGGAAAAATCCAGAAAAATTACAGAAATTCTATTTCGCCAGAAGACCCACGGAGCCAGAAGGGCAAGTCCAGCGGAGGCCCACAGCCTCCACACCATGCCCCGCGCGGCCTGGAGGGGGCGCGCCGGGGGTGGTGTGGATGGCTCGTGCACCCCTCGCGGCCCTTTGGACTATATATTGCCTCCCGAAAACCCTAAAAGATCGACGATTTCTCCAGAAGAGTTCCGTAGCTCCGCCGCCACCAAAAACCCTAATTCGGGGGACAGAAGTCTCTGTTTCGGCACCTTGCCGGGACGGGGAATTGCCCCCGGAGCCATCTCCATCGACGCCACCGCCATCTTCATCACCGTTGCTGCCTCCCATGATGAGGAGGGAGTAGTTCTTCATCGGGGCTGAGGGCTCTACCGGTAGCTATGTGGTTTATCTCTCTCTCTCCATGGTGTGATCTTTATGTGATCATGAGCTTTGTAATCTAGTTGAATCCATAGATGTTACTCTTCATTATCTTATATGCTACTTGAGTGGTTTTATTAATGTAAACTCCGGAGTCACCTTTGTCCCATGGTGCGAAGTTGACAGTGTGCGCACCGTGTGTGGCTCTTAGGCTAAAGATTACAGGAATACTTATCATGAGTTATTATTTGTGTTGGATGTCTCTATGAAATTGTGGTGTTTGTCTAGTACTATTTAGGGCGCTCAAGTTGACAGTGTGGGGTTCCCTAGATGTGGAATGCGACTTTAAGGTGTGCTTTTATAGCCCTACACAGTGAATTGGTGTTCGTTATCCAACAGGAGAATAGTTCAGAGTAGCATAGTGAAGAGGAAATATCTATGTATTCAATTATATTATTATTGTTGAGAGTGTCCACTAGTGAAAGTATGATCCCTAGGCCTTGTTTCTAAGCATTGAAACACCGTTTACAACCAGTTCTGCTACATGTTTGCTTGCTGCCATTTTTATTTCAGATTGCAATTACCACTTATAATCATCCATATTACTTGTATTTTACTATCTCTTCGCCGAACTAGTGCACCTATACACTGACAAGTGTATTGGGTGTGTTGGGGACACAAGAGACTTCTTGTATCTTAATTGCAGGGTTGCTTGAGAGGGATATCTTTGACCTCTACCTCCCTGAGTTCGATAAACCTTGGGTGATTCACTTAAGGGAAACTTGCTGCTGTTCTACAAACCACTGCACTTGGAGGCCCAACACTGTCTACAAGAATAGAAGCGTGCGTAGACATCAGGCAGCTGCACCAACATCGTCTCATCGGTACCATAACCCGAAGTAAAGGCACAGGGCTTCGGGAGCTTGAGTGTCGGACATCGCATGGTTGGGTGCTTGATATCGTCACATATGAGACAGTAATGCTTAACTTTGCACTCCTTAGAAGAATGTGTATCCACTGCACACATCCAGCAAACCTTCTTGGACTTAGTTTTCCCTCCCGACACGGTCCCAGCTTGAGGTTGCTGCTGTTGTGTACCATCAGCCAAAGGAACAGCGGCCGGCCCCAGCGGATTAGCAACTACAGCATCACTTGGACCTTGAGAAAACACCGGCTGCCCCTGAAACGTAGGCTGCAGATGGAACGACGGCTGCTGCAACTGCCCATACTGCCCAGAGATTTGGTTCGGCTGCTGCGGCTGTTGTCCCGGCTGCAGAGTTCTCTTCTTCTTGCGTTTAGGGCAAGGAGCAGCTTGGCCTGTTGCCTGCGCAGCCTGATGAACCTGCTGCTGCCCCGGACCCTGCTGCTGGAACGCCGAAAGCCCCGCGCCCAGCATCGGCGGCGGCTGAAATTGCGCGTTCATCATCGGCGGCGGCTGAAATTGCGGCGGAAACATGGGTAAGTATGCCGGCGGTCCATAGCTCCTTGAAGGTTGCAGGAGAGGACGAAGTGGAGCCGGTCCAGTTGGTGGCGCATAGTTCTGGAGCGTCGCCTGCATGGGCACCCCTCCCGGGAACGAGGGCGCGGCATGGCCAGAGCCCGAACCACCCGAGGCATTGTTGATCGGTGGAAGGAGGGAGGAGGCCGGGGAATTGTTGGTGTAGCCCCGGCGTCGACTGCTGCTGCTGGAGATGGGTGGCGGCGGAGGGAAGGCGCGCCGGGCCACCCCATGAACCCGCGCCCGGAGCAGGTCGAGGCGGCACCCCGGCCATCAGTCGCGTCGGCGTCGAGGCGGTTACCGCCGCGAAGGACCTCGGGAATCTGCAACCCGGCGGCGAAACGGGAGTCAACGGAGTAGGAGGCGATGGAGGAGTCGGGGCTGGCGGCGGGGATGGTCTGAGCACGATTTGTTGCAGCGCGGCGTCGAGGGTTTGCGTCGAGGAAGACGGCGCTCGATCCCACAACGCCTTGTACCAGCGGCGGGGATTGCTCTGCCCACAGGGACGATCAGGATCGACCGCATGCACAGGGGCCCCAACAGTCTGACCCTCCGAATTTCGAATCCCGCCGCGCGATCCCGGGTCAACTGCCTCCGCGTGCCTCGGATCGGACAGCACCACCGCGCCTGGCTGCGGCACCGGCTCCCTTACCGTCGGCGAGCATTCTTTGCCTTCCATCGCCTTGGCCACGAGCTCACCCAGGACCGCAGGTGGCGTAGACCGTCGAGGAGGAAGCGGTCCACGCCATGCTCCCATCCGCGGCGGCGATCTGGTTAGCCGCAAGCCGGACAGCGAGGATACCGGGCCGCGCCGCCACCGTCGCTCCTTAGGCGCTGGCTCCACCACCATCTCCTCCCTGCACACATCGGAAATGTCAGCGTCCTTACCTTGCTTACCTGACGAACGCCGCTCCCATGAACGACTCGACGGCGACGGGAAGCCGGTGGCCGCCCAGAACTCGTGCAGGCGCTGTTCGTCTGGGACAGGTTCGCACCGTGCCGCTGAAGACTCAGGATGCGGCGGCGCCTCTTCATCCAAAGCTTCCAACGCCGACTGGACGGCGACGTGTTCCCCGTGGAGATCGTCTTCGCCGTCGGTCAGATCCGCCTCCCCGGACGACGTCGCGTCTAGCGCCCCTAGGCATGCGAATCGAGACCCATCACCCACCGGAAACCCCTCCGCCATCCACGGCGGCGGTGCTAGCGTCCACCGCCGTCGCCTCAGCATCGCCCCTCCGCGCGATTACCAGTACAATTGATCTCTAATTGTTTATGCATCTCTGATCTCTCTCTCTCTCTCATTCGGCTAGGTGGAATGTTCATCGATAGCCGCTTGAGCTCTAGGGGATCCAATGCCTACGGGGAAAGGGGGAGAACTTTCCTCTTCGCTTAGGGGATATATGGTCCTTTCTAGTGACATAAATTGAAGATGGGGCAGTGTTTTGCTATTGTTTTGTTGAGTACACTTCTTCTCGTTGGTGGCTCGATGTCTTGAGTTGTTGGTTCTACTAATGTGTGTCCTCCGGTTTGACTTGCATGTTGGTTCTACATTCACTAGATTTTGTCATACATGTATACTCTCGGAGTTCTCGTGCGAGTGCTATTGGTGATCTTGCCCATTTTACCTTTGTTTTTTGTTCACCTATATGCTTTTGAGTGTCTTTTTTTATAACTTGGTTCAACACTTTGTATCTTTGTTCGATTTTGGCCATTAATAGTCTAACTCGGGCATCAGCTTTCTTCCTAAATATGAGATAGAGTGACTTTGTTTAGATAATGAAAAGAGGCAAAGAGCTAGCAATCTCTTTGCTTATATTCATGTTTTTTTTTTAGAAAATGAAGTTGTACCAACAATCATCAATAAATCTTATGTGGTTGCAATATGTTTGATCTAATTTATAGTAGTTAAAACTTGCCCTACAAGTGTAGAAACACTAACAAGGATAAAAATATTTTGTTCCTTTAAATACGAATCTGATGACTTGAAATCATACTGTATAACTTACATGTCCTTATTAATTTTTGGTCAAAGTCTTATCCTAACGAAACAAAGTACACCTACATAAAGAACACTTAAAATTCAGATAAAAGCAAATAATCAAGTGCACGCGTCGAATGTACAGCTCCAGACTCCAGTGCTCCACTCTACTCCAGTGGCTCACTCCAGTCACTAGCAGCTGGGGCCCACATGCTTTTTACCCGCGCACTTGCTGCTGCCCTCTCCCACCACCTAGTTCTCCTCGTCTCCATCCCCCCAAAAGCCACACACCACGCGACCTCCCCTAGGGTTTGCTTCGCCTTTCCTCTCCCGTCCACCTCGTCCCCAACCCGCCTTCCACCCCCTCGATCTCCTCCCCAGCCGCCGGAGTTGGAGGCGGGGGACGGGGGCGAGCGGCGACGGCGAGCTCGTCCAACGCCTACCCGCCTCGGTGACAAGTAAGTGCCCAATTTCTTCTCCGTAGTCTCAGATCCAGCCGTCCGGACCACCATTTTAGACTTGGTGCGTTGTCGGTGGGGGTAGGTAGCACTCGATTGTTTGCCCAATAACTCATGCTTCGCGCGCTGAGGAAGACGATTTCCTCTTCCTTCCCTCGTATAGAACGCTAGAAAGGAGTTGATGCCTAGCTATGCTTTGCTGTTCTTGCTAACGAACTTGTGTAGACGATAACCGATTCAGTTCGAGGAAAACATGTGAAAGTTTATCGTAAGCTTTTTGTAGTTCGGGTGCTTCGACTTATGTGCTGTTTGGATGGAGTTATATCAAGTGATTGTGTTGTTGTCGTCTTCTGTGCAGGGTCTGTCACCATGTCTGACATGGAGTCCGTGGCTACCCTTATGGAGTCGACGAGCTTGAAGATACAGCAGCTTCAGCGTGCATTTGCTGAACTGGAGAGCCAGAGTGCCGTTACCATGAACTTCAAGTGGAAGCAGCTCGAGGATCATTTCCGTGGCCTCGAGCAGTCCCTCAAGAAGAAGTTTGACGAGCTGAAAAAGCAGGAGGAGGAGTTCCAGGAGATGGTTGCGAGATCGGAGAAGATGCTGGAGGAGAAGGAGGCTGTCGTGGTGGCTAAGGAGCTGACTGCCCTGGAGAGGCTGCAGGAGAAAAGGGATGCTGCGTTGGCTATGATCTTTGGCAAGTCCAAGCTGTCGCTGAATGTTAACTATAACATCCCAGTGAACAAGCCTCGGAGTGATACTCTTGATGTGAAGTGGCCGAAGCATTGCCCTGAAGCTAACACACACATGCAAGATGGCAATGTTGCTGTGAAGCCTCGTTCTGAACTTGCCATCCTCTGCCAGGAGATGAATGTTAAAGGGCTCCACAAGTTCATATCAGACAACAGAAAGAACTTGACGTCTATCCGTGAGGAAATCCCAAGTGCACTCAAGGGAGCATCGCATCCGTATGTCCTGGTGTTGGAATCCTGGAGGACTTCTATTCTGGAGATAATCTGGTATTGGATGGGAAAAAGGATGGAGACCTTTTGGGTGTGAGAAGGACGTGCCTTATGTTGATGGAGTCTCTTGTGCAGCTGCAAGCTGATGCCATAACTGGTATGTTATCTGAGGGGCAAATGCTTGCAACAAATGTCAAAGAGAGGGCAAAAAAGATTGCGTTCGAGTGGAAGTCCAAGTTGG
Organism: Poa pratensis; assembly: GCA_947311845.1. Taxonomy (NCBI): domain Eukaryota; kingdom Viridiplantae; phylum Streptophyta; class Magnoliopsida; order Poales; family Poaceae; genus Poa; species Poa pratensis. Next base: position 30,096,519 of record CAMZMU010000097.1, on the reverse strand, counting down.
ACAGCCTTGACATTGATGCCAGCAATGGAAACTGCCTAGAAGCACATGCATTTCTTCAACTGCTTGCTACCTTTGGTATTTTTGCTGAATTTAATGAAGATGAGCTGTGCAAACTACTTCCCTCTGTCAGTCGACGTCGTCAAACACCTGAGCTCTGCCGGTTGCTTGGGTTGTCACAGAAGATGCCAGGTCAGTGCAATGATGAACTAATCATGCATCTATCTCTAATAAACATTGTTTGTCACACATCACTTAATGATATTGTATTGTTGGAGCTGTTCAAATGCTTATTGAATATTGTTTTCACTTGGACTACTCTTAGTTTTCCAATTTGTGTATAACCTATTGCAAATATTGTTAAACTCGAAAGAAAAATGATTTATTGTATTACACCTTCTGAAGTTCCCGAATTTCTACTTTTGCTGTAACATCAGCTACATCTTAACCCATTAGTTTTTTTTATCGTGCTTGCCATAAAATGCTTATTGCTTATAAAGCATGTCCATTGTTGTCTGCCCAGGTCATAAGATCTTTAAACGTAAATATATTGTGTTTTACTTATTATTCAAGATTTGATCTTCTTGAAAGCTTATACTATGTATTTATTTTTAGTGTAGCGTGTGGTTGTATATGTTGTGTGGCATCATTGAGTTAGTTTATTACACTTATACACACAAGATCATCTTCTTTTAAAAGGACCCTGTACACAAGTCTTCGTATTTTCTGTCATATGTACTGAAATATAGGAAGCTGATTGGACTTCATGTGAGCCTCTCGTTGTTTGTTCCATCCATTCACTTCGGTTACCTATAGTTTTACTGTTTTACAGATTGTGACAGCATTTCCTCTTTTTTCATGTATTTGATTGGTAAAGGTGTGAATACTGTCAGTGGGCTGTACTCTTGCATCTGCATCTATAATCTGTTTTGACACGATAAAACGTTTGTTTGCCTTGTCCTCATTGCTCGTCTTAGTTGTTCATTTTTTAACGATTCTCCATTTCTGTTATGCTATTTCTATTTCTGTTTTCTCATGTTCGAGGATTTTTTTTCTTGACTACATGATTTACTGATGGAGTTTCTTGAGGACAGGTGTCATTGGAATTCTGGTGGATAGTGCAAGGCCAATTGATGCAATTAATTTGGCATATGCATTTGGGCTCACTGAACAATTTGAGCCGGTGCAATTGCTGAAAGCATATCTGAGGGAGGTCAAGAAGGTGTCACATGCCAAGAATGTAAAAATGTCTCCTGGAGCACAGGTGCCTTTTTAGCTATTTCAGTGGAAACATATGATGCACATGATACATTATTGCCGCAATAAGCCAAAATTAAACAAGTTCCTTCATGGTACCCAGTCACCAATTTGTTTTTTTTCCGTGTTTTCTTCCTTTCCTGGAGTCTGCGAAAACCTTCTGTTGACCAAAATTTGTTTTGTGCTCACTCGTGTGATAGATTGGCAGAATCACCGCCATTACCCAGTTAGACATTTTCAAATAGTGGTGATTTTCAATTTACTTGGAAGGAAGTGGCTTTGTTTTTATTTCTTATTGTTTTATGATGAGACTAAACCACTTGCACTTTTGGCATCATCAGATATGATATCTAATTATTAATTACCTTCTATGGTTGATCGTGCCAGAGAGTTCCGGGCCTTATCTCACAATCTAGACATTTCATTCTGTTCCACTATTTGTATCCGGTAATATTGAGTTACTAGCATTTGTGGTTGAGTTGTTCTAGAACCTTTCATAGTTTACATATAGTGTAATTTGATTTTATTATTAGTCCTTAAATAGATCAGTAGTGTATTTGATGACATCACAGAGGTGAAAGTCATCGAGTCCATTCACCTGATGTCAAGTGCTTGAGGTAGGTTGTGGAGAAGTAGAATAATAGAGGGCTATCTTAGCTTGCAAGCAATAGAAAGTTTGTTGCCTGTTGCTTTTCACTATTTTGTGCCGAATATATAATATACAAAACCTCTAGAGCAGTTGGGTTGTCTTTTTCATGTCGGTGCATGTGTTGTGTGTTAGAATGTTATCTGCATCTATCTAATACACGTGATACAGTCTTATCGGATTAACGGCCATTCTCCTTTTCCAGAATGAGATGAATGAACGTGAGCTGTCTGCACTGAAAGCTGTCATCAAGTGCATCGAGGAGCACAAACTCGAGGAGCAATATCCTGTGGATCCACTTCAGAAAAGGGTGGTTCAGCTGGAGAAAGCCAAGGCAGACAAGAGGAGGGCTGTTGAAGCCGCGAAGCCACAGTCCAAGAGGCCTCGTGCCAACGGTTCGGTGTACGCACCTCGTGTTACCAGCTTCCCTGAGAAGAGCTTCTACCAGGCAGCCCCAGAGAGGCATCCATACCCTTATGAGAGGCAGTTCGTGTACGGTGCCGAGGCGCATCACCATCCTACGATGGTAAACGCAGCCCCCTACACCATTGCACCTGCCCACACGCCGTACTATGGTAATGGGTACCCAATGCAGTACCAGGTACCTTATATCCACTAATGGGGGAGAGCCGGGCTCTTTCCTAACTATCTCTAGCTTTTAACATTCTGCTGTGTTGTAGTTGTATCAGTCGCTAGCTAGTCTGCCTAGCTGAAATAGTCGGACCACTCGCTTGTGTGTGTTTGTGTGCTATGAGTGGCTATTGTCAAAATCTGTTAATTCTATGTCACGACTTATGACATAATTTTACTTCTAATGTCTAGTTATGTTTTAATCTGTATCTTCTACATGTGATCAAATATATTCTTCTTTCTTATATGATGACCCTTGCGGCTCTTGGTTGCAACCAGTATGGAGGCCATATTTTTTCCTTTTCAGTTGTTGAATATGCTTATGACAATCTTCTCGTGGGGCCTGATCACATGATCAGGCGGAGCTACACGAGAAATTACGGAGGTTCAACAGGCGACACTTGTGCTGACTATTCGCTAGCGAAGCTGAACTGCAAGGACATTCATCCATTTTCTTATGCTGCGAATTATACTCTTTTTTCGGATAGAAAAATAGCAGGAGCATTCCCAACTGCAGATTTGTTAACCAGGACAGGCAAAGCTTCATTACAAGGTCAAAAAATCAGAAGATATAAAGAGATGGTCAAGCCATTCTTGAATATGTGCTGAGTGATTTTTCCTACCTCCACGATACCATGGCAAGATCCTCATGCTTACGGTTTTCAAATCTTGGTATCAACTTGTCAAAGAGACTCTTACTCCGCAAAATCTATAACAAGTATTTTTTCCTGCACACGACATAAACACAAAGCTCTTCAGAAACCATTACCAGCTCATGTTTATAAACCTTCTTCCAGGGATCAAAGCTCGTCCTCATTTGACTGTACGAGGGGATAGTTTGCACCATATTCAATTTCACAAATAGGAAAAACTTGGGTTGTTTTTGCTCCTGTGACTTATGATATGTGGTAAATACACTGTCCTAGCACGGATGAACATTTTTCTTGCTGCTTCCGAGCTGGTGGGTTGGCGAGTCGAGTTGACCCGAACATGGAACTCATCGGTTCTAGCCTCTCGCTCACGGTTAGGAGGGCCGGGAGCCCCTGGACATGGTTTGACTTCTGTCAAAATTTATACGTCCTCTTTTATGAAACGGAGGTAGTATAAAGCATGGTTTTATATCCTTTAACATAGATAATATGACATAATATTAGACAACCTATAAATACACGATAACTGGTATTACAAAAATAAAATGTCTACTATATTGATGACATAAAGGACAAAGTTTGAAAATATGTCTTGCTTACCCTCAAGAAAATATGTGTTGCATTTTCAAATTATAAAATACATCATCAAATGCTAAGGCTCAATAACCGACTAGACGAAAAATAGACTTAATTATCAGGTCGAACATAGTAGAGTGAACAAAATGATAATACTCAAATAGCTTAAGTGTTCACATTACCTTTTATTCTTTTAGTAGGTATGATTCTTCAAAGCCATGAAATACTTAACCCCTTATGATTGGTGAATTTTTCCATTTTTTTCTTTCTCCACATAACAAGTACCATCATCACTCAAGCTGTCATAACAAGTAACAAGTAACATCATAACAAGTAGCTCCAGATGGTGAGCACTACTACTTTTTTTTTCAGTATTCATGTGCATCAGGGTCAGCCCATTGGGCTCCGCATGTGAAAGTTTTTTTCTTCTATAAGTTGTATGACCCAATGTTTGGTTGGGGCGACATTTTGCAGGATATATGAGAGGAATGCAACCAACCCATGAAGAATATGGACTTGGACGTGGGTACTGATCCCCAGCCTTGTGCTACTTGCACGAGCTCTCGATCCACCCGTAGTTATAACCGGATGGACGAAGATTCCCTGCTCACGTGCGGGCCAGTTCCTATCATCCTTGCACGTAACCAAACATCGTTCACAATGCAGCATGTCTACCAGTCAAAGTACTAATCGTGCCCTAAGAGCATCAACAACGTGGTTCTAACAGCCGACGCTAGGATTCTTTTTTTGACTATGACTACAGCGGGCTCTTAGAGCCAACCTGAACTTCATTAATCAAGTGCCTATGAGATTGCAGCCTCTACAAGATAGGATCAAATGAACCAGAGTTTACAGGGGTACATGAGAAGAGAAATAAAAGAAAAGAACGCACACCCACAACACACAAGAGAGGGTCACTCTGAGAAAAACTCGGAGACAGTTGATTGATGAGAAGCTCATCACGACCCAAGCACTGCGATCACAAAGGGTGATCCACCGGACATGACAACGGAGCCCCAGCCACGACACTGCACCATCGACGTAATCGAACACCAACGCGCATCCGAGGCCACACAGCGCGCCGACACCACCTGTGTCGGGGGCATGGCTGAAAGGTCGTGCATGGCAAGACGACGCCACGACGCCTGTGTGTCGCCGACTGAAGTAGAAGGGCATCGGAGATGCCCTCACCGCACGTGGAGGTCGCCGCCGTAGTCGCAGGGCGTAGCACCACCGAGTGCAACCCCAACCCCATCTGGGTTCGATTACCGAAGGGTGGGCTAGCCTAGAGCACGCACGAGGTCCACCCACGCCAGACACGCCACAGGACACCGATAAGGATCCGACGCGAGGGCCTAGCAACCGACAAGGAGAAGCAACCACCACCACTGCCACGGCTCACCTCGCATCGGAGAGAAGACCGCATCCATGGCCGCCATCTGTAGAACCATAGAGCACACCAGCATGACACTGATGGCAAGACAGTGGCGGCTCAACACCCAGCCATGACAGCCCCCCACGTAGGGAGCACGTCACCGCCATGGCCGCCATCTGCGAAGCCACGACACCAGCCCTCCCCAGCGGCGCCCCGCTGCAGGAAGATGGCCGAGAGTAGAGGTTGCGACCCTTGCGACCACCGGAGGGCACGGCCGAGCGCCGTCAAAGCCGACGGCGTCCCCGAGGCCGGGATCGACGGCCGGACGACCGGGGCACAGCAGCGGGAGCAGCACCCCCAAGGGCCCGGCACCGGCCACCAGAGGCCATCCCACCGACGCACAGCAGGGCAGCCCACCAGGCCCATCCGGGGCCAGATTGGGCCCGGAGAAGCCCGCGCCGGCAGGGCTGCCCTCGCAGCCGCAACGGCATGGCGGCGGACGAGACGCGAACGGGGAGCGAAGGACGGAGGCGGCTGACGAGGAGGCGAGGGTGGGCGGCGGCGGCGAGCTCCAGCGGTGGTCTTCCTCCATTCCACCGAGAGGAGCTGTGAGGGGCGAATCCCCGCCGCCCCCGTCACCGGCGCCGGGCGGCCTTTGTCCGCCGACGGCCTCGGGGGGCGACGAGGGGAGAAGAGGTTGGGGAGGAGGCGGCGGCGGCGCGGGCTAGGGTTCCGCTTGGAGGAGCGACGCGAGGAGCGAACGGTTTCGTCGATGGGCACGTTCTTCGACGCTAGGATTCTAATCCCGCTCTATCGGTAGTTGGGCCCTTCCATCCTGGGCGCCCGACGCAAAATCTATCGACCGGCGCTAGTTATTTCTTTGCCTCGCACGTGGCAATCGCAGGTCTGTGTGGTCGTCTCAAACCTTTTTAAATTAGTCTGATTTATTTTTATTCCTTAAGCGCCTACTTAAGCAGTGATGCGCTGTGGATGCTCTAAGCCTCTAAGACACCTACGCGTGCTTGTTTTGCTGCCGCTTAAACTGGATTATGATTGGATGGACGTAGGAACAGATAAAATGTGATGCTAGCCCCCACAAATAAAACGAGATGAATATAGATCCAAAATGTTGTTAGGGTGTTAAATATCTAAAATGTGGTGTAAATTGTCAACTCTGACAAATATGTGGTGCAAATTGAAATTAACTACTAAAATAAATCCAGATCTATATGAACTTTTTTTTATAAGATGCTCCATGCCCATGATGATAGGATCATTATCTCAATGAAGAATGTTTACTTGGAAATTAGCCTTGAGATCTTAGTTGCACAGCAATTTAAAACACCCAATTCATCATCATTTTTATTCTTCACGTACATACACAACATAAAGACAAGATGCACCAAGTTACCCCACAAGTTCCTCGGACACGGCCTGCTGACTCAAGGTTTCAAGCTAGTAGCGGAGTGAAGAGGAACATGTCGTCGAGCCGGTCGTTGGTCGGCGAGTTGCCGCCGTAGACAAGCATCCCGCTTCGGCCGTCGAGCGCCCCCGCCGAGAACGCGCACCACCCCCGAGGACCGGGGTGGTGATCAGAGGCGTCATCCAGCTTGGCCCACACGCCGCTCTCCGTGTCCAGCACGAAGGCGTCGGCGGCGAACTTGCCGGCGCCCAGATGGCCGAGGTCGCTGGGGTCCACCTCGCCGCCGAACACCACCACGTGCTTCCCGACCCCGGCCGCGCAGAGCACGCTCCTCGGGGCCGGCCTGTCGCCGGTGGTCTCGACCACGGCCCACTCGCCGGTGGCCGGGTCGTACGAGTGCACGTCGTCGAGCTCCGCGGACCCGGAGAACCCGTCCACCACCCACACCTTCCCGCCGGCGAACGCTAGCCCGGGCCCGCCGCGGGAGGGCACGCCTCACCCGGCGACAGCAGCTCCTCCCACCGCCCGGCGGCGACGTCGTAGGCCCAGAGGTCCTTCAGCCTGCCTGCGTTGCCGCACCCGCCGAAGACGTACACGCGGCTGCCCTCGCCGTCGGCCACCATGGAGTGGTAGCTCCGGTGCGGCGGGCCGCTGTCGCCCGACGACAGCAGGGTCCACGTGTTGGTGGTCGTGTCGAAGGAGTAGAGCTCGTTGAGCTCCTTGTGGTCCCTGTCGCGGCCGCCGAACACGAAGACCGTGCCGCCCACGGAGGCCATGGTGACGCCGACGCGCGGTGGGGGCACCTCGCCGGCAGCGTCGAGGGCGGACCAGGACTGCGCCTTGAGGTCGAAGGCGTACATGGTGCTGTCCACGGGCACGCGCGGGTGAACTCGCCGCCGAAGGAGTAGGCCGTGCCGCCGACCAGGGTGATGGCGTGGGAGCTTCTTGCTCCCGGCCCAGATCCCTTCTGCTCCAGCTGTGCGATCAATCAATCAGGCGAACGGAGTTAAGCAAAAGGAAAAGATGAACTGGTAGAAAATTAAGTTACTAAAACTTCGTTTCAAGTGCATAGTCTGAAATAAATCCATCGCCCTCAAAATTACTTGTCAGGCACTAAAACCAACCCCCTGCAAGTGAGCTTGCAGCATGTAAGAAAGAAACGACCTTTTGAACCAAACTACAGAGATCCTCATCATATTGTGCCAAATTTTAGCCAAGTATATCTGAGATCTTCTCAATTTTCCTTTGCTAATATGACTCTACATAGCTGAGAGCTGAAACCCCTGAAAAGTTTCTTCCTCACATGGCCCTCCAGTAAGTCAAAGACAATTTTTCGCTCTGTACGCACCTCGGAATAAGGATAATCGTTGTCAAGAAAGAAATCCCTTCCTAAAACTCTATCAAGAAAGAAAATTGTTGTGAAGACCAATCACCCTCCACCGCAATAGCTCTCTCGACCAAAGCACTGAAAGCTATGACCAGTTCTTCAAATCCAAATTACATAGTAGATCATATCGATACAGCAAGGGAAGAAACAAAACAGCGAGCTCCATATGCAGAGAGCGAAGAGCAAAATGATGAAGCAGGAAACATTGAAATTAAGTCGGGGAGAACAGAACAGAACATACCATGACCCATGTACTCCCAGCCATTGCTCTGCACAAAGCTATAGCGCCTGCTTAATCTGCTCTACAGTGTCTTCGTTGCTTCAGCTTGGAGAGACAGTGGCGGAGGGGAAAAGATGATTTGGAGCCCCCTTATCATAAGCAGGCCGAGAGGCATGACTCGTGCGGTGCCATCGCTTTCTGAACCAATCTAACCACTCCATTAATGTCAGATTACTACAAAGCCCTCCTGAAATAAAGCCACTGCAAATGTTTGGCGTTTGGTGGGACATGAGCTGATCGAGGTAGTACTAGGAATTATTCTTGTCGCCATCCAGAAATTCTATGATATCTCTATCGTGTAATTCTTTTTTATCTTTTAAACTAGTTAAATGCCCGTGCGTTACAACGGGTTCAAAACTTTTTGCCCAATGTGAAAATAATGCACATGAATAATGCTGATGACTTGAGATGCGAACACAAACACTTTTTAATCAACATTTATCAGTACAACATGCATGTCTGGTTAGCAATATAAAAACATCAATATTTATCAGTTCGAATACCATCCACAAGGGACTGTACTTTGGGTGCTCAGAATACATGGCATACTCTTCACCGCTGCAATCTGAAAGACACATTTGTACTTCACATTCCTCCTCCTCTCCCTCCCATTGTGCTGAAAGACTTAAAAAGTGCATGCCCGAAGCACAATTTCTCTCAAATCCCTATTTTCTCTTAGTATATCACAAAAGGGAGAGTGGACCCTATAAATTGATGCTTTATTCAATAAGATATTGAGAAGTGAATTCTGACAACTCACATACAACATACAGTGATACAAAATGGTGGAAAATAATAATTTAGATCTATGTTTGAAAACGCCTGAATCCTGGGCACAATGATAATGATCTTCCAAACCTGCTTGAGGAGTTGCACAGTAGAAGGGTGAACTTGGGCTGGCTCACACTCCCCTAGTTGCTGAAGCCTCTGCATACAAGCCTTATAAGCACATTTGGTGATGCAGATACCCGAAGGAGAAAGCTTATGGGCCTAACTTAAAACATTACAAGAGACAAAGGACAGGTACATACTGCTGTACAAAAAATCTTATGGGCCTAACTTACGTCAAAAGTGTAGAAACTCTACAGTGTGTGTTGAAAAAAGTCATCCCTAATCTGCCGATGCAATACATGCTCGCCAAGATGGAGGCAACTGAATCTTCTGCCCCATATCTTACAAGTTTAACACTGCATATGATGAAACTTCTATTCAGCCATGACCCTTCATCATCGGAGACGGTGTCATGAGAAAAAGATGGAAAAGAAACATCACTTCATACAGGTACTTCCAGTGAACATATTGTACTGCAATCGTTAACCAAATAGTTTGCTGTATAACTAAATTGACAAAGCAAAGCAGAAAAAACTGAAAGTCTGAAATCCTATCGTTCTTTCACCCACATCTCAGTTATACCAATTAAATTCACACGATCAAACAGAAAGCAGAGGAGAATATGGGCCGAGGAACAAAAAAGGCAGGAATACAGGAACCAAAATAGCTAGAACCAAAAATGCATGGGCAACTATATTCTCTGAACCTCTGTCAAGGTTCTCAATGCCTTTATTCAATGGGATTGTGCTGCATTAAGAAATTTATCGTATAGGTAATACCCTAATAAGAACACTCTTCCCTCTGCATTTAGTAGTGGTGGCGACGGCCAGCTAGCTAGCTTTCTCTCCACTCTCCGCATTCAACAATACAAGAACAATTGTCTTTCTACAAATTGACAAACCAAGTCTAAACTGAATTCTATTTTGTAATGGTATGCACCATGTTTTGCGAATGAATGGATACTGGATAATACATCATTTGTATGTGCTTTTTCTTCTGCTGTGTTCCAACAAATCAAAACTGACATAAAGTGAAAAGTGGTGGTTTTAATGGAACATATGTATGCAGCAGGTGTGGTCATAACCTACATTATTTGTCCCCTCTTTTAATATCTTACAGCAGGAATCAAATCACTTTTGCTATGGTTGAATACCTAGTATAGGGAAGGCGGATCCCATCAAGGATCCCAGATGAGCAAGCATCCACACCGAGGGCTTGTACACCGAGTCACAAAAGAGGGAGATAGAATCCTAGAAGCCTGATTCGTAACATCAGCAGTATAGAACTGTTCGCCTGAACTGCTTCAATTCGCTGCTGCTCCTGACTTGCAGAAAGAATGGCCTAGACATCATGGTGTACTTGTGGAACTGACCAAAAATCCCTGTTGAAGAGACAATAATTCTGGGCTTTCCAAATGATCCAAAGAGTTAAAAGCATTTTTTGAATAATCAATCAATATATACAGGAACGAAGGAGAGCTTACCTGATGTGTATTCACTAAGAGTCTAAGACCGCATCCGTTACACCCGCCTCCTCCGAACCGGACACTTTTCTTGTCGCTACACGCCTATAACCACATGCTCCTGGTATAACACCCAGAAACCCATTTTAAACTACCAATGGTGCCAATGGAGTCCATTTAACACCCAAATAAAATTACAAAATTATCACAAATATGATACTTGTTAGATTGAGAGATATCAGTTAATGATACCACACTAATTGCCACTTTTTTAATTCACCAAACCTCTGTACTACAAAGTCTTCAAGCTCTATTACTGCTAATGAAATCTTTTTCTTTCAAGCAAAAATAGATTCGAGAGGGCTCGGGCACAGCCCAAGCACAACATGTGTGACATCTTAACCAGTGAGTCATATCATAAATAACAATCACGAGATCTGGCGTCTTACCAGATTTGTCGGGAACGATCTGGTGAACCTGATCTGAGGGCCTCGTAGCGGTGCACGGCCCAGCGTGGCTCCAAGCTCATTGAGGGAGATGTGTGCCAGTGGCTGCCTCCCTGATCTCAGCATCCATAGAATTGCTTTCGTCTTCCTCCCAAACAGTCCACCTTGAATCTGAACATAGTCATTCTCAAAAACCTCCTCATCTGCATTTAAACATCATTCCAGTTGGAACAACATTCAGAAGTATCCAATCAGTTTCACATATTAAGCACCAATGGATGGAACTATATGGAAAGACAATAATAGTATATGTGCACATTGCAAAAAGGACTAACTAAAACATTGTTTTTAATTCAAATTCCACCTGACATGTAGTTATTGCAAGAACATTTGAATTTATGACGCAGTACCACATGCTCTACTCGTAGACAATTTTGAGAGAAATTTAGAGAGACAAGTGACCATAAGAAAATTCAGACAGAGGAATTAATCTAGACCGGCAGTGCTTACATATTATAAGGTGCACAAAGAGGTGAAATATAAGCATCGAGCCTAGTAAACCAAAACTCTGGAACCTCTATGTCAACATGTAGTCAATTGTATAGAACTGCTCTTTATGTTTAGAATGCGGAAAGGGAACAATATTAGATGAGTGATAGGATGCAAGTACTATTAGGTTGAGAAAAATCCCTTTCTAGTAGCTTTCTGAAGAACAAATTGACAGGTGGCAGAAAAGAAAAACGAGCAACAAAGCGAGAGGGAGCAGTGATATGTCGGCACTCGCCATCGATGGGTAATAGAGGCGTTGGTGGCGACGTGGGCTAGGGCACAGGTGGCGGCGAGAATGCGGAGAAGGGAGGATCCTTGGCCCGGTCGGCCCCGTCCTACACCGCCCGGATCCGATCGTGGCCGGCTGGAACAGAGACGCCGGTGGACCTCGACATCGACACCTACAGCAGGGGCGGACGCGCGGCTCCTTGTTCTCGACCCCTATCGCACGAAGGTTGGCGCTGCTCCTTGCGCGCCCGGTGCGAGGTGGAGACGCGGTTCCCAGTTTCCCAGATGCGATGAGGAAGCCAGGGGCGGCGATGCTGGTGTGGTGAGGCACCGAGGCAGGCGGGGGAGACGCCCCTGTGGCGGCCGTGAGGGAGAGGGAGAGGGACAGTGGGAGTCCCGATGCTGGTTTATGTTGGGCTTTGGCCCATTTGATCGCGCTGGGGGAGCAGCGAGAAGCGGCAGGGCGACGTAGTCACGTAGGGCGATGTTGGACGAAACAAAACGACGACGTACGAGAGGAACGAAAATTTTCTTTTAGATAGGAGAGATTCGTTTCTTTTTAGGAAAAAAACAGGTTATTTAAGTGCAATAGAATGCATATTCTACTGCATACCCGTTGGAGAAACGTAGAAAGAAAAAAAAATCCTCGACAGTCTTAATAATGAGAGCATTTTTTAAAGGAGATAACCTCGAACTCTGCATCCATTGGTGCTCACAATTATATAGTATTCATAATGCAAAATCCATAAGCCGAACAAATTCGACCCAAAAATAAAATTCGAGGTCATTTTTTTTAGAAATGGGGGTGCAGATCCATGTCCTCTGCATCAAAAAGATGCACACAACCTCAAAACAATTCGAGGTGCCTCGCGACAGTAACTTTGCCAGACAATCACTAAGCCTATGACAAAAAGAAAGAAACAAATGAAAAGTTCACAACTCTTAGGCTAATCCTTTAAGAAAGAAACACCTCCCATGTGGGGACGTCCATGATCCCTTGCGAATACAACCGTCGTTGATCTTCTCCCTTAAGTCAACATCAAGCTTCATACTTTGAGGAACAAGGAAATATGGATGATCAAGATTTCGTGATCAAGCTACATGAAAGATGAAAGCAGATCAGTGCATGAAGATATATGACGAGCTCAGTTCCCCCTTTTACAAGCAAAGGAACACCTTGATAAAACTAAAAAAGGTCTTAGAACATTTCACAGCCTCCCCTCAATTGAATTGCATGCACTAGCCAACGTTTTCGCTCACGTCTAGACTCCTCGAGACGTTAGACGTTAGATCTCTTCGCTCTGATAACATATTGAATTGCATGCACTAATCAACTCAACTAAAAGTCTGAACTTACAAATAGGACTCGCCAATATATTTCAACATCCACAATGGATTTTCGGCTAAGCCCTCATATTTATTACCTCCATAGGTCAAACTTCCTTATGTTAGGCCAACTCTACAGAAAATTATATCAATATGACACCTAATAGTTTATTAAAATTATAATAAATATATTTCCTTCGGATATATAATTTGAATGTTTTAGACATTAGCACATTTTTACGATAGACTTGGTCATACCTAAATAAGTTTGACTTAGGAAAAGCTATATCATGTTGAGATGGAGAGGTCTCATAAAAAATTAGAGAAAGAGAGAGGCTTCTAGGTTTATTCGGCCACCCATTTCTAGGTTGGCCGAAATTCCCCTCCTTCTCCATATATTTGGGGCAGAAATAGAATGAGAGTTCATTCTAGTTAAAATCTAGTCTTTGTGTCCAACTATGACAATCACCGTGGGAAAACCACTTTTGAACCCTCATTTTATCATGGTACATATTAGATGGTTATAGTTCGAAAGAGGACTTAGCATGAAGATGATGTCGTATTAGGAGTCAGCACATAGGAATGCCGACCACTACATAAGACAACGGCGGAGAAAGCTCAGAGAGCTTCCTTTCATTCGCTCCCCGGGAGTTGCACACATCACATAACCAAGGGTACATACTACTTGCCTAACCATTCGCTCCGAGGGACCGTAGAATGGAAAATACCTTCCAAAACAACTTGACGGAATGGGCAGAAGTGAGAACTGCCAGCCTAATTAAAGAAAAGAAAAACCCGGCCGACTTGACCACGATTAAGCTCTCGATACAAACAAACACATGGGCGTAGCATCATTGGCATCACCCGCTGCCCCTGAACCGCAGACTTCACCTCAGACAAGGAGCAAGAATGATTCAGGAGCCAATCTTAGTAGTTATAAAAATACAAGACATGATGATGGCAGACGGACAGTGAATTAGTACAAACTTAATGATAGTTAAACTTATCATTTGGACATTGGTAATGGTGCTTAGTGGGAGGGTGGAGCAGCTATCAGATTACACACGGTAAGCTGATAGCGATGTACGCCCATTGTTTTTTTGGAAGGAGGCAGGTAGCACATGGTTTCTGAGAGAGTGGAACCCGGTGAGATCTATTCTTCCAGTGTCGGGTTGCAAGAGGCTGATTAGAAAATAGTCTTATCTATGCCTGTTTTTTTTACAGGACAGCAATATATTTTCGAGTAAAATACATGGGAGACCATTGAACTTGTCCGTATAATTCACTTGGGTCACTGTATTCCGGAAATGTGAATTTACGGTCACTAAAGACACGTTGTCGGCTCACGTACTGTCACCGCGGACGTTGTAGCTACGTATTTGCTGATTTTTTACTTGTCCCACCAAAACTTAACGAATGGTCCCACATGCAGCAGGTTTTTTTTTTGCAATAATACCAGGAGTACGAAAAACCCTCCACCTGTTCGACAGAATACCCCGCTCCAGACCTCCAGTGTCTCTCCGCGCTATGCGAGCCTGAAGCTGATGATGAGCAGGCTGGGCTCCTACCTGAACGTCGAGGAGTGACAGACCATGATACGCAGTAACGGTCTGTACAGAGATCCGAGCTCGTGGCTAAGGCCATGGCGCTCGAGAGCGAGCTCAACAACAAACAAGCAGGCGAGCGGCTCGATCTGGGGTTGCGGAAAGCACCTTCTGCACCAGCTCCAAGAGCGTCAATCCGCCGTTGGCGCGCTCTGCGTGGCCCACGTCCGCGCTGGCCTTGGCGACCGCGTGCATGGCACTCCTCGGACCCGAGCCCCGCCGCGAAGTGCATCACCGTGCACCTGCTGTCATGCGCGTCTTGTTCCCTCCGTAGAACGTCTTCGGTCAGCAGCGCGCCTAGCACCTCCGTGTCGGCCTTCTTGGCGGCCTCCCACCACGACGCCAGTGGAGGCACGGTGCTAGGCAGGGGCGGCGCCGGTTCCTTCCGAGAGCAACGCGCAGGGAGAGCCAGTAGCGACGACACATGGATCCTCCCGGAGGCGCGCGAGGGAGCTGTGCCTAGAGCGGTCAAGACAGAGGGCGGGGCGGTGCACACGGTGGCCAGCGCAGCGACCTGGCGAGCCGGCGGTAGAACAAGACAGAGCATTTGGGGAAGGGAGAGGAAAAGAACTGTATGTGGCTTTTACAAAAAAAGAATGCACTGCTAAAACGCTGACGGATGGGTCCGACGCTGCATGCCACTGCCATAGGGGTCCAACTGAGCCACTCAGCAAATACGTACCTGTAGCATCCGCGGTGACCGTAGGTGAGCCGGCAACGCGTCTTTAGTGACCGTAAATTCACATTCCTGGAATACAGTGACCTAAGTGAATTATACGGACAAGTTCAATGGTCTCCCGTGTATTTTACTCTATATTTTCATGACAGTTTGCAAACATTGAAACGCGCTGGAGGCTAAGAGCAGGCCCAACACTGGAGCCAGTCCTCTTGTCTTGGCCTTCCTTCCTCAACCCCTGCAGGCCGCCAGTGTGGGGGAGTGTGGCATCGGCAGAGGCCATCAGGCATCATGCCAACATCGGTGAGCCCATGAGGAGGAAATCAACATGAAGAAAGGACAAAGGAACCAACCAACCAGCAGTGGCAAGAGCCCTAAAAAAAACAAGGGCAAGATAGGATTCTTAAAAAGAAAAAGTGGCGAGATAAGAAAAGAGAAATGGAAGGTTCAATTTATTGACACTGTTATTACCTTAGGTATGACATTGAGAGGAAACAATATCTATGGTTGCTCTCTGTCCATCGTTTTTTAGATTATTTAATAGAATCTTGTCGACATGTGAACTTGATTTTACGTAAGAGAAAGGCAAATAGTGAAGGAAGCGAAAACTGAAGAGAAAGAGTCGTGGTTTGAAATCTTCTTGTGGAACGGGAATGATACATGAGATTGCTTTTACCCTGATGTGGAGGTCTCGTCTCGTGTATGCAAATATGTGATCACTTTGATGGCCACGGGAGTATTTAGCATAAAACTACCACATTGCACGCCAAAGTTCGAAAAACTACCACTTTGCGTTCTGATCGCACAGAACTATCACCCTACGCGATTTTTTTTGCAATGTGCGCTAAATACCGTTTGTTAGCGAATTGACGCTAAATCTGACAGGGGGACCCACCTCACTTGTCGACGTGGCAGAGAGCGACGCTCGTCAGGACAGGCGCGTTGACCGCCGTTAACGGCCGTTAACGGCAGGTGTGGGACCCACTGTCGGCGCATCTCAAACAAAGCGGTCGGAGCCGCACGGGCTCGATCTAGGTTTCATTCTCCCCAGCTCGTGAGCAATGGCGGCCGCTGCTCCCGGCGATGCCGTCGGCGGCCCTTGGGCATGCGACTCCGGCGGAGGGGATGGCGGCGAGGGGATGGCGGCGGCGGCGACATTGGTGGAGGCGGCTCTTCTGGCGGAGGAATTTCCGCGACTGGCGGCGACGCTGAGATGCGGCCTCGTTCGCCGAGCAAGCTGCGACCGCGGCTCTGG
Source organism: Poa pratensis (assembly GCA_947311845.1). Lineage (NCBI taxonomy): Eukaryota > Viridiplantae > Streptophyta > Magnoliopsida > Poales > Poaceae > Poa > Poa pratensis. Next base: position 30,079,921 of record CAMZMU010000097.1, on the reverse strand, counting down.
CGAGGGCCGTTCTCGCTTCACCGGCGAAGACGAGCCATCTGTGGACATCCTCGTTGGGCGGCGTCGAGTAAGTACCCTTTTCTTCTCAGTACAGCTGCATCTCTGAAAGTTCTCAGATTTAGGTTTAGATTTAGGCGACGTTTTGGGTTGGATAAGCTTTATGATTGTAGTCCAGACATAATTGAACATATAGGGTAGCTATAAGTCATGTTGTACTGGTAGTTTGATTTGCTGTGTTGGTTGCTTGAACTGAACATTTAGGTTTCTGAAAATTACGGTACATTTAACTGAATTTATGGTATTTTAAACTGCTGATGTATTGTTGCTCAAATTGGTTTATTTGTGCAGTTTGGATGATGATATATGGGAAATTAGGTTAATTTTCCTGGTGAAGACAACTTAGAGAGAACCTTGTGCCAATCTGATATTACATTTAGGAATCTGATGGCACTGATAGAAGGGCATGGGTTTGGATATAATGATACCATGTACTATGTTAAGGAAAAAGGAAATGGCTTTGAGGCATGGAGGCTGTTACTGATGACGTGAAACACACGTTCGTTGGGAGACCCCAAGAGGAAGGTATGATGTAGTCAGCAGCAAGTTTTCCCTCAGAAAGAAACCAAGGTTATCGAACCAGTAGGAGCAGCAACTCTTCAGAAGGTTGTCAACGGCGCCAGAAAAATAGCTGTCGCAGGGAGTCTGGACTGTTGACGTGGAATCTGCACACAACACAATCAAACTACTTTGCCCCAACGAAACAGTGAGGTTGTCAATCTCACTGGCTTGCTGAAAACAAAGGATTAAACGTATGGTGTGGAAAATGAGTATTAAATTGCAGAGAATGAAAAAGGAACAGTTTGCAGTTTGTGGTTGTTTAATCAGTGTAAAAGAATGGACCGGGGTCCACAGTTCACTAGTGGTGTCTCTCCATAAAAGATAACTAACATGTTGGGTGAACAAATTACAGCTGGGCAATTGACGAATAGTGAGCGCATGACAATGCATATACATGACATGTTGACTACTATGATATTTAATTGGGCATTACGACATAATACATAGACCGTTATCCAACAGCATCTATGACTAATAATCCACCGCCGGGTTGTCATCCGAGTCCCCCGTTGGTATTAAGTTGCAAGCAACGGATAATTGCATTAAGTAAAGTGCGTAATGTAAACAAACACATATGCCGTGGACATAGCATCGTTAGGTTATCCCTAGTGGCAACAGCACATCCACAACCTTAGAACTTTCTGTCACTGTCCCAGGTTAAACGGAGACATGAACCCACTATCTAGCATAAATACTCTCTCTTGGAGTTACAAGCATCTACTTGGCCAAAGCATCTACGAGTAACGGAAAGCATGCAAGATCTTAAATAACATATAAGATAGATTGATAATCAACTTGACATAATATTCAATATTCATCGGATCCCAGCAAACACAACATGTAGCATTACAATAATATGATCTTGATCATGTAGGGCAGCTCACAAGATCTAAACATGATGGCACAAAGTGGAGAGACAACCATCTAGCTACTGCTATGGACCCGTAGTCCAAGGATGAACTACTCACGCATCACTCCGGAGGCAGGCATGGCGATGTAGAAGCCTCCGGTGACGATTCCCCTCTCCGGCAGGGTGCCGGGAAGAGGTTCTGAACCCTCCCGAGCTAGGGTTGACGACGGCGGCGTCTCTGGAACTTTTCGTGGATATTTGCTCAGGTACTTAGGGTTTTCGCGTCGGGGGGAATAAGTAGGCGAAAGGGCGGCGGCTGCGGACCCCCGAGGGGCCCACACCACCCTAGGGCGCGGCAGAGGGGGGCCCGCGCCCTAGGTGCGTGTGGCCTCCTGGTGGCCCTCCTCTGCTGCTCCTTCGCTCCGTCAGGTGTTCTGGAAAAATAGGGACCCCCGTGTAGTTTCGTCCAATTCCGAGAATATTTCCAGACTAGCTTTTCTGGAATACAAAAACAGCAGAAAACAGGAACTGGCACTTCGGCATCTTGTTAATAGGTTAGTCCCAAAAAATGTATAAAAGTGATATAAAGTAGATGCAAAACATGTAGCAATTGGTATAAAACAAGCATGGAACATCAAAAATTATAGATACGTTTGAGACGTATCAGCATCCCCAAGCTTAGTTCCTACTCGTCCTCGAGTAGGTAAACGATAAAAACAAATAATTTTTGAGGTGACATGCTACTATCATAATCTTGATCATATAATATTGCAAGGCACATGTAAATGAATGAAGTGATCCAAGTCAATGGTCTATAATTTGCTACAAATAGATAATGAGTAAACAATGAATCACACAAGCTAAACGTTTTCATGAATAGTACTTTCGAGACAAGCATCAAACAGTTTTGCATAAGTGTTAACTCATAAAGCAATAGTTTCTAATAAAAGGTATTTAATCAACACAAAGGAAGAATTTAGTTTCAGCATTTGCTTCAACTTTCAACATATTTATCTCATGGATATTGTCAACACAAAGTAGTATAACAAGTCCAATACATTGCATATAACGCATGTTGTAACAAAGTTGACACTAGTGTTTGCTTGTGGAAGACAGAAAGAATAGGAAAACTGACTCAACATAAAAGTAAAAGAAAGGCCCTTCGCAGAGGGAAGCAGGGATTAAATCATGTGCTAGAGCTTTTAGGTTTTTGAAAGCATATAGAGATTGCATAAAATATTTGATACTCCTCCCAACCTTGCTAACACAAGCCATGGCTAACCGAATCCTCGGGTGCCTTCCATCAATCACATACCATGGAGGAGTATCTATTTTTGAGAGGTGTTTGTTAATTGTCAACGAATGGTAGCGGGTGAGAACAGTATTCTACCTGTCGAACGGACTTTTAAGAGCGGCTCCCATGAAGGACGTTATTTCTACCAGCAAGGCAGATCATCCCTCTTTCTCTTTGGTTTACACACATTCAGGTATTTCACTGTTTGTCATTGCTTACTGATGAATCAGGGCAAAAGTGTGAAGAGAATTAATTGGTTAAAGTTGTAATTAATTGGGACTGGGCACCCCGTTGCCAGCTCTTTTTGCAAGTTATTGGATAAGCGGATGTATATGCCACTAGTCCAGGTGTAAAAGTCCACTCGACAAATAGAATAAAGAATAACCACACTAATTCCTCATGAGCTAGTAAACATTGACACAAAAAGGGAATAATAACATTTTGAATAATTTAAAGGTAGCACATGAAAAATTTACTTGGAGTGGCAAGGAAATACCACATATAGGTAGTTATGGTGGACACAAATGGCATGGATTTTGGCTCAAGGATTTGGATGCACGAGAAGCATTCCCTCTCAGTACAGAGTTTAGGCTAGCAAGGTTATGTAAGCAAACAAGAATATCAACCCGTACACCAAGTTTTATATGACAAACATATTGCAAACGTTATAAGACTTCATACCGTCTTCCTTGTTAACCAAACCCTGTTATTAGAAAATATCTAGACCTTAGAGGTACCACCGATGCAAACCAAATTTTCAACAAGCTTTACGGTAGTTCTTCACTAATAGGCTTAACTCATGTGATGCACAATTTAATCATGATCTACTTGTTAACTCAAAACAATTGACAAGCATCAAGTTATCCATTTTAGTGATCTACAAGATTAAGCAAGTTTTTCCTTATACCAATTACCACATGCAACATTTTCTGAACCAACCAAACACCAATCAATTTATTTCATCAACTCTCCAAACAAATATAAGTGAAGCAAGAGAGTACTTTCTACAAAAGAAAGCTAATAGCTCTGACAAGAGATACATGAAAACAAGAGCTAAAAGCTGAACAGCGCTAGATATGAATACTCAACAAATATAAGTGAAGAATAGGAGTATTCTCATGAAAAAGCGGAGCGTGTCTCTCTCCCAATCAAGAATGCTAGGGTCCAGTCAAGCTTTATTGAAAATAAAAGTGCAATACTGAAAATAAAAGCACACAGACGCTCCAAGAAAAGCACATATGATGTGAAAGAATTAAAATATAGTTTCACTAGAGATGACCTGATAATTTTGACGATGAAGAAGGGGATGCCTTGGGCATCCCCAAGCTTAGACGCTTGAGTCTTCTTGAAATATGCTGGGGAGATCCATGGGAGCCTCCCCAAGCTTAAGCTCTTCACTCTTCTTGATCCTATTATATCATCCTTCTCTCTTGACCCTTGAAAACTTCCGTCACACCAAACTCAAAGTAGATCTCATTAGAGGGTTAGTGCATAATCAAAAATTCACATGTTCATAAAGACGCAATATGATTTGTTACTTTAAACATTAGCTACAGCCACTGATGTTATGTGAAGCTCTTCCACCCAAAAAAGAATTTCACTCAACACTAGTAAAAGAGAGAATGCAAAATAAAAAGGCATAATCTGTCTAAAACAGAACAGTCCGCAAAGACGAATTTTTTCGAGGCACTTACGACGCTCAGATCGAGAAACTCTGAACTAATGAAAGTTTCAGACATTCATAAAGATTACGCACAAAAATTTCAGATTTAATTAACAATCTGGTGATTTTAGGAATTTCGTACAGTGAACAGCAAAAATCTGTTTCTGCGCAGCAATCAAAATTAAGCATCATCTTATCATTAGAGGCTACTCTTGGCACAACAATGCGAGAAAATAAAGATACAAAGGAGTTGCTACAGAAGTAAACAAACTCCTTGACTCAATAAAAGAAAAATTGCAGAAAAATAAAATGGGTTGCCTCCCATAAGCGCTTTTCTTTAACGCCTTTTAGCTAGGCACAAAGCATGCATCAAGTATTACCAAGTGAAGAAGCATCAACATTGTAATTTGTTCGAACAATAGAATCATAAGGTGGCTTAATCTTCTTCCTAGGAAAGTGTTCCATACCTTTCTTGAGAGGAAATTGATATTTTATATTCCCTTCTTTCATATCAATAATAGCACCTACAGTCTAAGAAAAGGTCTTCCCAGCACAATAGGGCATGATGGATTGCACTCAATATCCAAGACAATAAAATCAACGGGGACATAATTGTTGTTAACCATGATAAGAACATCATCAATTCTTCCCAAAGGTTTTTTAATAGTAGAATCAACAAGGTGAACATCCAAGTAACAATTTTCCAAAGGTGCTAAATCAAGCATATCATATAATCTTTTAGGCATAACAGAAATACTAGCACCAAGGTCACACAAAGCATTGCAATCAAAGTCATTCAATTTCAATTTAATGATGGGCTCCCAACCATCTTCTAACTTCCTAGGGATAGAAGCTTCATGTTTTAATTTCTCTTCCCTAACTTGTATGAGAGCATTAGTAATATGTTTAGTAAAAGCCATGTTTATAGCACTAGCATTAGGACTTCTAGCTAGCTTTTGCAAGAACTTAATTACTTCAGAAATATTGCAACCATCAAAATCAAAGTCATTATCATCAAAAGTAATGGAATTATTCTCTTCCTTATTGCTAGAAATTTCAGCATCTTTATCAAGGACAGTTTCAGAGTTATCAGGCAATTTAGGACATTTTGCAATAGAAGTGGAAACATTACCAACACCAACTATCTTGCCATTAATGGTAGGAGGTTTGTTAACACTTGAGTTTGAAGCATTTTCAGAAGTAGTAATAGTATAAACTCTAGCAATATTATTCTTTCTAGCAATTTCATCCTCTCTTTCCCATCTAGCATGCAATTCAGCTAACATCCTCACATTGTTATCAATTTTAACTTGTATAGCATTGAGAGTTTTGCTCTCTTTAACATCATGAGGCATGTTCTTTAGTTTCAATAAGTCAACATCAAGAGCAAGACTATCAACTTTAGAGGAAAGCACATCAATTTTCCCAAATTTCTCCTCAACAGTTTTATTGAAAGCAGTTTGTGTACTAATAAAATCCTTAAGCATAACTTCAAGATCAGAGGGTACACTCTTATTATTATTGTAGGAGTTACTATAGGAATTTCCATAACCATTGCCACTATTAGAAGGATAGGGCCTATAATTGCTATTACCAAAATTATTCCTATAAGCATTGTTGTTGAAATTATTATTTTTAATGAAGTTCACATCAACATGCTCTTCTTGAGCAACCAAAGAAGCTAAAGGAACATTATTTGGATCAACATGTGTTTGACCATTTGCAAGCATAGACATAATAGTATCAATTTTGGCACTCAAGGAGGAGGTTTCCTCAACAGAATTTACCTTCTTACCTGTTGGAGCTCTCTCGGTGTGCCACTCAGAATAATTAATCATCATATCATCAAGAAGCTTTGTTGCAGCACCCAAAGTGATGGACATAAAGGTACCTCCAGCGGCCGAATCCAATAAATTCCTCGAAGAAAAATTTAATCCTGCATAGAAGGTTTGGATGATCATCCAAGTAGTCAGTCCATGAGTGGGACAATTTTTAACCAATGATTTCATTCTCTCCCATGCTTGAGCAACATGTTCATTATCAAATTGCTTAAAATTCATTATGCTACTTCTCAAAGAAATAATCTTAGCAGGAGGATAATATTTTCCAATAAAAGCATCTTTGCATTTAGTCCATGAATCAATACTATTTCTAGGCAAAGATAGCAACCATTCTTTAGCACGTCCTCTCAAGGAGAAAGGAAAAAGTTTCAGTTTAATAATATCACCATCTACTTCCTTGAGCTTTTGCATTTCACAAAGTTCAACAAAGTTATTAAGGTGAACAGCAGCATCATCAGTACTAACACCAGAAAATTGCTCTTTCATAACAAGATTTAAAAGTGCAGGTTTAATTTCATAAAATTCTGCTGAAGCAGCAGGTGGAGCAATAGGTGTGCATATGAAATCATTGTTGTTCGTGCTAGTGAAATCACACAACTTAGTGTTCTCAGGAGTACTCATTTTAGCAGAAATAAAAACAGTACAGAAAATAACTTGAAAGTAAACTAGATGCAAGTAACTAATTTTTTTGTGTTTTTGATAATTGAAAGCAAACAAGATAAAATAAAATAAACTAAGCAAGACAAAAACAAAGTAAAGAGATTGGAAGCGTGAAACTCCCCTTGCAGAAGACTGCTGTCTCCCCGGCAACGGCGCCAGAAAAATAGCTTGATGACGTGAAACACACGTTCGTTGGGAGACCCCAAGAGGAAGGTATGATGTAGTCAGCAGCAAGTTTTCCCTCAGAAAGAAACCAAGGTTATCGAACCAGTAGGAGCAGCAACTCTTCAGAAGGTTGTCAACGGCGCCAGAAAAATAGCTGTGCAGGGAGTCTGGACTGTTGACGTGGAATCTGCACACAACACAATCAAACTACTTTGCCCCAACGAAACAGTGAGGTTGTCAATCTCACTGGCTTGCTGAAAACAAAGGATTAAACGTATGGTGTGGAAAATGAGTATTAAATTGCAGAGAATGAAAAAGGAACAGTTTGCAGTTTGTGGTTGTTTAATCAGTGTAAAAGAATGGACCGGGGTCCACAGTTCACTAGTGGTGTCTCTCCATAAAAGATAACTAACATGTTGGGTGAACAAATTACAGCTGGGCAATTGACGAATAGTGAGCGCATGACAATGCATATACATGACATGTTGACTACTATGATATTTAATTGGGCATTACGACATAATACATAGACCGTTATCCAACAGCATCTATGACTAATAATCCACCGCCGGGTTGTCATCCGAGTCCCCCGTTGGTATTAAGTTGCAAGCAACGGATAATTGCATTAAGTAAAGTGCGTAATGTAAACAAACACATATGCCGTGGACATAGCATCGTTAGGTTATCCCTAGTGGCAACAGCACATCCACAACCTTAGAACTTTCTGTCACTGTCCCAGGTTAAACGGAGACATGAACCCACTATCTAGCATAAATACTCTCTCTTGGAGTTACAAGCATCTACTTGGCCAAAGCATCTACGAGTAACGGAAAGCATGCAAGATCTTAAATAACATATAAGATAGATTGATAATCAACTTGACATAATATTCAATATTCATCGGATCCCAGCAAACACAACATGTAGCATTACAATAATATGATCTTGATCATGTAGGGCAGCTCACAAGATCTAAACATGATGGCACAAAGTGGAGAGACAACCATCTAGCTACTGCTATGGACCCGTAGTCCAAGGATGAACTACTCACGCATCACTCCGGAGGCAGGCATGGCGATGTAGAAGCCTCCGGTGACGATTCCCCTCTCCGGCAGGGTGCCGGGAAGAGGTTCTGAACCCTCCCGAGCTAGGGTTGACGACGGCGGCGTCTCTGGAACTTTTCGTGGATATTTGCTCAGGTACTTAGGGTTTTCGCGTCGGGGGGAATAAGTAGGCGAAAGGGCGGCGGCTGCGGACCCCCGAGGGGCCCACACCACCCTAGGGCGCGGCAGAGGGGGGCCCGCGCCCTAGGTGCGTGTGGCCTCCTGGTGGCCCTCCTCTGCTGCTCCTTCGCTCCGTCAGGTGTGTTCTGGAAAAATAGGCCCCCGTGTAGTTTCGTCCAATTCCGAGAATATTTCCAGACTAGCTTTTCTGGAATACAAAAACAGCAGAAAACAGGAACTGGCACTTCGGCATCTTGTTAATAGGTTAGTCCCAAAAAATGTATAAAAGTGATATAAAGTAGATGCAAAACATGTAGCAATTGGTATAAAACAAGCATGGAACATCAAAAATTATAGATACGTTTAAGACGTATCAGTTACCAGCATGGTGGAGGTACAGGAGATGTTAGAACAGTTCGGCGTGGAGAAGGTGCTGAATTTGACTGTCATAAGACAGAGAGGAACTATTCCAGTTGGACTGAACAGAGATGAATGCGAAGCGCAGGTGCAATTAGATGACCCAGTTCCTTCTGTGGACAACGATGGAGTGACCTACATTAGTGACGATGAGGAAACCATCTTTCGAGTTGCGGTGGAGTACTCTGACATTCTTTTTGTTGGGACACAACAGAGCTGCAACATTGACAAGGGCAAAAGAATTGTTTCTGAAGAGTGCATTCCTGTTGATGTTGTGGAGTCCGAAGACGATGATGAAAGCTTCTATATGGGTCAATTCAGACCTATGGATCATGACAAAGCAGTAGCTGAGGAGCTTGAATACGTAAAGGAATTGAAGAGGAAGCGAGAAGAAGAAGAAAATCCTGAAGATTTGGAAATGATGCAGCGGCTACATGATGAGAAGAGGCAAAGAGATGATCCTGCAAAACACATTGAAGGTGAGACAGATGTGGAAGAGTTATGTTCAGAAGATGAGGAGTCAGAGGAAGAGGAGGTTCCTTTAAATGATTTGTTCGAGATCAAGAAGAAGCCAATGAGGAAAGGGCCAACTTCCAGAGCACACCATGAGCCAGAAGAGGAAGAGCTGAATTATTTTGTGCCCACATCTGATGAAGACAGCAACCCTGATGATTTGGGTGACAGTGATGATGATGGATTGTGGCGAAGTTTGTTCTACCTAGTGGAAGGCAGAGGAAGCTCAAGAAGCCTAAGAAGAGGGCATGGTATGACGAGGAAAGGGAGAATGCGCATGAGCAGTTTGCGATAAAGCTGTGTTTCAGAGATGTGTATCAGTTCAGAGTTGCTCTTATGAACTACCACATTGCTCAGCTTAGAAGTTTCTGGTAGCACAGAAACACTCCAACCAGAATTATTGCTAAGTGCAAGACCACCAAATCCTGCCCTTTTTACATAACTGCCTCGATAGTTGCTAATGAGAAAACTTTCTGCATTAGGAAGTTTAAACCTCTGCACACGTGCCCAACATCCGGATCAAAAACTAAGGTGACCATCAATTGGTTGGCAAAACAATCTGAGCAAGTAGTTAGGATAAATCCTAATACTTGTGTGGACACATTGATAGATAATGCGAAGCAGAAACATGGGGTGGTTGTGCCAAGGAGCAAAGCATATAGGGCTAGGCATAAGGCTTTCGATGTGGTCATGGGTGATCAGAAGATGCAGTACACAAGGCTCAGAGATTATCTATAGGCCATCCTGGACACAAATCCAGGTAGCAGATGCATTGTAACAACTAAGGAGTTGGTGGAATACCCAAGCCCTAATCCTAGATTCCATGGACTGTTTGTCTGCTTAAATGCTTCGAAGGAAGGGTTTCTTAATGGATGCAGGCCTTTCATAGGTACTTTGGCTATGCTTTCTTCATATGCATTTCAACTGCTTGTTCTGTCTTGAAACTAATGTAACCTATTGCGCATTTTTGTAGGACTTGATGGGTGTTTCATCAAACTGACAACTGGGCAACAAATACTTGCTGCAACTGGGAGGGATGGCAACAATAATATATTTCCCATTGCATTTGGTGTTGTCGACAAAGAAGATACTGCTAGCTGGCTGTGGTTTTTAACTCAGCTTAAATACTCCATTGGAGTTTCAGGGAAACATGGACATTGGACCATCATATCAGACAGGCAGAAGGTGAGTACTTTGTTGTTTTTTTACATGGACTTGTGGTTATTTATGGGTTGCTAGCTGTGTTTTCTAACAGTACACATACACTACTGTCAGGGCCTGCTGAAAGCAGTTGCTACGGTGTTCCCTGAGTCACCTCAGAGGTTCTGTCTGAGGCATATCTATGCCAATTTTCAGAGAGATGGATTCAGAGGTGAGGAGCTGAAGAAGATGATATTTGCAGCAAGTTATTCATACAACAAGAGTGGTTTCGATAAAGCAATGGAAGCTCTGAAAATGGACTGTGAGGAAGCTTACAACTGGATGATGAAGATACCTGTAGAAACATGGGCCAGACATGCTTTCGACACCGTCTGCAAAACTGATCTTGTTGTCAACAACTTGAGTGAAGTTTTCAACAAGATGATCCTAGATGTTAGGAACAAGCCAATAAGGACAATGATAGATGGGATAAAAGACAAGCTGATGGTGAAATACAGTAAAACAAGAACCAGAGCAGAGAATACTAGATGGGAGATCACACCGTTCTACTCTGAGAAGTTGGAAGAGGCAAAGAAATATGCTAGGGAATGCAGGGCACAAAATGCTGAGCTTGGACTATGGCAAGTTAGCACATCTGGTCCTGCAGTTCATGCTGTCGACCTGAGAGCAAAAACTTGTGGTTGCAGGCAGTGGGATGTCACTGGCGTACCTTGCAACCATGCAATCTCAGTGTGCACCAAGATCATGCAGCATCCAGAAGACTATGTCCACGATTTCTTCAAACTTCCAATGTACAAAGCAGCTTTCAAGGGTGTCATATACCCTGTCCCTGGACCTGATGACTGGCCAAAGACCAACACAACAGACATTGACCCACCTGTATTCAGACAAAAGCCAGGCAGAAAACAAACAGTTAGGAGAAAAGGTATGTTTGAGGTGCCAGCACCTAAAGATAGCTCAATAGTCGGCAGCATCACTTGTAGCAACTACAAGCAGACAGGCCACAGGTTCACATCCTGTGGTATTGCGCTGAGGCCGGAGCTACAACTAAGGAAAGATCAGCACAAGGTAACAATTAATCATTACCTTGTTTCATAATAGGCAACACTAACAACTGTTTCATAATAGGCTACACTAACAACTGTTTCATAATAGGCAAAGAGGCATGACTACACGCAGGGATCTTCAAGTTCTACTGCAGCAGCAGCAACACCTCCAACTACAACACCAAGAGCTGCAGCAACTACCCGTGCAGCACCAAGGGCTGCTACTTCTTCAGTTGCACCATCAAGGGCACCAAGAGCTGCACCAACTACCAGTGCACCACCAAGGGCTGCTACCTCTTCTACTGCACCAAGAGCTGTTACTTCTGCTACTGCACCAAGAGCTGCTACTTCTTGTACTGCAGCAAGAGCTGCACCAAATCCTAGTGCACTAGCAAGAGCTCCATTCTCTGCTCCTAGGACCACTCCATCTTCAGATGCTGGTGCAGCGCCAACAAGAAGGGTGAGCAGCAGATTAACAAGACCAAGTGGTAGGTTGCTTGAATACTTCACTGCTGGGAATGCAAACTCATTCAAGGCCAGAAAGACCAAGGGTGACCAGCAGAACAACAAGATCAAGTAGTGTTATGTCAATTTGTTGAGCAGTTCCTCTGTATCAGACATGTTTCAAAACTATGTGGTTCATTTTGTCGAACTTGTATTCGGATGTTCAAAACTATGTGATGTAATCTGCTGCATGAGTTGAATTTGTGGTCTGAATCCTTTTAAATTGTAATCGTAAGACAATTTGTGGTCTGAATACTTATATCCTGAACCTTAACGTTTGTGTCTCTTATAATTTGTATAGTCGTTATGTCTCTGTGTTTACTTCTCACCAATTTAGTGGGAAAATATGTGAAAAATCGCAACATTGCTATAACAGAAGCCATAACCATATTTACTAACCATATTTGCACATACTTACATCAACAATGAGTACAAATAAAGACATAACAGAAGTACTAAAACAAATTGTTCACAACCATTACACAACCATTACTAATTGTTCAACATTACAATAAATAAAGCATTCAGCTAACACAAATTGTTCACAACCATTACAGGACCACAATGTTACAATTTAACCAATTACTCCTCACATATTGTCTTGATTGTCTTCAACTTGTCTTTGCATGCATTACTAACTTTGAACACCTCGAACAGTTGTACTCTACATGCCTCTTTTCCTTGATCAAAGTTTCCTTTCCTGCTTTAGATTGTCCCTTTCCTTCTTCCAAGCTTCTTTTTCCAGCTTCACAACATCCCTTTCACGTTCCCACTCCATCTTCAGACCATCCCTTTCATCTTCCCACTCCTTCTTCTTAGCCCTCAGCACATCAGCTTGACTCCTATGTGTCTGCTTCAGCTCAACAAGTTCTTTCTCCATCAGTTTAATTGCTAGCTGCGTCTGTTCCTTCATGTCATATTCCTGTCCCTCTTGCTGAATTCTGGAATAATTCTCTGCCCTTGCCTGTTTGCAAGTTTCATCAATGAATCTGTTCGTTTCACTTACACAATGTGTGTACTTCTCCTGTAGCCTCTTGTTCACTTCAGCCAGTTCCTGCAACAGCTTTCCACTCTCTATATTCTCATCGACTCTTGCACTGTTGCTCTCGTGATACATTACCCAAAGTCTTCCAACTGCATTCTTGCTTGTTTCTGACAGTTCTCCATCTACCCAAGATACAAGACCGCAGTTCTCTACTTCCTAAAAGAGCAAACAACATATTATTTTTACATAACAGTGCACTGGTTCTTTTATACATTCAATAAGGAATAGCTACTTCAACTGATCATTGCAAGATAAAAATCTATTTGACATTGCTGAATTACAGAACTAATATACATGACTTAGTGCAACAATCTATCTATCTATGTACCTATACTACACTAAAATGTATCAATGCAATTCATTACAATGATTCTAGCAGGAGATATGAACTTACATTCTGAATTTGGCACATGTAGAACCTGCGGCCTATGTTCCTCCCTTCAAATGCGACGCACTGGCGCGGCTCCAGATTGTGCAGCTTGCACAACTCGGTACAACCCACGGCAATGTCGTGGAACCTGGGGTCGTCACAGGTTTGTGGAGCAAAATCCGCATCGGTGAAGTGCTGCACGAGCATGAAAACGGCAGAAAACAAGAAATCATCAACCAAATCGAACCAACACAGAAAGCCCCAAATGCTCTGCTCTGAGCCAAACCCTAGAAATTGGAAACTTACACAGTAGTAGTTCGTGCTCGAAGATTCGCCGTCGGGCCAGCTAGGCATGGTTGCGGCGGTCGTGCGGAGGGCCAGCTTGCCCGGCAGTGATGGCTAAGCGGCGGCGGCGGCGGTGGCGCAGGCGACGGAGTGGGTCGAGCCGCGGGGAGAATGAAACCTAGATCGAGCCCGTGCGGCTCCGACCGCTTTGTTTGAGATGCGCTGACAGTGGGTCCCACACCTGCCGTTAACGGCCGTTAACGGCGGTCAACGCGCCTGTCCTGACGAGCGTCGCTCTCTGCCACGTCGGCAAGTGAGGTGGGTCCCCCTGTCAGATTTCGCGTCAATTCGCTAACAAACGGCATTTAGTGCACATTGCAAAAAAAATCGCGTAGGGTGGTAGTTCTATGCGATCAGAACGCAAAGTGTTAGTTTTCGAATTTTGGCGTGCAATGTGGTAGTTTTATGCTATTCACTCTGGCCACGGAGGCAGTTGCCCGTTTTGGTGTTAGTGCAACTTTAATTGGGTCCCACCTGCTACCCTTCTTCCGGTAATTAACCAAAACTGAGGAGCAGAAGGTTTTTTTTCTTGTCAGTAACCTCCATGCTGCACCTGCAAGCAGTAACAGTAGAGGATTTGAGTGGTGCAGATCGATATGTATGGCAGTTTCCTGTTGGGTGCAATCCTAACCGCGTCATTTTGTTTGTTCATATGGCCTGCCCCGGCCGGATTCAGCTAGCCAAAGTTGAGGAGAACACGTGTATGGGGTTCCTTTGCCAATGGGGACCTGTTTCCAACAGAAGAAAATATCAGTAGCAGGTAAGTTTGCAAGAGAGCTAAAGGACGTAAAGCCGCAAAACACTCGTTTAATTCAGACACCTTAGAATTAGCAAAATGTTATAAGTTTCCTACTGTGCCATGCAACAGTGTTCTGTTTAAGAAGGAAAAAAACTATCCTTGAAACATTATTACTAAGTTCACCCGTCGCAGTAATTCTCCGAACAAGAGTTGTTGATTAAAAAGGAAGTGTTGTACTATATCGGTATGTCCTTTATTTAGGATTTTTTTTCAAGAACATGCAAGAATGCATGTCATGGCATTAAGATGAGGAAATGTGTAACAAAGTTTTGATACAAAGTAACACGCCGCGCTGAATACACAGCCTGTCTAGTCTATGTCTACTCCTCTCTGTTGCCTGCGCCTCTTCTAGCCTGCAGCCACAGCTCGAACTCTTGTTCGATCAACCTGATAATTACAGTGGTACTAGCTTGCCTTATCTCAAAATTCCTATAATTTCGTTCCAGCCACAGGCGACGGCAGCAAGCTATTCGTTGAGTTGCATGCAAAGCATGAATGCATGTATGTACTGGACTAACTGGCACGAGACTGGAGCTCCAAGGTGACACATTCAGCAAGTGATCACATATTCACATACACGAGATGAGACTATACACCTGACACCTCCACATGCTTTGCTTCCCCATGTTACAGAGCACGAAAAGCGAGGTTCATATATCAAGCTGAAAGCTATCTCACGTGTCATTCCCGTCGCACAAAGATTTCAAACCACGACCCTTTCTCTTAAGTTTTCGCATCTTACTTCAGTATCTGCCTTTCTCTTAACTAACAACACGTTCACATGCCGACATAATTCTTCTACATAAGATCAACCATAAGGGAGGGAGTTTCGGCCAACCTAGGAAGGGGTGGCAGAATAAACCTAGAATTATTTCGGAACGGAGGGAGTATAAACGAGGGCTAAGGTAAGACTAAGCTTCTCTACTATTGTTCATGTCCTCACTCGCTAGAGGGGCTGTCGAAGCAAAGTGGAATTCCCTATACAATATAGTTTCTCCAACGGGTCGTATAGAATTTGTGTTCTCTCTGACTTAAATAATAACCTACTTTTTCCTATTAAAGAAACCAATTTAAAATTGTGATGAAAAAATAATTGCACAAGCAGAGAATCATAGTTTTTTTTTTAATAATGGTGGAAGTAAAATGGTACAAAACGATAGATAAAGAAACATAGAATTCTGGATGGCGAGAAGTTCCTAGTACTAACTTGATCAGATCCTGTCCCACCAAACGACAAATATTTGTAGTGGCTTTAATTCAGGAGGGCTTTGTAGTGATTTGACATGAATGGAGTTTTAGATTGGTTCAGAGAGCGACGACACGACACGAGCCATGCCCCTCTGCTTGCTTATGATAAGGGGACTCCAATCATCACTTCCCCTCCGATACTATCTCTCCAAGCTAGAGCAACAAAGACACTGTAGAGCAAGAGGAAGCAGGTGCTAAAGCTTGTGCAGAGCAATGGCTGGGAGTACCTGTGTAATGGCCTGTTCTGTTCACACCGACTTAATTTCAGTGTTTCCCCGACATCATGTTCAGGCCGACGAAAGCAATGCCTTCGGCGTCGTTAGCCTCCGTGGAGGTGTTCCACTCATACCCTTGGTGTTCTCCGGATGAAAATCTTAGATCCATTATTTAAGTCAGGTGACGTCGATGTCTTTGATGGAGCTCCCTTGTGAAGGTCAGGGCCGCTCATGACTTTCTAGAGGCCCTGGGCGAAATAAAATATGGGCCCTTCCAATAGTAGTATAGTAAATAAAACTCACATGCATATACAAAGGTATAGATTGCATGGGGGCCATTGCCCCCCACCCCACGTGCTATCGTAAGATTTTTTTAGCTAAAACTTTTTATATAAGGTTTTTTTGCTAGAAATCCCATGTATTTGACCAAATTACTCCCCCTCCAATACAGGGACAAAACCTAATCCCCCCACCCTCCCGTCCAGCCATTTTAGAAGAAAAAAATTCTAAAGAGAAAACACTAATGAACCACCGGATAGTGAAAAATAATCAAATTGTCAAAGGAGAAATAATTCAAATTGCACGAGTCCATGACCAGCAGTCGGGATGGTAATGCTCACATGGCGGGTGAAACTCATAGGAAGAGAAATAATAAAGAGTGAATCAAGAAATAACACAATACAACAATTTCATTTATTAGAATGGTGTTTTGGTTGGCTATGGAAGAGAGGAGAGAAAGGGATAAGAACTGACGGAATACTATGCGCGTGCTACAAAAGTGAAGGCCGAGCCCTATTGAATGTGTGTTTTAATTGTATTCATCGAACTATGGTGTGCACCTTAGGGGTGGATATCGAGCGAGCTTGACTCAACTAGTACTCGAATCGTAAATTCTCGTTAGTTAACGAGCGTGTTTGACTCAAATCGTTAACTTAACTTAACGAGATAAAAAACCAGCTTGGCTCGACTCAATAAATACTCGAGTTGGCTCGATAAGCTTGATAAGATCATAAAGAAACTGAAAAACATAATCAAAACATTGTGGAGCAAGAGTACAAGATGGGTGGTTCATCGTTTATACATTTACTGGTAGATTTTGGCCCGAGTGCTCATATATTTTTGTCGTAAATGTTTTGGGTTTTCTTTAGTGTTAACTAATCTATGAGATATCGAGTACTCCCAACTCGACTCATTAATTTTTTTTCTTAACGAGATAAAATTGTCGACTCTGCTCGACTCATTAGTGTGCAAGTTTGAGCCGAGTTTTCAAGTACTCAATAAGCTTGCGAGTTTCGAGTTTTATTTCCACACCTATGTTCTCCCACGATTCCTAAACTATCCTGATAGACCTTAAGCTACTCTATTTTTGGGGAATTGCAGAAACCACCACCTATGTGTTGTTTTTGTGTAAAACACCTAATTTATGGGTTTGTTGCGCAAACACCGCTTATTGAGAGTAATCAGCTGCGGCAAGGTATAATCTAACATTTATCTTTGTTAACATGATTGTGATAAGTGGCTCCCGCTTGTAAGTATGCATATAGTAAACAAACCGGCCACACTATCGAGCGGGTCAAGACAAGAAAAAAACGCTGAAACAACTAGCATAGAATTCATCAGTTGTAGGGGTTCTCATATCATTGCGTTACTAAACGTGAGCCGATTCACATCACATGTTAACTGTCTGTTTAATTCTGTCGCAGTTGTTTCATCGTTTTTTGTCTTGGACCGCTGGCTGTTTTTTTTGGATAAAGGGAGTTTTATTACTTAAAAGGTTTAACTATTACACCCAGCCTCTGCATAACAAGGATGCACACAGCCGAAACGAGTCTGAAGTTCGAACATAAATAAAAGGCGCATTACATATCAAAATGAGAAATTGTAGAAACGCCTATGGTGTTGGAGGGCCAATCCGCAAATTATGCTGCCATCCATGTTGGGATAAAAAGTCTCTCGCCGTATCCTCCAGTCTTGTACAGACCTCCATAAATAGGTCTCGATGCTCCACACGTTGCAACTGAGACCACGAACGGAGAGTAGCAGTAGTCCGGTAGATAACCTGCATGAGAGAGAAATTTTTATCGTTAAAAACCTTGTCATTTCTACATAGCCAAAGCGACCATATTACGGCAAGCGCTCCCACTCTAATAAGTTGTTTGAACCTATTATCCACCCCATTTAGCCAGTTGCCAAAAATATTTGCAACGCTTTTGGGAGGGTATATAGTAGAACCTATTTGAATGATTGACCATATAGAGCTAGTAAAATTGCACTCAAAGAATAAGTGTTTGATAGTCTCGTCCTTAGGACAGAAGACACACTGCTTACTCCCGTGCCAATTGCGTTTTGCAAGGTTGCCCTCGACGTAAATACCACGCAAAAACCTTGTTTTTTAGTGGGATCTTCATCATCCAGATTTTCTTATTATTTTCTACTGGCACGTTAGGCTGGATTAGTGCAGTATACATAGAGTCCACCGTGAATTTTCCACTATTGTGTAAATTCCACCGAAACTCATCGGATCCCTGTGTCAAATTGACAGCCGCTAGTCGCTGTAGCAACTCGTGCCAAGCTACCAGCCTTGGACCAATAAGATCTCTTCGGAACGTCACAATAGGATGATTATCGACCAAAACTTGGGCCAGTGTATCACTCTTGTGACGTCCCAGGACTATATCATACAACGCTGGATATTGTTCTCGGAGTGGGGTAGTACCCAGCCACCTATCTTCCCAGAATCTTATTTGTGATCCATCCTTAATGGAGAAAGACCCATATGGGAAGAAGAATTTCTTCGTCGCCATTAGTCCGGACCAAAAGTGGGAATCACCTAGTTTTGAAGTCACCTGTGATAACGCACTCGATCCTAAGTACTTTCTCCTAAGAAGAGTTTGCCACACCCCGTCTTCGGTCAGTAGCTTAAACAGCCACTTACCAAGGAGTACTCTATTCTTGACCTGAAGGTCATGAATCCCAAGGCCTCCGTGGTCCTTAGGGCGGGACACTACATCCCATTTAGCCAGCCGATACTTCTTTTTCTCATTATCCCCTTGCCAGAAGAATCTAGATCGGAAGTAATCCAACCGATGCAAGACTCCTTTTGATAATTGGAAGAAGGAAATCATATACAATACCATATTAGTTAGTACTGAGTTTATGAGAACCAGTCTACCACCCAGGGATAGCAATTTTCCTTTCTAGCTACTTAGCCTTTTTTGTAGTCTTTCCTCGACGTGCTTCCATTGAGCAATCGTTAGCCTCCTAAAGTGAATAGGGATGCCAAGATAGCTAATTGGAAACTGGCCAAGCCCACAGCCAAAGAGCTCGGCGTACTGAGCAGCCTCGTCCTGAGCATCTCGCCGAAACAAAACACTTCACTTTTATGGAAGTTAATTTTTAGACCAAAAGTTGCACGAATGCTGCCAAAATTAATTTCAGATTTCGAGCTTTCTCCATGTCATGTTTCATAAAAAGAATTGTATCATCAGCGTATTGTAGAATAGACAGTCCGCCATCCACAAGATGCGGGACCACTCCAACAATTTGCCCAGCCAACTTCGCACGTTCAATGATAATAGCAAGCATATCAGCCACTATATTAAATAGTATTGGTGATAATGGATCGCCTTGTCTCAATCCTTTCTTAGTCTGGAAGTATCTACAACATCGTTATTAACTTTGATGGCTACACTTCCTCCAGAAACGAAATTGTGTATCATTGCACGCCACTCATCTGAAAAGCATTTCATCCTGAGTGTTTGTTGGAGAAAAGACCATTTGACTTTGTCATAGGCCTTCTCGAAGTCAATTTTTAGGATTACTCCATTGAGTTTTTTCCGATGCATCTCATGAACCGTTTCATGCAATACCACAACACCATCAAGTATGTTGCGCCCTTGCATGAAAGCCGTCTGAGTTGGTCTCACAACATGTTCAGCCACCGAATTAAGCCTAATGGTAGCGGTTTTAGTGAATATTTTGAAACTAACGTTTAGAAGACAGATAGGACGATATTGTTGAATCCTTTCTGCTCCATCAACCTTTGGCAACAAAATTATCTCACCGAAATTTAGGCGAAACAGCTCGAGTTGTCCGGCATGCAATGCATGAAACATTTCGAGCAAGTCCGATTGGATTACATCCCAGAAAGTTTGATAAAACTCAGCGGGAAACCCATCCGGACCCGGTGCTTTGTTGTGTTCCATTTGGAAGACCGCCTTCTTCACCTCCTCCTCAGAGTAGGGGGCTGTCAAGTGGGCGTTTTCCTCATCGGAAACTTGCGGAATATCATTCGTTTGCGATTCGTCGAGCGAGAAATTATCTGCATCCGGCTCACCAAACAAATTTTTATAGTACTTCGTGATGTAGGATTTTAATTGCTCGTGGCCTTCAATCGTGCCCTCCTCCTGGATAAGAGAGTGAATGAGTTTCTTTCTATGTCTGCCATTAGCAAGACTATGAAAGTATCTCGTGTTCGAATCTCCTTCCAAAATAAATTGGGCTTTTGATCGCTGGTACCACTTAATTTCCTCTTCACGAAGAAGAGCCGCCATCTCAGCATTGGATCAATTTTTAACTTCAATCTCTTGCGTTGATAGCGGTCCTACTTCCGCAAAAGCTTCTAGTTCATCAATAATGGATGACAACCGAAGCTTCTCATTTTTTAATTGACCCACCATATGCTTAGCCCAACCCCTCAGGTGTTTACGCAATGCGCTTATTTTGTTATTCCACCTTTGGATTGGGGTAACACCAGGCACCGGTCTCTCCCACACTGTCTTGACCATATCGAAGAAACCTACCCTGTGTAGCCAACCCAATTCAAATTTGAATTGATGTTTACTAGATGGATTAGGTGTTCCCGTGGTTAGAAGAATGGGTGCATGGTCTGACAACGCCTCTATACGTTAGAGGACCCGTACTGAGACTAGTGGGTATTTAATTTCCCAATCTGAGTCCATCAGTACACGGTCCAACTTTTCGTATGTTGGTTCAGGAAGGCTATTAGCCCAAGTGTATTGTCTCCCAGTCATGGAGACCTCCCTTAGACTAAGACTGTCAATGACAGCGTTGAATAAGAGAGGCCACCTGTTGTCAAATCTGTCTCTACTCTTCTCATGTGGGAACCTTAGTAAATTAAAATCACCACCTATAATTATAGGATATGGATTGTCTTTCACTAGGTTGACCAACTCTCTGAGAAAAGCAGACTTATGTTCATCCTGGGCGGCACCATACACAGCAACGAAACTCCATGTGAAATTGTCGGCTTTGTTTCAGATGTGGAACTTAATATGAAATTCCCCTTCCGAACTAGCCAACACATCCATGGTTTCTGTTCTGACGCCTAGTAAGATACCGCCAGACCTACCACGTGGCGGACGGGACTTCCATGTGAAATCTACCCCACCGGACAAGCGGTTAAGTAGGCTCGCAGAGAAGTCCCGTTTACCTGTTTCGGAAATTCCCACAAAATCCAATCGATGATCCCGAATAAGATCAGCAATGCGAGCGTGTTTAGCCAAGTCACGAAGACCTCTGCTATTCTCGAAAGTGCCATTCATCGGGAAACTATTGGAGGTGTGGAGAACTTCGCCTTTTTCCGTGGCGATTTTTTATTTTTCTTTTGAGAGTCGGCTTTTGACTTCCGGTCAGATGCTTTTAGATCAAATAATGAGCTAAGCATGGCCTCGTCTAAACCACCCTCCGTTACATCACCTACTAGATGTGAGAGGAGCTGGACATCAATTGTGTCATTTTGCTCCTCCTCATCCAAGTTGGTAATGTGCGACTTACACGAGACTTTTGGGGTGACTGTTAACCGGTCATATTCCAATCGTCTTAGTGCATTAGTCGACATAGCAATTTTCTCAACATTATTACCCAAAGAAAGACCTACACTATTCAATTTAGAAGCAATGCTTGAATTTGACAATGTAAGGAATGACTTTGAGTATGTGTTCATACCAGGTGTATCCATGTCCAGTTCCGCCTTGCGCTTCATCGCCCTCGCCATGGAGTCCTCGTCCGTCGCGGAGGAGCCGTCGATGGCCACAATGTGCCTCTCGCTCCTCCTCAACGGCGTCGCCACAGGGGGAGGTAATGGTGAGGCAGAAACCACCCCCCGCGGCATCTCTTGGACCGTCGTCGTAGCGTCTCCGATGGCCAGCCCCGCCGCCGCCTCCGGCGCGGCAGCAGGCTGGTGTGACTGCCCGTCCGTCGAAGGGACGATAGTCGTCACACTGGAGCATGTCCCTCCTGGACACGCCTTCTCGACGCACACCTCATTCCCCGCCTCCAGCCCAGGAAACGACCTGGTGCGCTCCACCGTCTGGGGCGATTCCAGCCCAAGCAGAGAAGCAGCACCCGTCTCAGCCGGAAGGCAGGGCCCAGCAACGCCGCGCGTCACGCAGCTATCCGTCGCCGTGGACGACAGCGGCTGCGACGGCAGCCCAGCAGGCCCAGTTGGGCCGTCGGTGACCGCCAGGCTTGACGGCCTGGTTGACTTCGGCCCATCAGACCGCGCAGGCCGACCGAGCGACGCCGCGCTACCGGTCGCCCCAGGCGACGCCGACCGGCCCAGCAGCGTAGTGCAAGCATCGCGCTTGTCGCTCCTAGGTGCAGCGTCTGTGCATGCATCACGCTGAAAGCTCCCAGGTGCAGAGTCTGTAGCGACAGTAATTTGCCCAGCTGCAACCATTTGCTGTACAATCTCTTTTCCTCTTGGTGTTTGCGGATTCTTGTTTATCGGGGTAACCGCAAAACCATGGAGCTCATGCACGGCCACGACCAGCCCTAGAGTCGATCCCCCCGGCCCCGTAGCATTAGCTTGAGGCATATGGGTATCTCCATCTTCGGCCGTCGGTGCATCCTCCATATGTGTCCCATCTTTCTCTTTATCCTCCATTCCTTTTGCATCATCGTCCTTCCCATTCCTCCTCCAGATGAAGGGTACAAATTCCGGGTCCGCAACATAATCCGCCGCCTCCTTGGTGAACCGGAAAGAGTATCCTTTAAGTAGCAAGAAGGCATCGGACTTGACCTCCCTTGTCTCAAACAGGTTGGGGTCACGGATGGCCACCAGAATCCTAGCCACATTTTGACGCCTGAGAGCCAATAAGTCCACATCCATAGTCTTCACAATGAGAGTACCCACTGCCCAAAGACCCAGAAAGTGGCGCAACGAGTTTGGCACGCCAGACACATGCACGCAGGTAGGTGTCAACTCCGCTGTTGGCTCAACATCAGCCGGCTTCCAGATATCAATGGAGATCATCGACTGCTTCATTGGAACCCCAAGCTCCGAGCCATTCATCCTCTCCAAGTCCGCCATGGAAGGAAAATTGACCAGGAAAGAACCCTCATGTGGGATGGCCTCCCAACGCCACGCAGACTGCAGTGGACAGTAACGAGCAATCATGGACTGAACCACCTCCGCTGTCACCGGATCCCCGGTCACCGACACAAGAGCCACAGGGGTTGTACTGGAGGCCAACTGTGGTCGAAAGACACCGTCCGGCAGGTGGCTGAACATGGTATCCTGACTTCCGATGCCCGCCATCCCTGCATATGGCTTCGGGACTCGGAGAATTGGGCACCGAAACGTTGGGTGCACCACCCTGTCACAGAAGTAGCAGTGTCGGTCAATCGAACACTCCTTCGTGCTATGGGAGTCAATCTGACAGGTTGCACATCTCTTCCTCTTTGCGGCAACCGGACCAGCAGGCGCAGCAGCATCCGCAGGTACATTCGTACCAGGAGCCACGACAGTACCCTGACCGGCCTCAGCTTCCGGCTGCGCCGGCGGCGCCGGCTTCTTCTTCTTCTTGCTCTTCTTCTTCACAGTAGCCGCACCCGCCGCCGGTGCAGATCCTATGACAAATGGCACAGTGGTAACGGCAGTAGGCACCACCGTAGGCGTTGCAGTAGTACGCGCCGGCGCCGCCGCAGTGCGCACCGGAGCCGCAGCCCCACCCACACCACGCATGGTTGCCGTCGCGCTCACGGCCGACGACCCGGTACCCGGCCCCGCTAGCCTGCCGAAGATCATCGGAGGCCGGGTCTGCGGCAACTGGGGAGGCTGCTGGCTCCCTTGTGGTCCGCGTCCCGGCTGCCCTCCTCCTTGCCCAGCCATGCCCGGCGGCGAGGCTGCGACCTCCGCGAAGGATCGCGTGAGGGGGCACGGGAGCGGGGAGGCTTGGAGCGCGGCGAAGTCCGTTCCCGGCGTCACCTCGGATGAGGCTGGCGAAGGTGGAGACGGCGTGGTCCGGCGAGTTGCAGCGATGGCGGCGGTTCTGCGTTGATCGGGGGTGTGTGACGATGACGAAGCGAAGGGTTTCCACAACCCGGCAAAACAACGGCCCAGATATGCCCACGGGGATGGACGGTCGAGATCAGCCGTCTAGTGGGACCCAGCTGTCGGCGAGGGGAAATTTTGAATTTCGAAACCCGCCTCACCGACGTGATCCGCAACACCCGGTCCGGCCGCCGCCGCTCCGCCGCCGTGATCCGCCATCGCCGCGTTGCATGTCGCCACCTTCTCCGACACCGCGCCGTTCTTCTCTGCTCCGGCCGCCTCCAGGGGTGGTAGAAACATGCCGAGAATAGCGGGTGGTGTGATCCGCGGCTGCGGCACCGGGCCGCGCCAGCCGAGCTACACCGGCCTTGAGACGGCGGCGCCCGTGGATCCTGCCGGCGGCGAAGACCGGCCGCTAGCAGTGCCCACAGCTCTTGAAGCCCGCGGCATCCCCAGCTCCGGGGGAGGGGACGGCTCGGCCGCCGGCGACGTCGAAGCGGAGCGTCTCTCCCATGTCCGCGATGCCGGAGTTGGAAATCCAATTTCATTCCAGAACTCTTGCTGCAGCTCCTCGTCCGATCTCCTGCCCCCTCCTCGTCACCGGCGTCCAGCCCACCGTCTCCTCCTCCTCGCATTCCTCGACCAGCACGTCCATGGCGGCCTCGAAAGGAGTCTCGGAGAGGCACTCCTCCTCGTCGGAGATAGTCTTCTCCTCCTGCTCCAGGCACGAGAAGCGCGATCCGGAGCCTTGGCCGCCCGCCGGCGAGCCTTGCCTCACCGTCGGCGAGAGCCCGTTGGGCGGTAGCGTTAGCCGCCGCCGCCTCCCGTCGCCCCGCCTCTCATCTCCTCCGGACCGCTGGCTGTAGTGGCTGGTTTTGTTTGCCACAAGGATTTACAAGCGGGACCCACTTGTCAACAATCATGTTATCAAAGAGAAAATAGATAAGACCAAGTTGCAATGGATTACCCCAATAGGTGGTATTTTGTGCAACAAACCCGTAGAGCGTAGAGTAAGTATTTTGCGTAGAATCTGCTCCAATAGGTGGTGGATTGTGCAATTCCTCTATGTTTTCTTATTTTATTGCTCCACGGTCTTTAGGCGCTCATAGTTGACTATTTGTGGCTTTGCTAATGAGATTTATATTACATGGAATACTAACATGAGCATTTGGTTTGGCCCCCAGACAGGTAGAGCCCTGGGCTGTCGCCCTTCTTGCCCTGCCCCAGGGACGGCCCTGCCCACGACGCCATCCTATGGCACATCAAACGGCAAGTGTACAACTACTTACGAGTTACGAGCAAACTAGTTTAACTACATGAAAATTACTGTCCCGTGCTCTTTGGCCTAACCCGCGCTTTGCCCACATCCGTACCCATGTTGCACCCAATGCATCCGTCGAAAAACACATTCCACACATACGTGGGCATACCGGGCCTATCCCGGACGTCCATTCCTGCTGTCAGATCCGTGCATTCACACACCCACATTCCACGGAAACCCTGAACTACATGTGTTTGTAATTAGCCGATCCTCCCCTTTCTGCACAAGGGCTGGGTTGTCCGGCGACCACTCGTCATTCCCCTTGTCGGAGATATAAAAGACGTTGCTCGTGTGGAAGGAACTACGCCCGCTGGGGCCTACTTGGAGCAGCTCGCAACCTGGCACGCCTCGCCGCCCCGCCCTGCCCCAATCTCCTCCTCCGCCGGTCCGCCGCCTCCCCGGGCATCCCTCTGAGCCCACCCTCTTCTTCGGCGCCGGTGAGCCCTGCACCCCCGCACCCGCCAAGTTAAGTCTCTCCTCACCATCACCGCCTGCGCCGCGGCTCCGGCTCGGCTAGCCACCGCCACCGTTGGGGAGGAAGAAGGTGGAGAGGGAAGAAATCAACACGCGCGTAAGATCCGTGCGAGCGCTCGCACGCGCGTAGATAATCAATTCTGGTTTTTTACCAGGACAACAATATATAATTCTGTTTTTACCAGGAGAGCAATATATTTTCATGACAAATTGCAAATATTGAAACGTGCTGGAGGCTAAGAGCAGGCCCAACACTGGAGCCCAGTCCTCCTGTCTTGGCCTTCCTTCCACAACCTCTGCAGGTCGCCAGTGCTGGGGAGTGTGGCATCCGCAGAGGCCGTCATGCCAACATCGGTGAGCCCATGAGGAGCAAATCACCATGAAGAAAGGACAAAGGAACCAACCAACCAGCAGTGGCAAGAGCCCTAAAAAAAACAATGGCAAGATAGGATTCTCAAAAAGAAAAGTGGCAAGATAAGAAAAGAGAAATGGAAGGTTCAATTTATTGACACTGTTATTACCTTAGGTATGACATTGAGAGGAAACAATATCTATGGTTGCTCTCTGTCCATCGTTTTTAGCTTATTTAATAGAATCTTGTCGACATGTGAACTTGATTTTACGTAAGAGAAAGGCAAATAGTGAAGGAAGCGAAAACTGAAGAGAAAGAGTCGTGGTTTGAAATCTTCTTGTGGAACGGGAATGATACATGAGATTGCTTTCACCCTGATGTGGAGGTCTCGTCTCGTGTATGCAAATATGTGATCACTTTGATGGCCACGGAGGCAGTTGCCCGTTTTGGTGTTAGTGCAACTTTAATTGGGTCCCACCTGCCACCCTTCTTCTGGTAATTAACCAAAACTGAGGAGCAGAAGGTTTTTTTCTTGTCAGTAACCTCCATGCTGCACCTGCAAGCAGTAACAGTAGAGGATTTGAGTGGTGCAGATCGATATGTATGGCAGTTTCCTGTTGGGTGCAATCCTAACCGCGTCATTTTGTTTGTTCATATGGCCTGCCCCGGCCGGATTCAGGTAGCCACAGTTGAGAAGAGCACGTGTATGGGGTTCCTTTGCCAATGGGGACATGTTTCCAATAGAAGCAGTGGCGGACCTAGGACATTTTTTAAGTCTGAGCAAACAATATATTTAAGGGCTTAAGAACGATATTTTGTAGTCTTGGCATACAGTAATACATTACGAATACGTACGCCGTTCGGCCGGAAGCCCGGGCAGGCGCCGGGCAACAGGGGCGCTGCGTCCGCCACTGAATAGAAGAAAATATCAGTAGCAGGTAAGTTTGCAAGAGAGCTAAAGGATGTAAAGCCGCAAAACACTCGTGTAATTCAGACACCTTAGAATTAGCAAAATGTTATAAGTTTCCTACTGTGCCATGCAACAGTGTTCTGTTTAAGAAGGACAAGACTACCCTTGAAACATTATTACTAAGTTCACCCGTCACAGTAATTCTCCGAACAAGGGTTGTTGATTGGTTGTCGCATCCCGGGAACAGGGGGTTCCCGGGATCCTCCTCACGTGCACCGCAGCTCGTGGCTGACGTGCAACACCCGTCCTTTATGGAAAGAACCGTCCCCGTGAAGAGAACTCTACTGGACATCCTTCTGCGTATAGCCCGGGAACTGGGTAACCAAAACAAGGACAGCTAAGATACATTGAGGCACATGGGCACTGACAATGGGACTGAGTCACAGGGATGACGAGGGATGGCAGCTGTATACTCCGGAACGCAAGGCAGGCACCTGGTCAAACCTTTGTGGTATCGCCTTGATGTATAAAAGGAGGACCAAGGACGAAAGTAGGGGGGCATCTTGGAGCATACGCTAGAGGGGGAGAGATCAGATCCAACCACCACACTTCGGTTGGTTCTGAGAGATTATTCCCGGGAACACTTCACTGTAGCCTGGATACTCATATCACCACCATATATTCAGACATGCAGGAGTAGGGTGTTACGCTTCCGAGCGGCCCAAACCTGGGTAAACTGCCTGTGTGTTCTACTTTCTGCATACTTCACTCGCTCGCCAAGATCCTCCTCGCGCCCCTCTCCGAATCTCTAAAAGGGGGTCTCCCGACCTCCGGTGTTCGTGACTTTGGACACGACATCTGGCGCGCCAGGTAGGGGGCGTGAGCGATCTGGCGAGCCGTGCGCTTCACCGGCGACTCAGAAGGGTTCCCTCCTCCCGGAGGGGTTGGAGTTTTCAGGCTCGGCGACGGACAAGGCGGGCGCTGCCGAGGCTTCAACGTCATCTGCCACATCGGTCGCTTCCTCGGAGCCCGCAAGCCTTGCTGCGAGCCATCCTTCATCACGTCCGCTCCGGCCAAAACCGCCGGACCCCTTGGACGGCTCGGGGCTGTTTCGGCTGCTGGCGCAATGTCGAATCCCGAGATCCTGGCCTGCTCAGGCTCGGGGGCTTGCTCTTTCAAGGGCAAATGATCCTAGACACCATCAGCTGGAGCTCATCTGAGTCTCATATCAAGGCCAAGAGGAGATCATGACCACGACATTGCTAAACATGGCTCATGAGCAAGGTAACACTGATCTGAAACACAGTCGAGATCGACACGGAGATTTTGCAAAGTTCCTCCTTGAGAGCGCCCGAGTAGCGTCAGAAGCTCTGGCAGGGCTACCCTCCTCATCAGATCGTCAACAACGGGATCCGCTAGAAAGTGGGATTGAGGAATCTCGTAGTGATTCAGAGCCGAGAGGAGTCCAACCGTTGTTTGGGATTGAACACCCTCGAGAAGTTGTGGCGGCAGTCAGAATCCTCTTGCAACACCCACCGGATCATGTTCAAGCCATGCCACATTTCCAATTTTGGATGTCGCAGCTTGAAATAATTCCCCTGACAAGTTTTGTTAAATGCAAGGCAAGTTTCAAAAAACAAATCCAACAAAAAATAATCAAGACAAGAGAAGTTTCGAAACAATTCCGAATATAGCTCATTTAAGCAATGGTCAAAATCGGTGGTAATATAGTCATTTGCCACATAGAAGGGTGTTCACACTATAAAAGTAAGCAATAATGATCTGGTGTCTTCCCCTTTTCTTGATTTAGCGCAAATTGACATTTTTTAAGAGATCTTTTGACCATAATTTTTCAATTGAGCAAACATGTCGTCACATTCTTAAGGAAAAACATTGACTGAACTAATAAAACTAAAATTGTAGGTCGATAAAATATACAAATCTAAAGTATCGTAAAACATAACCATCAAATACCTAAGTTGTTTTCGGCCACCTTACAAACTGACCAAAGTACTCTCAAGTCCTACTTAAATACCCCTCATAGAGCATTGTTTAGAGTCGGGTTTTGTTAGACTGAGAATTAGCTATTGCAAAGATAAATAGTTGATTTCATATTAGACTAGACCTAGCAATGTAGCGATAAAACACCTAGTTGGATATCCAACAACTATCATGACCGTCGAATTTGCATCCAACGAAGGATATGATTCCTACCATTAGATATATTGATATAACAAAAAATCATGTTAATGGGTGTTTTTTTTTGTTAATGCACGTCCATAAATTTCTTGTTGGTACATGATTCCAAACAATAAATTAAATAAATCCAAAATTATTCATAATGCATTGATTTTTGAAGAATCTATAATACTTTGTGCACGAATCGTAAATCAGTTGGATATCCAAATAAGCAGGGGACATCCACCTAGGTGTGGAGTTGCATTTCCCCTAGATCTAGTCCCTCATTTTGGTTCGAAATCAGTTTTGTGCGGTGTTGATCAAAATGAGCAGAACTTTCTGCAGAGTCTGTTTCTAATGTACGATCACTCAGAGAAAACACGTGTATATGAAGTTTTTCGTCAAAAATCAAGATAGGGCGACCGCCCTACCTTGCCCTACTGGGAGCTCCGCCCCTGGATACATGTATTGGTTTCAGTTCTTTTTGTTGAAACTTGTTTCAATTTTTTTTTGCACAAAGGCCAACCAATCTATTGATCATCAACAACGGTACAAAGAGTTCTAAAAGTAATAAAAATTACAAATAGGTCATCGGACCACCTAGCGACACCTACAAACACTGAAGCGAGCCAAAGGCGCGCCGCTGTCCTCACCCCTCCCTCACTCGAGCCGGGTAAAGCTTGTCGTAGTAGAGCTTGTTGTAGTAGACACACGGGAAGTCGTCGTGCTAAGGCCCCAAGGGACCAACGCACCAGAGCAGTAACCACCGACAATGATGACAACCATATTTCGGAAGTGCCAGACCTGAAACCACACGGACGAACACAAAAACGGACAGGATCCCAGGAGATCCGCCGGACACACACCTCCACGCGCCCTTCGTTAGGGCTAGGCACACCACCGGAGCGAGGATAGGGCGGGGAAGACCTTATTCTGACTTCAAGAAGTAGCCGTCACCTCACCAACTTGAGGAAGATACTGAAAAAAACCTAAACAAAGAACGGGAATCCTCCCGCCGGCGAGAGGCCGTGATCCGCTCCGTCTCCGGCGAGGGGAACGGAACCCTAGATGGGTTTTTACAATCGCCTCACGCGTCTCTCTCCTGGTGCCTCACGTACCGATTCGTTTCTGTTAATATTTTATTTGACCACATGGTTTGTTTAAAAGCTTTTCTCTCGCATACATATTTGTTTGCTGCTACAGAAAACAAGGTACGGTACATTTCAGTCAACAGCGAAGTTGTTGTTCTTGCAAGAAATTATTTCCATTATGATTTCCTAGCTTTTACAAATTTCCACCAAAACAAAAACCAAGAACCGTGAGTAACCCTAGATTTTTCAAAGAGGATGAAAGGGGCGGGAAGAGTAGGAGCAGGGGCTCACCGGCAAGAATGCTTTGTTGTTGCTGTCAGAACATTATAACCAAAAAAAACTTGATAGTCAATTAGTAACTCAGCGCACGCTCACCCAAATGATCATTGAAAATGGTGAAGAGAACAAGCTCATGGTTCTTTTCACACGTACACTTTGCTACATGGTAGTCCTCTATGCGATGGCCAGATTTAAATTTAACCAAATGAACCCATGTTTCACTTTGTTGTTTGACAGCTTACTCCACCTCTTGCCAGTATCAGTATATGATGAACGAGGTCATGTTTGCACTCTTTATAGTCATATAAAGATCAGAAAAAACAAACACAAAGTCAGTATATATATTTTTAGTAATGGTCAATCCGTCAATGTCAGTATATTAGTATTCAGGACTAACCAGAAATAGGACCATCAAAAGGGAAATGCAAGAGGCGACACCAAGAATACAAGGTTTGTCGTTGAAACGAATATTTAACAATTCCCAAACCGTAAACAGCATGCGGACAATATCGCCACTGGACCAAACTCACAATAGAAAATATTGAAAGGCACAACAAAGCTCCATGTTCATCAATCAGGATTGTAGTTGGCAATTGCTGAGAATTGTAGTAAGCTGACAAGTTCACCATTTTCAGAGTTCAATTACACCTTACTGCCGGATTTCTTTTACACCAATCGACATGCTAAGCAACAAATCTGAAAAAAAAAACCAACTTGAGTACCGAGCCTTCCTAGGTCCTAGACCGAACTCAAAAGTATCACCATTTTTTTTCACTACATCATTTTCCTCAATCCTCGCAGTTGCCACTCTAGCAATCTCGTTTTATCTCAGCTTCCTGAGAGAAGGATGTTGAACTGTGGACCCTATACATTAGATTTTTTTTTACAATTGTTAAGTACATATGCTAAAACAATGCTAAAACATGAACGCTATGAATTTAAGCAAAACCGAAATGATATCTTACCTACGTCTTGAGGTGGATCTTATTGATGAACCAGAGCAGCCAACCCACATCTTGTCAACAAGATATTTCCATGTCGGCAGATTCATAGGATGCTTGACAGCGATCATTCTTTTCATGGAGGCAACCACCGGGTTAGCTTTTTCTATGCGGTGTCACCGAAATCTAATCTAATACGTCACCGATGTGACATTCCGGTCACACTGTATAAAACACTCTTACTTAAAAAAGTATTTTATGCAGTGCACCAAAACGTCACAATAGCAACGGGTGGATATGTATGGTGGAGTTTGAAAGGGAACAACTTGATATCGCTAAATGTAAATAAGGATTCATGTTAGTTATGAAACTACTAGAACGAACAATTTAACCAAATTAAATGAAGTAAGAACTAGTATATAGTGTGTAGTGACCTGTGTATATTTTTGGAGGCCATAATAGGAAAGTTAACAAACACTACTGTCTTGACTATTGTTCGTTGTTTTTTCTATGGCTCTGAATTTTTTATGTAGTGCCATTGAAATAGACTCATGTTTTTAAATTTGTAATGACTTAGCCACACGATCTAGATAGAACTAGTGGATGTGAACTGAACTAGTATAAACAAGTTAGCCAAACTAAAAGCGGTTGCAAGTGCACAGTAGGCAAGTTAACTACATCAAAAAATGATCTATACAGAACTAGTGGATGTGAACGAAACTAGTATAAACAAGTTAGCTAAACCAAAACCGGTTCCAAGTGCATAATAGGCAAGTTAAGTACATTAAAAAAATGATCTAGACAGAACTAGTGGATGTGAACATATCTAGTATAACAAATAACAAGACCGGAGGGGGGACTCCACCCCGGCTTTGTCATTAAGGTAGAAGTGAGGACTCGAACCCGGGACCTGGCCCTTATGCGCTTATGCACGGCTACCACTAGTATAACCAATTTAGCTAAACTAAAACCGGTTGCTGGTGCATAATAGGCAAGTTCACTACATCAAAAGATGAACAAGTTAGCAGGAGAGTGGATCTGCTACCTTCGAGAGGTCGCCATTGGATCGATCTAGCGGAACCATTAGCCTGCAAACAAATCTGAATGAGGTGGAGGCAGAGGAAGCGAAAACAACGAAGAGGACACGGCGACACCTCGCCGTCTCGGGGGAGATGGCGAGACCTCGCCGTGTCGAGGGAGACGCGAAGGCGACGGCATGCCTCATCGTGTCTGGGGAGATAGTCGTCGTCTCAGGGGAGACGGCGACGCCAGCAATAGCCGCGTTGCCACGGTGCCAGCGGTAGCCGCCGCCACAAACAAATCTAGAATACTGGGACAGTGAGGAAAAGAGTGAGAGTGTTAGGTTATGCGCCCATATATATGTAGCAGCAGGTACAACATATGGAACGGCTATAAACTTTAAAAAAAATATGGAACGGTTATTTAATAAAAACCGTTTCCTTTGCGTATCTACCACTGACGAGTGTGACCTACTTACCGACGCTCTGGAATTTCTTCTACGCTCTGAAATAATATTTTTCCTAATCTCTACTATATGGAAATTAATACACTTAATGATGAACCATTAGGATACTTATATTAATATTAGTGATTATTACATCACATAGGGAGTACATATAAATAATAAAGTAAATTACGTACGGAGTACTTATATTGCTACTACTAGCTAGATACTTCTTGTTTTTTTGCGCCCTGCTTCCGCGCAATCCTGCTCCTTCTCACGGCGTCGCTTTTTTGGGGCCGTTGGATGCTGTGGCGGAGGCGGCAGCATATCGGAGGCGGAGGCGGTGGCAGGGCGGTGTCTTTCTTCTTCTTCGTCGGGGTTCCCTTCTTCGGGAGCGGCGCCTCCTCCTCGTCCTAGTCGTCATCATCATCCTCCTCCTCCTCCTTGGTTGACTCCTCATCGGAATCAACCTTCGGCGCCTTCAGCATCCTGGGCGGGTCCATGAAGTTGGCGAG
This sequence comes from Poa pratensis, assembly GCA_947311845.1. NCBI lineage: Eukaryota > Viridiplantae > Streptophyta > Magnoliopsida > Poales > Poaceae > Poa > Poa pratensis. The sequence continues at coordinate 30,046,122 of CAMZMU010000097.1, read as the reverse complement.
CTCTTCATCGTCGCTAGACTGCGCCGACAGTGCCCCGATCCGTCAACAGACCCGCAGTTGATGGTGGGACTGTCGGGCGACGACTGAGTGCGCTCCTATGAGTCGAAGCTCCGAGGCATCTTGGCTAGAAACTAGTAGGGAGCGAGAGAGAAGAGAGCGAGAGAGAGAGAGAGAGAGAGAGAGAGCAATTTCTATGGCGTACTAAGGTAGCAGGGATCGGGGTTTGTAAGGAGTAGTGGGAGGTTCCACTATGCCATAGCAGTCATTCGGCTCGCTTCGAATTCCAAGAAGATGGAATGTGTCCACATTGCAAACGGGTACCGAAAAGTTTCCGCTGCCATATAAACGGGTACCGAAATTTTTTCGTTGCCATATAGTACAATCTTGGAAAACGGAGGTCAAATTATGACTTTTGCCAATAACATGGGTGACAGAGTCAATAATTTCTCTGAAACCAATGTTGACGGGCCAACCGCGGCCCAGTTCTGTCAGGCCTCATCGGAAACGGTAAAATCACGATTTTTCATCGCCTAACTTGCTGTTTTCATAGAGGGGTATCCGATGTGTCGTTCTATACTAGTGTAGGAATTAGAAGTCCTAGATGGAGTTGAACTAGTACGATGGGTTGGTTGCTTGTGTGTATATGTACACAACAAACCGTGAGTTTGTAATACCAATAGAAAAAAGAGAAAATTTTGAGGGTGCGACACGCGCCCCTGGCCACAAATTTTCGCGTGCGCGTGTTCATGATATTTTGATGTGATTCGATTCTATGGGCGAAACCTAACAATTGGTATCAGAGCGAGGTCGATAATTTGAAGCCACGCTTGCCCCGGGGAGGCGACCCGTAATAGCGTCTCGGGGCGGGCGATCATCATCAGAGCGACAAGAAGGAAGAAGCGGGCGATCGTCGTTCGTTGGAGCGACGTGAAGGAGACGACATGAGGTTGTCATCGGCAAGCCGGTGAAGGTGGGAGATCGTTGCTTGTAGTGGTGGTGCCGAGACGCAGTACCATAAAAGCTTGTCAACATTGTCATGTGGTGAGTATGAAGCAGGTCATCAAGGTGTGCAGATGAGTTCTTGCAAGGTGCGTCCAAGAGCTTATGGTTATGAAATTTTCCGCGGCATTTACGTTACTAGCCGAGAAAATTGTGTGCTGGAGGGAGTGAGCGGAAAAAGGATATTGTGTCCTTGCGGTTCCGTTCGTGATCGAAGTTCTGGCGAGTTTGTATATGGAAGTTGTGTGACCCGTATATGGTGAGTTGTGTTGCCGCTGGACCAGTGGAATTTCCACGAGATCGTGCGTTCGATATTGGGCAACGTAACAAGTTTCAGTGAGTTCATGTACGGAAAGATGTGTTGCGCGTACATGACAAGTTTCGTTGCCGCCGGACACGAAGTGTTGCTCGGTAAGATGCATCACCGTCAACAAGGATAAGGTGTGAAGTTGTGTCCAAGTGCTGGTTTGCGGGACGTTCGTTGCAGTTGAACTGCGTCATGGTCGAGGGACTCCAGTGAGGTGTATCTCCTAGGGGCGAAGACGTGAGACGTCATGGTTGAGGTGCTCCAATGAAGGTGTATCTCCAAGGGGCGAAGACATGCGTGAAGACAAGATGACGGGTGGCTATCTGCGTGTCTCAACGATGAAAGATGAAGACCAACGTGAAGATGGACGCGGACCGGTTAAGACGAGTTACATGCACGAGGCTATGTGTTTAGTATGCATGTGGCACGCTAAGGTGCGACAGCGTGGGCCGGTAGTCCGGAGTGATACGTTGAGTCTCGTCGTCGAGTTGTGAAGCCGCATGGAGTCAAAACTAGAAGGAGCACAAAGAGACAAGGAGTTTGGATTAGGGGGTGAATGTTGGAAATAATCCTTTGTCTAGTTGAGTTTGATTCAGAGATATGTGTCGTCTCCATAGTACCATATGTGTTGAGTCTAATTAGGAAATAGTTAGTCAGCTGGTTTGGTAAGTCTAGTCCGTGTTGTACTTAGAGTTGGTACGTTGAGTTAGGAATTAGAAGTCCTAGATGGAGTTGAACCGGGTATCATTAGTTAGAGGGAACAGGAAGGGAATTTTTTGCACGTCTGAATCACATACGTCTGACACGTGGTGCGCTGTAAAAGGTGGACAAAATGAATTTGAACACTGTCATGTGAACCGTGAGCCACATGCGCGTGAGGCACCCGTGCGCACTTCGCGTACGGCCGGGCGACACCCCAGCGTACGCGCGTATGTCCGCAACTCCGCCCGGCAGCGTGTATGTCCCCCGCACGGGCAAATCTCCTTGTACGAAGCCCCGCGCGTACGATCCCGTGCACGCGTGCTGTGGCACAAATTCAAATTCTTCCATGTATATCTCCACTCCGCGTCTTGGACAGTGTATAAAATTTAAGAAATTAGTACGCACAAACACATAGGAGGTAGGAGGGAGTATAAAAAAAATTGCACATTGTACAAATTACACAGATAACGGTGTACAAAAATACACGTAACAAGAGACACATGTTGTACAACTAAATAGACACAGATTGTACAACTAAACATACACATGTTGTACAACTATAAAGACACAAGTTGTACAACTAAGCACACACAGGTTGTACAGACATAGTTTGTACAACTAAACAGACACAGATTGTACAGACAGATGTTGTACAACTATACAAGCACAGGTTGTACAACTGCATAACACATGATATACAACTAGATAGGGACAGGTTGTACAGACACAGGTTGTACAACTACACAGACACAGGTTGTACAGACACAGGTTGTACAACTAGACAGACACAAATTGTATAGACACAGGTTGTACAACTATATAGGCACATGTTGTACAACTACTGTCGTGGGGTTATCACGGCAGATGTTACCATAGGGTAACTTGATGATTGGGGCAAGGCGCCTTGGTCCTTCAGGAGATTGTCACGCTCGTTGGGGAAAAAGGGTTTACCCAGGTTCAGCCTCTCCATTGGAGATAAAGAACTACTTCCTGCTTCTATGTTATTGATCTCGAGGTCTCGATAACTCGGCTTCGATAACAGAGCCGGGTTACGAGACATGTTACAAGGGTTTCGCTTGATAGCGGTGATATCGAACTAGGGCTTAAGACTTGCCTATCTATATTCTGGGAGCCCGTTTATATAGACGCCGGGTCTCCCGAACTTACAATGAATACCGAGTTACATACGAGCACGGAGTCCTACTCTAGGTTCTTCTAGACCTTTGATACGTCTCCAACGTATCCATAATTTCTGCTGTTCCATGCTTATATTATACCATTTGCTACATGTTTTATATACACTTAGTATCACTTTTATGCATTTTCTGGGACTAACCTATTAACAAGATGCCACAGTGCCAGTTCCCTGTTTTCTGCTGTTTTTGGTTTCAGAAAGTTACTTCTGGAAATATTCTCGGAATTGCACGAAACAAAAGGCCAGGTCCCTATTTTTCCAGAACCATCACGGAGTCCGAAGGAGAGACGAAGTTGAGCCACGAGGTGGCCAAACCACATGGTGGCGCGGCTGGGCCCACAGCCGCGCCTGGAGGTGGTTTGGGCCCCTCAGGGGTCCGCCGACATCGCCCCTTCGCCTATTTATTCCCCGAGACGCGAAAACCCTAAAACACCGAGCCTTTCATCCAGAACATATTCGCTGCCGCCGTCGTCGTCAACCCTAACTCGGGGGGTTCCTGAAGCTCTTCCTGGCACCCTGCCGGAGAGGGGAATCATCACCGGAGGGCTCTACATCGCCATGCCCGCCTCCGGAGTGATGCGTGAGTAGTTCATCCTTGGACTATGGGTCCATAGCAGTAGCTAGATGGTTGTCTTCTCCACTTGTGCCATCATGTTTAGATCTTGTGAGCTGCCTATCATGATCAAGATCATCTTATTGTAATGCTACATGTTGTGTTTGCTGGGATCTGACTTATATTGATACCTATGTGGAGCTGAATATTATATTATCATGTCTATTTCATTTGTGATCTTGCATGCTCTCCGTTACTTGTTGAAGCCTTGGCCACGTGAATACTTGTAATTCCAAGAGGGGGTATTTATGCATGATAGTTGGGTTCAACCTCTATTTAACCTGGGATAGTGACAGCAAGTTCTAAGGTTGTAGATGTGTTGTTGTCACTAGGGGTAAAACAGCAATGCTTTATTCAAGGATGAATGTATTGTTTACATTACGCACATTACTTAATGCAATTGTCTGTTGCTTGCAACTTAATACTGGAAGGGGTACGGATGTTAACCGGAAAGTGGACTATTTAGGCATAGATGCATGTTGGATAGCGGTCTATGTACTTTGCCGTAATGCCCAAATGAATCTCATAGTAGACACCACAACTCACACATGCATGTTATATGCACTTATCAATTGTCAATTGCCCAGCTGTAATTTGTTTACCCAACATGTTAGTTATCTTATTGGAGAGACACCACTAGTGAACTGTGGACCCCGGTCTATTCTTTTACATCTGAAATACAATCTACTGCAATCATTGTTCTCTACTGTTTTATGCAAACAAACATCATCTTCCATTCGATACGTTTAACCCTTTGTTTTCAGCAAGCCGGTGAGATTGACAACCTCACTGTTAAGTTGGGGCAAAGTAATTTGGTTGTGTTGTGCAGGTTCCACGTTGGCACCGGAATCCCTGGTGTTGCGCCGCACTACACTCCTCCACCAACACCTTCGAAGCAAACCTCGTTTTCCTACTGGTCCGATTAAACTTTGGTTTCATACTGAGGGAAAACTTACTGCTGCACTCATCATACCTTCCTCTTGGGGTTCCCAACTGACGTGTGACGTACAAGCATTGTTTCTGGCACTACTAACCTAGAGCCACCAACCTTCCGTAGCCTCCAAGTCACCCGGTTCCTTCCTTCACTCGGACTCCAGTTCTTCTAGGTCCTTCCTTAGGGACGAGTCATGTTAGGCCTATTGGCCCAACTATAACCCGGCCACATCTTGTATACATCACCGGACCAGGCCTTGGGCCGTCCGACTGATTCTTCCTTGGTCATGAGTATACCGGGTTATTATCCCCCCAACAGTAGTCCCCAAGTTTGACTTGCATAAGCTCATCTGTTGCTTCACTTGATAATCTTGATCTTGATTTAATTACTCGAGGGTAGCTGCTGATGAGATTATCCGAGTTAAACTCCTGAAAACAAAATAAAAATCATTAACACTGAATGGCCGGGTTATGTTTCAGACCAGCTCCTTTTGGCGGTTCTCTTATAACCCGGCTTTTCTCTCGCACTTAACCCTCTAGTCAACGACCAGGGAACATTCTCTGACACATTCTCTCGTATCTTTGACCCATAATCAAAACGAATCTTATCTCCTCGTTTTTCACGCTCCTAGGGTTTCACCCTGGGCTATAAATAGTGGACACGGTAAAAAGGGTTTCACTTTCCCCATTCACCGCGCCCTTCATCTTCAACCTGTCTTTCTCTCTCCTCGAGCTAGGGTTAGGGTTCCTCCAAGCTCACCGCGCCGCCGCCGGCCATCGGAGCTCCGCATTGCTGCAGCTAACGCCGGGAAATCTGCTCCGCGCCAGATCTCCACGAGCTCCGGTAAATTTTTACTCCTGCATTTGTTTCCATCTAGATCTTGACTTGCTCTTCCTCGGGCTGTTCTTGAGCTCATTGTTTTCCATTTCTTTTCTTGCTATTTTCTAGATCTTTAGATCTCATGGCACCCAAGGACCCGAGGAAGCTTAAGGCCAAGGCCAAGGCCGGTGATGGCGCCACCGCATCGGCATCAAAGAAGATCAAGAAAACCACCAAGCCCAGATCTGGGATTACGGCTAACTGGGCCAAATCCATGGCCACACAATCCAAGCTTGAAGAACTGGCTGAATCTGGTTTCTTCCTCTTCAGTCGGAGATCGAGTGGAGAGGGACTGAAGAAGAGACTCGGCCTTCCCCCAGGAAGGTGAAGTTATCTGTTTCTTGAACATGTCACCCGGGGTTTTCGTCCCCCGGGTCATCCTTTCTTTAGGGATCTTCTTCGTCACTACGGCCTCCGGGTCTTCGATCTCGGACCCAATTCCATCTTGAACATTAGTAACTATATAGTTCTTTGTGAATCGTACTTATGCATTCCTCCCAGCTTAGCTCTTTTCCTGGAGCTATTCTTGTGCAAACCTCAGCGTGAGCACAAGAATGGCCCCCTCTTGGTCTGTGGCGGTGTTTCTATTCAACGCCGCAAAGGCTCTGCTATGCCTTCACTAGAACTTCATACTCACGTAAAGCATTGGCAAAAATCATACTTTTACTGCAAAGCCAAGATACCTTCTGGTGAACACCCTTTACCGGGTTATTCGGTCGAGCCCCTCATTATCAACAGCAACATGAACTCCTTCGCCTCTGACGCTGAGAGAGAAGCTCTCCAGCCTCTTCTCAAGAAAATCTCGTTCTTGTTAAGCACGGTCTCCGTGGAACTGATCTGATCAAGACGTGGATGGGTTGGCGAATTCAGCCCAACAGTATTCGCAAGAAGCTTCTTTGCGATTACTCGGGCCATCTAACTGATTCCCTCCGTTACTCGGAGAAGTCCTACCCAAACACTGCTCTGAACAAGGCTATCAAGGCCTTCCTTGCTGAAAAGGTTGAGACGATCAAAGAAATGGCCTTCTGCCATTCAGTAAGAATAACCCGGCACCACCAGTAAGTCCCGACTGATAAAAATCTCAATAACATATTCTTTCTCAATTGTATACTGATTATTTTACTTCTACTTTTTCACTAGGAATCTGATGACTGGTGGCAAGTTGAGACTCCCCCTGCCACTCCTGAGGCAGATGATGATGAAGATGATGATGACGAGGCTCAGTCCTCGAGTGAAGAAGAAGAAGAAGAAGAAAAAGAAAAGGAAGAAGAAGAAGGTGAACTTGACTCCCTTGGCCACTTCTTCATAAGCTTAATTGAGAACGAAACTCAACCCAATTTATCCACTGATGCCCATTTATAATACCAGAACCGGCTGAAAAGGCAGCCACTCCTTCACCCGGCCATAGCTCTGAAGCCACTGAATCTGCTGCTACCGGGAAAAGGAAGGCTCGCACTATCTGTGCCAAGGTGCCATATCTCGCATATCCACAGAACCATATTCTTATCTTGCTATGCAAAAACTCAACCAAACTCTTCTTCAAAAATCTTCGCAGAGTTCTGCTGAACCCTCTACCAAGAGGAGAGCTACGGACCTCCCCTGGAGAGGATCCTCTTAACCCGGGAATCCCAAACATTCCATCTCCACGCCGTCCTGGTACTTCTTTTCCAACTTTGAACCACAAAAACATCCCTCTGATAGTTATCCTTTAGCTGGTCAAATCCGAGTTTCTAAATCATACTCTCTTACAGCTTCTTCAGGCTCCAGCAATGACCTCCCCCGTGACTTTCAAGTCAATACCGGGTAATACTATAACCTTCTATTACTTGTATTTACTTTCATCAACTTTGCTTTCTTTTGCTCTTTCTTATATTATCTTCTTACTTGCAATTTCAGGGCAAAAGCTACTCTTAGTGGCGCTCCAAGCCCTCCCATTGCTGAGAGGATAACTTGGAGAACACCCTGAAAAACATGCTGAGCCGACTGATAGAGCAGACAACTGACCAGATGAATGTTTCTCCTCTCCTGCTGAAAAACCGACTGATCCAGAAGTCGTGATCACAGGAGCTTGCTTTACTGAGAAGATCTCTCCCCTCAAAACTGCAACCAAGTTTGTTGCCTCTGAAGAAAGTCCAAGCCGACTGATAAAGGCGAAGGCTCCACTGTGCCACATATGGCCATACAAACTTTGAAGGTCTGTTAACTGAGTACAACACTGAAGCTTACTGAGGGCAAACTCGTGGATTCTCTTGTCCAAGAACATCAGGTACACATCTTTCCTCTTCATATCTTATATACCAAACCTAGTCCCAAATAGTCCCCAAGTATCGAGTAAACTGTCCTCAGTCACTCGGTACTTGAAAATATATATCTCTTTCTGCCTTCATTTTGAAAACTTCAGAATATCCCAGTCCCCAAGTTCCAGTTATCAGTCTACGATAACATGGAACTTGTTTTACTTTCTGATTTCAAATCCTCATTAATTCTGCTTTCATCATAACAATACTTTCAAATCCTCATAACCCCCAAGTTCCGGGTAATATGTTCACATTTTATCTGGAACTTTGAAATGTGTTACTGAATAACTTGTAAAAACTTTAAAAGACATACCAGTCCCCAAGTGCCGGTGATCTGCTCTTCAGTCACTCGGAACTTGTATAAATACTCTGCCTGCATATAATTTACTGTCAACTTGTTCTTTCTTCATTGCCGACTGAAATATTTCAGCCCCATGTTTCTAACTTGCTATTCTTTTTTCAGAGGTATGTGTCCCATAATGACCAGTACTTGCCAAGACCAACCAACTCCTTGAAGTTGAAACCAAGCTGCGCAAGGAAACTGAAGTTCATGCTTCAGACTTGGAGAAAACAATTGAATCTCTAACTGCAGAGAACACCAAACTGAAAAAGGAGTTGGAAGAGGCTGGAGATAAGTACAAGGTCTGCTTTGACAAGATGGTCAGTGTCCAGAAATACTTGGACACCCTGAAAGACCATATCAAGGATATCCTCAATCCACTCATTGGTAAACACCATCTCTTTTCACTTTTTTCTCTTTACTCGGCTTTCACATACTAACCCACATCATACTTTTCAGGTGAACAGAATGCTGCCATCAGGAGATCCTATCCAGAGAAGTTGAACTGCTTGAACACCATCATTCGGCAATTCCAGTTTGGCACTTCTGAGATTATGAAGCGTGTTAAGAGCAACTGTGCTCCTCCCCAAGTAATATTCGAGTCCCTGCATCAGCTTTCCACGATCCCCGAGTGGTTAGACCTCTGGACGCGCTCAGCATGCCGGGTTGGCGCAATGCGCAGTTTAGCTTAGCCAAAGCCTACAACCCGCGCCTTAACCTGGCTCCTTTTGTCAAAGGATTCCCTCAATACAATGCTGATGGCACCAAGTTTGGGGGAAAAGATTCAAGAAATTTCTGCCCAAACCCGGCCTATTGCTTGCAAATAGCTGAGGCCTCAATCTATCGGTTTTCCAAGATGCAGTGGATGAGAACAACACTCCAATCCCCACTCCTGAACCCGAGCATTTTGATCTGTTGGCCAAGCTGAGAGACTCCATTGCAAAGAAGAAGAAAGCTGCAGCGCCAAGTACTTCTACTCCAGTTGTCCCTGCACCCAGCCGTGCCCCTACACCAATCATGGAAAAGCCGGCTGATGTTGCTAAGGATACTGCAGAAGATCAAGGCACTGCACAAGCTAAGTCCCAGGCCAAAGCTCCTGAAGATAACCCGGCTTCTGCCGAAGCTGAAGCTGCCAAGGGAACCTCAACCGATAACCCGGCTATCTGAGCCAGTTTTCATGCTTTACCTTTTCCTGCAAAACAATTATTCGGCCAATGGGCATTGTAATATGCTCTGAAATACTTTGCCTTTTATTTGATGGTGCGTCTGTGCACTATATGAAATACTCAATATTTTGTAATAACTTATACTTTTTATGGTTTAGATGACCCTTTTGGTTTATCTTTAGCTTCTTATCAGTCGGCTTTCACATGACTTTCTCAGTTGCTACTTTTTCCTTTGCTAAAACAGGGTCAAACTAAGTCCCAGCATGGGCATCATAGTTGATTGAATTAACAAGTAAGCAATCTGGTCATAAAATTGTGAGTAACATCAAACTGATAGGCAAGTTTAACCAAGAACAAAATTAAGGCTTAAAAGCCGGGTCTTAGGATTAAAACTTATGAATTTATAATTCATAAGTCCCCAAGCCCTGGATCAATGTTTACAAGTAAAGGCTTAAACTATGCATCATTACCCCACTGATCTCAAACATCTCTATGCGTGCTCTCTTGGGCAACAGCTATAGGACTTTTTGCTAAGCACTCCTTTGGGCAAGCTTTATAAACATAAACTATGCATAAAAAGTAAAACAGGAAAAGATTTCTTCTCAATACTCTTCTTTATTAAAGATACACCAGCAAGCCGCCTCATTAAAAACCTTCCAGTCCCCTTAGGTACCCTGGTAAGGAAAAGAGCGCGTCTGAAACCTGCTGGGGGTTACATCGTGTGTTACATAACTCGGCCTAGGTTCATGTTCACTAGGTATAATATGGGCGAAGATGAGCAATGTTCCACGGCCGCTTCGTCTCTTCCATAGGAAGGATAGCATGGTCCGTGTTGTTCTCTTCACCTTTCTCTCTCACATCTATCAGATAATATGAACCATTGTGCAATTTCCGACTGATAAGGAACGGCCCTTCCCATGGAGGAGTTAGCTTGTGCATCCCTGCCTGCTTCTGTCTGAGCCGTAAAACTAAATCTCCTTCCTGGAAAGTTCTTGATCTTACTCGGCGACTATGATAGCGCCGCAAATCCTGCTGATAAACTGCGGACCGTTCCAATGCTAACTCACGCTCCTCTTCAAGGGCATCAATCGAATCCTCCCTTGCAATTGCATTGCTTGACTCCACATACGCCGCCACTCTTGGCGAGTCATGGACTATATCACTCGGTAACACTGCTTCTGCTCCATACACCAGAAAGAACGGTGTACGCTTGGTTGATCTATTCGGGGTTGTATTGATCCCCCAAACCACTGCGGGTAACTCTTTCACCCAAGCTCCATACGCCTTTTCAATCGGAACTCGAAGTCTTGGTTTGATTCCTTTCAATATTTCCTGATTACTCCTTTCTACCTGCCCGTTGGCCTGTGGATGTGCCACCGAAGCAAGGTCTAATCTGATTCCCTTCTCTTTGCAGAATATCTCTGTTTCACCGAGTGACATGTTGGTCCCATTATCTGTGATGATACTGTGAGGATAACCAAACCGACTGATAATTTTCTTCAGAAACGTGACAACTTTGGAAGCATCACAACTTGTAACTGGCTCTACTTCAACCCACTTAGTGAACTTATCAACAGCCACCAAGAGATGAGTTTTCTTGCACGATGTCATCTGAAAGGGCCCCATCATATCAAGACCCCAAACTGCAAACGGCCAAGTGATTGGTATTGTCCTCAATTCCTGAGCCGGCACATGCTCCTGTCTTGCATATCTTTGACATCCATCACATGCCCTAACAATCTGCTCTGCATCCTTGAAAGCTGTGAGCCAAAAGAATCCATGCCTAAATGCCTTGGCCACCAGAGACCTAGATGAAGCATGATGACCACAGTCCCCAGCATGTATCTCTTGCAAAATTTGCCTTCCTTCGACTGATGAAACACATCGCTGATAAACTCCAGAAACACTGCGCTTGTACAACTCACCATCAATTACTGCATAACCGAGTGATCTTCTGACAATTTGTCGCGCCATAACTTCATTACTCGGCAAAATCTTCCTTATCATATAATCCAGATATGGTTCAGTCCACTCAGGAATCTCATGCAACGCTGCTACTAACTCGGAATCTTGATCTGGACTTTCATCTTCCTCTTCACCCGGAAGTTGGACTGATGGCTTCCATAACTCGTCCAGGAACACATTTGGTGGAACTGGCTCTCTACGTGATCCCAATCTTGACAAAGCATCTGCTGCCTCGTTTTTCCTTCTATCAATATGATCCACCTGGAATCCTGAAAAGAATCCAGCTGCTTCATCAACAGCCCTTCTGTAAGCCGCCATCTTCTCATCTTTCCTGTCCCAAGTCCCAGAAACTTGCTGCGCTACAAGATCCGAGTCACCAAAACACATGATCCTTTTGATGTTCATCTCCTTGGCAATGCGCAAACCATGTAACAAAGCTTCATACTCAGCAATATTATTGGTGCAATCGAAGTGAATCTGAAGAACATAACTCATCTTATCCCCTTTGGGTGAAGTGAGAACCACTCCTGCTCCTGATCCCTCATACTGCTTGGATCCATCAAAATGCATAACCCATGACTTATAACTCGGCGCCTTGGGTGGTGCCGTGCTTAACTCGGTCCAATCATTGACAAAATCAATCAAGGCTTGTGACTTAATCGCTGTGCGAGGCTCATACTTGATGTGATAATCACCCATCTCAATCGCCCACTTGGCAATTCTTCCAGTAGCTTCAGTATTGCACACAATGTCTGCCAATGGTGCTCCACTCACCACTGTAATGGGGTGTTCTTGAAAGTAATGCTTCAATTTCCGACTGGCCATGAAAACGCCAAAAACTAACTTCTGCCACTGGGATACCTCTGTTTAGCCGGAGTCAAAACCTCACTGACATAATAAACCGGCCTTTGAACCAGATGCTCCTTTCCTTCTTCTTTCGCTCCACCACAATAACTACACTAACTGCTCGGGAATTCGCAGCTATGTACAACAGCATGGGCTCCTTTGGAGCTGGAGCAGCTAAGATTGGTGCTTTCGATAATGTTTCCTTCAATGCCTCCAGGGCTTTATCAGCTTCCTCATCCCAAACAAATTTATCTGACTTCCTCAAGAGTCGGTATAAAGGAATTGCTTTCTCTCCCAGTCGGGATATGAACCTACTCAACGCAGCCACGCAGCCCGTGATCTTCTGGACTTCCTTCAATTCAGTCGGCTTTCCCAACCTATTGATTGCTGCTATCTTTTCCGGGTTTGCTTCAATCCCACGCTCGGACACAATAAAGCCGAGTAATTTTCCTGATGGAACTCCAAACACACACTTTTTTGGGTTAAGCTTCATCTGAAACCTCCTTAAGTTAGCAAAAGTTTCTCTCAAATCATCAATAAATGTCTCAGCCTTCTTTGTCTTGATCACCACATCATCAACGTACGCATGCACGTTCCGATCTATCTGCTTCTCAAAACAACTCTGGATGCACCTCTGATAAGTTGCTCCAGCATTCTTCAGTCCAAATGTCATGTTCTTGTAACAAAAAGCTCCAAATGGGGTGATAAATGATGTCTTCTCCCAATCTTCCTCTGCAAGCTTGATTTGATGGTATCCTGAATATGCATCCAGGAAACACAAAAGATCACTACCTGCCACAGCATCTATGATTTGATCAATCCTTGGTAACGCAAACGGATCCTTCGGACAATGCTTGTTCAAACTTGTGAAATCAATACACATCCTCCACTCATTGTTCTTTTTCAACACTAAAACCGGGTTAGCCAACCACTTTGGATGTAACACTTCCATAATGAATCCTGCGGCGAGTAAACGAGCTATCTCTTCTCCTACAATCCTTCTTCTTTCCTCATTCAATCTGCGCAATCCCTGTTTAATCGGTCTTGCTTTAGGATCAACATGTAAGCGGTGCTCAGCGAATTCAGTCGGTATGCCTGGCATGTCACTAGGTTTCCATGCAAAGACATCCCGATTCTCACGGATGAATTCGATGAGCGCGCTTTCCTATTTGTCAGTCAGATTTGACCCGATAGAGAACTGCTTGGACGAATCACCCGGCACGAAGTCAATCATCTTGGTATCTGAGCCGCTTTGAATTTCGCCCTCTCTTCGGTCATTGGTTTCTTCAAAATTGTCCCATCATCCGGGTTTGTAGTAATTCAACTCCTCTTCCGCACAGGCTTGTTCTGCCATAACAGCATCACCTTCCTCACATTGTAACGCCAACTCACGACTGCCATTGACTGTGATAATACCTTTTGGACCTGGCATCTTCATCTTTAGTACACATAACACGGCCTCGCCATGAATCTAGCAAAAACATTGCGGCCAAAGAGAGCATGATAGGGCTCTTCAATTTGACCACCTCAAAACAAATCATCTCAGACCTGAAATTATCCTTTGATTCTCCAAACGCGACCTCCAATGTTATTGTTCCCTCTGGTCTTGCTGACTTTCCAGGGACAATACCATGAAAGATAGTACTGAAGGGTGAAGCTGCTTGGCTGTGAAACCCATCCGGATGAATGTATCCCAATACAGAATGTTGATGCTACTACCTCCATCCATAAGAACCTTGTGTAAAATATAACCCGAAACCTGAGGTGCAACAACTAAAGCCAACGCTCCAGGTGCATCTACTCGGCCGGGTGATCCTCTCTAGACCAAGTGATCGGATACTCGGACCACTTCAAATATCTCGGAACTGCGGGAAGAACGGCGTTGACAGCTCTTTCTTCAATTTCTGATCTCTCCGACTAGTGCTGGAAACTGTAATATGATACTGTCCTCGATTTAACTCTTGGGGTTTTGCTGGAAACCTAACCCGGCTGGTCCGTTATCCGGGCCGGGTGGTCCTCCATTATTTCCTCCAGCTTGTGGTCCGTGGCCGGGTTATTTCCATTACCCGGCCTCGGGCCGTTTCCTCCCATATTCATCCTGGCAAACTCCTCGTTCTTCCATCTCTGAAGATCAACACACTGGGCCAAAGAGTGATTTGCCGGTTTACCGTTCCTACTATGACGTGGACACGGCATGTTGAATGCTTCCTGGGGGTTAGCCGGTCCTCGGAAATTTCCCCTGTAATTGCCATTGTTGTTATTGCCTCGATAATTATCATCTCGCCGCTGAAACTTGTTATACCCGGTGTTTGTGTTTGCCACCAAATCTGAACCACCCTCGTGCTGCCTTTTGGAGTTATTCCCATTGTTACCATTGTGATTATTGTTCCCATTGTTGTTGTTACCGTTGTTGTTGTGGTTCTTTCCTCCGTTGTTGACGTTTCCTTTTCCCTTATCTTCATCATCATCCCGGGTCTTGTCTGTGGATGCGTGCTTATGAGCCGCTTCCATCAGCTGCCCATGGTGATGGTTTCTGCTTCGCCAGTGGCCCTCAGTCGACCCATCTTCTGAATTACCGGGTCATATCTGCAGGTTTTCTCCATGACGACACGGCCGCAGCTGGTGTAATTCCCTTTGATGAGTGAATGATGGCTGTAACCGGCGCATCCAGTGACGCGCTGACTCGCCTTTCTTCTGGAAACATCGCTCCAAATCTTCTATAGTGAACAACTTCTCACACGTGCCCTTGAAATTCTTGACAAATAATGCCTTCAACTCATCCCAAGAATTGATAGATTTCTCGGGTAATCCATTGAACCATAACTTTGCTGCTCCTTCACTCATCATCAGGTACATGTATCTCGCGCACAAGTTGGCGTGGCATTGCGAATACTCATCGCCATCTCGTAACTGCTGAGCCATGTTTCTGGATCCATGCTGGGGTCATAATTTGTCACCTTGCTTGGCTCTTTAAACTTCTCAGGAAAAGGTTCGCTCTTAATAGCATCTGAAAGACATTTAGTTCCAACCGGGTTAAGTAATGAAGAAACTAACGGCAAACCTGACCCGGTATTTGGTGCGTGGCCCATCACTCCTGCTTCAGGTTGTCCTCCGGCTCCTCCGGCGACACCTAAAGCCGGGTTTGCGCTCGCCGCACGCCGTGCTCTTGAACTGTTGACAATTGCTTGGGCCACAGACTGGGCCGGGGCCGGTTGATGCGGCCTCGGCGCCGGCTGATTCTGGGCTGGCCTCTGCTGATGATGTCCCGAACGTGAGGCTGCGGCGCCGGGTGACCTTGATTCTGCTGTCCGTTCCTGACGCCTGATCCGGCTGGCCTCGGTGTTTCTCCGTGATGACTCCGGTTAGCTCGGCTATTGTATGGTGTTGAATGTAACGCTCCACTCTTATCCGGCATGTTTCCCTGCTGCGTGATCGCGTTTTCAACATCTCAATTGCCCTGCGCGCTTCGTCTCCCTCTGGCGATTGATCAATCGGCATGCGGCATAATGCTAATGTTGCTGCGTACACGTTATCAGCCGGATTTGAGTAGTGACCACTGGGCGTGTGGAACCGATCTGCTGGTGGTGGCATACCACCCGCAGCTGCTGTGTTCTGATTTTGCTGAGCTCCAGCCCGAGTGTTGGGTGGCACCCCGTTTCCTCCCTGATTTGCTCTAACCATGATTCCATGCCCAATTCCAACCGGTGCTGGCTCAGGCCGAGTGACATTGGGAGCTCCGTTTGGTGATGCAAAGTTCAATCTTGTTGGATCTAAGGTCATGCCTGGCATCACCCGGGTCTGTGCCTCCTCTGATGTACTGCTGTAAGATCTTCATGGCGATTCTGCACTGTTATCCTTTCTTGCTCCACACGGGCTCGATCCCGTTCTATCTCTTGTTGCTCATCAAACATGCGCTGCTGCTCCGCCAATAAAGCCTTCTGTTGATTCTCCAGCGTGATTCGTAACGTATCCAATTGCTGCGCCCGGGTTGCTGCGTTATCTGGTGTGATTGGGGTGGTAACTATTGCTGCGTCAAAGTCCAAGGGCCTAAAAACTGGTGGGATTTCCATCACAACCGGCTGTCCCGAGCCTTCACCCGGTTGAAAGTCGTGAGACGCTGAATTCTTTCTCTGTTTTCTCTGGCCGCGCGCGTGGCATCGTCCTCGCTCACTGAAGTTTCTGTCCCATCATTGTGGTTCCTCAGTGTACACCAGCACGCTTCATGGTCCTTGGCTCCGACTCATAATCTTCCTCATCAGCCACGTACCCAAATCTCTCGTCAAACAACGGTAAGATCGATTCAGTATCTGTATCCAAATCTTCCTCACGTCGGCACTCCGGCTCGCAAGCCTGGATGTCCGACTGATGTTCGAAACCTCCTGTTCCGACTGACTCTTCTCCATCAGATTGGACGATGGTGGCTGCCCCTGAAACGGAGTCGCACATAACCTCGTCATCAATTTGCTGAATTGCATTAACCATACCTACGAAGACGTTGATCCGACCGAACGGGATCACCCGGCCGGTATCCAGCAGATCTGCTTCTTCTTTCCAGCCGGAATCGTCGACGATGCGCTTTCCGTGCCGATCCATCCTGACCTCGCCGATCGCGAGGTTCTCCATCCCTCGCAGAGCTTCTCCCTTGATGAGGACAGCTTTGGTCGCAGGCCCCACGGTGGGCGCCAACTGTCGTGGGGTTATCACGGCAGATGTTACCATAGGGTAACTTGATGATTGGGGCAAGGCGCCTTGGTCCTTCAGGAGATTGTCACGCTCGTTGGGGAAAAAGGGTTTACCCAGGTTCAGCCTCTCCATTGGAGATAAAGACCTACTTCCTGCTTCTATGTTATTGATCTCGAGGTCTCGATAACTCGGCTACGACAACAGAGCCGGGTTACGAGACAGGTTACAAGGGTTTCGCTTGATAGCGGTGATATCGAACTAGGGCTTAAGACTTGTCTATCTATGTTCTGGGAGCCCGTTTATATAGACGCCGGGTCTCCCGAACTTACAATGAATACCGAGTTACATACGAGCACGGAGTCCTACTCTAGGTTCTTCTAGACCTTCCGTAGCCTCCAAGTCACCCGGTTCCTTCCTTCACTCGGACTCCAGTTCTTCTAGGTCCTTCCTCCTAGGGACGAGTCATGTTAGGCCTATTGGCCCAACTATAACCCGGCCCACATCTTGTATACATCACCCGGACCAGGCCTTGGGTCGTCCGACTGATTCTTCCTTGGTCATGAGTATACCGGGTTATTATGCCCCCGACAACTACTCATACACAGTTTGAACAAACACAGTTTGTACAACTACACAGACATAGGTTGTACAACTATACATAACATGTTGTACAAAAAAAAAGTTCGTCGAAACCTATCAACATGGGATCTAGTTTTGAAGATCTCGACGCGAGTAGCTCAAAAGTGAAAACGGTTCGTAATTCGGATAAACGGTTCTCAAAATATTTCATTTTTTAAAAACGAATCTCGAAATAAATGCGGTACAAACCTGGGCGGGGAGAAGAGAAAAAACCCACCAAAATTCTCTCATGCTGCCACTTGTCACACATGCAAGCATCCACGGGGACCGCGTAAAAGGAAAAGCTGACACTTGTCACGACCACAACACGCACGGGTTACCTTCGTGAAGAGAACCCTTTAATTAGTGGTCTCGTCCAAGGGCACGTGCGAGCTGTGCACCTGCACAGGGCCCCCAAATTTTAGGGCCCCAAATTGGCCCAAGTTTTCCTGGTATACATGACAATTGGGTGATTTTTCTGAATCACCGCAGCCTAGTTTCAGGCCTGAACGTAGTTGGTGTAGCAGTTTTGCTTCTGTTCGGGTCGTTTCATAGCTTGTCGCTTGGTTTCCGGATCGGCGATCTCACGCCTCGCTCGACGGCGCTGCTACCGGAGCCAGTAGGCCAGGCTCGACGCCACGCGGTACACTTGCACGTACGGCCGCGCAAAGCCAAGCGGCCAGCGATGGGGATCAGGGTGTGATGCCATCATCGATTCATTGGTTCACCTCATGGTCACTCCATCAGGTGCGTTCTAGGTATAGTTAACAATCTAGCTCCAAGCCATTCAATTGAGGAATTTTCTTTCTCCATCGATTACTTTGGTGAGTATACTGAATACAAAGTGTGCATCAATTATTTTGTCCCTTTCACCTTTTGTGTGCATGTATATCAGTTCCTCTTTTAATACCTACAAGCAAGGATTTGTTCAAATCAGGTTATTATTTTGGTCATCTAAACTGAAGCAGTACTTGAAAGCGTACTTGAGATTGATTATCAATATATCATTGCAGAAATAACACTAAAAAAAATTGTATTTTCAAGTGATCATCATAATTTAGGAGTAAAATTTGAAGATATCACTACAGGAATAACTCTATATGCCTACAGCCAAATGCCGTCGGCAAAGGCACAAATGCCATCGGCACAGTGTATGCCGACGGAAAAATGAGTATGCCGACGGCAAAAGCCGTCGCCTTCTGCTCCCTCGGCATACAAAGGAAAAGCCGTCGGCATACAGCCCAATGTCGACGGCTTTCTTTGGCCGTCGGCATACACAGCCGTCGGCAAACAAAGTAACAGACCTTAGCATTTGACGGCGTCGAAACGTTTGACCGTCGGCATATACTCGCCACGTGGCACATCCGGTGCATTTCCATCCACGTGTATGCCGACGGCTTCCGAGGGCAAAAGCCGTCGGCATACTTGATGACCAGAAACAAAAAAAAAAGGCAATAAAAGGATTGCAATTTACAGATACAATCACAGATCATTTGGTACAATCAATATACGATCTAAGACGATCAAAGATATCAAGGCATCAACGGTTTACAATACAATCATAGAGCATTGGTACAATAAACATACGATCAAAGATATCATGGCATCTTATTTGTTCCCACGAGAAAACCTGTTACATCTTAGAGAACTTATGTCTGGAACAAATGGGAAGGTCAAATGAGGAAACTGCAGCACTACCTGTCCTCTAAGCTCTCGTGCAGCCTACACAACAGAGATCTTCAACCAGGATTGAACGTCTTAAACCTTGTTCCATGTATCTATGCTCTGATATTCAGATAGAAACATTAGCCAGTAACTCTTATTTGTGTAACTACAAATTATAACACTGAATTAAAGTTAAGACAGTATTCCATCTATAATTATCTCCCCGCGACTCTGTAGCACTAAAGCATATGTACTATTCCTAGAATATCCCAAGAGGTAATTACTTTGTAGAGCTAAACATAAAGACATGATACTTAACATGTTACCACAACATATGACAATGTGATTTAATGCATTGAGTACCACAGAAGTCGAACCATGCCAGGAGCACTATCTTCTGTGTTATTTCCTATTCAGTTCTATTTTCCTTTGAATTAAACACACAAAAGAAGATTTGAACATTTCCCCATGTTGGTTCTGAAACCAGTGACCTCGAGTTTAAGGAGAATAATCTGTGGCATACAATGCTTGGCAAAGATAAACTAAACAGGGTGCAATCTAAACACACAAAATATATACATATACCTGAGATCCAGTAGATCCAATCAGCTCAAATGTCTCCAAATTCCAGAACTTGACCATTTTTATCAGCTGCACCTGATTGAGGCAATGCAACAAGTGACATGTAAGTGTAACAAATCCATAGTTGCAAACCAGACATAAAACAGGCCATGACAACTTCTCACAATGAGAGAAATAATTTTATTTGAATATACTTTTTGCATCCTGGAAGAGCACAATATGCATCTCTGCGGGAACAGAAATAGAATCGGATCCTATTCAATACCACCAAATCGTAAGTACCTATGGGTTCTGATGTGGACGAGCTCCTGAAAAGTGGTGGCGTGAAGGTTGCTGTGGTGGGCCGAGCTCCTCCAGGACACCCAGCCTACAAATTCAGCAAGTATATACATTATTGGAATGAAACTAACTTGTGAACAGCTTGCTACACGTAGCAATTGGAACAAAATAGCCAAGTAGAGCAGAAATTAACGGGAGATTTGGATTGATATAAACATTGCTTGTAACATTTTCACAAATTAGTGTTGAATCTGCAGTATATAGCAGCACTTTGGATTCAATCCAATATGGGTGAGCAGTGGAAGTGGCAAAAACTAACAAATTAACTCTCCTATGAGTCTCTACATCTAGCAGGCCATGTTGTGGCAACGCTGCAGCAGCTAGAGATGAATACGATATGGGGATTGAGGAATCAGACCTTGACGAGGAGGGAGCAGTGGAAGTGGGAGGTGCTGGAGCAGCGGTGGGCAGGCGCATCGATCTGGCGACTCCTTGGAGGCCAGCTCAAGGAAAAATGGTCGATTTTGAGGCTGGGGAGAAGAGGAAACGGACCGGTGGTTCGGGCACGGGTCGTACCTTGCGCGTCTCGAGACGGACGTCGGCGAGAGGGAGCCGACGGAGTATTGCCAGCACGCGGACGCGGCGGTCCAGGAGCAACATCGAGCGAGCGCTGGATCTCGCCGTGGGAGAGGTCGCCGGCGCGCGGATGCGAGCTGGTCACGGAAAAGATCATTGGCAACGCGGGCAGGCTAGATCGACAGAGCGCCAAGCGTGGCTACACGCCCGCATGCGCGCGCCGGCGAGCATGCTCAGCCACGCCGCCTCTCGATCTGGTCGCAGCAGACGAAGGGACAGAGGGTGGGGAGAAGAATTGCGGTTAGGGTGGAGAGGAAGCAGAACGAGGCGGACGGGGGGAGGTGGGAAGGTTCTGCGGCGGGGCGGCGGGAGGCGCATCAAAGGAGAGCGAGTGAGGAGAGTGGCGGCGCTCGGGATGACGAGGGGAAGAGGAGGGAGCGATGGGGTTGGGACTTGGGTGCGTGCGTTGTGTGGTGTGGCTGGTGTGCCCTCTGGCTCTGGGTGTGGGGATTAGGTCAAGGAGTAGGTGGGCTGGGAGGTGTTGGGCTGGCCTGGCTGGCTGGCCCCCAAAACATTTTTTTTGCTCTTTTCATTTTACAATTACAAATCATTTTCATAAAAGCAGATAGTTTTAGAAATAGGGTTTTACAAAACAAATGTACAGGATTATTTTTATTAAAATCATATTTGGCACATAGTTGTATCTAGGTATGGAAAAAAATGGTGCCAAACCGAGTTTTCAAATTAGTTATAGAAATATCATTTTCTATTTTCTAAATGCCCAAAATGATTTTTTTTGTGAAGCAAGTGCACAAACTATGGTGCAAAATGGCACCCATAAAATATTCACACATAGTAGTCCATATTTGATGGATAATTCAAAAGTATTAGGAATTTTCTCACTTTCTACATAATTTCGCTTATTTTAAATGACTTTATGCCGATTTTTCGAAAGTAATTCAAATTTGAACTACAACCGTGTGTAGGGATGGCAATGGGTACCCATTACCCGCGTACACTGCGGGTAAAAACCCTATTAGGGTAAGGGTTTGGGGAGAAAAAATACCCATGGGTATATAAATGGGGAAATCTCGTACCCATCGGGCAGAGAGGGTACGGGTATGGGTTCGTATAACCCATGCCCGCGTACCCATGTACCCTTCTAAATCTGACAAGTGGGTCTCCCAATAATAACCTAATGTACCTACTCATTTTTATGACTATCTGCTGTTTTTTATCATTAAAATGTGTTGTTGTTTATTCACAAGTGCTGTTGTTTACATGTGTTGATTATGTGCAAGTGTTGCTGTTTACAAGTAAATGTGTTTTGTTTACAATGTGTTGTTGTTGACAATTTGATGCTATTCATAAGTATGTGTTGCGGTTTTAAATGTGCTGCTGGTTAAAGTTATATGATGTTGTTTACAACTATTTTCTACTCAATATATTGTGTTGCAAATGCGGGTATTTTTACCCGTGGGTACCCTTTTACCCTGTCGGGTGAAGGGTATGGGAAAAAGTTGTACCCGCACAAGGGTATGGGTACGGGTAACGAGCAAGATTGAGGGGACGGGTAAGGGTATGGTGTGGCTCCACCCTTACCCATACCCTGCGGGTGCCATCCCTAACCGTGTGATAGTTTGCTCTGAAAATTTGACAAAAATAATTTTAAGTTACACAAGTAGTGGTTATATCACAGAACCGTCGATAGTTTTGAATAATTGGACCCCTTTCAATGAATAGACATGGCGGCCATTTGGACCGTTTTTAAAAAAAATAAAAGAAAGTGATAAAATACTCAAAAAAAGAAATCCTTTGGCATGGAGTCCTCTTATGTGTATTAGTTGATAGGATAAATGGTAAACTTGAGTTTTGACAAAGTTTTCAAAAAACTTCTTCACAAAAAGATCAATCATCTATAAACATGTATAAGTTTCGAATCAAATGACCTAGCTATGATCATTCCCGTGGCATAGTTTGTGATAATATGCCCATATTTGACACATAGATGTATCTTGATATTACAAACAATGTTGCAGAACTGAGTTTTTTCAAATTACTTATATAAATATCATTTTCCTTTTTTTAAGTGTCAAAAAATGACATTTTTTGTGAAGCAAGTACAAAAAATATGGTGCAAAATGGCACCCATCAAAATATCTCACAAAGTAGACCATATTTGATGGATAATCCAGAAATATTAGGAATTTTCTCGATTTCTACCTAATTTTGCCTATTTAAACGACTTTATGCCTATTTTGCAAAATTAATTTAAATTTGAACTACAAGTGTGTGATAGTTTGCTCTGAAAATTTGACAAAAATAATTTTAAGTTACACAAGTAGTGGTTATATCACAGAACCGTCGATAGTTTTGAATAATTGGACCCCTTTCAATGAATAGACATGGCGGCCATTTTGACCTTTTTTCAAAAAAATAAAAGAAAGTGAAAAATACTCAAAAAAAGAAATCCTTTGGCATGGAGTCCTTTTATGCGTATTAGTTGCTATAAAAAAAATGGTAAACTTGAGTTTTGACAAACTTTTCAAAAAAAATCTTCACAAAAAGGCGTAGGCATACAAACTCACAGATTATTTATTTGGAAAAAAAAGTTGTATGCCGACGGCCTAAATAAGGTGGCCGTCGACGTATAGGTGGCGCCGTCAGCTTGGTAACGGATGCAGACTTGTATGCCGACGGCCAAACATATGCCTACGGCTTTTTGAAAAGCCGTAGGCATACAACATAGTTGCCGACGACCATACGTATGCCGACAGCTTTTCTCAAAAGCCGTAGGCATACAAAGTATATGCCGACGGCCAAACGTATGCCGACGGATTTTATAAAGCCGTAGGCATACAACCATATATACCGACGACCCCGACAAAATGCCGTCGGCATACATTTTGCCATTGGCAACTATCCGTTTTCCTGTAGTGTATGTTTGGAACTGTTTACAGTTTCGCACATGGGCCCCAAATTTCTGGGGACGGCCCTGAGTTGAACTAGTACGATGGGTCGGTTGCTTGTGTGTATATATACACAACAGACCGTGAGTTTGTAAGACCAAGATAAAAAGGAGAAAATTTAGAGGGTGCGACACCCGCCCCTGGCCACAAATTTTCGCGTGCGTGTGTTCGTGATATTTTGATGTGATTCGATCATGTGGGCGAAACCTAACACACAAGTCTATTTTGATTGTCTCGACAAGCCCGACACAACTACAGAGACAGATTCATGATTTGATAAACCAAATTAAATATGGATATAGAGAATCCAAAAACATGTTTTATCGAAAAGGGATCATCGGAAAACAGGGGTGTTACATCCATAGAGGCTAAGGAGGTCGGAGGAAGCGTTCATATATCAAATGGTTTGAGTTTCAAATTACAAGACACAAGGCTTCAAGCTAGCAGGAAGTCTATTCTAGGTAAGCACCGGTGTAAGATAATCTTTGCTAGTGCACGCGCTTAAAGAGGACTAGGAGAAACAGAGAGGAACTGTGGGGACCCCGGACTAGCTGTCCGAAATACCCGATTATGCTTAACACAACGATCCCGTGATCAGTCTGTCGTTGCACATAATCCAAATTGGATACCAAAGTTTACATCCATTACAATACCGACTTAAAAGTCTTACATAAATGGTCATTTAGACCAAGTCTTACATAGGTGCCTTCATGGGCCAAACCAAAATATCAGCGGAAGCTACGGCGTAATAGACATCAAATCCTAACGACGACGACCCGACAGGCAGCTGACTTATGGAGATCCTTAGTTCGCGTAGAAGTCGCCATACTCCTCCTCGGCGTAGTGCTCCTCCTCATAGCCTGGCTAGGACAATAGCCAGGGACGAAACCAATATGAGTACATTTGATTGTACTCGCAAACTACCCCCAACATGAGTATGCACTAGTTTTATTTAAATTTCCAACTTTTATTTATTTAAAACATCTCTATATCTTTATTGAAAAAGGTAAGAAGAGTTTTATAACCATTTTTAAAGAATACATCATTGTATTGTTTCCC
Source organism: Poa pratensis (assembly GCA_947311845.1). Lineage (NCBI taxonomy): Eukaryota > Viridiplantae > Streptophyta > Magnoliopsida > Poales > Poaceae > Poa > Poa pratensis. Next base: position 30,021,448 of record CAMZMU010000097.1, on the reverse strand, counting down.
CCAAAACTCCTCCTTTTTCTGACCATAGCTCGTCGTGGTCCACTTCCTCCAACAACCTCGTACCGATCCATTGGTATAGGTGTATGGAACATTCTCCACTTCATTTTCTTTTTAAAACTCAAAGTCTTTCAAAAACTTGCACATGGTCTTAGGACAGCCTCCCAACTGTCCATATCTGAGGACTCGGCTATTCGAATAGTTTTACACTCTGCAGAGGTAGCACGCTTTTCCCACATCCATCCGGTAACTCATCGTGTCAGCCACGTCCCGCCATACAAGGTGTATGCGAAGCTGAGTCACCGACCCTAGCCTGTCCTTTGCTCATGCTAGTATAGGACCCTGCCCATATGACACTTCCATCCACACTTAACCCAGCCCGTCGGAATCTAAGTGTGAGGACTCATAGTTTTGTCCGGCGATTTATGGTAGAACCTTCAATCCTCCTCCTTATCTTTCCATAGAGTTTGAGCGAGGACCCGGGTCAGGGATAGATCAACACACTATCCCCTCATGCATAACGGAGTCATCTCCGTCGATGAGGCATCCCATACTAATATGAGCAAATTATATGACTAAGCCCTTTCCCATATGTGGGTAAATGTGGTCGCACAGGGTAAGATTGGTCGTCATAGTACTAGGACACACTGTGCATTTTTCATAAACATCTCCATTCTCCACTTCTCCATTTCAACACCGACATCTCGGCATTCCATAATCACACAAGTATTTTCAAAGGAGTTTTGAATAAACCATTTTTGTTTTTCCCATCCTATAATTTTATATAATCTATCTTATAATTCTACATAGGGTGGCAAAATAATTTCCATATACTTTCTGAGAAGGTTTTATAAATCTTTGCCTTAAGAGTAAATCATGATATCAAAATAGATGCATATATTTGTGGTGCAAGCTCAGAGAGTAGCTTGCCTTGCTCGGCAAAGTGGCCTTGGTCTTGATCTTCAGATTCAACAAACTCTCCTTCCTCGATAAATCTGACAACGTTCTCGTCTAATTAATAAACAAACAAATACAACAATCACTAAACTACTCAAGCAACATCACAACATTACAATCCTAAATGCTCTAAATAGCCACTGCACATAACAAACAATACAATTTGGTTTCAATTCAATTGAATTAAACATTATTTATTTAGGTCTAAAATATGGCAGAAACTTGTTGAACAAGTTTAATTCCACAACTTGAGTTCTGTTTTTCACAAAAATACAAACTAAAATTATACAGAAAGCTACTGATGTGTAGAAGACAACACAATTTGATTTGGATTAATTGGAGTTACCAAACTCCCTACACAAATGTTTTAATCCAGTAACCTAATAATCAAGTTTTAACTACCAATTAAGTTCTGTTGATCCTAAAATTAAATCCTTTTAGGGGTACTAAACATGTCTAAATGTGACCTAACAAAATTGGCCCTATCTCATTTAGATTAACCATTAAACATATTTAATTGTTTTAGTGCAGAAGGGTGTTCTAACTTCAACTTTATACTAAACAATTATCACTACACAATTAATTCTACCAAAATTAGGGAAGCTAATAGATGACAGTACCAAGCTAACAAAATTGGTTTGGAATTATTTGGCTTAACAGAGTATCAGAAACAAACAAGTTTAGAATTTAAACCTTCTGTAGTATTTTTAATAATACATTTTTATTATTTATCTAAATGAATTGAATCCACTTGGGTTGGTTAAACATTTTCATAAGCTTTCCAGATCAATTGGATTTGATTTATTTGGATGTCTAGATCTCAATATATTGAATTTCTAAAATGGGTCCAGTAATGAATTCTCAGAAAACTTTAAATTAGAAAATTCCTCTGTGTGGATAATGTTTAAATCTATGACAGGTGGGGCCCTTCTGTCAGTGACTCAGTGCACGGTGGCCAAAGAATAAAATGCTGACGGGTGGGGCCAGCCCGTCAGTGGCTAGCTAACGCGAACCGTTACGATGCCGTTGGATCTAGATCCAACGGCCCGTGGAGCACGCGTTCATCCTCGACATAACAATGGCGTCGCCGGAGCTCCGGCTCCGGCGAGGTTCGCGGAAAGCTCACCTAGGGGGCTCGGGAGGACGTGGGGATGGTGCAGAAGAACGGCGGAGGCTTGGGGAAGGCTTCTAGGCGAGTGGAGCTTGCTGGGGCGGCGTGAATCGTCGACGGCGAGCCGCTGAACTTCCACAGCCTGCAACTCCGGCGACGTCCTGGCGAGGCTCTGGTGCACGAAACAGAGGGAAACAAGGGGCGGGTGAGTGCGGTGGTGATGGAGAGCAATGTGCAGGGGTCAGAGAGGAAGGAGATGCAGCGGCACGGTGTGGCCGTGTCGTCGTCTACCTTCGGACACGGCGGAGCGTCGCGGAAGCTCCAGAGCAACTGGGGCTTCGAGGAAGTGGCTCCGCCCTCCTGGCGGTGTACGAGAGAGGGTGGAGAGTGAGGGAGGCAGTGGGGTGGAGTGTGGAGAGCTCGGGCACGGGGTGGGGTATTTAACCACCGAGCTCGGCTCATGGTGGTCTGGGTGCAGGGGAGGTCCAGAGGCGACGTGCGCTCGCCATAAGGGCGGTGGAGGTGCGGCTACGATGTGGGGGTGGCAGGGAGCAAGGATCGAGGCGTGGCGACGAGCTACGCTTGCTCGCGAGAGGGACGGCCTGGGAGCGTTCGGGCGGTGCGCGGCGCGCACTGGTCACGGCGACTCTCCGGCGGGGGCGGGTTCCTGCGGGCTGCGGTGTTGCCAGAGAGGGGGCAGCGAGGTGAGGGAGAGAGGGGGGCACGGTGCTGCGCAACGCGCGTTGCCACCTCCGCAGGAGCGAGCAGCACGGCATGGCGACAGGAGCGGCTGCTCCCTGGCGACGACCACGGCCGACCACGGCACACTGGCTGCCTCCTCGATTTCTCTGGCTCCACGGGCGCGGTGAGAGGTGAGCAAGTGAATGGAGGCAGAGGCAAGCATCAATTTGATCGAAATCGATCAAATCGATCACGGATTGGATCGAATTGGGGAAGAACACGGTGAAGATCACCAAGTGTTCGACAGTATCCTCACCCAACTTGATTTTTGAATTTTTGAAATTTGTTTTCATAATTTGGTTCTTATATATTTATAAGGATTTGTGGTGCTGCATTGGTATTTATTGTGCAAGTGCATCATAGCACAATTTGCAATTTGAAATGATAAAGAAAGGTTTTAAATTTAGATTTGGAATTTTGAAATTAATATTTGGAGAGGGAAAGTTGTAGGAATGAAAGTGAGAGTGATCATATCCACTCCACTGAATTTTGTTTGGAATAAATATAATTTCTCACTTGGAGAATTTTGTGTGACACTTGTCACATTATTTTTCTTGCTTTGCTTTTTATTTTACTTCTCTTCTTTTCTTCATGTTTTTATTTAGAGCAAGCAACACACAATTAGCAAGAAATAAATAACACAAGCAACAATATGAGATCAACACATATAATTTAGCAAAAGTTTTTGTTGGCTCTCATTTTTGAATTAATAATACTGATTAATAATTTTGGGATGTTACAGGAACTGAATTGTGAAAAAGAAGAAGAAGATAAAAGGTGCCGAACCGTATGCAACATTTGCAATGACGTGACATCACTACAGGAAAGCCGATCTGTGCCGACGGCAAAAGGCCTCAAAGCCGTCGGCACATGCCTATGCCGACGGTGGCCGTCGGCACAAGGTCGTCGGCATAGGTCCCCGTAGCCACAGGTCATGCGGCCGTCGACATAGACCAAAGCCGTCGGCGTAGGCTGTGCCGACGGCAAAGCCGTAGGCATAGAGTCCGTCGGCATATTGTTTTCCAAAATTATTTTTCCCAATTTTTTTTTTAAAAAATAAAAAATTTCTTTTTTTTTTTTTCAATTCTAATCCGAATTTTCCAACTTTTGCTTTTTTTTCGAATTTCGAATTTCGCACTTAGCCACACACTTAATCTTAGGTCAAAATACTTACCTTAGTCAAACTTCCCGTTCGGTCACCCATCCTCAAATTGCTCCAGCCCAAGCACGCTTAACTTTTGAGTTCCTTCCAAATTAGCTACCAAATGAGATGTTAGAACTTACTGATATTAGTATCCTCTCATTTTTCTAATCGATTTAGACATTTTATTTATTAAATTTTGATTCTTATTTATTCAAATATTATTATTACATAATCATTGTTATTTATTCAACTAAATTTTCAAAATTTCAACAATAAAATGTGTAAATCGTTTAGAAAAATGAGAGGAATCCAAATATGATATCCATATCATCTTTTTCATCATGTATATGACTTTTTGCAACATATTTTTGGTACTTGCTTAATAAAAAGTCATTTTATACATGTCTATAGATGATTGACCTTTTTGTGAAGAAGTTTTTTGAAAACTTTGTCAAAACTCATGTTTATCATTTTTCCTAGCAACTAGTATAAATAAAAGGACTCCATGCCAAAGTATTTCATTTTTTGAGTATTTTTTCACTTTCTTTTATTTTGTTGAAAAAACGGTCAAAATGCCCGTCGTGCCTATTCATCCAAAGGGGTTGCATTTCTCAAAACTATCGATGGTTCTGTGATATAACCACTACTGGTGTATCTTAAAATGATTTTTGTAAAATTTTCAGACCAAACTATCACACACTTGTAGTTCAAAATTGAATTACTTTCGAAAAATAGGCATAAAGTCATTTAAATAGGCGAAATGAGGTAGAAACCGAGAAAATTCCTATTATTGCTGGATTATCGATAAAATATGGCCTACTTTGTGTGATAATTGGATGGGTGTCATTTTGCACCATATTTGTTGTACTTGCTTCACAAAAAATGCCATTTTTGACAATTAAAAAATGAAAAATGATATTTATAAACATAATTTGAAAAAACTCATTTCTGCAACATTGTTTGTCATAACAAGACACACATATGTCTCAAATATGGGCACATTATCACAAACTATGGCACGGGGATGATCATATCTAGGTCATTTGACTCGAAATTTATACATGTCTATAGATGATTGACCTTTTTGTGATTAAGTTTTTTGAAAATTTTGTCAAAACTCATGTTTATCATTTTTCCTAGCAACTAGTACACATAAAAGGACTCCATGCCAAAGGATTTCATTTTTGAGTATTTTTTCACTTTCTTTTATTTTGTTAAAAAAACGGTCAAAATGCCCGTCGTGCCTATTCATCCAAAGGGGTTGCATTTCTCAAAACCATCGATGGTTCTGTGATATAACCACTACTGGTGTATCTTAAAATGATTTTTGTAAAAATTTCAGAGCAAACTATCACACACTTGTAGTTCAAAATTGAATTACTTTCGAAAAATAGGCATAAAGTCATTTAAATAGGCGAAATGAGGTAGAAACCGATAAAATTCCTATTGTTGCTGGATTATCGATAAAATATGGCCTACTTTGTGCGATAATTGGATGGGTGTCATTTTGCACCATATTTGTTGTACTTGCTTCACAAAAAATGCAATTTTTGACAATAAAAAAAATAAAAAATGATATTTATAAACATAATTTGAAAAAACTCATTTCTGCAACATTGTTTGTCATAACAAGACACACCTATGTCTCAAATATGGGCACATTATCACAAATATGGCATGGGGATGATCATATCTAGGTCATTTGACTCGAAACTTATACATGTCTATGGATGATTGACCTTTTTGTGAAGAAGTTTTTTGAAAACTTTGTCAAAACTCATGTTTATCATTTTTCCTAGCAACTAGTACACATAAAAGGACTCCATGCCAAAGGATTTCATTTTTTGAGTATTTGTTCACTTTCTTTTATTTTGTTGAAAAAACGGTCAAAATGCCCGTCGTGCCTATTCATCCAAAGGGGTTGCATTTCTCAAAACTATCGATGGTTCTGTGATATAACCACTACTGGTGTATCTTAATATATTTTTTTAAAATTTTCAGAGCAAACTATCACACACTTGTAGTTCAAAATTGAATTACTTTCATAAAATAGGCATAAAGTCATTTAAATAGGCGAAATGAGTTAGAAATCGAGAAAATTCCTATTATTGCTGGATTATCGATAAAATATGGCCTACTTTGTGTGATAATTGGATGGGTGTCATTTTGCACCATATTTGTTGTACTTGCTTCACAAAAAATACCATTTTTGACAATTAAAAAATGAAAAATGATATTTATAAACATAATTTGAAAAAACTCATTTCTGTAACATTGTTTGTCATAACAAGACACACCTATGTCTCAAATATGGGCACATTATCACAAACTATGGCACGGGGATGATCATATCTAGGTCATTTGACTAAAAACTTATACATGTCTATAGACGATTGACCTTTTTGTGAAGAAGTTTTTTGAAAACTTTGTCAAAACTCAGGTTTATCATTATTCCTAGTAACTAGTACACATAAAAGGTGTCCATGCCAAAGGATTTCACTTTTTGAGTATTTTTTCACTTTCTTTATTTTTTTGAAAAAAAGGTCAAAATGGATCTTGTGCCATAGTTTGTGATAAAGTGTCCATATATTGACACATAGATGTGTCTTGGTATGGCAAACATTGTTGCCAAAAACAATTTTTAAAATATTATTATAAATATCATTTTCCATTTTTTAAGTGCCAAAATGACTTTTTAATTAAGCATGTAACAAAAATAGGTTGCAAAAGTTATAAATATGATGAAAAAAGATGATATGGATGTAATATTTGGATTCCTCTCATTTTTCTAATCGATTTACACATTTTATTTGTCAAATTTCGATTTACGAATTTAAAGATATGGATTTTTCCATATTAGATGAAAAATAGGAAAAAAAAAACATAGCTGTGCCGTCGGCACAGCCCCTGTCTGATCTATGCCGACGGTCTTTCCTATGCCGACGGCCAGGGCGGCGGGTCGGTCTCGTCGTGGCCTGTGCCGACGGCCCCGACATTTAGCCGTCGGCACATATCGGCTTTCCTGTAGTGCATAGCAATAGCAAAGGTAGTCCCTACAGATGTACCGTGACATTTCTTAGTGCCTATCTAGTTTAGGTAGTCATTTTCGAAACCAAAAATCTATTATCTAGGTAGTAAAGGTATCGACTCGGCGGATGTCTTTCACAGTTTTACCACTACCCTTGTCATTCACTACTCCTGGATCATCGTCCAAGGCAGCTGCAAAGAAGAAAAAATGCCAGTTTCTTATTTGGTGATAGGGTAAAGCGCGCGTAGTACGTCGCTTTAACTTGGGGTTCACATGGCCCTGTTTCTGCTAGCCAAAAATGGAAGAACACGGGAACTGAATGCTTTGGCAATGGGAGTATGAACTGCACAAAATATTTCATGACTAGTGTTCAGAATTGCTTCGGCTCAGGTGTGTATTCTCGACATCTTCTAATCTCTCTTTGTTTCAGCTTCATGAATACTATGATGCTCCTGGAGATTATGTGGAGCTTGGGCCTTGCTTGTCTTGATATCTATGCTATGAGGAATATAAAAGATCTCCACAAACATGCGCTTGTAATGCTCTTGGTTGTCGGTGGCGGGCCGGGTAAGTAAATCACTGATTCCAGAAAAAATTAACCTACGGTTCTCTTCAACCAATGCGTTCGTTGTATTTTTAGAAATAACTCCGCTTTAGCCTTTAGCGTGTGCTGTAATTTCAACATTTTTGCGGTGTTTGTGTGTATTTCAACATACAACAGAAACTACGGTAGAAACGAAACTTTTGTTGTTGTTCAGAGAAACGGAAGAAACGAAACTACACTGAGCCCTCAGATACTATGAGCCGAACAACGAGCAATCGTCAGCTTCCTCCTTTGCTTCCAGAACACCAGCAAGACGAAGAGGAACTCACCTGGATCAGGACGTGCATCTTGGTGGATTCGCGTTTGTGACCCAGGAAATGGCCCACGGGTTTCACATTGAGCAACCATTTTTTCGGTGGCACAACTGCCATGGTGGAGCTAAGTATGCCCGGACTGGCTAAAATTAATAGGCACCAATCATAACCATACAGACTATACAATAATAGCTCGCATAAAAAAGTATCCAAACAACTTCAATGTTATCATAAGGAAGTACATGACTAGTGAAAATACTGATTATCTCTAATAGAAAAACTAGAAAGCAAAGTTGATTTTTGTTATACATGATAGCCAATAAACAATGACGAAAACAAGATCAAACACCGGGGAAGCCACGGGAGTCAGCAAAACTTTTCCTATTTCAGGAGAGGTTACAACGCCGGGATTTGAAACGATTCGACTAAACCTGTGGGGCAGCTTACATGACTTATATATAGCAAGTGTAAACCTAGGTGCACAAGCCTCCGACGACGGGGCTCCCTTCGTTACGGCATAAGGTAGCCTTTATCTAAATATCCTTATACTCAATTTGAATCACAATAAAATAACAATTTTGGTAGTCAATACATTTCATTGTTCATAGTATAAGAAAGATATATATAAAAATTAATACTGAAAATACCGGAACTTCAGTATTTAAAGGGTTGTATTGGAGGTCAATACTTTTTGAAATTATCATAAATTTCTCATCCGTGCATATGGTTTATCTAGTTTTAGTTTATCAACCTTGTCAATCGGACGAGCGTGATTCAATAGCTCCTCCCTCTTTGTCCCCTTGCCGCCTCTCGAGGCCCGTGCTGGTCGAAGACGTGTGGGTGCCTATGAAAGGGACAACAAGGATCTTTGCGGGCGGCTGCTTCTTGGCCGAGTATGGCAGACTGGAGCTCTCCGTCATGCCTGATCCTCTCCTCCACGCCTTTCGGCCGGGTGGTAACGAGGAGGCTGTGAAGGTGGATCGCAAGAAGGCACTAGATCTGATCTCCGGAGGTGGGTGATGATCTGGATGATGTTACGTCGGAAGATGGTAGTGCTGGCCTATGGCGGCTGGGCGCATAGTGCACCTTCGGCGACTCGGGCCTGCCTCATCTGGCCGTTACGACAGTGGTGGAGGAAGCCGAGGCATAGGCCCAAAAGACGGTTATGCAAGATGAGTGTCGCGGTAGCCGGACCGGCCGTCCAATGCCTTACCACATCGAGGATCTGTAACAGCCCAAAGTTAAGAACCTGAAAACCTGCTTAAAATTTTCGCTTCTGTGTTCCTTGCATCATGGCATCCTTGCATCAAGTGTAACAATTGGAACCTTTAACTTGTCACTAGGGAATTGTGCTAGGGAATTGTTGTTGTTGCTAGGGAATTGTGGAGGTGTGACAACATCTAAAAACCAAATTGCCAAATTTGCTTCAACCAATTTCAAAACAACAAAGGCACTCAATCTTGCAAAATAAAATTACTTGACATCTCCTATTTGTCAAGGAAGTTCCAAGAGCTCCAAAACAATATTTTGCGCTTGCTCCAAATTGTTAAAGGAGCAACAGTTTGAAAATTAGCAAAATGCCATTTTCCACCCTCTCTGAACAAAAGTGGTCCAAACAATTTTATTTTGAGACGCCAATTTTTGTGGTGCTTCTATACTATATGGGGAGGCTACCAGAATTTTCTCATATTTTTATAAAATGTTTTGGTGCCTCAATTAAATCAGAGAAACTCTACTGGTTTTAAAAGAAACAGAAAAGGGCTTCTTTGTAATTAGAGGAGGACCTATCTGTGTTGAACAAATTTCTCCAGGGGGTTTTCAGGAAGACGGTCATCTCTCTCCTTCCTCCTGTAGCTTCCAGGGCCACGGCATGGCGCCAGTGGCACGCTCGCCACTGGGCCCGCGCCCTCTTGCCGCGTCGTGAGAGAAGAGGAGCACCCGATGCAGCCCTGCTCCTCCTACCCCGTCCCCACTCGCTCACCTGCCCCGTTCCCCTCTCGTTTCTCCTCCCCACCATGGCCGCCCGCCGCCGAGCTCCGCCGTCGCCGCGCCGTTGATTGAGAGCTCCCCGAGCAATTCCGAGACCACCACCAGCTTCGCCTCGTCGTCTTCTTCTTTTCCACCGCCGGAATCGAGCCGGAGTTTCCGGAATCGCCGTCGCCGCCCCGTTCCTCTCCGAGCACGGCCGCCGCCTCGCATGGGCGATTTCGCCGCCTCAGTCCATCCCTGACCACGCCGAGCACATCCACGAGTCCAGGGTGAGCTGCTGTCCTCCCCAGTGCCCTCCACCCTCCCTCTCTCGCCCTGTGTCGCCGGCACCCACACGCCACCGTGCGCTCTCGCGCGCGTCGGATGTTCCGAGTCGAGGAACATCGGAAAATCCGATTGAAACCAGTGCTGGAAAACTTCTGGTACTTAGCCGAATTTTCAGCCTCTGCGTACATCGGAAATTCCGATTTTCACAACTTCGGATTATCCGATGTGAGCCAGTACGAGTTGGTTCTTGGTCCTTAGCCAAATCCTGGTTCTGCTCCTTAGTCGGATATTCCGATATAGAAAAATTCGGAATTTCCGATTTTGCCCAGCACAAAAGAAAATGTACTGTTTCTTTTGTTCTTTTTATTTTGGTTAATTATGGTTTTGTGTGGGAACTAAATTCAACCAAGGCATAATGAAAAGAGGGTTAAGAAATGTATTAACTTGTAATTCTTCGGAGCATCATAAAATGCGTGTAATTTTACCCGAATGTCCGGAAATTCGTGAACCAACCGTTTAAATGGTTATCATGTATGTTGAATCGCCAAAACCCTGCATCTCCCACATGATCATGTCTTAGCATCTACAAGTTATACCCTAGGGTTTCGACCACCATAATCAACAAGTAAGATGATCCATGACTTAAATTCACGGATATCCGGGATGCGCCCCTCTAAGCACCCGAACTCCGTTTAATTTGAATAGTTGCATCATCCCCTTCCCGGGGATTTAAAATGTCATATCATCATATGCTTGCGCATTGCATGTTGTTAGTCATATGTGTGGTGATTGATTGTTCTCTCCCGATGTTTGTTTCTCGTTAGATCAAGCAGCCGGGGTTACGCCGCAATACCCCGAAGAGCCGTACTACCAGCACGTTGAGCAAGGCAAGCGTAATCCCCCTCTGAGCATATCTTATCCTATGTTTCCGCAAATATTTTCTCCACTATAATATTGCATGCGGTTCCAAATGTCAATTTGCTTGGATTAGAGTATCCTATAGTTGCATTAAGATTCCGATGCCAATTACCTGTTTCCCCTCCTATTATCCATAGGATTGTATTGTTGGCCTGAAATACTTAACTATGCAATGTTGATGCTTAGCCATGCTTAGTTAAATGCTTAGCCGTCTGATGGATACTTCAAGTTGGAAACAGGTTGTTGAAGTGTTCAGATGATGGTGGAGAAATTGTGGAGAAAGGTAATAAAATGCTTAAAGGTGGGGATGAGAGGCCACTTCGGTATGGTGGTGTTTTGTCTCACTCTCGCCGCCTAGGTGCGAGTTCTTTACCTCTTGAACCAAGAATGAGCGCGCTTCCTTTCGGTGGGGTATATGGAGCCCTTGTCGACCGACTAACTTGTGGCGGACTAGCCGAGGGTCCTCTAGTTTGGCTTTCCATTTGCGCGTGCGTTGAGGATGGTGGCCAAGACTGAGATGAGGATGGTTGTGTCAGGAAAATAAGTGGCCGTGGGACAGGGTGCGAGAAGGTACCTCTTGTCCTACCGCCACTGATGATCCTGGGTTAGTCTCAAGCGAGGTAAAGGTTGTAACCGTTCCCACTCAGCCGGCTTTCCCCGGAAGAGAGCTAAGCGTAGGCAATGAGCCGGGCGGTACCGAAGGTAAACACAGTGCACCCCTGCAGGGTTAAATCTTTTCGAAAAGCCGTGTCCACGGTTACGGACAACTTGGGAAAGGACGATAAGATCATAGAATAACTTTAACGGAATGATTAAAAACTGGGTACTAGAGGTACCACTCAAGATTGTAAGGTGAGCTTCCTCGAGGGTGATTCGGGGAGGTGCCTTTGATGAACAGGTACAAAGATTGGTGATGGTAGATGATGAGAAAAGTGATCAAGAAAAGAGTTACTTCTTACCCCTCTTCAAAATATTCTGATTAGTCGATGCCATGGAGTTATGTCTTTTTAAAGTAAAATCAGCTTTATGCAAAACAGCCATAAAACCTTGAAAGCCCATCATCGAGCATATATTAGCTCTTAATCTTGCGAGTTCGTCGAACTCAACGTCGTTTGCTTATTTTCAGGGGAGGACTTCACCGACCTCGAAGGTGGGTTCTTTGTGGACGTCGACGAGTAGTCTGGGGTTCCCAGGTGGCAGCTTGGGACATCCTGGAACAGCTGGCGCTGTGATGTTTATCTGTAGGCCTCTTAGGCCATATTTGGATCTTGTTGTTAGACAACTTAATTTGCTTCCGCTTGATGTAATGTTGGGTCTGTGACCTCTGGTTGTCAATTGCTATCTTTCTCTATTATAAGAGTTGAACTATATGATTTGTGTCGTAGAGTCTGTGATGTGCCAGTTGTTCCACAAGTCTTGATCTCTCTATTATGCTTTGATAGTGTGTCTGGTGGTATCGGATAACCGGGAACACAGTATCACTGTATAACAGTCGGGTCGGGGCGCCACAAGTTGGTATCAGAGCAGTACTGCCTGTAGGAAACCCTTCTACTGGTCGATGTTGAGTCTAGTGTTTGTGAAAGTATTTTTAACCTAAAAATGAGTTGTGAAAACCATCTTAGGATTCTTTTTACTCCTTATCTGGTTACCCTCTATTCTCGGAGCAATCTTACCTCGATTTGAGTTTAAAAGGTTTTACTCCTCGTCTGTTACTTCAAAATGATTAGTGAAACGTGGGTGGAGTTTGACCGTTAGTGTTATGTGTCCAGTTGCTCCCGCTGCGTTGCAATCCCAAATCAACTCAGTTGTTTCTACCGAGTCTAATCTTTTGATCCTTTCTTTGGGTTTTAACCCATGGACTTGAACATAAGGTCCCGGATTGTGTCAACTAGAGTGTGTTAAGTGGTGATTTCTTAACTCTCACTAGTAACACATGATGCTGATCTTTGACCCAAGTCCCATCTTGTTGGTCCCTTGTTCGTTGCTGCACAAAGTATTATCGTCCCTAGTCTGAGTACTTGAGTACGCTAATGCTAATGTCTCAACCATACCGAGGTGGATACTAACTGCGTCCTTGTCAAATCTACAGAATGGCACAACGTCCTCCGCTCCATCAAATCGAAGCCACCCCAGGGACCCACTCGACACCCTTTGATCGGGAGAAATCCCATACGTCTCAAGTTTTGCCCAAGAACGCTAGAGGCAAACTCAGGTGTTACACTTGTAAGGAGCGTGGACATCCGTACCTCAATTTGGCAATGGATATCCTTTCCCCGATAACCGGTGGTTAATTCACCTATTAGGGGACGGTTTTGGTTGCATATTACTACCCGTGGGGATCTTATCAATGCTAAAACACTATCCAGCGGTTATTGCGATGACGGATCTGGTACACTGTTATCCATACCCGACATACCCGGTACCCGATATGACAAGTGGGGCCAGGATTCCAGAGAGAGTTAGACACATATATATACCCCAAAAAACCCTAAATCCCTAGCATTTTCCCCTCTTCCCCAGCCGCCGCACGACCCCTGTTCCCCTAACCCTAACACGCGCGACAGTGCTCCCCACTCCCTCCCCCACTCCCAGCCGCCGCACGCAGCAGCAGCACGCTGCACGCCCTACCTCGCCTCGCCGTCCATCTCCACACGCAGCAGCATTTTTACCATTTGCTTGCTGTCATCCTTTTATCCATTTGCTTGATGTCTAATCTTTTGATCTCATGCAGGCCCTGAAACTGTAGTGTCATGTCACACCATGCACTTCAATGATGAAGCCTTAGTTGCAGCCTGCACTTCATTCATGAAGCTGGAGTCTCAAATTCGACATTTCATCCTTTGTTATTGGCCTATGTGCTTTTGGGAACTGCCCATTTATGTGTTGTAATGCCTAAACTTAATATGTGCCATTTGAACCTGTTCTATTTGTGGCTGTGTGACATTTGAACCAATATTATGTGTGGCTGTGTGCCATTTGAACCAATATCATCATATTTTGTGGTTTTGTGCCCTTTTTCTCTATTTGTATTGATGTACTTTATTTTACTTGATTTGCTTGGGAGGTTCTGTCGAAATTTTCATAGACAATGTTGTTGGCTTCTCGGTGATGGTTAGCCGCTGGTTATCCGGTAACCCGATGGTTATGGGGATGGTAGAATAGTTGTCCCCGTGACAGTTAATGGGGATGGGGATGGAGAAATTTTTATTAGATGGGGATGGTTATGGTTATGCAATAACCGATGGTTAGTATCCCCGTTGCCACATTGATCCGTACCGGAAGTGCCCCCTTAATTACACCGGAAAGTGGGGACTACCACAAGGAAAGGCATGTAGTCAGTGCGGAAGGGGTGGACATCAGGCGAGTCAATGCCCCGGCAGTTGCCCGCATTGTTGCAACAAGCATCCACTCGGCAAGTGCCCAACCGCTAGCGCCACCTGCTACCTATGCGAAGGAGATGACCATTTCCCGGCTGATTGTTCTATGGAGTTCATAGTGGGGGCAGTAAAGGATGCCCAGGAGAAGATTGCTCAGCACGCCACCACGCGCCCCACTACTTCGACATCTGGGTCAAGCGGAGGTGGTTGTCGTCCTATGCTACCTGCTCCACCTGGACTTATCTGCTACACCTGTGGTCAGACTGGTCACTACTCCAGGGAGTGCCCCAGCAGAAGTGGGTATCGTCCTCGGCTACCTGCTCCACCTGGACTTATCTGCTACACCTGTGGACAGGCTGGTCATTACTCTAGGGAGTGCCCCCAGAAGGCACCTATCACGGGAAATCCTGCACGAGCCCCTGCCACTCCTGCTGGCAAGGCTGGACCTATTGTGCGTCGTCGCCTGAACCGCGTCTCTGCTAAAGAAGCTGAAGAAGATTCTGGCGTCCTTAAGGGTGAGCTATTAATCAACAATAATCTTGCTACAGTTTTGTTTGATTCTGCTGTATCTCTCCCTTTTTGGACATGGTTATCACAATTGAGTAATAACCGGTGCCTCTTCGACCTCTTAGGATTTCTCCTGAGCATGTCTCTTACTCTGAGCTGCTATCTGACCCTTGTCGGTCAGTTGACAGTAAAGTCTTGTCGTGCATTGGGTGTTCCGAGGCAAGTCACCCTGTTGATCCGTCAATACTTCCCCCTTCGTCTCGTTTGGAGAAACAACTCTAGTACCTTGTCCATTTCCCGGACCTGGTCAAAGAATTGTATTCTTCAGAATGAGGGCCTCGTTTAGCTTTGGCTCTGCTCCACCTTAGAGTGTCACACTCTTTCATATCAGGGTATCGAGCTAAGTATCTTGATCCCCTTGATGAAGTGATGCTTTTACACTTGTTGCTCTCCGTCTTCCAGGTAACTTGTTACTCGAGGATGATGAGACATGAGTAATAATGTAACTATCGGATATTCTCAGCAGTTCTTACTGCGCAAAAATCCAAGGACATTTATTGTTCTCCTTAGCATGATTGGTTAGCCAATCAATAAGCTGAGTTTGACAGTGCTACCAAGTCAGTTGGCTCTGATGCACTCCCTCGGTCAAAGAGCTAGGTTTGTGCCGAAGCTCCCAAGACCACCTCGTTGTGCCTTGAAAGGCATGATCCCTCTTGAACTCAAGATCCACCGGTATGTCGTGATATCCTATATGTGGATCGTGATATTCTGGGGGTCTTTCCAGAAGTATCGCCAGGTTGTCACCTGACCGTGATGTTGAGCTTACAAGTACGCTGGTTCTCCGAACAATTCCTTTCTCCAAGAAAATCGTGCTGGATGTCCAGAATTATTCGGTTGAGTTTAAACAACTTGGAAGAGTTGAAAGACAAGAGCTCTATCCCGATATAGTTCCTCTTCAATGGGATGTCTAATTTTAAGTGTCGAAGAAAGGTGGTATTTCCTTTGTGGAAATGCTAACCTCCAAATCTTTTGATTTGAATTGGGCTATCGTCAAATCAAACTCAGGCTAGCCTGCTGAATGTGTTAGTCTGACCAATACTTATGCCCCGTTTATGTGACATATGAATCGACCGCCGTGGAGTAGCTGGATAAGTTTGTGGTTGAGCCCATCAACTACCTTCTTATCTTCTCCATGTTCGAGGAGATTTATATTGGATATTGGGCGTTAGCATTGGAAAATTGTTGGAACTAACCTTGTGTCTTCACAAGGTATGTGTTCTAGAAGTTAGAAGTGACTTTCCCGGGTTCACGTGCATTTGCTGAGAGATGTCGCCGTGGATCTGAGTGAATTTTCTGGTTTCCTCGGAATCATTTCAACTCGATCATGCACGTGTAGAATATTCTCGGAATGGTATGTTGTCACCTCCTTTCCTTGAGAATTTTATCTATGCATCCAAGTCACTGGTTAAATTGTTCCAGACAGAGAGAAAGTCTGAGAACCTCTCCGTCTTCTTTGGTGTTTCCCCACAAGGAATAACTCGTGTCTCGTTGCAAGCAAATCAAGTAGGGCAGCTGTCTTCTGACAAGTTGCTAATCCTTGAGTTCCTCAATCTCGTTCCTCCTTTGGAGTTTGACCTTGTAGTCCAACTCCTGGGGTTCCTAGCCCCTGTAATCTGTGGGTATCCCGTGCAAGACTTCCATCCCTACATGTGGAGTCCGAAGTATCTCTATGCTGACCAGATCTAAATCTCAATCAGAAGCGATAGTTGGTGATCCTTTAGAAGCTTGACCCGATGACTAGAAAATCAAGAAGTGTCCCCGATACCAACGTTTGCGGAGTTTCTGAAGTTCTCTCGATCTACCTTTCCGATCTTTCTCCTGTGATCCGAAATGCTCCTCCGTGAGGAAAGTTCTACTCAAGCTGTTTGGTAGAAGTTGCCTCGTCATCTGTTGGAAGCTTGTTTCGACACTCTCCCTCAGAAATTCAAGGCCTTGTGCAAAGTTCATATTCTGAATCCTTGGGAAACAGTTGTCTACCAACTAGAAACTCCTGATCAATCCCCCGTGAAACGCATGTGTCTCCGAACTGTCGAATCAAGGGATGCTTGAAGTCCCATCCTAAGTTCTACTAGGAGGTACACGGTCGTTGTATCTTCCCCAAGATCCATCCTTCCGGTGAGGTTCCTTCCTTTCCTATGGTGTAATTGGATAGTGAACTCGAAGTGAGGCCGATGAAGATCCCCAGGATGCGCTGAATCAATCTGCACCGAGAAGACCGTTGAAGACCGTCGTAACCTTTCCCTCTTTTCTACGCTAAGAATCTCGGGACGAGATTCCTGTAAGGAGGGTAGATTTGTAACAGCCCAAAGTTAAGAACCTGAAAACCTGCTTAAAATTTTCGCTTCTGTGTTCCTTGCATCATGGCATCCTTGCATCAAGTGTAACAATTGGAACCTTTAACTTGTCACTAGGGAATTGTGCTAGGGAATTGTTGTTGTTGCTAGGGAATTGTGGAGGTGTGACAACATCTAAAAACCAAATTGCCAAATTTGCTTCAACCAATTTCAAAACAACAAAGGCACTCAATCTTGCAAAATAAAATTACTTGACATCTCCTATTTGTCAAGGAAGTTCCAAGAGCTCCAAAACAATATTTTGCGCTTGCTCCAAATTGTTAAAGGAGCAACAGTTTGAAAATTAGCAAAATGCCATTTTCCACCCTCTCTGAACAAAAG
Organism: Poa pratensis; assembly: GCA_947311845.1. Taxonomy (NCBI): domain Eukaryota; kingdom Viridiplantae; phylum Streptophyta; class Magnoliopsida; order Poales; family Poaceae; genus Poa; species Poa pratensis. The sequence continues at coordinate 30,003,819 of CAMZMU010000097.1, read as the reverse complement.
TGGTCCAAACAATTTTATTTTGAGACGCCAATTTTTGTGGTGCTTCTATACTATATGGGGAGGCTACCAGAATTTTCTCATATTTTTATAAAATGTTTTGGTGCCTCAATTAAATCAGAGAAACTCTACTGGTTTTAAAAGAAACAGAAAAGGGCTTCTTTGTAATTAGAGGAGGACCTATCTGTGTTGAACAAATTTCTCCAGGGGGTTTTCAGGAAGACTGTCATCTCTCTCCTTCCTCCTGTAGCTTCCAGGGCCACGGCATGGCGCCAGTGGCGCGCTCGCCACTGGGCCCGCGCCCTCTTGCCGCGTCGTGAGAGAAGAGGAGCACCCGATGCAGCCCTGCTCCTCCTACCCCGTCCCCACTCGCTCACCTGCCCCGTTCCCCTCTCGTTTCTCCTCCCCACCATGGCCGCCCGCCGCCGAGCTCCGCCGTCGCCGCGCCGTTGATTGAGAGCTCCCCGAGCAATTCCGAGACCACCACCAGCTTCGCCTCGTCGTCTTCTTCTTTTCCACCGCCGGAATCGAGCCGGAGTTTCCGGAATCGCCGTCGCCGCCCCGTTCCTCTCCGAGCACGGCCGCCGCCTCGCACGGGCGATTTCGCCGCCTCAGTCCATCCCTGACCACGCCGAGCACATCCACGAGTCCAGGGTGAGCTGCTGTCCTCCCCAGTGCCCTCCACCCTCCCTCTCTCGCCCTGTGTCGCCGGCACCCACACGCCACCGTGCGCTCTCGCGCGCGTCGGATGTTCCGAGTCGAGGAACATCGGAAAATCCGATTGAAACCAGTGCTGGAAAACTTCTGGTACTTAGCCGAATTTTCAGCCTCTGCGTACATCGGAAATTCCGATTTTCACAACTTCGGATTATCCGATGTGAGCCAGTACGAGTTGGTTCTTGGTCCTTAGCCAAATCCTGGTTCTGCTCCTTAGTCGGATATTCCGATATAGAAAAATTCGGAATTTCCGATTTTGCCCAGCACAAAAGAAAATGTACTGTTTCTTTTGTTCTTTTTATTTTGGTTAATTATGGTTTTGTGTGGGAACTAAATTCAACCAAGGCATAATGAAAAGAGGGTTAAGAAATGTATTAACTTGTAATTCTTCGGAGCATCATAAAATGCGTGTAATTTTACCCGAATGTCCGGAAATTCGTGAACCAACCGTTTAAATGGTTATCATGTATGTTGAATCGCCAAAACCCTGCATCTCCCACATGATCATGTCTTAGCATCTACAAGTTATACCCTAGGGTTTCGACCACCATAATCAACAAGTAAGATGATCCATGACTTAAATTCACGGATATCCGGGATGCGCCCCTCTAAGCACCCGAACTCCGTTTAATTTGAATAGTTGCATCATCCCCTTCCCGGGGATTTAAAATGTCATATCATCATATGCTTGCGCATTGCATGTTGTTAGTCATATGTGTGGTGATTGATTGTTCTCTCCCGATGTTTGTTTCTCGTTAGATCAAGCAGCCGGGGTTACGCCGCAATACCCCGAAGAGCCGTACTACCAGCACGTTGAGCAAGGCAAGCGTAATCCCCCCTCTGAGCATATCTTATCCTATGTTTCCGCAAATATTTTCTCCACTATAATATTGCATGCGGTTCCAAATGTCAATTTGCTTGGATTAGAGTATCCTATAGTTGCATTAAGATTCCGATGCCAATTACCTGTTTCCCCTCCTATTATCCATAGGATTGTATTGTTGGCCTGAAATACTTAACTATGCAATGTTGATGCTTAGCCATGCTTAGTTAAATGCTTAGCCGTCCGATGGATACTTCAAGTTGGAAACAGGTTGTTGAAGTGTTCAGATGATGGTGGAGAAATTGTGGAGAAAGGTAATAAAATGCTTAAAGGTGGGGATGAGAGGCCACTTCGGTATGGTGGTGTTTTGTCTCACTCTCGCCGCCTAGGTGCGAGTTCTTTACCTCTTGAACCAAGAATGAGCGCGCTTCCTTTCGGTGGGGTATATGGAGCCCTTGTCGACCGACTAACTTGTGGCGGACTAGCCGAGGGTCCTCTAGTTTGGCTTTCCATTTGCGCGTGCGTTGAGGATGGTGGCCAAGACTGAGATGAGGATGGTTGTGTCAGGAAAATAAGTGGCCGCGGGACAGGGTGCGAGAAGGTACCTCTTGTCCTACCGCCACTGATGATCCTGGGTTAGTCTCAAGCGAGGTAAAGGTTGTAACCGTTCCCACTCAGCCGGCTTTCCCCGGAAGAGAGCTAAGCGTAGGCAATGAGCCGGGCGGTACCGAAGGTAAACACAGTGCACCCCTGCAGGGTTAAATCTTTTCGAAAAGCCGTGTCCACGGTTACGGACAACTTGGGAAAGGACGATAAGATCATAGAATAACTTTAACGGAATGATTAAAAACTGGGTACTAGAGGTACCACTCAAGATTGTAAGGTGAGCTTCCTCGAGGGTGATTCGGGGAGGTGCCTTTGATGAACATGTACAAAGATTGGTGATGGTAGATGATGAGAAAAGTGATCAAGAAAAGAGTTACTTCTTACCCCTCTTCAAAATATTCTGATTAGTCGATGCCATGGAGTTATGTCTTTTTAAAGTAAAATCAGCTTTATGCAAAACAGCCATAAAACCTTGAAAGCCCATCATCGAGCATATATTAGCTCTTAATCTTGCGAGTTTGTCGAACTCAACGTCGTTTGCTTATTTTCAGGAGAGGACTTCACCGACCTCGAAGGTGGGTTCTTTGTGGACGTCGACGAGTAGTCTGGGCTTCCCAGGTGGCAGCTTGGGACATCCTGGAACAGCTGGCGCTGTGATGTTTGTCTGTAGGCCTCTTAGGCCATATTTGGATCTTGTTGTTAGACAACTTAATTTGCTTCCGCTTGATGTAATGTTGGGTCTGTGACCTCTGGTTGTCAATTGCTATCTTTCTCTATTATAAGAGTTGAACTATATGATTTGTGTCGTAGAGTCTGTGATGTGCCAGTTGTTCCACAAGTCTTGATCTCTCTATTATGCTTTGATAGTGTGTCTGGTGGTATCGGATAACCGGGGACACAGTATCACTGTATAACAGTCGGGTCGGGGCGCCACAGGATCAAAGGAGGTGCGACAACGAGTGGAAGCGGGAAGGCAAGGGCCAAATCTTTATTCTTGAATATTCTTCAAGATCCGGCTCACGCGAAGTCGCTAGCTGGTAGCGAGGTTGTTGGCACTGACAGCGATGACAAGTAGCGCGCTTCGGTGGAAACACATGTTTTCTGATCAAACAATATTGACGTGCATGCAACTTGTCCTTGATGAAGTTGTTGGCTCGAAGCACGACGTTGGGATGAAAATCCCAACGCAAGTGCAATGAACCCTTCTTGAACGCTTTGTCTGGAAGTCATATACTTTTCTACATTCAGTCACATGTAATACTCCCTCCGTTCCTTGATGTAAGGTGTATAGTTTTTTGAAAAAAAAATCCATAATATAAGGTGTATTTGTTATTTATGGACAATTTGACCCATAAAAAAACGAGACCTAGTCTCAAAAGAGGGATTTAACGGATTGTATTCATTTTGTGCCTATTAAGAACTCATCTCTCGTGATTTTTTCCAGAAAAAAACCCAGTCCACTCTATGCAAAATACCCTTGTCTTAATATCCGTGCAGAAAACTATACACCCTATATTCAGGAACGGAGGGTGTAGAATTTATGGGAGGATTGTTTAGGTACAGTCGCGAGACATATGACCTCGGTTTCTTCCTTCTCTTCCAATTTGGTCGGCACTGATGTTTAGCATTTATGAAATAATTAATAATATAGTATTGTGTACATCTACCTCTGTTTAGGAATGTTGTGTGCATCTACCTACGCTATTGCAGTGGATTATCCTCCATTTCGGAAAAAAAAACCACTTCTGTAATAGCCTCCCTGGAGGCCATGGCATGGTTGCGTATAGCATCGGTAGGCCTTTAACATTGCTACAGTGGTGCCATGTAACATTGGCGAGCACTCGAGGAGAAAATCGGCATCAGTGGCAAAGATAACAAAAGTGAATTGGACGATTATTATTTGAGGTGTGACTGACATCGAGGAGAATACAAATAGCCGAAGCAGATGTATTTGCTATGTAAAAGAATTCGATACGTCAATTTGATTCTGCGCAGTCCACATATCGGAGGGGCAAAAAATAAAGACGAGGAGTCGTGATCTGGAACCTTTGCAGGACAGAGCTTGAGAGACACGGTCACAAAGAAGATAGCTTTCTCCTTGATATGATATATGTGAGAACATAACATGGGGAAGCAAGGCATGTGCAAGTCTAGTGTTGTCTCGTGCATGTGACCCCTCTGGTGCCTAGGAAGGCAGTTCCCCGTTTTGATGTTGGTGTAACCTTACTTGGGTTCCACCTGCTACTCCGCTTCAGGCAATTAGCCAAAGGTGAGGAGCAATAGCCAAAGCCACGAGTAGAACAATTTTATCACTTCAATCATTCTATCTATCGTAGAGGATTTGAGGTTTTTTTAGACCGAACTACCGTAGGGGAAGCCCCTACGGTTATTTTATATATAAAAGAATGTAAAGCCGCTTACATATTACAGAAAAGGAAAACAAAGCTGAGAGAGTCAAAAAAACTATGACTCAAACAGACAAGCAACAACAAGGCTAATCAAAATAAACGGTAATTCGGTCTAAAAGTGGTTGAACGTGAGACGATTTGACTCTGAATTGGTGCAGCAGCAGATCTTGCTTGGTTCTCCTACGCCAGCTTTGGAAGGACGGAACCACCTCATTGAAAATGAGATCATTGCGCTGTTTCCAAATGTTCCATGCAGCCGAGGCAAAGAACTCCAGGAAATTTAGGTGTGAGGAAGCAGCCGCAGTCTCAGAGATTCTGTCTCGAGGAGGTTTATCCAAATCCCAGGCCATACCAATGCTATCCCAGCAAGCTCGAGCGAAGTCACATTTAAAAAAGAGATGGTCGTTGTCTTCAAGAAAAGAACGTCGGCACAGGACGCACTCCGAGCCCCCATCCACATGCCAGTGTTTTCTCAACATCATATCTTTGGTGTTCAGTCGGTCGTTAATAAGTAGCCAGCAGAAAACCTTCAGCTTCGGTATACATTTTGATTTCCAAACTTTTGCAAGCAGCACATCCTTTGGCACACAGTCAAACATGTATTTGTAGTAGTCAGCTGAGCTATAGGTGGCCTTACCCCAGGTAAAGGTTCTGCTATCAATTTCTTGGGAAATTTCCACACTGTCAGCACAAAGCTGTTCCAGTTCTTGGTATTCCTCGAAAGCCTCCTCAGATATGGGAACTGCATAGAGGGTGTGCGGCTCCTGACAAGTGAGAACCTTGTTGACACTGGCATCTGGGTTCTCAGCGAAGGAAAACAGGCGAGGAAAACGATCTGCCATGATGGTGTTCTCCAACCAGAAATCCTTCCAAAAGAGGACGGAGTGTCCATCTCCGATTTTGCAGGTAGTAATGCTTCTGTAGCTGTCCGAGAGAGAAAAAATGTCTCTCCACCAGAAAGATCCCCGTCTCGGCTGAGCTTGCGGAGGGGCATCTGAGTAAAGAGACCAGACTAAATTAACCCAAGGAATATCCTTTTTCTCAAAAAATTTATGGAGTTGTTTCAGCAACAAGGCATTGTTCTGAAGTTCCAAATTAATAATTCCTAAGCCCCCCTTTTCTTTCGGTTTGCAAACCATATCCCAGGCAGCAAGGCCAGCAAAGGAGGTGGAATCATCCCTTTTGTCCCAAAGACAATGGCGTCTCGCCCGATCCACCGTTTTGATGAAGGTTTTATTCAGTTTGAGAGAGCACATCAAGAAAGACGGCAAAGCAGACATAATAGAATTCACCAACTGCAGCCTACCACCATGAGGCAAAAAGCGAGCGCAAGCATTAAGCCTTCTTTCAATCTGATCACTGACTGGTGCTAAATCTCTGACAGTGGGCCGAGCAGTGCCAAGAGGCAAACCTAGATAGGTAAAAGGTAATTTGCCAACCGCACATTCAAAGGTTGCTGCAAGCTGCCTCATTTTGTCGTCAGAAACATTAATGGGGAGAATGCAGGATTTTGCATAATTGACTCGTAATCCTGTTGCTGCTGCAAATTCTTGAAGGAGATTTTTCAAGTGAAGAAGCTGTATTGGACAAGCTTGCATGATCAAAAGAGTGTCATCTGCATACTGAACAATTGGAAAATCAGCTCCAGGGATTGGCAGGGGGGCATGGATGAGTCCTTCCTGAAAAATGTGGTTGACCATTGACTGTAGCAGATCAGAACCAGCCACAAAAAGTGTTGGGGAGAGAGGGTCCCCTTGACGAACACCTCTTTTGCAAGCAAATTTCTTCCCCGGAGTACCATTGAGGAGAATAGATGAGGTGCCGCTGCCCATAATGGAGGCAATCCATCCTATCCATCTGTTGTCAAAACCTTTGCATTTTAGGATCTCCAGGATAGCTTTATGCTCGATTGTATCAAAAGCTTGGAGAAGAAAACACCTCCTACTTTCACTCCATGGCAACCATCAGCTACCGCAAGGCAGAGTAGCAGACATCATTGCCTGAACTGACACCATCTCAGCCAAATCAAGAAGAGACACCGAGTGAAAGACATGGTACATGATCCTCTGGAAAAACAGCTGTGCCATCCTGCCCCAAATTTCCACATCCATCATGGGACAGAAGAAACTTTCAGACTGTGCTGCCATATAGGTGATACGAGCATTGGTGGGGTAAAAACAGAGCATGAGGAAGTTGCAGAATAAGACAAACTCATTACCATCCAGAGTGATAGTGCTTCCCTCCAGAAAGATGTGAACCAGAGGCAAGATGGTGGGCTGAACTGCCTCCAAAGAAGGGATCAGAGGGTTGATCTGAGAGAATGAGTTGTCAGCGGCAGACATGTTCATTTGCAGGATAGGACCACCCCCACGGATGAAAACCAGATCACCTCCAACCGAGCCATTCATGAGACGATCAGCAGCCGCTTCAACCTCTGCCATTTCATCATCTGACACACCAAACGCCCAGGTACTTGGATCTTCAGTGGGGTTCCTCTCTGGCACAACCCCATCCATCATAGACTGTCCCTCATAACCAGTGTAGTTCCTGAGGCTGAGACCCTGATAGTCAGGATCCACCGGGGCCATCATTGGCCACTGCCCCCAACCATCATTACCCTCATTTGCCTGCTGAGACGCCGCATCCCATTGGTTAGCTGCATTCTGCTGCATCCATTCCTGCACATCCAACTGATATTGCTGCGCCACCGACAGGTAAGGCAGGTGGCGTGGGTGAGGGGTGGCATTGAAAGGAGGGGCAGGCTCTTCCGTGGACACCAGATCATTGTTGCTAGTGCGGCTATTAAGGAAGAACACTGGGAAAGACCAGGATCTGGTGGCAGCACCTATGTACTCAGCATTTCTTGTCATCACCACACTAAAAGGCACCAGACGGTCCTCTTGCGGTAGCTGATGGTTGCCATGGAGTGAAAGTAGGAGGTGTTTTGAGGTTGGGTACAGATCTGTACTGAACAAAAATAATTTTAAAAATCATCATAAAATGTACTTTGGTACTATATATAATTGATGTTGTGCATATAAACATCTAAGAAATCGGAGTGAACCTTCATAAAAGTGACCGGAACTTAATACAGAGCGACAAGCACTGAAGTTCTGAAAGGCTAGCCAAAACTTACACAAAATTTAGAGATTGGAAAAATGTAAGAGAAACATGGGAAGCTGGATGGAAGAGAAGTAAAAAATGTGACAAACCGTATGCACAAAAATGTACACTAGGATGGCGTGGCTACTCAAACCAACGAGCATACGCGAAATTCCCAAGTGGCTACTGGTAGAGGTACCCCCAAGCCGTCGATGCTCAGTTACTTGCGTATCATCAGTAGTTCATAATTTTACTGCAATTTCAACCACCAGCAAAGGTGCCCCCACACGGTGGACGGCACTCGTTACATATTCGTCCATTTTCACGGTTCGCAGCTGCCCCTCATCGTTCCTGCTCTTGGCCATCAACTTTCCCATCCCAGACGGAGCTACGTGCACACAGCAACTGCTACAGATCCTTCCCGGCTAAGCTAGGAATCCACCGGCGGCAGCACACTCACCGGCTTCTCCACTCCTACCAGGCCTCCGGCCGCAGCATCCACCCACCCAAGGGGATGAAGCTCATCATGGGAAGCCCGGGGACATGGAGCGGCATGGCGCTGCGGGTGTCGCAGTGCGTCTTCGCCGCCGCATCCATCTGTGCCATGGTCACCGCTTTCGGCTACTCCAACTACAGCGCCTTCTTGTACTTTCTTTCAACCACCGCAGCTAATTTCATTTCCTTCGCATACATCTCCTGCAAAGTTCAGATATATTCCTAGATTTTTCTTGCTTCTGTAATCCTTCCCTGAATCTTCTTTTTGATGTGTGAGTGCCTCTCTGGGTTTGGAGGCTCTACTGGAGCTCGTAGCTTTCGAGTGTCTTGGCATGTCCGAGAATAATTTTCAGTTGCAGTTTGGTTCTTTCAAGGTTTTGGTCTTAGGTTGGGTCAGTTCTTCTCTTCCTAACGAACTGGCTTATCCTGGAGCTAGATGGTCCCTTTTTTTTCTTTCCCTTTGTCCTTTCAATGCATCTCCATATGCGTTTGGACAATTTTTCAGAGTTGCAATTTTTTGGGCAAAGTTTCCTGAACAAAAACCTAGATGGTGTTGGTGTCTAATAATATTTTTCCGTCAGTGTCGTATCATATAAAGCCTTTTTTTAGAAGGAACATGTATGAGTTGTTTGCAACGATTTTGAACAGAACTGGGAGGTTGAGGGGGCTAGATTAGTTCCAAGCTCAATTCTCGGCAGGACGGGGTAAAAAACCACCATACTTGTTAAAAGCAGAGGTGGAATATTTGACATGTTTTCTTTTGTAGTTTTGTATGTTTTTCTTGTGGACATATGTAGAATATTTGACATATTTTATCATAATTGTTAAATTTAGGTTTTATGTGTCAACATGCATGTGAAATGACTCGACTGTTGTGTATGTGCTTGTGTGGTCCGGTGATTTATCCTTTCATGTCAAGTTTATTGAGATTATGAACTGCATAGAATCTCTTCAGAATTATTTTTTTAGATGTCTTCAGAAGTGCTTGGACAGAAGTCATGTGTGTTTTCTTGACATCATCTAACCTACTAAATGTTTTATGGTCTCTGTTTGTTTCAGCTACATGTATTTTACGATGATGCTGCAGTTTATGTGGAGTTTGGCCCTTGCTTGTGTTGATATCTTCTCTATTAGGAATAAAAAGGATTATCACAACCAGGTGTTGTACCCCTCATTGTTCTCGGTGACTGGGTAGGTCACTCGCTTTATCTCTTCTATTGTTCATGCACCTATGTCTGAATTCGTTGAAAGCATGCACCGAAACAGTTCAACCCAAATTTGTAATCAGTAGCTCTTAAAAATTCTTGTTCAATGGACAATTTGTCAGCAAAGTTAGATGGGGCACCAGACCCAACAAGTCATTTTCAGGCTATCTTCTTCCCTTAAATGGAGGTAAAACCAAAATTTAGCAATAGCCAGTAGAGAAGCATGAGCTGCACTTGTCCTGAATTATTATCTTCAGTAAAGGAGAAAAAACTTGTCCATTTGTCTCAGCCAAAGTTGTTATATCTGACAAACACAATTCAAATATACTGCAAAATTACTTTTGACTCAAGGGTTTTTGGAATGTTGAACTAGCAAGGTCTATTGAGTGATGATCACAGCAATTGTCCATTCCTTGCAGGTCCTGGCAGTCCTCGTTTTCTCGGGAGTCTCTGCCTCAGCCAGTGTGGCGATCCTCTTCACGAGGGATATGAACTTCTGCAGGATATACTCGCGACTGGCATGTGGTCAGTTCGTGCTTTCGACCGTCCTGGCGTCTATCGTCTGGACGCTGGATGCTGCATCTTGTTTCTCCGGGTTCTGGCTAATGGTTTCGTTTTTCTAGTGATCTCACATGTCAAGCCACGTTGTGCTAATCGTCAGTCTACAGTATATCGACTGCAATGAGCTCGAGCCATTAGAGTTCGTTGATGGACATCATCCTTCATCACCACTTGTAGTGTTGTAGATATAGTCTGTTTGATAGCTCGTCTTAATTTGAGTAGTTCGTTATGAGCACCCTGACGTGGAATATTTATCGTTTAGATGACGTGGGATCATTAATATGAAGAGTTATTATATATGGTGAGACCTTACCAGAAAAATGCTGTGGTTGTCGATCTGTTGGTGTGCAATGGAATTTATACACGCTTTGGCGAGCAACATGAAGTGTCCAGCTGTATGTATTTCTCTTCGGCCAAAAGATATGTGTTCAGTCCTTAGCCTGCTCCATTGTCTTTGTGGGTCGACAGAGATTGAAAGACACACAAGATAGCTCCCACCTTCGTACATGTATGAACCAACCTAGTAGCTAGCACGCATGAACCTGGCTTTTGTAACATGGGGAACCAAACTACCAAAGCATGTGGTGTAGTCCTGTCTCGTGTATGCAATCACTCTAGTGGCTAGGAGGCCAGACACTATTAATTTGGTGTGAGTGTAACTTTACTTGGGTTCCACCTGCTACGCCGCTTCTGGTAAAATTTTTTTTTTTGAGGCGGTAACCGTAGAACAATCGTTCTACGGTAATTTTCATTGATTTTCTATGTGTCACCATATGTACAAATACAGGTATAAAATAAAAAGAAACTATCCAATTCCAGTTTTCTCTAACATAATGAAATTAAATGATCTCTTGAACCAAGGTTGAATCAATCCAACCCCTTAAATTATCTTGGAATCTGGGCTTGATGCAGTGCAGTAGGATTTGTAGATCTTTCTTGAGTTGAATCATCCAGGAAGCACGACTTGCCTGAATGTTATTCCAGCATCCCATGATTAGAATTTCCATAGCTATGCCATTGGGCAGGACCTTCAGTACAAAGCAGCATTCATCGAAGACTGAGATACCTTTGTGCTTATTTATCAGAATACAGTTCCAACAATCTAGAGCAAATGGACAGTCAAAGAACAGATGCAAGGCCGTTTCATCAGTGTTGCAGTCGCAGAGAGCACAATTATACGATGGTAGGTGAAAGGATTTCCTGGATAGCAAATTTCTGGTGTTGATTCTGTCATGTAGTAACAGCCAGAAAAAAATCTTGTATTTAAGAATCGTAGCAGCTTTCCAATTCTGTTGAAACAGAGTATGTGCTTTTTGTCCCTCTTTCATAATTTTGTATGCTTTGGCAGTGGAATATTGGTCTGAGTTCCAGGTGTAAGTCCATTTGTCCTGGTCATGAGATAGAGTGATGGCTTCACATTCTTCTCTAAGAAGTTCGAGCTGTTGGAAAGCTTGAGTGGAGAGAGGGAGATGAAAATTCTCAGCTCTGTTTGATGGTTGAAGGAAGTACTGGACTGTCTGATTTTCTGAAATGCAGAATGAATATAGTTCCGGGTATTTATCTTTGCAGATTTCCTTATTCCATGGGTCTGACCAAAAGATAGCTGAATTTCCATTTCTAATCTAACATCTTGCCATATTCTTGTATTCTGGTAGCAACTTCAAAATACTTTTCCACCAGAAGGAGCCAACTGGTCTAGAGTCCACGGGTCTGTCAGCATAGTAGAGTTCATGGATTAATTTTACCCATGGAAGTTCTGACAGTTGAAGAATTTGTGGATGTGTTTCAATAGCAAAGCTTTGTTCTGGATGCTAAAATCGATCACTCCTAGTCCCCCTTGCTCCTTGGGTTTACACCCATGCAATGAGAGTTGTGCCTCTGTCTTCCATCCCATATTTTCTCCAAAAGCAGTGTCTCAAGTATTTATTAATTTGTTGCAGAATAGTTGGTGGAATGAACAAAGTGCACATGTAGAACATCGGTAAGCTTGAAAAGACAGATTTGATAAGCACCAGTTTTTCACCATATGAGAGCATTGTAGAACATCCAGACAGCCTTGATCCAATTCTTGTGAGAAATGGCATGTAATCTACAATTTTCGGTTTGGTTAATGAAAGGGGGAGTCCCAAGTATGTGAATGGAAGAGTACCAACCGAGCAACCCAGAGTATCTACAAGGCTCTGGATCCTTTCATGTTGAACATTTATCGGAATGATGTTTGACTTGCTGTAGTTCACCTTCAGTCCAGTATAGGCAGCAAAATACTTTAGCAAATTCTTAGCATGTTGCAGCTGAGTAGTGTTAGCAGGCATGATAATGATAGTATCATCTGCATATTGCACAATGGGGAAATCGGCAGTTGCTTGAGTTGTGAATGGAGGAGTGACCAGTTGGGTAGCCATGGCTTCATTGAAAATTGTTTGCAGAAGGTCCGCAGCTAGGACAAAAATCAGAGGTGAGAGGGGGTCACCTTGTCTGACCCCTCTTTTGCATAAAAATTGCTTCCCTGGAATACCATTCAACAACACGGATGAAAACCTAGTAGAATAAATAAGATCCACCCAGTTGATCCATCGTTGTCCAAAACCCTTAGCTCTTAGTATGTCCTTTATAGTTATGTGATCTAACATGTCGAAAGCCTTTTCAAAATCTAGCTTGAGAATGACACATTCCAGATGAGACTGATTACAGTGATGAATGTATTCATAGACCCATGGGAGACAGTCTTGAATCGACTTAGCTTTAAGGAAGCCATATTGGTTATCGTGAATCAGCTTATGCATCACTTTTTGGAGTCTATTAGCCAGCAACTTTGTTATAATCTTCATGGAGCAATTCAGCAAGGAGATGGGTCTGTAATCTGCAGCATGTGTTGGGCCATCTTTTTTGGGGATTAGAGTGATGAATGAGGAATTGATACTCAATGAGAGCATAGAAATCCTTAGCAATGATATGCCAACAAGATTTTATGAAATTGGTATTGAATCCATCCAGACCAGGTGCTTTGTCTGATGGGAGTTCTTTAATAACTGCATCAATCTCTGTTTTCAGAAAGGGGGCTTCCAGTAGGTGTAAATCATCAATTCTTGAGATCAAGGAGGTGAGATCTAAATCATTTTCTGTGTGGGAAGTAGTACCTAGTCTTTCTTTGAAGGTCCGTTGTAAAATAGCTGCTTTAGCTTGATGTTCAGTATGCAAATTTCCTTGTTCATCTTGGAGAGAAGCAATAAAATTCCTTTTGTATTTGATTGTAGCTTTAGTATGAAAGAATTTTGAGTTAACTTCTCCAAATTTTGCCCATCTGATTGTTGCTCTTTGTTTCCAGTATGAATTCTGATTCTTAAGTAAATTGAGTAAGTGATCCTTGATAATCTCCCTGCCATTCTTTTCCCATAGTTCCAAATCCCTGTATTCTTCAATAAAATCAAAGAGTTCAATAAGGTGATTAGCATTCTTAATAAGTAGAGCCAGTTGTGATTTTTCTTTGGACCAAAGTTTGAGTCCTTTTCTCAGTCTCTTGAATTTTGCTGTAATCCTTTTGGCGCTATCAGGTTCTTGCACATCCTGATCCCAGATGTTCTGCACAACCTGCTTGAAATCATGATGGTTCAGCCAGAAATTTTCAAACCTGAATAGAGTTGCCCTAGGTATTGAACTGTCCACTTGAATGATGCGGGGGACATGGTCCGAAATAGGTCTAGACATTGGGAGCACCATGGTGTTAGGGTAGTTTGCAGTCCATGCTTCCGAGGAGAAAACCCAATCTAGTTTTTCTAGAAGTGGAGCATTTTGCATGTTACTCCAAGTAAACTCTCTTCCTTTCATTGGAATTTCCACAAGGGCCAGTGCACTAATAGCTTCATTGAAGGCTAGCATGTCGTTTATATTTCCTCCTTCTCTATTTCTGTTACTTGGGTATCTAATGTAGTTGAAATCTCCCAATACCAACCAGTTGAGATCATCTGGTACAGCAATGTCCTGGAACCAGTCAATGAATAATTCCCTTGCTTCAGACTGGCAGGGACCACAAACATTAGTCAAAACCCAGGATTCAGCATTATGAACAGAGGTGAATTTGATTGAGATAGAGAACTCATTTTTAAAAATAGTTTCTCCAGTGAAAAAGAATTCATTCCATGCCACAAAGATACCCCCAGAGGCTCCCACAGAGGGAAGATAGTCGAATTTGTTAAATCTTTTTGGACAAATTCCTGACATACAGAAAAGTAATTAGCCCAGGTAACTAGCCCAAGGTAATGCGCAGCTGGGGTTTTTGGTAAGTAAAGTCCTTGGTGCAAACGGAAAAGAAAGACTACAAAAACTATTACTTCCTCCGATACAGAATAAATGTCGGAGCAAATGAGCAGTTCATGTACAAGTTTTAGGTACAGGTCACGACATTTTTTTAGGACCGAAGGGAGTATATATCATTTTTACCATTCAGAATTTGTTGGGAACAGATCTGTGTACCTAGTAAATATCCTCTATAAGAAATATGAAATTAGATTTAGGGCCTGTTCGGGTACATCCTCGCTCTGCGATTTGCCATATCCGCGGGGGAAAATGTTGAGCTGGGTTTTTTGAGATCCGAGAAGTTAAAACGCGTCACACTAACAGAAACATGTCACCCCCAAGTGACCCGACCAGAAACAATACGTTTCCGACATACAGTCCTCCTCGGGCACCCTCATCTGACGCCTCCTAGGGCTAAGAGGTGGGCACGGGGGCGCCTTTGCGCCGCGCGTTAGCGCCCCATAGTTGTTGCGACGCCTACAGCGTTCTTCGATTGGGCCGGCCCACACGTAATCTCACGTTCGCACGCGCTAGCTTAATTGAAAATTCGAACGGTGCGTTCTATTTGAAGTCGACCACCTGGGTTCGACTCCCCCGTTCGGTGGTTTATTCATTTGTTTGTACTGTTTCTCGTTATTACTTGTTCTCGGTAGTTTTCTATTTCAGCAACCATATTTCGACTGAAAATGGTAGCACAAATTACTACAGAAATGAATAACATAACAAAATAGTTTTGTTTATCCGCAGAAACTGCTTACGTGTTTGTACTGTAACTAATTAAACTTCATAGCCTTTTCTGTTGGGATTGAGATGGAATCCTCAAATTGTATTAAAAAATCATCATGCGATTGACCTTACAGAAAATAATATTCCCATTTTAAAAAAGGAACCATTTTCAAAAAGAAAACATTTTCGAAAAATCGGAACCATTTTTCGGTTTGGAACCATTTTAAAAAATCGGAACCATTTTTTCGGTTCAGAACCATTTCCAAAAAGGAACCATTTTCAAAAAATCGGAACCATTTTTTTTGGTTTGGAACCATTTTAAAAAAGGAACCATTTTTTCGGTTCGGAGTCATTTTCAAAAAGAACCATTTTCAAAAAATCGGAACCATTTTCAAAAAGACCCATTTTCAAAAAACCGGAACCATTTTTTCAGTTCGGAACCATTTTCAAAAAGGAACCATTTTTGAAAAATCGGAACCATTTTTTCGGTTCGGAACGATTTTCAAAAAGGAACCATTTTCGAAAAATCGGAACCATTTTTCGGTTCGGAACCATTTCAAAAAGGAACAATTTTTTTTTTGGTTCGGAACCATTTTCAAAAAGGTACCATTTCGAAAAAAGGAACCATTTTCAAAATCGGAACCATTTTTTTGGTTCGGAACCATTTTTCGGTTCGAAACCATTTTTAAAATCGGAACCATTTTTAATTTTGGAACCATTTTAAGAAATGAAGATTTTTTTAATTTGGAACCATTTTAAAAAATGAACAATTTTAAAAATTGGAACCATTTTAAATTCAGAATAATTTTTAAATTTGGAACATTTTTCAAAATGGAACCATTTTTTAAAGTTGGAACCATATTTAAAAATGATTTTTTTAAATTCGGAACCATTTTAAATTTGGAAACATTTTAAAAAATGAACACTTTTCAAATTTGGAACCATTTTAAATTCAGAACCATTTATAAATTTGGAACAAAATGGAACCATTTTTTAATTTGGAACCATTTTGAAAATGGAACCACATTAAATTTGTAACCATTTTCAAAATGGAACCAAATTAAATTTGGAACCTTTTTTTTAATTTGGAACCATTTATAAATTTGGAAACCATTTTCAAAATGGAACCATTTTTAGTGTGGAACCATTTTCAAAATGGAAACCAATTAAATTCAGAACCATTTTTTAATTTGGAAACCATTTTCAAAATGGAACCATTTTAAATTCGGCACCATTTTTAAGCTGGAATCATTTTCAAAATGGTACCATTTTTTCAATTGGAACCATTTTAAATTCGGCACCATTTTTAAGTTGGAACCATTTTCAAAATGGAACCATTTTTTCAATTGGAACCATTTTCAAAAATGAAAAAATTTCAAATTTGGAACCATTTTTAATTTGGAACCATTTTTAAATTTGGAATCATTTTTTTAATTTGGAACCATTTTCAAAATAGAACCATTTCAAAAATTGGCACCGTTTTAAAAAATTAGAACCATTTTCAAACTTGAAACCATTTTCAACATTTAAAATGGTTGCAATTTTAAAAGAAACGAAAACATAAACATAAAATAAAAAGGAAATAAAAAAAAGAGAAACAGAAAAGAAAACAAAAAGAAAATAAAGAAAAACGGAAAAAAGAAAAGAAGAAGAAGAGAAGAGAAACAGGAATGATCGCATCGCTGAAAAAGGAAAGGAAAGCTTCGCTTCAAACACAGTGGGCCGGCACAGAAACGAGTCGTGGACGAATTCCTTCAGGCGTCGTTAGCGTTCCGCGACGCTAACAAGCGTCCTATAGGATTCGCGGGTGGGCACTAGTGACTCGAGGATGGTATTCTCATTGATCCGCACGTCGGCTAGTGGGCCGGCGCGTGGAGGCACGTTTGGGGATGACCATGGCCCACTCGTTACTAACAAGGCAGTAAAATAGGAGCTGTATATCCCGGACGTACTGTGGGCTTCAATGGTTTTGAGATACGGAATATGATTTGAGGATTCGGTGGAGGTAGAGTTCTCGAACATGCCATTATTAATACATCATAAAATATACATTGGTACTACATATTTGATCTGGATATCACTGTATTTTCTATTGACTTGATTAAACATAAAAAAATCTGGACTTAGCTAAGAAAAACTGCCATTTTTGCGTAACCTATTAAAAATAAAACATATACATCATAAACTATCTGGAACTTCAATAAATTGGAGACATACGGAGTAGCTAGCTAATTGAGATATCTCTTCGGCCGAGGTGTATGATTTACGTGCTTTTCATGTATTTCACAGCTTTTTTAGAATACACCATGAAAAGATGTATCATTTTCATAGAAATAGTGGAGTGGGTACACAATGCCTTTTAGGTTACAACATCAATTCGGAGACTAACCACCACACACACGCTACAAAAACAATGCAAGGCCACGCGACTTGCCCAAGCCTGAGCTAGAGACCGCGTCTCAACCAAAGTCAGTCACCTCCGAGGAATGAAAAATCCATTAGAACTCTCTGCCTTGATGGATTGCGCTCCTGAAGCTCAACCCTAAGCGGCAGCAAGGAGCATAGCATTGCATCACACAGTCACATGTACTCCCCAACTCGTGTCTACAAAACAATTCTTCCAAAAAAGAAACAGCGTTGAAGACGCTATTATCGCCGATCAGACCTCGGAATCTAGCGGTAATCCTCGAAGACGCCTCCATGCAGGGAAATGACACTCACAAGCGACATCGCCGCTGGCATCGACCTAAACCGAGCAGGATTTCCATAATCCCAACCCACCACACCATGGCGCCACACACCATCGTCGCAGATTTGATCCGCTACAAGCACAACACCTTGCCATCAAGTAGTAGCTCCTTGGTCCACTCACACCACACAGATCTACTTCCACCGGCAGCACGGCGCCTCATGCCATGCACCATCGGCACCACCGTCGAACGCTTGCCACACTCCGCATAAATTTCACAGATCTCACTCCCGTAGAAGCTGCCATGCTGTCGACAGACTCAACTAGTGCCTGCTACCGCATCGTCGCTGGCACGACTACGGTGCAAGACCGTCTTCATAGCTAGGCACACCCGGATCTGCGGGGATCTGCAGGGAGGCTGTTCTACCATGTCGACGCCGTCATCGCCGGGATTCGTCCGACAATGACATCCAGCAGCGGTGAGGGGATGTGGAGGGATGGTGAGGGGAGTGGTGGCGCGGTGGGCCACCATGTCGCCTAGAGTTAGGGCGGCGCATGGGTGCGTGAAGGGGGTGCGAAGAAGAATATTTGAGGTGTGTCATTTGAGGGAGGAGCGTACCGTTAGTATTTCACAGTTTTACGAGTGCCCTCATCATTCACTCTCCTGGATCATCGTCTAATGTAATTTCCTATTTAATAGGTTACGCAAAAATAGCAGTTTTCCTTATTGGTGACAGGGTAAAACGCGTACGTTGCTTTAACTTGGGTTCACATGGCCGTGCTTCCGCTTAGCCAAAACAGGGAGAACACGGGAATTTCTTGGCCATGGGGACCTGATTCTTATTGAAGGAAAAAACAAGAGTGCACTTGGCTGAGTAGTAGAAAATATCACATCATGCAGTTCTGAATGATGCAGCTATTCTTGCACTTGTTTCTTTTTTAAGAGCAAAGTGCATATCACTTAGTTTTTATTTTTTCGGATATAGAGCACCACACGTGACAAAGAAACACGGGCAATTAAACTAGTTGTTAGCATAAAAAAATTAGGGGAAGCAATCCGGCCAACTTTATTAATTGGAACACACAATTTCATCGTTCTAAAAGCCAGGGGATAATCGTCCAAAAACACAATCAACATGTTAATAAACTATGCTTAAAGCCACACATTATATTGTGTCGATCACTTGCATATTGTCTGATTGCATTGCAAATTTGTTCAATCCATATGTTGCTTAGCTAATTCCTTTTCGAATCACGTGGGTGTGTGTTCTTTGTTTTTATTTGGAAAATTGTACTGTGGTTTTTAACAAGACCGAAAATGTTAATTATTTGCATGTTATCCGCGTATTGGATCCACACATGGTTTTTCCTGCCCCAGAATCAGCGGATTCTGGATTTAGTCATCTAAAAATGGTTGCACATGCTAATTACCACCAATGTACTCCCTCCGTTCCAAATTAATTGACGCAGTTTTAGTACAACTTTGTACTAAAACTGCGTCAATTAATTTAGAACGGAGGGAGTACAATATATCGTTTACTGCTGAGTCGTACTTAGATTATAGATTAGTCGCTTATCGGCTGATTAATTGATTTTATCGATCGCATACTTATGGGCTAGTTTTTATGTAATTCAAACTTCAGCACTAAAAATCTAAAATGCTATGTAAAACCAACATTAGAGTATTGGACATAAGTGTTATCTAATTCCTTTCCTTTAAATAAACAAAAATGGCAAAATTTGAGCTAATTAATGTACAGTTCTACAAGAGTTTCAAAGGCTTTCAGACCAATATATCGAGGTAAGATACTTGATAAGTTGCGAAATGTGAGCCAAATCGGCTATCAGACTAATAAATAGGTGGCGGTGATATCGTACGATATGTTGTAATCTTTTTGGTCACCTCACGATTCACGATAAATCATCCGATGAATCAACATATTCGCGATTTTTAACAGTGTTTACAACTAGACTGGCCAATATCATTCTAACATAATAGATGTTGCATAAGTGTTTTATCATATGGACCCTTCATACATTGAATCTAAGGCTTTGCAATAAAGGGGATATGGGCATCGATTAATGCAGAGAATCAGGTGGTAACGTGTATCGCTCTTTCGAAAAGATAGAATACAAGAGGCAAGAACACTAGTGCAAGCCTTGGGGCTGCTGCTCAACTGACAAGCGCAAGTGTCGGTGCCTGTCAAGAGCTATGAGTTTCCTCGGCTGGAACTCCCGAGGATTAGGGCACCCGGAACAGTTCATGAGCTAATTAAGCTAGTGCTTCTCGTTCGCACCTACAAAGCCAAATATTGTGTTCATTAGCAAGGTAGTGCGAGGAAATTTTTAAAAATCTTAGATGGAGGCTAGACCTCAGACATTGCAGTAGGCAAGTTGGTGTAGGCAAAGGTGCTGGAATCGCGCTGTTTTGGGATGGACAAATGGAAATAAACTTCCTAAAAAATGCACACTAGGTGACGTGACCTAACGAAAGTACGTGAAATTTCTAAGTGCAACTAGCATTTCAATCACAAACAGAGGCACCCCATGTCCCCACGGCCCACACGGTGGACGGCACTCGTCTACATACTCCTTCATTTCCACAGATCCTTCAGGGCTAAGCTAGGCAGCTACCGGCGGCAGCACACCCGCCGGCCTCTCCACCCGCGCTACGCCCTCGTCTCTCCTCTCCTACCACCCCCCGCGCAGCATCCACCCAAGGGGATGAAGCTCATAGTGGGAAGCCCGGGGACATGGAGCGGCATGGGGCTGAGGGTGTCGCAGTGCGTCTTCGCCGCCGCATCCGTCTGTGCTATGATCACCGCTTCCGGCTACTCCAACTACACCGCCTTCTAGTAATTTCTTCCACCCACCACCACTATTTCATTTTCTTCGCATGCCTCTCCTGCACGGTTGTCACTATGTTCATATGAATTCCTAGATTTTCTTGTTTCGGTAATCCTTTCTTGAATCTTGTTTCCGCTGTGCGAGTGCCTCTCTGGGTCTGTTTAATCATCTATTGGTGAATCTGAATGTATCTGTGGGCCTCGATAGCTTTGGATTTTCTTGGCATGTCCGAGAATAATTCTCAGTTGCACTTTGGTTCTTCCAAGGTTTTGGTCTTAGGTTGGGTCTGTTCTTCTCTTGCTTTCAAACTGGCGCTATCCTGGAGACGGAGGGTCTTTTTTTAAGTTTCGTATGTCCTTTCATTGCATCTCCATATGCGTTTGGACAATTTATCAGAGTTGTAGTTTTTTGGGCCAAGTTTCCTGAACAAAAGCCTCGACTGTTGGTGTCTAATAGAAAATTTCCTTCAGCATCGTGTCATATAAATCACTGCACAATTTATTGTCGGTACCACCGGACAAGGAACGATATATTTTATTAGTTACCATCACGTCTTAGCTATAGAATATTAAGGTGTTTTCGAACATTTTGAGGAGGGAAACAAAACAAAGAAGAACATTAATCACTCGAAGAGTGTATAAAGGGAAAAAAATAGCTCTACCAAGGATCCCGTACTTATTTTGAGTGGTGTCCAAATCTTTTATTACCATCTAGTAAATGTATGTTATTCAACCCAACCTCCAGGCATGTGCACTTTTCGAGGATTTAGACAAGTTAGGAGACATGCATGTTTGTTGAGACCCTACCAAGGGTGTATCAGGTTAGGTTGGTCGAACTGGTAACTGACATGTTGCTGGATTTTTCAAAGAAAAACTTCAATCGTAAAGATGAAGTCAGGGACTAGTGTGTATCATCCAGAACTCAGATTAATAGTCTTAATTTCTATACGATGGTGTAAATTTTGATCCACATGGCTTCAGTATGCAGGCTTTGGCACAAAGCTAACAGATTAATGGTAACATAGTATACTATTTGGACTAGGTGTTGTATGTGTGCATGAGTGCTTATGAGCTCCTTTTCTAAAAGGAGTACGTATTAGGTATTTTGCAAGCATTTCTGAACTGAACTGGGATATTGAGGGGCCAGGATTAGTACGAAGCTCAATTCTCGGCAGAATGGGGTGAAAAACATCATAGTTGTTAAAAAAATAGAACTCGAAAGTTGGACACTTTGTTTATTTTTTATTTTCTTATGTCTTTTTGTGATGAAGCCTAACATTTTACTTACCTGTAGCATGTTTTCTGATGATAAAATTTATCATAATTTTTAATTTTAGGTTTAATGTGTCAATATGTGAGATGTATTTACTGTTGTATATGTGCTTGTGTGGTCCGGTGATTTATCCTTTCATGTCAAGTTTATTGAGATTAGGAACTGCATAGAATCTCTTCAGAATTGCTTGGGCATGAGTCACGTGTGTTTTCTTGACATCATGCATCTAACCTATTGACTGTATTGTGGTCTCTCTTTATTTCAGCTACATGATCCTTACGTTGAGGTGGCAGTTTCTGTGGAGTTTGGGCCTTGCTTGTGTTGATATCTTCTATATCCGGAATAAAAAGGATCTTCACGACTCTTTTTGGGTGACCCACATTGTTATCATTGACTGGGTAGGTCATTCACTTTATGTCTTCTATTGTCCATGCAGCTATGTTTGAATTAGTTGAAAGCATGCACTGAAACAGTTGAACCCAAGTTTGTAATCAATAGTTCTTAAAATTTCTTGTTCGATCAATAGACAATTCGTCAGCAAAGTTAGATGGGGCACCAGCGCCAACAAGTCTTTTTAAGGCTATCTTTTTCCTTAAAGGGAGGTAAAACTAGTATCTAGGGATAGAGAAGAGTCACTTATCCTGAATTATTTTCGTAAGTAAATGATAAAAAACTATTATTATGCTTTGCATTAAATTTGGTTAACCAACGGTATAGTTTATCAGAGATTTTATCCAAAGTTGTTACATCTGACAAGCACAATTCAAATATCCTGCAAAGTAAATTGTTGACTCGAGCGGATTTTGGAATGTTGAACTAGCAAGGTCTATTATTTGAGTGATCACAGCAATTGCCCATTCATTGCAGATGATGGCAGTCCTCGTTTTCTCAGGAGCCTCTGCCTCCGCCAGTGTGGTGATCTTCTTGACGAGGGATATGCAATTCTGCAGGGTATACTGGCGACTGGCATGCGATCAGTTTGCACTTTCGGTCGTCTTGGCGTTCATCGTGTGGTCGTTGGATGCTGCATCTTCTTTCTCCGGGTTCTGGCTACTGGTTTCGTTTCTCTAGTGATCTCACATGCCACGTTGTGCTAGTCGCCAATCCACATTATATCGATTGTAATGTGCTCAGGGCACTTAGATTTCGGTTGATGGGCAGCATCCGTCATCACTTGTTGTCTTGTAGATAGACTCTCTGTTTGATAGCTCATCTTTATTTTAGTAGTTCGTTGTGAGCAACCTGACGTGGAATAGTTATCGTTTAGATGATGTGGAATCATTAATATGAAGAGTTATAGATGGAGATAAGTCACGACTCTGCCTAAAAAATGCTTTGTTTGGATGTATTTCTGTTGAGCCAAACGAAATGATTTTAGTCTTTGGCCTGCTCTATAGTTTCAACCTGGATCGGCTAACAAGCCATGCAATTATAAGTTATAATAGGCGTCATGCGTAATCATAGACAACCTGGATCGGATCTCACTGTCGATCTGGTTGCGACCGGAAGGGAGAAGAAGAGGCGGGCGCCAAAAGTGAAAGCAAAATGGCGTCCCCCGATCCCCATACTCTGAAAATAAATGTCAATGCTAGCTTCAAGGATTGACATTGGTTGGGGTGATACTGTTCTGGTTGTTAGGGACTCAACTGGCAAACTCATTAGAGGTCAAGCTATACCTCGGCAAGGAACACTAGTACCCTAAGTCAAGGCGTTATGTAGTTCAATATCAAACCCCGATGTCAGACATCGAGTAAAAGATTTAGATGCTAAACTTTTTTTCAGATAGTGTCCTTTCATGCAGAAGTTTTCGTCCGAGGTCAATTTTGTCGATTTTCAGACGACCTATACGGTGTTGCTGCAACGTGGTTGAGTCGGCGGTGCGCTAGAGAGCATATGTTTCATCTGTAGGCCTGCATCACGCCAGCACTGCACCATGCCAACATCAGTGGGCAATGGGCACTTGAGTAGCAAATCACCAGCAGTGGCAAAGAGAGCAAAAGAGAAAACAAATGTGAATTGGACTTCGTTGTTATCTGAGGTGTGACCTCCTTGTCATCTTTGGAGTTTATGTAAAATAATTCAGTGTATCAATTTGACTGTCGATAGTCCAGATACACAAAAATATGGATGGAAGATTGTGATTAGCAGTCTTTGTGGGTCGACAGAGATTGAATGACTCTGGCTTTGGTAACATGCGGAAGCAAAGGATGTGTAGTGTAGTCCGGCCTCGTGTATGTAATCACTCTAGTGGCTACAAGGGCAGATACTATTTTGGTGCGAGTACAACTTTACTTGGGTTCCACCTGCTACTCCGCTTCTGGTAATTATCGAAAGGTGACGAACGGCTGGGGTTTTATGTCACTAAAGTCCATGGTGCAAGCAGAAAGAAAGGCTACAAAGAATATTATCATTTGTACCGCTGAGGATATGTTGGGTATAGAACTGTACCTAGTAAATATTAAATATCCTCTATATGAAATATCAAATTAGATTTAGGGCATGTTCCGGTACATCCTCGCTCTGCGCTTTCCCGTATCCACGTGGAAAAATGTTGAGCCCGAGAAGTTAAAAATGCGTCAGAAACATGTCACCGCCAAGGGACCCGCCGAGAAACATTACGTTTGACAGCTCATCTTTATTTTACGAGTTTGTTATGAGCACCATGACGTGGAATAGTCATCGTTTAGCTTATGTGGAATCATTACTATGAAGAATAATAAATGGAGATAAGTCACGACTGTACCTGAAAAATGCTCTTGTTTCGATATTGTGACTTGTCAGGTGTGCAATAAAATCTTATACACGCAATGGCGAAAAACATGAAGCGTCTAGTTGTATGTATTTGCCTTCAGCCAAAAGAAATGTGTTCAGTCTTTAGCCTGCTCTATAGTTTCAACCTTGATCGGTTAACAAGCCACAAAAATTACAACAGGCACACCATGCGTAACCATAAATAACCGGATATCATGAGACATACAAAAATGATATGCATATAAAAATAACTTGGCAACTGCAATGCAGTCGTATGAAAAGTTCATGACTAGTGTAAGAGTCCTCAGCAAACAATTTCAAACCACAACGTTCGGGGTGCGTAGTGGGTATGTGAAATAACGCAGTATATCAATTTGATTTGGGCAGTCCCGATATCTTGGTGGCACAGAGCCTGGAAGACAAACAAGATAGCTCTCACCTTGATATAGGTACAAACCTGACGCGTATGGGCCTGGCTTTGTAACATGGGCAAGCAAAGCATCTGTTGGTGTAGTCTTATCTCGTGCATGTGATCACTCTGCTGGCTAGGAAGGCAGCTCCTCCTTTGGTGTAACTTTACTTTTGGCTCCACTTGCCACTCCGCTTCTGGTAATTAGCCAAAGGTGAGGAGCAGCAGGGGTCTAAGATACATGGTGTAAGTAGAGAGAAAGGTTACAAAGAATATATCACTTTTACCATGGAGGATTTGTTGGGTACAGATTTGTACCTAATAATATCGTTTATAAAAAAGGATCAACATCTACTATGTAAAATTAGATTTAGGGCGTGTTCTCTGTGCTCCGTCAAATCCACAAGCAGAACCGTAACTAATGGTCGAGGTACGTAGTAAAAAAATACAGAGCTGTGTTTTTAGGTATCTGAGAGCTAAATAGCGCGATGTTTGCCTTATTTACAAAGATAACACCCCTGAGTGACAGGGGCATGACTGCCAGACTTGCTAACGCCTCCCATCAGCAAGCTAGTCCTCGTCCGGCCCTCGGAGCGCCTCCCACCTCACCGACCTCGTCCCACGAATACAGGTAGCCACCACTCATCCATAGGTACCAGCATTAGGATGGACTCATCATCGACCTGCATGCCGGTCGTAGTGAGGTATGTGTGGTAGCCATGGTTTTGGTTACCGGTCGGGAAATCCGGTTACCGACACTCGAGAAATGGACATACCGGACGAAAAAGCTCGAAATTTTGAATTTTAACGAAAAAATTCGGTAAATGGTTAAACTGGGAACCAAAAATTTTGAATTTTCAAATTTTAGATTTCAAATCCGTCCGGTAACCGGTCGGGATTTTCCGGTAACCGGAAATCCCAACCACCCTCAGAAATTTTTTTCTACCGGTAACCAAAACCTTGGTGGTAGCGCATGTGGAGGCATTCTGATTGGCAAGGACCATGGGCCACTCCCCAGCGGCAACGGAAAAAATAAGAACTATCCCTGAAGTATTGGGATCTAGTGCATAGTTGGATTTCAAAATGAAGAGCCAAATATGAGGATTCACCTATTCAGTGGAGGTGGAGTTTTATCGAACACAGCCTTATTTTATTCATTGCAGTGACTCTGCACATCACTACATGGTGTAGTGTGTCAGCTGTTGATATAACACTTATGAAACATTGATCCACAAATATTACATCATTCTGAGTAATACTCCTCTGTTTACAAAAGGATGTCTCAACCTAACTCAAATTTGCATGTATCTAGATATAATTTAGTGTGTAGATACATACAAATTTGATCTAGATTGAGACATCCTTTTTTGAACGGAGGGAGTACAACAAAAGCATTGTAAGACCGATTTCACATATTTATTATTACGAACCAAAGGTGAAAAAGTTTCAACGTCACTGACAAAACTCGGTAACAAATGATACGGTGAAAGAGCTGAGTATCTCGTGCCACGCTATCTCGGCAACTTATTGATGCTACTATGACTGCTTGGCCTACTACGATTTTCTTACTCTATTCTACGTTTCTGCTCTCCCCTTGATCGCCCTCAATCTCGTAGGTGATGTAGTAATCCACTCCTTCAACCCGCCAGGAAGGTATGGTCCTTTGTAGTATACCTCCTCCTCCTCTTCTAGCTGGATATCCTAATTCTCCTCCTCAACACTCTCAGAGCTTAAGAAATGGTGTAAGTAATAGATGGGGATGAGTATAACATACTCGACAAGTTCATATAGGAGATCAGTGTTTGGAATGCTCTATTTACAATTGTGACCATAGGTCAAGGCGTCTTGCAGGTTTTCATAATTATTTGTTCAGAAAGTCAATTTTATTCCAAGAAAAACTACGTGCTTCACAAGTTATTAGAACCTCTGATGGTTCCTTTCCCGCACTGATCACAGTTCTTTCCTAGAACAAGAAGTGACTTTCTGCAATTCTGAGCACACTGCAGAAATGTGCTACTTTACCCACGGGTGTTTCTTAGCCTTAGTCTGCCCTTCACACTCCTTGAGTATGTGTACAATTGTAAGGTCTCTGAGCTTGTACTTCCATGTCTCATCACACCGCATATCCGTCCAATGTAATGTGGTTATATTCAAAGTGAGGTTTCATCACGATTAACACTTCCAAGACGTATTAGCACTAACCACTTCGCATGAGTTGAGTATGTGTATGGATATCCCAATCAATAACAACAATATGACCACTCATTAATCATATTGTGCTATCTGTCCCAGGATATCACACCGGAAGAAGGTACGATCGACTTACCCATCCTATATCAGGTTTTGGGTTAACAATATCTATACGGCGCAAGAATATTTGTCGTTATGGTTATTATTCCTAGATACATAATAACAACACAATGGAACCTACATATCATTCATTATTACATTGCCTAGCACATAGGTAATTGATAGCTATAGAAACGACCGGTTTATTTTAATGCACGTAATAACACAATATAGGTACTCCCTCCGTTTACAATTACTTTGCGTTCTGGGTTTAGTCAAAGTCAAACTTTGTGAAGTTTGATCAAATACATAGTAAAAATTACAAACATTTACGATAAAATTTTACCATTATTAGAATCTTCATAAGATATATTTTTATAATATATATATTTAATATTATAGATGTTGATATTTTTTCGTATATACTTGGTCAAAGTTTGAAAAGTTTGACTTTCAAAAAAGACAGAACGTGAAGTAAATAAAAACGGAGGGAGTAGATAGCAGAAGCTTGATACAATAATAAATGCATAAGTGTTGGACTCACCATTTGTCCCGAATTAGCACAATAGGTATCCAACACTGCTTTGGGGATATCATGAGCAGGCGTACATATTATTGTGAATCGTATGAATAGATGCATAAGTTGTCATATTTTCATCTTCTGTTTTAGTCTACTACTGAAGATAAAACATTGATTGCTAGGAGGTTTATTCTTCATAATGAACTAGCTTGGTTTAGTTGTGGCCCAAGAAAGGATTTTACATAAACTAGAATATATTACTGGTCAAATCTTGGTTTGTTCATATTTGCCTACAAATAAAATTATCAAAGGCTTGGATATTTAATATCTTGATATCTTGAGTAGAACTCTAATAATCATGGATTTTCTTTACTCCCCTTTTCAGACCTTGCAAGTGAAATAGGAATACAAAGAATTAAAGCACCATGTCCTAACATGCTTATTTTTTGTAGGGAGCAACATGCTGATTGGTACTCTTTGCTTGAATGTAGCAGCTAACTTATTTGGCAAAATTGGTGTACCTGATTGGTTACTATTCAGATCATCTACACATAAAACATATGATGATTGAGTGATAAAAGGCATATTTCTTTCCAGATTGCAACAACGGCCTTCTTTTATCGCACACAAGTGAAGGATGAACGGATTTCAAATTATAGTTATTTCTTTTCTTAATGGGTTAAAATGTTTTTGTTTCATTGTGTAGTGAAGATTATCCCAACTTCCAAGTACCTTAGCAGTGTTTACATGTTTTTCTCATATTTATACCATACATATATTTTCTACTTATTCATTTATTTTCCCGCAGCAATGTGCGGGGTATCATCTAATTTCTATTATTCAAGGATTACTAAATATAATTTCTTTGGAAATTAAATTTCAAATGTTATTCTTTCAATTGTAATGATGTCATTGTGCTTTACGCATTATTTTATTTATATTGGTCTTTGTTATTGCAATTATGCTCAAAGTTAGAAATTCAGCAAAGGACATGTCAAAAATTATCGCAGTCAGATCGACCGTGTAACTCTAACTCGTTAATTTTAAGAAGAAAAATTGATCCCTGTTGGGAGTCCTGAGTTGTAGTGTGTGAGTTGTAGAGGGGGTAAAGTGTAAAGATAAGGTTGTATATATTTTTACTGAAGCAATGAAAGAAGATAAGAGTTTCCAGAAATTTCCCGAGAAACAACATGGTATCAGAGCGTATAGTCTGAAATGGTTCTGCACTTTTATTATCAGATAACAAGTCGGAACTTCTAATATGTTTCCCATACTCACATGCATCACAAACAAGGTTTTCCTTATCAATCTTATTAAAGAGAATAGGATAAAGTTTACCCAAAGTACTAAAGGACATGTGTCCTAGTCGCCGATGGAGTAGCATAAATTCTTGTAATGGAGAATAGGAAAGTGCAGCTGCTACCACAGGGGATATATCATTATCTAAGTAATACAGTCCTTCATGCATGCTCCCCCTCCCAAGCTCTCTTCCAGTCCCAATTTCCTGAAATAAGCACCATGTTGGGTAAAAAATAGCATCACAATTGAGCTCTTTTGTGATACAACTAATGGACAATAAGTTTATTGGGAACGATGGAACATGCAAAACAGATGATAAGGACATATTAGAGCCACACATAACTGTTCCTCTCCCCATGACAGCTTAGGTAGAGCCATCTGCCAATTTCACACTTTGTCTTTTAACATCAGGAACATACATTGAGAAATTCTTGTGAGATCCTGCCATATGTCTTGATGCACCGGAGTCAATTAGCCATTCTGCACTAGTATGATTTCTCTCATAATTAGCCAGATGGGAGGATAGAAAGGTATAAAGCCAGACTAGTGGCCAAAGGATATAGCCAAACTTATGGAGTGGATTATGATGAAACATTTGCTCCAGTAGCAAAAAAGAATACCATTAGAACAATGATATCAATAGCAGCAAACCGCAAGTGGAAATTATTTCAGTTGGACGTTAAAAATGCATTTCTTCATGGAGATATACAAGAAGAAGTCTATATGGTTATTCCCCCAGGATTTAATAGTAATGAAACTGAGGGGAAAGTGTGCAAGCTAAAAAAAATCTCTTTATGCCCTCAAACAGTCCCCGAGAGCGTGGTTTGGGAGATTATGTAAGGAGATTTGCTTCCTGGGATATCAGCAAAGCAATGCTGACCATACTCTTTTCTTTAAGCACCGTAGTGGTAAAATTACTTTGCTTGCTGGTTGATGATATTGTGATTACAGGAAATGATGATGAAGAAATCAGGTGTCTAAAGAAAACTTTGGCAAAATCGTTCGAAGTTAAAGACCTGGGATATCTACATTACTTCCTGGGAATAGAAGTTGCTTATGGTGCCCAAGGTATTTACATATCACAGCGACAGTATGTTCTTGATTTACTTGCTGGAACTGGGATGCTTGAGTGTAGACCAGCTAGTACACCAATTGAACAGAACCATGGAATTAAAACAGACTTAGGTGATCTTGTAGATAAGGGGAGATATCAAAGATTAGTTGGACGCCTAATCTATTTATCACATACAAGACTGGATATAGCATATGCAGTGAGTATAGTAAGCAGATACATGCATGATCCTAGGTCTGGTTATCTTAATGCTGTGAATAGAATTCTGCAATATCTCAAAGGTTGTCCGGGAAAAGGCATCTTATTATCAGATCATGGACATTTGAAAGTAGAAGGATACACCGATCCTGATTGGGCAGGATGTTTGGACGATAGAAGGTCCACATCAGGTTATTGCATGTTTGTAGGTGGAAATCTGGTCAGCTGGAGGAGTAAAAAACAGAGTGTAGTGGCATGATCTACGACAGAAGCGGAGTTTAGGGCAATGGCTTCGGGCTTGTGTGGGTTAATATCGCTGAAACTCTTACTAGCTGAACTCAGGTTATGTGATAATACACCTCTGCAACTATATTGTGATAATCAAGTCACTATCAACTTGATAAATAATCATGTCCACCATGATAGGACAAAGCATGTTGGAATTGATAGACACTTCATCAAAGAAAAACTAGATGAGGGAACACTTCAAGTTGGGTTTGTCAAAACAGTAGATCAACTTGCTGATGTATTAACTAAAGGTGTGAGTGTCTTAGTGTTCGAAAAGCTATGTAACAAGATGGGGCTCATAGATATATTTGCCCCATCTTGAGGGGGAGTGTTGGGAGTCCTGAGTTGTAGTGTGTGTGAGTTGTAGAGGGGGTAAAGTGTAAAGATGAGGTTGTATATATTTTTACTGAAGCAATGAAAGAAGATAAGAGTTTCCAGAAATTTCCCTAGAAACAACAATCCCTTTGACAACTTTAATCAAAATAATAGTAACGCGTCAGGTTTTTATATGCATAAAGGCAATACACATACCTAGAACATACCCCGCTGGACTATCTAAACTACAGGATCTACATTCATCATAAATATATAGTGTGGTACTCCCTCCTTATCATAATGTAGTGCATATAAGTTTTTCAAAAGTCAAACAATGTCAATTTTGACCAAGTTTACCGAGAAAATTATTTATATCTATAACATCAAATGTATACCATAAGAAAATATACATAATGATGAATTTAATGGTATTGATTGGGTATTCTAGGTGTTAATATTTTTTCTACATACTCAGTTAAACTTTACATCGTTTGACTTAAGTAAAATCTTATATGCATTACATTTTGGCAAGAAGGGGGTACTATATACTATATTTGATGTGTTAGTATTTTTTCTTTTTTCTATGAACCTTATTAAACATAATTGATTTACGAGAAAACTAGCTAAAACCTCAATTAATTTGAGATAGATGGAGTAGCTAGCTAATTGGGTATCTGCTTGGGCTTATTATTTACACCACAGTTTTACATCATCTTTCCCTGCTCCTGGATCATCGAGAGTTTAAGGCAGTTCCCTATATGCTGTAGATAAATATTGCAGTTTCCTATTTGGGGCAGCAAGGGAAAGCGTGTACGTCGCTTTAACTTGGGTTCACATGGCCCTGCTTCCGTTAGCCAAAACTGGAAGAACACGGGAAATTTCTTGGCAATGGGGACCTGATTCTTGTAGAGAAGAAAATAAGACCAGTCGGCTGGAAAGGATGGAAGAAAACATCACATCGCCCACTCGCTATCTTCTCCAACACCTCCACGCTCGTACTACCGCCGGCCGCAGCATCCACCCTAGGGGATGAAGCTCATCCTGGGAAGCCCGGGGACATGGAGCGGCATGGCGCTGCGGGTGTCGCAGTGCGTCTTCACCGCCGCATCCATCTGTACCATGGTCACCGCTCACGGCTACTCCAACTACAGCGCCTTCTTGTACTTTCTTCCACCCACCACGACTAATTTCATTTTATTCGCATACCTCTCCTGCAAAGTTGCAGTGCCAGTTTTGGCCTGCATGGTTGGCACTTGGCAGTGTGTTCATATGAATTTCTAGATTTTCTTGCTTCCCTAATCCTTCCTTCGATATTCTTTCTGCTGTGCGAGTGCATCTCTGAGTATTTTAGAACATTTTGAGGAGGAAAACAAAACAAAGAAGAACATTAATCATTTGGCGAGTATATAAAGGGGAACCTGTCTCTGAGACCTATGTCTGTGGCCTTCGGCCTTTCGTTTTTTCGTTTTTTCCCGCTTTGGACATCGAAACTTTGTATCACCAGGCCATTGTGTGGCTTTATTAAGTTAAAGCCAGTCTCTGCTCGAGCCTGTTGTCTATAAAATATAGCTTTACCAAAGGGTCCCGTCCTGATTGTGATCGATGTCCAAATCTCTTGTTACCATCTAGTAAATATATGTCATTCAACCCTGTTGAGACTTATAGGATCAACTAGCTCAAGTTTGAGCCACAAAAGGAAGATGGATAAAAGAATTACCTTGATCTGAAGATGATGATGCCATGCCTTCAAATCTTGCTCACAAAGATGGAGCAATTAGTGCTTAGTTCTTCCTAGTGTTTGTAGTGCTTAGCTAGATCGGATGCTTTTCCTTTTAGAGAGTTAGAGAGTGAGAGTGAGAGAGCAGGAGAGCAACTGCCGTGTCTCTTCTAACTTCTAGGGTCATCTAACCCTTTTATTTGTTTAGCACCACACACTAGGGGAACTAGCACCGTTGGATCAGAATTGGATGTCTCCGATCAAGACAACACATTAGAGCTACTGTAGCACTTTTACTGTAGTACCGCCCTACTGTAGCAGCCGAAAAGTTTGACCTAGGAGAGCAGCCTAGATCACACCAGAATATCCAACATTCTCCCCCTTGATCGTAAGGCTGAACATTATAAGCTCACTTTTCAACAAAATAATGCACTAAGACGAAAAGATTATAATGGTCTATTAGGTACCATTTAATCCAGTGACTATAGTACATCACTTCATATCAAAATGAACCTCATTAATTTATGAGCTCCATAAACTTTATTTACATTATACATTAACTTTATTTACATAATTCTTTACATAAACATTACAGACTCATCTTTTGATAAAATGGTACACCAAGACAATAGATTACAACAGTCAATTAAGTACTGCTAAACCAAGTGACTATGGTTCCCATTCGATCTCAAAATGAGCCTTTTGGGGAGATGGTGCCATAATAGTTCCAACTTCTCCAGGATTAAAAGCTTTCAACCAAACCCATGCCGGCAACATGCTCTCTGAATACGCTGGGTGGTAAGCCTTTTGTGAGCGGATCCGCTAACATGAACTTAGTACTGATGTACTTGACATTTATTGTCTGATCCTGGATTCTATCTTTCACAACATGGAATTTAATGTCAATGTGTTTGGCAGCACCACTTGACTTGTTGTTACTCGCATAGATTACTGCGGGTTGATTATCGCAGTACAGAGTGAGAGGCCTGGAAATGCTGTCAATCACTCTCAGTCCCGGGATAAAATTCTTCAGCCATACCGCCTGCCCGGTAGCCTCATAACATGCTACAAATTCTGCCTGCATTGTCGACGATGCAGTGACAGTTTGCTTTGAGCTTTTCCATGATATAGCTCCATTTGCGAGGGTGAAAATATAACCTGATGTGGATTTCTTAGTGTCAACACACCCCGCAAAATCAGCATCCGAATAACCCACCACTTCAAGGTTATCAGATTTTTCATAAGTAAGCATGAGGCCTTTAGTACCTTGCAAATAACGCAAACCTTTTTAGCAGCCTTCCAGTGATCCTGACCTGGATTAGACTGATATCTGCCAAGCATCCCGGTCACGAATGCTAAATCAGGGCGAGTGCATACTTGTGCATACATAATGCTCCCAACAATTGATGCATAGGGAACTACTTCATCTGCGCAGATTCATAATTATTTCTTGGACACTGAAAAGTCCCAAATTTATCGCCCTTTACAATAGGAGCAGGCGAGGCTGAGCACTTATGCATGTTGTACTTTTTCAGTACCTTCTCAATATATGCTCTCTGAGATAGCCCCAATATTCCTCTGGATCTATCCCGGTGAATTTCAATTCCTAAAACATAAGCTGCTTCACCGAGATCTTTCATATCGAATTTAGATGACAGAAATTTCTTGGTCTCCATTAGCATATTTATATCACTGCTGGCCAAGAGTATATCATCAACATATAATATCAGGAAGATAAAATTACTCCCCCTGAACTTAACATAAACACAATTGTCCATTTTATTTTCCTTAAAACCAAATTCCTTTATGACTTGATCAAATTTGAAATACCACTCTCTTGATGCTTGCTTCAAGCCATAGATGGATTTCTTCAGATGACATCCCAAATGTTCATTTCCTTCCACAACAAAACCTTCCGGTTGTGCCATGTATACATCTTCATGCAAGTCACCATTTAGAAATGCCGTTTTAACATCCATCTGGTGCAGCTCTAAATCATAATGAGCCACAAGTGCCATAATTATTCTGAATGAATCCTTGGTAGAGACGGGTGAAAATGTTTCATTATAATCAATCCCTTCTCTTTGAGTGAAACCTTTTGCCACAAGTCTGGCTTTGAACCTTTCGATATTTCCCTTGGAGTCACGTTTGGTCTTATAGACCCATTTACTTCCAACTATTTTAGCTCCTTTGGGAATTTCTACTAAGTCCCATACATCATTAATGCTCATGGACTTCATTTCATCTTTCATGGCATTAAGCCATTCAGACGAAAATTTACTTTGCATAGCTTCTTTAAATGAGGTGGGATCATTATTCAATATTGACTCATTCACATCCTCACTCATATAAGTGAAATAATCATCAGGAATAGCAGACTTTCTAGCCCGCTGTGACCTTCTGAGTGGTTCATTATTTGGCACATCATCAACAATTTGAGGCTGCTGAGTATCTTCAATAGAAGTATCATCAGGTGTGACATCTGAAATAGTCACAGGAGTCTCAGCAGGTGTATTATTCACAGGAGGTGCAATATCAGCAGACACCGGGAAAATAGGTTCTAAAATTATTGGAGCCGGGACATATACCCGTTTTTCCTCCAAAATTATTTCCCGAGGTGTTACGCTCCCCCTCATCACATCATTTTCCAGAAACACTGCGTGTCTTGTTTCAACAAATTTAGTTGCCTGATTTGGACAATAAAATCGATATGCTTTAGATTTGTCAGGATAACCAATAAAATGGCAACTGACTGTCTTGGGGTCTAATTTTCCCATAACCGGATTAAAAATCCTTGCTTCAGCAGGACAGCCCCATACATGAAAATAATTCAGGGTTGGCTTTTTCCCAGTCCATAATTCATACGGTGTTTTGGGCACCGATTTACTAGGAACCCTGTTAAGAATATGTGCTGCTGTTTTAAGGGCTTCCATCCATAAATTTACCGGCAGAGTGGAGTGGCTTAACATACTCCGCACCATATCCATAAGTGTGCGGTTTCGCCTTTCAGCCACCCCATTTTGCTGAGGTTCGCCCGGTGCTGAGTACTGGGCTACAATGCCATTTTCCTGTAAGAATTTTGCAAACGGTCCAGGAATTTGGCCATAAGTAGTATGTCTGCCGTAGTATTCTCCACCACGATCAGATCTTACAACTTTAATTCTTTTATTACATTGATTTTCAACCTCAGCTTTAAAAATCTTGAACTTGTCTAATGCCTCTGATCTTTCTTTAATTTGATAAATATATCCATAACGGGAGAAATCATCGGTGAACGTTATGAATGAATTAAAACCATCCACCGATCTCACATTAAACGGACCACATATATCCGTATGAATTAATTCCAAAACTCCCGTGCTTCGATTTGCACCTTTCTTAATTTTCTTGGCATATTTTCCTTTGATGCAATCAATACAATGATCAACATCCGCATCCGTAAAATCAAGAGAAGGAAGAATTTGATCTTTAATGAGACGCTCAATTCTCCCCCTCGAAATATGGCCTAAACGATAGTGCCATAATTTCGAAGAAGTCTCATTATCATTACGTTTGCGTTTGGTACCGACATTTAAATTTGAGGTAGAACCCACATTATTTATATCATCACATAGGGATATTACATAAAGTTTGTCTTGTCGACACGCAAGACCAACATTATTATTGTCATACATAATTATACATTGCTTATTCCCAAAGTGACACTCATAACCATCATCATCTAAACATGAGACGGAAACTAAATTCCGTTTCATCGAGGGTACATAGAGAACATTATTTAGTTGAAGCCTAAAACCACCATGAAGTATGAGAGTGAAATCACCAAGCGCCTCGGCATAAGCTTCAACACCATTAGCAACTCTAATTGTTCTTTCCCCTCTTTTTAGGGTCCTCCTCATATTGAATCCCTGCAACGAATTTGCAATATGAATTGTTGCACCTGAATCAATCCACCAAGTATTGGTGGCATAATTAACATAAAGGGATTCTTCAACAAAAGTAATAACATCGGTACCTTTTTCCTTGAGCCATCTCTTGAAGCCAAAACAATCCTTTTGCTTATGTCCACCTTTTCCACAAAAGTGGCAAGCATTAGATTTATTTTCTTCCGCATTAGGTGCTCTTTCTGGCTTCTTCTGCTGTGAACCTTTTGAAGATTGGCCTTTTTCCTTAAACTTATTAGGCTTGGGCTTCATATACTCATTCACAAATTTTTTATACCTCTTCTTTTGTGAATGAGCAAACTGATTAATATGCTCAATTCTGTCAGCCTTAAGCCTTTCTTCCTCTTGCACACATCGCGCCATCATCTCATCAATCTCCCATTTGACATCCATCGCATTATAGTTGATCATAAATGGATCAAATTGAGGAGGCAAAGATGACATAATAAAATGGACGAGGAAACCACTAGAAATCTCCATCTCCATAGACTTAAGTTTGGCGGCCATGTTGCACTTCTTCATAATATGCTCTCGAAGGCTTCCAGTGGGATCATATTTTTCATCAATTAGTCTTCGAATAAGGCTTGTTGCATAAACTTTAGAAGACCCTTTAAACTGATGCTCAATTTTTGCAAAGTACCCTTTAGCTGTCTCACAGTCAGGAAGGGCTCCCCTCATACTCTGTGTAATGGAGCCCTTTATCATCATAAGGCACTTGCGATTAGAGTCATCCCACTTAGCCTTAATAACATCATATTCCTTCTTGAGGGCTTCATAATTTTCATTATCTTCTTTAGGTGCCTCAGGAGGATCATTAAGGAGAGCATAATCAATATTGAGTAAGGCCATCGTAATCTCCAGCTTCTCCTTCCACATAACATAATTGCTACCATTTAGCTGTTCGATGCCATTTAGCATTCCAGCAATATTAGAGACATTAGTTGCTGCAAAAGAAAAATTCAAAATGCTTTAGTAAGCATCATCATAATTATTATTAAATTCTATTGATCAAATTCAAAACAGCTTTGGCCAGAGATGAAAATGAACAACAAAATTTTGTGGACAAATATTCATCAATTAGCTTTGGCCAAATTGATAAATAAAAGCCACACATTAATAATCCTCATTCATTAATTTCCTTCTACTAACCCGGTTCACATCAGCTTTGGCCAGAAGTGAAACGGATCAATAAAAGAATTTTGCGGTTAAAATGCCCGTCAAACAACTTTGGTCAGAATGACAAAGCATAAAACCACACTTTATTTGAGGATCCATTAAACTTTATTTCGCAGCGGAAACATTATTCCATAATAATCATAGTGATAAAAATCACCATAATTCATGAATCATATGCAAACTTGATAATAAACATATTTAAAGACATGTGAATAACTAAGCATGGCAATTAAAACATGACTAATAATAGACATAATAAGCATGATAAAACTTGCAGGAAAAATAGCCCTGAAAACATTTATTTCAGCCCCAAATTTTTTTTTTAATTAGTAACAATTATCTACTGAACTGGGCCGCAAAGCCCAGCCCAGCCTTTAGCTCCCCCTGACCCCATCTGGCCCGTAGCCCATTTGACAGCGGCAGAAACGCCGTGCGCCGTCGGATATCGATCCAGCGGCCGGGAGCAGTCGCGTCTGGATAAAACCAGCGCGTCATCCGCAGCCCCCGCGTAACCCTAGCCCTCTTCCTTCCTCCTTTGCTCCCGGGTGACGACGAGACAGAACGCGACGGCGGCGAGCACCGTGCGACGGAAGAGGAAGCCAACGGCGTCGTCCAGGCCCCTTCGCCAGAGCTGCGTGCAGCTTTGGCTAGCGCGCACCTCCGTCGAGTGGCTCTGGGCGGCGCTCTGTGCGAGGCAACGGCACGCAAGCGAGCGTCCCCGCGTCGGCGTCGACGGCCTGCGCAAGTCCGGCACCGCGGCGAGCTTCAATGGCGACAAGCGCGCGAGGAAGCACCGCCACGGCCCGGTGCGGCGGACAGCAAGGTCACTCGGGGTCCAGCCCGAGGTCACCTGCCAACATGAGTTGGTGGCTTCGACGCCGCCGTGGCCAGCGACGACGGCGAGGCCCATAAGGTAAGTTTCCACCGCCATAATCTTTAAATTAGGGCTAGGGTTCTTCAATTTGGGGAATTTCTTGATCTAGGGTTTCAGAAATTTGGGGATTTCATCAAAAGTTGCATCAAAAGAGCAATTCCCCACTAAAACTTGCTTAATTCGAAAACCCTAGCTTAATTACAGAGGGGAACTTAAAGAATTTCAATTCTAGGGTTTCATAAAATTGGGAATTTTGCTTAAAAGCTTACTGTAATGCATCAATCCCACTTAAATTCATCAATTGCAAACCCTAGAGCCTTAATCTAATCCATCAGTATTGATATCTTCAAGATTTAGGGCTAAAAATTTAACAAGAACAGGGCTATAGCATAACATGGTCATAACTAGGAAGAACAACTTAATAGAACAGCAAAACATGCTCGATCTTGACATGAACTTTAGCACAGAAACATAATAGATCAAGCAAGATTTTGAGCTAGGGCTCAAACTTGAGAGCTAGTATGCTCTGATACCATTGTTGAGACTTATAGGATCAACTAGCTCAAGTTTGAGCCACAAAAGGAAGATGGATAAAAGAATTACCTTGATCTGAAGATGATGATGCCATGCCTTCAAATCTTGCTCACAAAGATGGAGCAATTAGTGCTTAGTTCTTCCTAGTGTTTGTAGTGCTTAGCTAGATCGGTTGCTTTTCCTTTTAGAGAGTTAGAGAGTGAGAGTGAGAGAGCAGGAGAGCAACTGCCGTGTCTCTTCTAACTTCTAGGGTCATCTAACCCTTTTTATTTGTTTAGCACCACACACTAGGGGAACTAGCACCGTTGGATCAAAATTGGATGTCTCCGATCAAGACAACACATTAGAGCTACTGTAGCACTTTTACTGTAGTACCGCCCTACTGTAGCAGCCGAAAAGTTTGACCTAGGAGAGCAGCCTAGATCACACCAGAATATCCAACAAACCCAACTTCCAGGCATCTACATTTTTCGAGGATTTAAACAAGTTAGGGGACATGCATGTTTTGTGTATCAGATAAGGTTGGTCCTGGAACTGGTAATTTACATGTTCCTGTATTTTTCAAAGAAAACCTTCACTAGTTACGATCAAGTCAGGGACCAGTGTGTATCATATCCAGAACTCAGATTAATAGACTTAATTTCCATATGAAGGTGTATATTAAGACCCACTTGGGTTCAGTATGCGCGCTTTGGCAAACAGATTAATGGTAGCATATTATACTGTTTGGACCAGGTGTTGTATGTGTGCATGAGTGCTTATGAGCTCCTTTTAAAAAGGAATAGGTACTAGGCGTTTGCAAGGATTTCTGGACAGAACTGGGATGTTGAGGAGCTGGGATTAGTTCCAAGCTCCTTGGCAGAATGGGGTTAACAACATCATACTTGTTAAAAATGGACCTTAAATATTGGACATGTTTTCTTTTGTAGTTTTCTATGTGTTTATGTGGGCATATGCGTAATCGAGCCTTATGTCTTCACTTACCTGTAGCATTTTTCCTATCATTAAATTTAGGTTTTATGTGTCAACATATGAGATGTATCGACTGTTGTATATGTGCTTGTTGCTCCGGTGATTTATCCTTTCATGTCAGGTTTATTGAGACTATGAACTGCATAGAATCTGTTCAGAATTTCTTGGGCAGGAGTCATGTGTGTTTTCTTGACATGATCTAACCTACTCACGGTATCATGGTCTCTCTTTATTTCAGCTACATGGTCACTACGTTGATCTTCCAGTTTATGTGGAGTTTGAGCCTTGCTTGTGTTGATATATACTCTATTCGGAATAAAAAGGATTATCACACCCGGGAATTTGCAACATTCATTGTTATCTTTGACTGGGTAGATCATTCACTTTATCTCTTCTATTGTCCATGCAGCTATGTTTGAATTAGTTGAAAGCATGCACTGAAACAGTTGAAGCTAAATTTGTAATCAGTAGTTCTTAAATTTTCTTGTTCCATGAACAATTCGTCTGCAAAGTTTGATGGCACACCAACTCCAACAATATTTTTTTAAGGCTTTCTTCCTCTCTTAAAGAGCGGTAAAACTAGAATTTAGCAATAGAGAAGCATCAGTTGCATTTGTCCTGAATTATTTTTGTAAGTAAAGGATAAAAAAACTACTAATGTGCCTTGCATTAATTTTGGTTAACCAATGGTATGGTTTATCAAAGATTTTATCCAAAGCTGTTACATCTGACAAGCACAATTCAAATATCCTGCAAAATTATTTTTGACTCAAGCGGTTTTCAGAATGTTGAACTAGCAAGGGGTATCTAAGTGATTACAGCAATTGTCCATTCGTTGCAGATCCTGGCAGTTCTCGTTTTCTCGGGAGCCTCTGCCTCCGCCAGTGTGGCCATCCTCTTCACGAGGGATATGAACTTTTGCAGGATGTACTGGCGATTGGCATGCGGTCACTTCGTGCTTTCGATCATCTTGGCATTCATCGTGTGGTCATTGGATGCTGCATCTTCTTTCTCCGGGTTCTGGCTACTGGTTTCGTTTTTCTAGTGATCTCACATGCCACGTTGTGCTAATTGTCAGTTCACACTATATCGATTGCAATGTGCTCGGCGCACTTGGATTTCAGTTAATGGACAGCATCCTTCATCACTTGTAGTCTCTGTTTGACAGCTCAACTTTGTTTTACGAGTTTGTTATGAGCACTATGTCGTAGAATAGCCATCCTTTACATGATGTGGAATCATTACTATGAAGAGTAATATATGGAGATAAGTCACGACTATACCTGAAAATTGCTCTGGTTGTCGATCTTGTGCTTTGTCAGGTGTGCAATGGAATTTTATACACGCCATGGCCACAAACATGAAGCGTCCAGTTGCATACATTTCTATTCAGACAAAATAAATATGTTAAATATGTGTGTTCAGAAGGAAGTTAAATTTAGTCTTTAGCTTGCTCTATAGCTTGAACTGAAATCTAATTGCCAGAACACATTAGATTTCAGTTGATAGATTGTCTAGCGTAGTCTCTTGTAGTCCTGTAGACAGATTGTCTGTTTGATAGTTCATCTTTGTTATATCAATTAGTTATGAGCACCTGAAGACGTAATAGTTATTGTTTATGTGATGTGCAATCACTAATAATATGGAGAGTAATATATGGAAATAAGTAACGACTCTATCTAGAAAGTGCTCTGGTTATCGATCTTGTGACCTGTCAGGGGTGCAACGGAATTTTACCGCCATGGTGAAAAACATGAAGCGTCCAGCTGCATGTATTTCTTCTCTCCAGCCAAAAGAACTGGGTTACACAAAAAAAAATTGACAGGGGGATAAACATATGTTAAGATGGAAGGAAGTGCAGTTTAGTCTGCAGCCTACTCTATAGTTTCAACCTGGATCAGCAAACAAGGCACACAATTACAACTGGCACCATGCATAATCATAAATAACTGGATCTCATGAGACATAAAGATAACTAGCGTATAAAAGTAACTCGACTACTGCAATGCAGTCTTATGAAAGTTCATGACTACTGTGAGTTCTCAGAAAACTCTTAAGCTAAGCCAGATGATTTCTCTAACAGTGAAACCGAGAGAAAAGTCTTAAAATGCAATGGAGGAACATAAATGCAATCACGTATGTTAACGTTGAAGACCATAAAAGCATGCATTTCGATGGACCGAAAAGTTTAAACATACTCATGCTAGTGTAGAGAGCACAACAGCACCCATCAGAAAACAGTGTAGCAACTTATTCAAACTAGCATCGGCCCTAACTCCATAAATGTGATTCGGATAAATGTATTCAAGGACTACGCAACCAGAGCTCTTAAACTGATAAGGTAGATACATCTGAAAGCATATCATGCGTTCAGTGTATAGATCATGTAAGCAGATCTCAGAACAAGCATATCAACAGTCTGAAAATGACATGTTCGTGACAATACAAAGTACTACTTGGTACAGCAAATGTTCACAGTACTAGAAGCAGGATTTTGTGCGTGCATCCGTCTCACAAACATCATGTGAACAGCAAAGCAATCCACAACAATTACTCTCAATGGCAACAGAAGTGAGCTCAAGACGAATCTTCCGAAAAGTTGACAGCCAGGTCCCAGTAGTGTGGAACAGAAGCATCTGCAAACACCTTCTTGGCAGCAGCCTCACTCCGACACTGATGCACACTGAATTTGGGAAAGGTGCGCTTCGCCACACTACCTTGCCATACTAATACACAGCTATTCACAGGCTTGTCTGGTTCGTCCTCAGCGTCATCCTCGCCACCAACTGCAGCAGCCCAGTCAATCCGGTTCAGCATCAGCTTATTGTACCTCTTGATTGACTTCTTCCCTCCTTCCACAACAACAACACTTATACCATCTGCGATAACTGCAGCACCAGTCAGCCGGTTCTCTTGAGCATTCACGTCCACTTTAAAGCGTGTCTGAGGGTGTGACAGGTCTCTGATTCTGTACACACAAACAATCCAGTCTAGTGTGTCAGGATCATCAAAAAGCTTCCTCTCCTTCTTCTGGCGGCGCTCTGATGGTGTGAGTTTGCGGGCAATGTTGCGGTCCACGTGAGCCTGCTCACGCTCTGCAGCAGCAGTTCGTATTTCCATCTCCATACGTGTTGGATCCTGTGTAGCCTCTGCGCCCAGTACTTTCATAAGGTTGCTCATCTTCACCTTGGGCTTTGGTGGCTCCAAGAGGCCTTGCCTAATCATTTCTTGCCTATCTTTTTCCTTTGCAAGGCGCCTCTGTGTCCTGAGCTTCTTCTGCTCCTTCTTAGTCAGCTTAAGTGGCTGAGGCGGTGGTGGTGCAGGCTCAGCTGGGGGTTCCAATGGCTCTGGATGTTCTACATAGATTGTGATCCTATCCATATTAAGCCTTTCCAAGGAGATGTCCTCGTATGTGGCAGAGGTTAAAATTTTCGAGTCCCTGTAAAGAAATAGAATTGGCATTAATAGCTGTGTACTGATAAAGTGGGTCTAGATAAAATCAAGAGTGAGGTAGCAGCAAACCATGGCTCAATGTCAGGAATCTCTTCCTTCTGCTTTTGCTTTGGAGGCCTTCCACCAGGAGCAATTTCAATTAGGTTCGGATTCATGTCTACTTCGCCCTTTGCCTTAGCAAGTTGAGCTTGCTTTACTTTAAGCTCTTTAGCTTGTGCTTCGCCAAATTGATTCTGTATAATCAAATTATTAATTTCAGATACCAAAGATGCAATAAACCAAAACACGACTGCAACGTATTCCAAAAGGTTAAGGTTTGCAGACCTTAATCCTTTGCAATTCAGCCTGCCTGGTAAGTTTGCCTTCTTCAACAAAAAGGAATCCTGGCCTTTTAGGACGAAGGAGCTTCGTTGGGTTGATGCCCATCCTTTCATCAAAATGAACAGTAGATCTCGCAAGTGACTCCAAGTCTGGTTTGATAATCTGGAATGCATCCTTCTTCTGCTTGTTAATGTTGACCTACCAAAGGTTGAACCAAAAGTAGCGGGTCAATGTACAGAACTATACATCATATTGAAATATATGTCAAGTTACCGAAGTTTTACCTTTAGAGTACTCAGACTGCTTGGCTTGGTCATGCTGATAACATTCCCCTGCTCATCAATTTCCCTACCTTGAGCATCAAGACGTAGAACAGGAGGCTTGGCAGGCCTTTGAGAAACAGTTAGTTCACTGGATGCACCAGGGAACACGTTTATAGGAGGCGGAAACTGTGGATCCTGGCGAAATCCCATCTTAGCAGCAAGCTCTTGTGCTCGCTTCACAGCGTCCAAATTGGGAATGTTGGTAAGGCCTGAAATACCAACTGCACCTGCAGCTGCTGGCATCCCAGAGACACTACTAGGAGGCAGTTCAGAAGGTGCGCCAGCATGAACTGCAGATGCACTCGAGCCAGAAACAGGCTGTTTTTCTTTCTTAGGAGTTTGTGTATCAGTGATGGTAGTGCCAAGTTTATTATTAAGCTGTGTGGAAAAACATGAGCTTAGAATGGTTATAAAAGTATAACAAGAACATTGAAGCAAAGGACAAGCAATAGTTGTAATGTCTTACCCCGGGTAACCTCTTGAGTTTTTCTGATAGTTCCTTCTTCAGTTGCAAAGCTTTTTTAGCTTTGGCTAAAGCATCAAGACTTAAGTTACTACTTCTGGCAGCGGATGAATTTGCAGTTCCATCTGTACTAGATTTTCCAGTAACTTCATCAGATCTAATACTAACTCCCCCATTTTCATTG
The DNA here is from genome assembly GCA_947311845.1 of Poa pratensis. NCBI lineage: Eukaryota > Viridiplantae > Streptophyta > Magnoliopsida > Poales > Poaceae > Poa > Poa pratensis. The sequence continues at coordinate 29,958,976 of CAMZMU010000097.1, read as the reverse complement.
GTGGTAGTAATCGAAGATACCTTTGAAGCAACCGGACCAGCAGATGGCACCACAACAGTAGGTGCAGAATTAAGCGGCTGCTGAGCACCAACCTACAAAATATAAAGGCACAAAGTCAGCACAGAAATGGATCCAATGGTGAACCTGACAACGACCTTCTAAAGAGAAAACAAGAAGTGCAGACCAAATTTCTTCCAAAGAAAACTTACGTATTTAATTTAATTCGGCTTACCCTCATAAATTTACTAAACAAAAATCATACACACCAGCAAAGTACACTGAACTACACAAATGCAACAACATCCCTTTGTTAAGGTTTTTATAACCAGAAAACTAGTAGGATAAACATGGTACTCGGGCACATTAGGAATCACTCGCCCAAATCTCAGGAACATGAAATCAGATGACTAGAGCACAATATACGAGAACAGTACATGATACTTACATTAGGCGCCGCTCCGCTGTGCGAATGCGAACCTCCATTAGCACCTGATTCTACCTTCTTCTGCTCATGGGACGAACTGTCCTTACCCCTCTTCTGATCACCATTCTCATCGCCGTCATCAAACTTCCTGCGCTCTCGCCTTGGCCTCTCCTCCTTCCGCGGAGACGGATCCACCGCGGCCCTGGCCCGCTTCCCAGCTTCCCGGTCGAGCTCGTCGGCGTCGCGGCGGCCGCCCCCGCTTTCGTGATGGTCCTTCCGCTTCCGTGACGGCGGCGGCGTGGGGAGCGGCTGCTCGCGGTCGGCCGAGTCGCGGCGCTCGACGGAATCCCGCGGCGCGCGGCTCGAGGGCCGATCGCGCTTGGCGGGCGGCGGGGTATCGGAGGGGGAGCGCGAGCGGTGCCGGCGCGCGCGGCGGCGGTCTTCCTCGGCGTCGCGCTTGTGGTGGTGGCCGTCGCTTTCGTGGCGGCGGCGTCGGTGGCGGTCCTCGTCGCGGTCGCGGGTGGCGTGCCGGTCGTCGTCGCGGTCGCGGTCGCGGCGGGAGGAGCGCTCGCGATCCATGGAGGGGGAGGGGTGGAGTTCGGAAAGGGCGGATGGGAAGCAGGGCGCCGGAGATGGGGGCGGCCGCGGTGCTAGGGTTAGGGCGTGGTGCGACTGCCGGGCGCCGCTAATGGGCTGGGCCGGGAGATACCGACGCAACGGAGGGGTTTAAGTTTTTTCGGCAATCGGCCGACCCGGTTTTTTACGGGAGCAACCACGTCCTGCAACTTTTGTTCGGTACCTCTCGAAACGTGCATGATTTGGGGGTGTTGGAAATATGTCCGGTAATTCGCAAAAAAAAAAATATGTCCGGCTAGCACGCTGCTCAAAGCAGGCTCGGGTCAGGCCCGCTGAGAACGGCCGAATCGGTCGCTTTTGTGTCAGACCCCCCAACCGCTGGCCCCCTCAATAATCTACAGTGGTGAATACTGGTATTAGGATATCCATGTATGTACTAATGGCCAAAATTAATCATAATTCTTAAGCCCAAATTCAAGCATTTGTACACGTAAAGCCCAACAGGTAAAAAGCAGCTACCGAGTAGCCACACCCACGTACCGCAATGATCGATCCTAAAGCCTGGTCGTTTCCACCTTCGTCATCCCCTAATCAATCGCATGCCAATTGCCAGGGTGCAAGGAAGCAAGCCGCCTCTCGCTGCCACCGGCCGCCGCGGACGATGGAATTTGATTGCCGGTTTGTCTAGGCGGCCGAGTAATACGGCGGCAGCTGCCAGCTTGCCGTGAGTTCATCATCATCCCGTCAATTCACCACAGGGTCAAGGTATACAGTACTGCTAATTTGATCGAAGTCTTTTAATTGTTCTGCTATAGTTTAGCTAATGCTTCTTTACTTAGTTCAGGAACGATGAGGAAGAATTCATTAGATTGATTTTTCCCACCAATTGATTCAATCTCGAATCTGGCCAAGTGTTAAACTTCAGGATTCAGTCCGTGGTATCATTCTAGCTATATTTAAATTAGGAAAAAATATCTATCCTATGGCCAAACATATGCTGACTTTGCTTGCCGATTTTAACGTTTATAATACTAAATATACATGTTAGATTACGGTCGAACATAGGTTGATCTTAAGTTATTTTCAGACTCGACACCTTAGTATACTTGCCCTAGTGGTGCCATCGTGGTCAGCCGTTGTACACACTTTCTGAAATGAGAGGAATAGTCGTGTCTCAAGCGACAGTCGTCACACTCACACACCTATGTTGAGGTGGCTAAGATTGTTTTCGACGACATCAGCATCACACTCTCGCTTTTGGGGCCGCCCTTCAGACTTCTGCCGACAAGCATGCATTAGCTACCTCCTAAGTTTTCATCGCTCGCCCCCCCCTAAGTTCAAATCCTGGCTCCGCCGACCCGGTTTTTTATGGGAGCAACCACGTCCTGCAACTTTTGTTCGGTACCTCTCGAAACGTGTATGATTTGGGGGTGTTGGAAATATGTCCGGTAATTCGCAAAAAAAAAATATGTCCGGCTAGCACGCTGCTCAAAGCAGGATCGGGTCAGGCCCGCTGAGAACGGCCGAATCGGTCGCTTTTGTGCAGCCAGGCTCCGGGTGTGCGACCTAGCTGAACGTCACGCATGAGCTGATGCAGCCACCCGAGATGGCGGTGAGCTCCAAATTTGCGGCGGGAGAAATTCGATCACCGCCCGCCGAATTCGCCCCTCTATTTAGCTCTCCTCCAAATCGAAAACCGTCATTTCCCCTTTTCAACCTTTGTCGATGGCGGGACCGTTTGCGTCAAGGCGAAAGCGCCGACGGAGGTGAAGGCGACGGCCGAGTTCGTGGGCGACAACTCTCATCTGCATCCGGTGGCTGTAAGAACTTCTGAACTTGTTCTTCTGAGCTTACTCCTTCTTCATATATTAGATCTATGCAATGTCTTGGACATTTGCTTCATCTAGATTACAGTCCATAAATCCGCTGCTTATCTTAGGCTTGATTAGATTGATTGTGTAATGTGTGCATATCCCACATATGTTGAACATTTGCTTCTCTAGATACGTATGCACGATACGGTTGAGTATGATTCATGTTTATCATCGTTGTCGTGGGGTCACTCTTCGACTACCCCACGGTGGGGATACCTGGGTCACGCCAAGCCATCAGCCTTATGACGAGGGCCCAAGGAAGGCCCAAGGAGGACGACGTGCGGCCCAAGATAGTCGACGCTAGGTCATGTGACCCCAGCCATGCTTGTAAGCGCCATCGGCACCGTTCACCTGAGACCTAGCCTACCATATAAAGGCTAGGAGGGTCCTTCGTCTAGGGTACGCTCATAGCCGCCACCACAAACCCTAGCGAGATTGCCATCTCGCCATTGTAGCCACAACTCGCCATTCAATACCAGACAAGCAGGAAGTAGGGTATTATCCTCGGGAGCCTGAACCTGGGTAAACGCCTTGCTTGTCAGCCGTCGTGATCACTGAAAGAGCATGCAAGGCTCTTCCTCTATTTTGGAGTTAATAACAACACACCCACGGAACTAATCATGTTCTTAAGTTTGAACAGGGATGAAAACATCAACACGAGAAGTTCTCATATGGAAGAGAGAGGGGCTCGAAAATCTGCCCAGGCTGAATCTGTCCTGACGGTAGTACCGCCAGTGGGCAGCGGTAGTACCGCTCCTTCTGGAGCAGTACTGCTGCAGCACGCAGGCAGTCCTCTCCTGCGGTACTACCCTGGAAGTACCGTTGCTGATGGCAACGGTACTACCGCTGGAAGTACCGCTGGGATACCGTTCAGACGTTTTAAGCCACTGTCTCCAACGGTATCTCTCCGGTACCCCCCACGTACTACCGATGGAATACCACGAATTTATTCGAGGCATGACAGCGGTAGTACCGGTGGGTTCTGGCGGTAGTACCGGTGCCTGGTAACTACGGTAGCACTATGTGCTACCGCTGCAACTGAGCATCGGAACCACTGAGGTACTGTGTGAAGATCAGTAGCGGTAGTACCGCTGTTCGTCAGCGGTAGTACCGTTGTGCACATTTTGTGCATAACGGTTGGATTTTCAGGGGCCCCTATATAAAGACCCTTTCTTCCCCAATGAAAGGCTGCGATTTACATTCTCTCTCCTCCATTGCTGCCGAGCTTCAAACTACTAGATCTCCCACTCCAACCACTCAATCGACTTGATACTTTGAGGAGTGTCATAGGAGGTCTAGATCTACGTCTCCACCGAAGGAATTTCAAATCCCCCCACACGGATAGTGTGGAACTTGCATCTTGGGTTGCTTGTAACTCGAGGTGCCTTTGTGAGTCTCGGAGGAAGTCCGAGACATTGTTGGGAGGCTTCAACTCATTGTGGAGTTCCCCGACCTTTGTGTACCGGCTTGGTCAACGCCATCAAGGTGACCTCATAGTGAATGAGCCGAACCCCCACGGGTAAAGCTCACGGAGAATAGAGTGAGCACATCCGTGCTATTGGAGCGCCTAGGTGGCTCCACACTCCTCCAACGTAGACGTACTTCCCTTGGGAAGGAACTACGGGAAACATCTCCGTGTCTCCACTTTGCGGTTACTTCTATCCTTTACTTGTTGCTTCCGCTACGTTGCTTACCTTGCTTGTATCACATAGGTTGCTCACTTAGTGCACATCTAGTCAACCTTGTTATACTTTGCTCAAGCCTTAATTAATCGAAAAAGAATTAAAATTTGGTAGTCGCCTAATCACCCCCCCTCTAGTCGACATATCGATCTTTCAATTGGTATCAGAGCCTCGTCTCTTATCTAAGGCTTCACCGCCTAAGAGAATATGTCGGACGTCGTGGACCCTCTCGCATCGGTTACTAATGAACGCTTTGGTGAGGTTGTTAGTGAACTCAAGAGTGAGATATCGAATCTCAATACCGAGATCACTACCAACCTCAACATAAGCATGAAGGAATCGATGCGAGAAATGTTCAAGGAGTTCCTAGGGAAACCGGATCCTCCTAAGGTTGATTTACCCTCCTTGGAAAATGTCCCGGGAAGGTAGATACTCTTCCTTCTACGGGTATTGTCAATGCGGACGGAAAGGCGCAAGCCAATCCCGAAACAAAGAACTCCGAGGATGGTAACTCAACCCCAAGGAAGCCGCCGGGGGTGTATGCTAATGTTCCACCGGAACAAGTGTATAACACAATCCACCAACACGTCTCTCCGCCACACATCGCCAATATGGGCGCACCTCCTAAGCTTGATCCAAAAGACTTTCCTAATTGGCAATTCTCTATGCGTTCACACATGTCTAGTTGTTGTGTTTTCTTGATTGACATTTTAGAGCAAGGCTTCCATCCTCAAGACCCACACAACATGACTCCAACGGAGAAGGCCAATCATCAACTCAACGCCACCGCCATGCACATGATACAAACGGCCGCAAGCCCAACTTATCGCACGCATATCCGTATGTGCACGACGGCAAAGCAATGTTGGGAGAATCTTCATAACTTGTTCTTGGGGAACAAAAGCATTCAACTTTCCAAGTATGAAGCGGTTCAAGATGAAGCCGATGAGTTTGTGATGAATGAAGATGAGACCCCCGAAGATCTCTATCGAAGACTCTCCGCTCTTGCCATCACCTTGAATGATTTCGGTTTTGAGAAGATTAGTGATAATTGGATCAAGCGCAAATTTCTCAAGGCCATCACTCCCTCAAATCAAGGCTTAGCTCAAACCATTCGATCAAGACCGGACTTCTCAACACTTGACTCCAACACCGTGCTCAACGAGTTTGTATCCATTGGGATGGTTGTCAAGAGCTCTATTCATGCTCAAGCTCGGCAAAGGGGACTTGCGGGACAATCTCCAAATGTCGCTTTGAAGTCCACCACCATCACTAGTGAAGAAGAGTTTGAACATGGAGGTGAAGAGGAGGATACGGAGGAGATCAAGAAAGACTATTGTGAGCACATGGCTCTTGCTTCAAGAGCCTATTGGGGCAACCGTTCCAAGAGATCTTCAAGACCTTTTGCTAAGAAGAACTTCGTTGCAAGACCAAGAGGAGACCGTCCAAAGACTTGCTATAATTGTAGTAATCTCAATCACTACATTGCCGATTGTCCTTGGGAGAATCGAGAGGACCACAATGGCAAGCTTGTGAGAAAAGACAAGTCCAAGGGCAACGGCAACAAGAACTACGTGAAGAAGAGGGTTACCAATGCCTTGTGTGTTCAAGATAGAAAAGTTTTGGAAGAATACACGTCCGGTGATGAAGATGAAGATGAAGTTGTAGCTACCGCTCGCATTGCCATAGCTACACCTTCCTCTACACCGTCATCCCTATTTGAATCCCCCAATGAAAATGAGTCCATTCCCTACACATGTCTCATGGCAAAAGCCACCTCGGTAACTCCTTCTCCTAAACCTATTGCCTCTACACCTCCTTCCTTATTGGATTGTGTAGAGAATGTTGTGAAGGAGCCCCAAAGTCCAAATGAGGTGGACGTGTGGCTAGCGAATCTTAAAGGAGAAGACAAAGTGAATGTTGATGCTCTTTTGGAGCAACTTGAGGAAACTAACTCTCTTGTAGATCAAAAGGAGGAGATCATTTCGGGCATGGCAAACCGTGAGGTTGACTATGCTAATGAGATAGCGGATTTCGCTATTGCTCTTGAAAAGGAGCAAACTCGTAGAAGGTCCCTTGAGGAGGCCCTATCTAATTCCGAGGAATCCTATGCTATTGACATGTCTAGAGTTAAAAAGGATCATGAACATGCTCTTGCTACTTCTAAAGTCTATAAGAATGAGAAGCTTGAGCTAGGCATTGAACATGCTAGACTTGAGAAGGAAAACAAGAGACTTGATGAGGAACTCAAAACCCTCAAAGAGTCTTTTGCCAAACTTGAGAAGTCTCATGATCAATTCCTAGGTCAACAAGTGAAAGAAGTTATTGCTTCCACATCAAATGAAATTATTGCTAAATCTATTATTTGTTGTGAGCATGCTAACCTTGTTGAAGAGAATGCTAAGTTGAAATCTCAACTTGAGAAGGGCATTATGGCTTGTGCCCAAGGAGAAAAGAACCTCAATGACCTTTTGAGCAATCAAAAGGATCAAATTGGAAAAGAAGGACTTGGTTTCTCTACCAAGTCAAAGAAGAAGAACAAGAAGAAGAAGAAGTCTTCTCCCTCTTCAAAAGCTATTATCTTTGTGAAGGAGGGGGAGTTGGCTAAAGAGAAGGAGACCAACACCATTGTGGGTGGTGAGGTCACAAGGGACCTTCCTACCCATAATGACTTTGCCGGCAAATATAACCCATCTTATGTTCTTATGAAATCTAGAGATGGTCATGTTTATGCTAAATATGTTGGCTCTTCTTATGGTGATGATTATCATTGGGCTATTTGGGTTCCTAAGACCCTTGTGACTAACAAGAAAGGACCCATCGAAAAATGGGTACCTAAATCAAAGACTTGATTCCTTGTAGGGTGTGGCGTCCGGTGCGGGTCGATGGACGGTGGATAGTGGCGCATCCCAACACATGACCGGACGCATTGACTTGGTGGATGATATTGAACCTCCTCTACCTCAATATTCACGAGTCAAAATTGGTGACAACCGCGAGCTTAAGGTATTGGGACGAGGCAAGGTCGTTGTTGCTAGAGAAGTCTCTATCAAGAATGTACTTGTCGTTGAGTCCCTTGGTTACAACTTACTCTCCGTCTATCAACTTACTAAAAGTGGTTATGGGTGTTATTTTGATGACGAGAGTGTGATCATCACCGTGAAGGGATCTCTTAAAGTAGTCTTTGTTGGACATGTCGAGTACGGCATGTATGTGCTTGATTTCTCGAAAGAGAGCATGTCGGCCGCGACTTGTCTAATGGCTAAAGTTGATGTGGGTTGGCTTTGGCACCGCCGACTAGCCCACACCAATATGAGAACACTCCATGATCTTCAAAGTGGTAATCACATTCTTGGACTAACCGATATTAAGTTTTCCAAAGATCGTGTGTGTAGATCATGCGTTCTAGGAAAGCAACATGGAGAAGCCCATCCACCAAAGACGAAGATTACCACCAACAAGATTCTGAGCTCATTCATTTGGACCTTTTTGGTCCATTATCTTATGATAGTCTTGGTGGGAAGAAGTATTGCTTGGTGATTGTTGATGACTATTCAAGATACACATGGGTCTATTTCTTCAAGAAAAAGAGTGAGACTCAACAAAGAGTCATTGACTTCATCAACATGTCTCAACGCCAATATCAAGAGAAGATCATGACAATTCGAAGTGACAATGGGTCCGAGTTCAAGAACTATACCGTGGAGGGGTTTCTTAGTGAAGAGGGATTGCTCATCAATATTCCACTCCATACACCCCTCAACAAAATGGTGTTGCGGAGAGGAAGAACCGGACTCTTATGGATGCGGCTAGGACCATGATTGCGGAGTATGCTTCTCCGTTAACTTTTGGGCCGAAGCCATCTCCACCGCTTGTCATGCAACAAATCGGTTATTTCTCCGCAAGCTATTGAACAAGACCCCATATGAGATTCTTCTTGGGAAGAAACCGGATCTTTCTTATTTTCGTGTCTTTGGATGCAAGTGCTTCATTCGCAAGAAAGGTAACCGGTTATCTAAGTTTGAAACTAGATCTATAGAGGGTATCTTTGTTGGTTACTCCACAAACTCTCACGGCTATAGAGTCTACAACAAGACCACCGGTCAAGTTGAAGAATCTAGTGACGTGAAGTTTGATGAGGATAATGGCTCCCAAGTGGGGCAAGTTGATCCTAATGTTGTAGGTGATGTACCTATGGAGCTCGCTCTAAGAAGGATGGCAATTGGGGACATTCGTCCCATTGAAGAGGATCCTCCTCAAGTTCAAGATCCTCCTCGAGCTCCTCCTCAAGTCATACCATCACCAACTCAAGATCCTCCCCGTAACCAAGAACAAACTCCGAGCCCTCAAACAAGTGAGCAAGGTCAAGAACAAGATCAACCTAGTGGTTCCTCTCCACAACTTGATGTTCAAGACCAAGCTCTAGATGGTGCACACGACAATGATCAAGAACAAGATCAAGGTGGTCCTCATCAAGATCAAGCTCAAGATCAAAACAATGCACATGACTCCGATGATGAAGGAAATGATCAAGTCATCTCTCAAGAAACTTCGGAGGAGACCAAGAAGAGAAGAGAATTGCGAAGAGAGCAAAAATTAACTCGCTTAGAGCATACATTGGACAAAGTTCTTGGAGGTGTCCAAAGCAAGGTCGTCACAAGAAAACAATTGGCAAGCTTTAGCACCAACCATGCTTTTGTGTCCTTCATCGAGCCCAAGAAGGTGTATGAAGCTCTTGAAGATCATGATTGGATTGATGCCATGCATGAAGAACTCAATAACTTCAAGCGCAACAAGGTGTGGAAGTTGGTGCCAAGGCCAAATGGGTGCAAGAACGTCATCGGCACCAATGGGTCTTCAAGAACAAGCAAGATTCGAACGGCATTGTCATTCGAAACAAGGCAAGATTGGTGGCACAAGGCTACTCTCAAGTCGAAGGTGTTGACTTCGGTGAAACCTATGCCCCCGTTGCTCGTCTTGAATCTATTCGCATCTTGCTTGCATATGCATCTCATCATAACTTTAAATTGCAACAAATGGATGTTAAAAGTGCTTTCCTTAATGGTCCTATTAATGAGTTGGTATATGTTAAGCAACCTCCCGGGTTTGAGGATCCCAACCATCCGGACCATGTTTACAAGCTCGACAAGGCACTCTATGGCCTTAAACAAGCCCCACGTGCGTGGTATGAGCACCTTCGAGAGTTTCTTGTAGACCGTGGATTCCAAGTTGGTGTTATTGACCCCACCCTCTTTACCAAGAAGGTGGGTGGCAATCTTTTCATATGCCAACTCTATGTAGATGACATCATTTTTGGTTCTACTAACAATGCTTTCAATGATGAGTTTGCAAAGCTAATGACAAGCAAATTTGAGATGTCCATGATGGGGGAGTTGAAGTACTTCCTAGGATTTGAAGTGAAGCAATATAGGGAAGGTACCTTCATCAATCAAGCCAAATATACCCAAGACATGCTCAAGAGGTTCACGATGACGGAGCTCAAATCTTACAAGACACCCATGTCCACCTCCGTCGACCTCCACACCGACACCGAGGGTAACGATGTCGATCAAAAACTCTATCGCTCTATGATTGGCTCTTTGCTTTATCTTTGTGCATCTAGACCGGATATTATGTTTAGTGTGGGTAAGTGTGCAAGGTATCAAGCGGCTCCCAAAGAGAGCCACTTAGTGGCGGTTAAGCGCATCTTTCGATATTTGCTTCATACCCCAAACTTTGGTCTTTGGTATCCCAAGGGTTCAAGCTTTCATCTCATGGGTTACTCGGATGCGGATTATGCCGGAGAGAAGAAGGATAGGAAGTCTACATCCGGGAGTTGTCAATTTCTTGGCCGCTCCTTGGTGTGTTGGTCTTCCAAGAAGCAAAATTGTGTTGCTCTCTCCACCACCGAAGCCGAGTACATCTCCGCCGCAAGTTGTTGTGCTCAACTCTTATGGATGGTGCAAACTATGAAGGATTATGGTATTATCTTCTCCAAGGTGCCCCTCATGTGCGATAATGAAAGTGCTATCAAGATCGCCCACAACCCCGTGCAACATGCCAAGACGAAGCATATTGAAGTTCGTCATCATTTCATCCGGGAGCATGTGGAGAGGGGCAACATTGACCTTTCTTTTGTAGGAACCAAGGATCAACTTGCGGATATATTCACCAAGGCCCTTGATGAACCAAGATTTCGAGAGTTGAGGAATGAACTAAATGTCATTGATGCGAGCAACTTTGCTTGACCGCCTTGCACAAATACCCTAGTAGACATCGTAACTAGTTTAGATGCATGCATGGACATAGGGGGAGTGTAGCTCAACTCATGAGTCAACACTACTTCTATTATGCGCACATTGACAATTCGTGCTTCATTTGGTCACTCGGTGACAAATTGTGCTTAAACGATGAGTATTGGCCTTGAACCCAAGATATATCTTCGCGGTTTTGGGTTGATAATTGCTCATACATGGTGGCCTAGGCCACCGCCCTCCTCCTTATGAGGAGTTGATCTTCATTTGATCTTATTCGGGTTTTTTAGACCTCTTTTTGTGGAGAGCATTTGAGTTTGGCCTTTCTCTCTTGCTTCTTGCAAACTCGGATTGTTTCTCCTCCCCCAGTTCCAAACTCCATCCTAAGCCAACCTCCTATCCCATAAGATCTCTCCTTTCCAAAATTGCAAAAACTTTTATGATCTTCTCGGCGGAAATGCGCGTTTCAGGCGCCCGGTACTACCGGTGTTTGGAAACGGTACTACCGTTGCCTGGGAGCTGTCCCAGGCACAGTACTACCACTCTAAATACCGTAGTCATCAGGTACCGGTACTACCGGCAGTTCTGGCGGTACTACCGCTCTGGCTGAGGATGCTCTCGCACCTCCCAGATGCGGTTTTATCACTAGACCTTCCAGTAGCACCAGTAGCGGTACTACCGCTAGAAACTCCGGTAACACCGCCAGGACAACGTGGTTGCCAGGCGCGGTTTCACCGTTTTTCTACCGATAGTGCCAGCGGGCGGTACTACCGCTGGGCCAGCGGTAGTACCGCTGAGGGTTTTTTGACAGTGGGGTTAAGTGGGGCGTGGGGGGTAGTTTTTCCCATTCTACCTCCCCACACCCGACCCCCACGTTCGTCTCTCTCACCGCAGCCGCCGCCGTCGCACATTGCCGCCGGGAGAGCTTCTCCCCGGCCACGACAGCCCCTCTCCGGCCGTGGGGTGGCTCGAGGACCTTCTCCTCCCTCTTCCTCTCCACAATGAGTTCCGGTAAAACTCCTCTCTCTCTCTCAACCTAGTTGATTCGTTGAGATTCGATAGAGATTGTTTTCTTGCAACTCCTGTGGTAGAAGTAGTAGGGAATAGTTGGTACTCAGTTTAGAATCGTACTTGCAAAGTTTCATTGGACGATCCCATAGATCGGGTCAGTTTCGTCGGTCAAACCGCTAGATCTGGAGCTGGCGGTACTACCGCTCCTAGGAGCGGTACTACCGCTGCACCGGTACTACCGGTCTGTCAAACGGTACTACCGTTGATCTGGTGTTTTCCAGAAACTGGGCAATTTCGATTCTTCTCTTTTTGATCATGTTTGTTTTTGCAATACTTATCCCCTGTGCTATCTGTCTCTGCTTTCTTAGGACCTAGCAAGGGCCGTGGGGGCAGTTCAGCTCGGGCTCCCAAGAGATCTCGCAAGGACAAGGACCTTAGTGATGAACCTGAAATCATTCCAGAGAAGCTCACTCGCCGTCAGCAGTCTGCTCAAGCCAAAGCTGCTGCCAAGAAGACTGCCTCTCTCATGAGGATGTCACCTCAAGCTTTTGTCAAGGAAAGAAGGAAAAATCCCTATGTCGTGACCAAGGATCCCCGCTACCAGAATCCCCTATTCCATTCTCAGTTTCAAGAGAAGATTTTCAATGAGGTGCTTCCCCGTTTCAAGACCAAAGTGGTGAAGCAGTTTTGCATCAACACAGACCATATGAGAGCACATCTTGACTACTTTGGTGAGTCCCTGGACATTTGTGAAGAGTTTGGGATCCTGAACTATATCAACTTACATGAAGACTTTGATGAGCACCTCGTTCTCCAGTTCTATGCTACTGTTCACTTCCACACCGACAAGAGAGCTGTCACATGGATGACCAAGGACAAGGTGCTCACCTCCTCTTGGGCAGATTTTGCTACCCTCCTTGAGCTGCGGGACTACGGTGACCTTATGACAGTGGATGACGATGCTCAAGTATTCCGTATCTCCTACATGAACAAGCCAATGAAGCCCTCTGCTCTCTCTCATCTGTTGATTCAGGGTCGTGGGGTTTGTGGAGAATCCAAGCACCTGCAGAAAACATGGCACATTATGCACCGCATTTTCCGCAACACGGTGTTGCCTCGAGTGGGCAACTTTGACCAGATCCATGGGCGTCTCATTGACCTTATGGTTATCTCTTCTGAGATGGTGGGCCAAGGCAAGAAGCTGGATATTATGGATATCCTTTGGAATGAGATTCATGAAGTGATTATGAAAAGGCATGTTCCTATCTTTGGCTCCCTTATTATGAAGCTCATTGTTCATGCATGGGTCAAAAAGAAGTTTCCCTTAGAGCTGCTGGACAATGACACTCCTCTCATTGCTCACTCTGTCAAAGATTTGAACCGCAACAAGCATCTCAAGCCTCTCATCCCCATGATGAAGCTTACAACACCGAAGATGAAGAAAATGACCCAGCTTTTGAGTTGCCCAAGAAGAAAGAGAATACCTTCAAGAAATGGGTTGCCAATGCTATGCACTCCATCTTTTGCCGCCAGGACGATAGCAATGTGAGGGCTTGGAGAGAACATGAAAGGGCCAAGCTAGAACGCCAACGCACTCGCCAGCGCTTTGCGGTTTTGGGTGCACCTATCCCTGCGGGCTCCGAGGACAGAATCACCACTTACTCCAAGTGGATTGGGAAGCACCGCTACAACACTTGGGTTGATCCCGATCTTCAGGATGATGCCTCCACTTCTCATGCCGGTGACCCCTGGGTTCGTGAAGGAGAAGAACATGGCAGGGCTGATCGTGATGAGGATGATGGCAGTGATGGGTCTGCTAGTGATGAGGGCAATGATGCTGATCCCGAGGCTGCTGATGGGGACGAGGATGATGAGGAGGAGGACGATGACTGAACCCCCTTGGGACGCTAGCATCGCCTCTCCCTTTTTGGTGTCTTGATGCCAAAGGGGGAGAGAGTTCTACTAGGTTATCCGGGGATTTGCATGGGTGGAAGCACAAGCTCTTGTTGTCTCTCTCTTTGATCTTTATGCTTGTGCTTCACTTTTTATCTTATTCGAACTTGGTTTAGGTGAACTATCTCGTTGCATGGTGTAAGACATGTGGAACTTTTATTTCCGTTCGGAACTATGTGGTGTAATAACTCTTGTTTTATGTCTTACCATGCTTGTGCAAGTTATGCTTTCTTGTGTTATTCATAAACTTGCTTGGTTTACAAAATGTAGGGGGAGCTTTGATCCTATCATGTATGCATCTTGTATTCAAATGCAAATTTATTGATGCATACTGATAGGGGGAGCCTACCTATATTTTGCAAATCATTTGTGTGAGTGTGTTGTCATCAAACTCCAAAAAGGGGGAGATTGAAAGAGCATGCTAGGCTCTTCCTCTGTTTTGGAGTTAATAACAACACACCCACGGAACTAATCGTGTTCTTAAGTTTGAACAGGGATGAAAACATCAACACGAGAAGTTCTCATATGGAAGAGAGAGGGGCTCGAAAATCTGCCCAGGCTGAATTGTCCTGACGGTAGTACCGCCAGTGGGCAGCGGTAGTACCGCTCCTTCTGGAGCAGTACTGCTGCAGCACGCAGGCAGTCCTCTCCTGCGGTACTACCCCTGGAAGTACCGTTGCTGATGGCAACGGTACTACCGCTGGAAGTACCGCTGGGGATACCGTTCAGACGTTTTAAGCCACTGTCTCCAACGGTATCTCTCCGGTACCCCCCACGTACTACCGATGGAATACCACGAATTTATTCGAGGCATGACAGCGGTAGTACCGGTGGGTTCTGGCGGTAGTACCGGTGCCTGGTAACTACGGTAGCACTATGTGCTACCGCTGCAACTGAGCATCGGAACCACTGAGGTACTGTGTGAAGATCAGTAGCGGTAGTACCGCTGTTCGTCAGCGGTAGTACCGTTGTGCACATTTTTGTGCATAACGGTTGGATTTTCAGGGGCCCCTATATAAAGACCCTTTCTTCCCCAATGAAAGGTGCGATTTACATTCTCTCTCCTCCATTGCTGCCGAGCTTCAAACTACTAGATCTCCCACTCCAACCACTCAATCGACTTGATACTTTGAGGAGTGTCATAGGAGGTCTAGATCTACGTCTCCACCGAAGGAATTTCAAATCCCCCCACACGGATAGTGTGGAACTTGCATCTTGGGTTGCTTGTAACTCGAGGTGCCTTTGTGAGTCTCGGAGGAAGTCCGAGACATTGTTGGGAGGCTTCAACTCATTGTGGAGTTCCCCGACCTTTGTGTATCGGCTTGGTCAACGCCATCAAGGTGACCTCATAGTGAATGAGCCGAACCCCCACGGGTAAAGCTCACGGAGAATAGAGTGAGCACATCCGTGCTATTGGAGCGCCTAGGTGGCTCCACACTCCTCCAACGTAGACGTACTTCCCTTGGGAAGGAACTACGGGAAACATCTCCGTGTCTCCACTTTGCGGTTACTTCTATCCTTTACTTGTTGCTTCCGCTACGTTGCTTACCTTGCTTGTATCACATAGGTTGCTCACTTAGTGCACATCTAGTCAACCTTGTTATACTTTGCTCAAGCCTTAATTAATCGAAAAAGAATTAAAATTTGGTAGTCGCCTAATCACCCCCCCCCCTCTAGTCGACATATCGATCTTTCAATCACCAGCGCTCATCTCTCTCCCCTTCAATCAACCCGGGGTACACAACCCAGGGATTTGCCGAGTCCACACCTCGTCAATTGGCGCCGTCTGTGGGAAAGAACGAGCGCTGGAACCATGGTCGCACCGGCTCCATCAACTTTGAAGACCGACGTCTGCATCACCAAGGAGCCAATCTGCTTCGGCTCCTTCGAGTACACCTTCCACCCGCCGGCCCACCGCTCGGTGTACGCCGATCTGCACGTAGGTATGTGCCTCACCTTCGGTACCATGCACTACTTCGTAGACAGCTGTGGAGTACTCAGATCCACGGTGATCGCGCCGCGCGGTGGTGGCACCCGCATCTGCCGCGGCTGCGCCAACCACGCCCCCACCTGCTGCGGAGATCGCGTCTGCTGCGACTGCGGCGACAGCATCTTCGACTGCTGAGAAGATCGCGTCCGCCTCGACTACTCCGACCGCCTCCGCTGCGGCAGAGATCGCGCCCAACGCGGCCGCGCCATCAGCGTCTCCGGCTGTCACGGAGATCGCATCGGCTACGACTACATCGACCACCTCGTCGACCACCGCGCGGATCGAGTCTACTTCGACTACCTCGATCGCGTCGCTGGCAAGGCCAAGATCTACGTCAACTTCGACTACGTCGACACACACCTCGCGCGCGACGGAGGTCGCGTCGTTTATACCGCGCCATTCGCGTCTCCGTCGACTTACAAGATCGTCAACAAGCCAATCGCGCCCACGTCGACGACAGCGACATCACTCCTCACGTCCGCGGCGAAGATCGCGAAACTCCAGGGAAGGAGCCTCGGCGGCGACTGTGGTGTCCACCACGTCGCACCCATTTTCAGCTCCGAGCACGGCTCGGACGAAGGAAGCAGCAGTGGCAGCACCCGTCCCACTGCCCAGATCTACCCCGCGCAAGTCTTCATGATCGGCCAGAGGCCGCAGGGCAACGACGACGAACCCGCATACCCACTGGAGGTGGTCATGCCGGACCAGGTGACGCGACTCACCATCACCCGCGACATGGCAATCAAAGCCCTGAAGCACGTCGAGGACGGCACGTACCCCCCACCGGATGCACCCCGGGAGGACCTTATGGCGGTCCAGTACCTGCTGCGGAAGGAAGGCGAACGACTCCGCGCAGAGAAGGCCGAGCTCCTCCGACGCAAGGAGGAGGCTGACGCGTCGAGCGCCAGGAGGGCCGCTTACTCGTTCACTGCCTCAACAGAGGTCTCGCAAGGAGCAAGGCGCCACAGAGCCCGCGTGCCCCTGATGACGGAGGCCGACCGCGCTAGAGTCACCCGCAACCTCGAGTCATCATACATAGAAGACGCAGACGGGATACCCGTCCCCAAGACACCCGGAGCCGCACTCATGGCAGTCGAAACATACCTGCGGCTGACACAGCCGCCTGAGGGCGACTCGCGCGCTCTCCTCCACAAGCAGCAGATCATGTCTATCAAGGCACTCGAAGACGCACTGGTAAACAAGGCGCCGACAGAAAAAGCGCGAGAAGATCGAGATCGCCGCGACCACGAGCCCGCAGCACTCGCAGCCCGGCGACAAGACAACTGCGACAACCGCAGCCAGGTGAAGACCTCCGCAACGTCATCACACAAAGGACGGTAGACCGCAGCCGCACCCAGCGGCCGGTCAGCACGTCCAACTTCGACTACGACCGCAACGACGGCGACTACGAGCCGTGCGGCGCCGCATGCTTCAGCTTCAACATACGCGACACAAGAATGCCCAAGGGCTTCAAGCTCACGGCAGAAGCAGTCAAGTACGACGGGAAGCAGGACCCGAGACTCTGGCTAGAAGACTACCTCATAGCCTGCAGCTGCCAGGGCGGTACTTCGACTACGGCCATGCAGTACATCCAGCTGATGCTCACGGGCTCTGCACGCGAGTGGCTCAACACTCAACCCAAGAACGCCTTCAGGACGTGGGACGAGTTCGCGGAGGCCTTCGTTAAATCCTTCCTGGGGACGTACTCGAGACCGACGACGTTCGTCGACTACAAGCATGCAAGCAAGGACGAGACGAGCCGCTCCGGTCATACATCCAGCGTTGGACCCTGCTCCGCAACACCATGGAGACCGCCTCGGAGGACCGAGTGATGGATGCCTTCATGCACGGCGTCTCCCGCCGCGACCTCCGCGAGGAGTTTGGTAGGCTCCGGCCGAAAAACATGATCGAGGTCATGAAGATAGCAAACCAGTGGGCAGACGGAGAGGACTCGGTCCGCAATAGTTCACACTACTCCCCGAAGGACGAAGCCGGACCAAGCAACTGGCGAGAAGGACGCCACAAGAAGAAGCCGCGTTACAACGGCAACGACTCAATCGAGCTAGTAGCGGCGGGATTCCAAACCCCCCGTGAGGATGAAGCGCGCGACAGCAGTCGCCAATACAGCCATGCACATACAGTCGAAGCGGCGGTGACCAGAGTCGCCAATACAGCCAGGGGCAGTACAACCGAAGCGGCGGCAGCAGCTACCGTAGCGACGGAGGCCAAACGCGAGTGGCAGAAACGCACACTGAGCCCAGCGGAAGAGCTGGAACAACCCTGCAGGCACCACATGTTCAGGAACCCGGAAACGGGCAAGTGGGGATCCAACCACCTGTTGAAGGACTGTCGAAAGGCACGCAAAATATACGAAGCCATGCAGAAGATAGTCACCCAGCACCCGCAGCACAGCCACCGCGCACTGGCCATCCAGGCAGCACCCGCACCCACAGTCGCTAATCCAGCACAGGCGGCGGGAGCCTTTCTGCAGCAGCAGCAGCCGCAGCAAGATGCCCCACCGGTGTCCAGACGCATATCCAGCGGCACGCGGACAACTCAACATGATACAGAAGGGGCGCCCCTCAAACAGGACCCAGAAGATCATCACTCGCCAAGTTTTCCAGGCCATCACCTGTCCACCTGCAGTACCCGACTACCTGAGAGGGTCAGAGACACCAATCACGTTCTCCAGAGCAGATCACCCGCCTGCAGTACCACGACCCGGGCACGCCGCTCTGGTAGTCGAAGCTCTGATCGGAGATTACACCCTGAAAAAGGTGTTCATGGACGGAGGCAGCGGCATCAACATCATCTTTGCCGACACCCTCAGAAGGATAAACAGGCCAACGACGGACTTGGCGGCATCAGAGACCACCTTCCATGGCATAGTACCAGGGCAAGCAGTCACGCCCATGGGAACGATCACACTCGACGTCATCTTCGGCACACCCGAAAACTTCAAGAGGGAGTCGATCGACTTCGAGGTAGTCGACTGGAAGTCGCAGTACCACGCGATACTCGGGCGCCCAACCTTTGCCAGATTCATGGCGGTACCTCACTACGCCTACCTCATGCTCAAGATGCCTGGCCCAAGGGCGTCATCACGGTGCACGGCGACTTCGACCGCTCCAACAGCTGCGACCGCGAGTTCAGCAAGATCTCCGAGTTCTTCGGAATGGAGGAGCACTTCGAGGCGATGGCAGTCGACAACGACAAAACCATCTTCCCGCCACGCAAGAAGCAAGCCAAGGACGCTGCCTTCAACACGACTGACGACACGACAACTCATCAGGTCCACCCGACGGACGCAAACAAGACAGTCAAAGTGTCGTCGAGCTTGCCTATCGCATAGGAAAGCGCGCTCGTCGAGTTTCTACGTGAGAACTGGGAGATCTTCGCCTGGCAACCTTCTGACATGCCAGGCATACCCAGGAACCTCGCCGAGCACTCTTTACGCGTCCACAAGGACGCCAAACCCGTCAAGCAGACCATGCGACGCTTCTCAGGACCCAAGCGAGACGAAATAAGCAAGGAGATCGATCGACTGCTCCACGCTAAGTTCATCCGAGAGATCAAGGACTCGGACTGGGTAGCGAACCCAGTCCTGGTGGAGAAGAAGAAGACGAAGAAACTCCGCATGTGCGTCGACTTCACCGCCCTCAACAAATGCTGCCCCAAAGACCATTTCCCGCTCCCGCGGATAGATCAGATCATCGACTCGACTGCAGGCTGCGCACGCCTATCCTTCCTGGACGCCTACTCAGGGTACCAGCAGATCAGGATGAACGTCGACGATGAAGAGAAGACTGCATTCATCACACCCCATGGCGTCTTCTGCTACCAGACGATGCCCTTCGGGTTGAAGAACGCTGGAGCCACGTACCAGCGCACAATGCAAGCCTGCCTAAAGGGCTAATCGGAGAGATCGTCCAAGTATACGTCGATGACATAGTCGTCACCACTCGAACGGAGGACACTCTCATCGCCGACCTCCGCAAGGTCTTCGCCGCCCTCAACGAGTATCAGATCAAGCTGAACCCGGACAAGTGTGTTTCGGCGTGCCAGCCGGAGAACTGCTCGGGTACCTCGTCTCTGCAAGAGGAATCGAAGCCAACCCGAGAAGGTGCAAAACATACTCGCAATGCCAGCACCGACCAAGCTTCATGAGGTGCAACGCTCGCCGGCCGAGTCGCAGCTCTCAGCCGGTTCATAAGTAAGTTGGGAGAAAAGGCCCTGCCTTTCTACCAACTGATGAAAAAGACAGACAAGTTCGAGTGGACAGAAGAAGCGCAAGTCGCGTTCGACCAACTCAAGAAAACACTCACGACTTCCCCAGTACTGGTGGCTCCACTGGAGAACGAGCCGCTGTACCTCTACGTGTCAGCCACGAACAGGGTGGTCAGCACGGTACTCGTAGTCGAACGAGAAGAAGAAGGACACAGTTACCCTGTCCAGACCCGTCTACTACCTCAGTGAGGTGCTCACCTTGTCCAAGCAGCGGTACCCGCACTACCAGAAGCTAGCATACGGAGTCTTCATGACATCAAGGAAGGTCGTCCACTACTTTCCGAGCACTCCATCAACGGAGTAAGCTCCTCCGGGCTCTCCGACATCCTCACCAACCAAGCCGCGACAGGACGAGTCGCCAAGTGGGTTGTTGAGCTAGGGCCCTGGGGGCTGAAGTACGCGCACCCGAAGTCAATCAAGGCCCAGGTGCTTCCAGAGTTCACCACCGAGTGGATAGAGGCCCAGCTACCAGACGTACCCGACCTGTCCAACGCATGGACAATGTACTTCGACGGCTCCAAAAGTTCAGATCAGCAGGGGCGGGAGTCGTCCTCATCTCACCCAAAGGCGACAAGCTGAGGTACGTGCTGCAGATGAACTTCCCAACGCCCTCCAACAACGAGGCAGAGTACGAGGCCCTGATCCACGGCATGCGGATGGCCAAGAACTGCGGCGCCACTCACCTCATGATCTACGGAGACTCCTACCTCGTCGTGCAACAAACCATGAAGCAATGTGACGCCATCGCCGACAACATGATCGCCTACAGGGACCTATACAACCAGCTGGAAGGTACCTTCGACGGCTGCGAGCTGCGGCACGTCGGCCGCGAGAGCAACGAGGAAGCCGACACCTCGCCAACCTGGGCTCAAACAAAGCGCCGGTGCCACCCGGAGTCTTCCTCGAGTGCATCACGCAACGCTCCGTCAAGCTCCGGCCCGCGCCAGGATCCTCTACATCGACAACGAGCACCACCGACCCGCCCAGCACGGAGAAGGAGCCTATGGAGGTGATGCTGATCGAGCCCACATGGACGAGCCCATACCTGGCTACATACTGCAGCAGAGGGTGCCAACAAACCCAGTCGAAGCCAAGCGCGTCATCCGCCGCTCCAAGGGCTTCACCGTCATCAAAGGGGAGCTCTACAAGCGAAGCATCTCAGGAGTCCTCCAAAGGTGCATCGACCCAGTCGACGGTCAAGCCATCTTACTCGAGATCCACGCTGGCATCTGCGGGATCACGC